>JARQOD010000002.1:242223451-242279567 GCA_033576555.1 Oophaga sylvatica | reverse complement strand
GTCAACAGAAATTTAGTCTGAACACTACCCAAGACAACTGAGTGTGCAAAACGTCTTCCCCGCTTAGGGCAGACAGAAATAGCATGGGAAGCGTCACCACAGTAGAAACCCTTGTCTCTGAGAAGTGAAATTACTTTTTAGTACCTAATCCTGTATGCCTGATCACAGCACCATGGACATGAAATTACTGGTACTGAAAAGTAATTTCACTTCTCAGAGACACAGGAGAGTCTCCGAATATAAACTCATGATGACCTTTGACACTCTCAGTGCAGGAATGAACGTGTCGCATGGATTTATGTCTTTTTACATCAATTAAGGAATTTACTCCAAAGTCCTTGTGGGGGCATCAATAAACATTACCAGACCTCAATCAGATGGCAATAAAACTTTCACACTCCTTATCTATGAACTGTTCCAATATTTATGTTAATCCCTCTCCCTTAATGACAGTTCTGCTTCACGTCACTTGTCTTATCTATTGCATTGTTTCTGTGCTGTGTTGTGTATAAATATGTGAGTCTTCAGATTATGTATTAGTCTTGCCTGATGAAGAGACCTGAGTAGTCTCGAAAGCTTGCAATTTGTTACCATCTTTTCAGTTAGCCATTAAAAGGTATCAACCACTGAGGACTCTCAACTCTAAATATTTTTCTATCTACTGGCTAACACGGTACAAAGATATACAGTACAGACCAAAAGTTTGGACACACCTCATTCAAAGATTTTTCTCTATTTTCATGACTATGAAAATTGTAGAATCACACTGAAGGCATCAAAACTATGAATTAACACATGTGGAATTATGCATTACACTTTACAAAAAAGTGTGAAACAACTGAAAATATGTTTTATATTCTAGGTTCTTCAAAGTAGCCACCTTTTGCTTTGATTACTGCTTTGACACAGAAAAGGTGAACGGATGGACTCTACATGCCTGGTTCCCACCGTGAAGCATGGAGGAGGTGGTGTGATGGTGCTTTGCTGGTGACACAGTTGGGGATTTATTCAAAATTGAAGCGGTGAGCGGTCCAGCTCTCCCCAAACCATCTCGATTGTGTTCAGGTCTGGTGACTGTGGAGGCCAGGTCATCTGGCGTAGCACCCAAACACTCTCCTTCTTGATCAAATAGCCCTTACACAGTCTGGAGGTGTGTTTGGGGTCATTGTCCTGTTGAAAAATAAATGATGGTCCAACTAAACGTAAACAGGATGGAATAGCATGCTGCTGCAAGATGCTGTGGTAGCCATTCTGGTTCACTATGCCTTCAATTTTGAATAAATCCCCAACAATGTCAACAGCAAAGCACCCCCACACCATCACACCTCCTCCTCCATGCTTCATGGTGGGAACCAGGCATGTAGAGTCCATCCGTTCACCTTTTCTGCATGCAAATCAGTAATCAAAGCAAAAGGTGGCTACTTTGAAGAACCTAGAATATAAGACATATTTTCAGTTGTTTCACACTTTTTTGTAAAGTGTAATGTATAATTCCACATGTGTAAATAAATAGTTTTGATACCTTCAGTGTGATTCTACAATTTTCATAGCCATGAAAATACAGAAAAATCTTTGAATGAGAAGGTGTGTCCAAACTTTTGGTCTGTACTGTACATCTTTACTGTACCTTCTTTATACATTTATCCACAGTCTATTTTTGACAGTTTGAGCACAGATTCTGTCTAGGTACCAGCAGCCCGCTTCTTTTATTGGTCAGCGCCAGTGTATTTTTCTGTGATTCAGCATGTATAATTTCTTATATATTTCACAAATAATTGCTGCTTTTGTAGATATATCACATAAAATGCCAAAAATACATTTAAGTTTGTGGGTATAACATGAAAAAAATCTTAAAAAGTTAATGGTGTATGAATACAAGGCACTGTATATATACATTGTTTAGTCTCTTGATCGGCTCAATCCCTGTAGGCTTTTAAGGTATGTTTTTCTTTAAAATTCTTCTGGCTGAAATCATGCAGCCAGTGTCTGATACATTCTGTTTGTGGATCAGGCAACATGTATCAGGTGTTATGTTCCCTTTAACAATGTTCTTATTCAAGAAACTAAAAGTATATACAGCTTACTGCCCAGTTGATGCTGGCCAGAAAACGCTATTTGTGTTACACAGCCAACAAGCATTTAACATCCAGCTTTGATTGTTGCTGTTAATGCTATCAATGCCATTATAAATGAGTTTCCATTCCAGTGTCCAGCTGAAAGCTTCCATGGCTGCCATGTTGGTACATCTTTAAAACTCAGCCAAAGCTGGTCTTCATCGAAGATTGTGATTCTACTTTTATACTGGAATACGGTTGCATTGCAGTATAAAGAACAAGAATGCAGATAATTGCAAGTTCAAGGCAAAAATTAAAAAGCCCAAAAAAGTTTTAAAAAACTTAAAGAAGATAAAAAAATTAAAATCACATACGTTTTCCTTTTTAAGAAAATGAAAGTATTCATTTTTTTAAACAAATGTGTTTTCGCATCCGTAAAAGTTTGATTTATCAAAATATAAAATTATTTTATCGATATTGTACATCATAAAGTATAAAACATAATTCAAGCTCCAGGACTAACATTTTCCATTGAATCTACTCCCACAAAAATGTCATCTTGCCACACTAAAACAAGTCTTGTCATAGATCTATTCACAAAAAGGTCTGAGAAAATGGTGAAAAAAAATATTATTTTACAAATTTGGTATCACCATAATAATGCTACTGACATGAAGAATCCTATTAACAGGTAATTTTTACAGGAAAATGAATGTGGTGAAACAAAACCCAAAAACCATATCAGAATTTAGTTATTTCCATTTCACCACACAATTTTTTTTTCCAGTTTTCCAGTATGTTATATGGTAAAATTAATGGTGCCATTCAAAACTTCAATTCATTTAACCCCTTCACCCCCAAGGGTGGTTTGCACGTTAAAGACCAATTACAATTCTGACCACTGTCTCTTTATGAGGTTATAACTCTGGAACACATCAATGGATCTTCGCGATTCTGAGACTGTTTTCTCGTGACATATTGTACTTCACGTTAGCGGTAAAATTTCTTTGATATAACTTACGTTTATTTTTGAAAAAAAACACAAATATAGCAAAAATTTTGAAAATTTGCAATTTTCAAACTTTGAATTTTTATTCCCTTAAAACAGAGAAATATGTCACACAAAATAGTTAAGAAATAACATTTCCCACATGTCTTCTTTATATCAGCGCAATTTTGGAACCAACATTTTTTTTGTTAGGAAATTATAAGGGTTAAAAGTTGACCAGCGATTTCTCATTTTTACAACAAAATTTACAAAGCCATCTTTTTTAGGGACCACTTCATATTTGAAGTCACTTTGAGGGGTCTATATAGCAAAAATACCCAAAAGTGACAGCATTCTAAAAACTGCACCCCTCAAGGTACTCAAAACCACATTCAAGAATTTTATTAACCCTTCAGGTGCTTCACAGGAGCTGAAGCAAAGTGGAAGGAAAAAATGAATATTTAACTTTTTAGCCAGAAAAATGATCTTTCACAAACTTTTTTTTTATTTTCACAAGGGTAAAAGAAGAAAATGGACAGATAAAGTTGTGCAATTTCTCCTGAGTACTCCAATACCCCATATGTGGGGGAAAATCACTGTTTGGGCGCACAGCAGAGCTCGTAAGGAAGGAGCGCTGTTTGACTTTTTCAAACTAAAATTGGCTGGAATTGAGATTGGACGCCATGTCACGTTTGGAGAGCCCCTGATGCGCCTAAACAGTGGAAACCCCCCAGAAGTGACACCATTTTGGAAACTAGACCCCCTAAGGAACTTATCTAGATCTGTTGTGAGCACTTTAAACCCTCAAGTGTTTCACAAAAGTTTATAATGCCTGGGTGTGAAAAAAAAAAAAAAAAATTTCCACAAAAATAATTTTGAAGTCCAAAATTTTTGATTTTTCCCAAGGAAATTGGACCCCAAAAGTTGTTGTCCAATTTGTCCTGAGTACGCTAATACCCCATATGTGGGGGGGAAACTGTTTGGGCGCACGGCAGGGCTTGGAAAGGAAGCAGTAACGTTTTGGAATGCAAACATTGATGGGGGTCATGTTCCATTTGCAGTGCCCCAGATGAGCCTAAACAGTGGAAACCCCCACAAGTGACCCATTTTGGAAACTAGACCCCCAAGGAACTTATCTAGATCTTTGGTGAGCACTTTGAACCCCCAAGTGCTTCACATAAATTTATAATGCCCGGGCATGAAAATAAAAAATCCTATTTTTTTCCCACAAAAATTATCTTTTAGTCACCATTTTTTTATTTTCCCAAGGGTAACAGGAGAAATTGGACCACAAACGTTGTTGTCCAATTTGTCCTGAGTGCGCTGATATCCCATATGTGGGGGGAACCACTGTTTGGGCGCACGGCAGAGCTCGGAATGGAAGGAGTGCCATTTGACTTTTTCCAACCAAAATTGGCTGGAATTGAGATTGGACGCCATGTTGCATTTGGAGAGCCCCTGATGTGCCTAAACAGTTGAAACCCCCCACAAGTGACCCCATTTGGGAAACTAGACCCCCTAAGGAACTTATCTAGATCTATGGTGAGTAGGTTGAGCATTCCGATACTTCCGATACTTCCGATACCTGAAATCCAATGTAAGTCTATGGGAACAAAATATCGGAAGTAAGTATCGGAAGTACTTCCGATATTTTGTTCCCATAGACTTACATTGGATTTCAGGTATCGGAAGTATCGGAATGCTCAACCCTAATGGTGAGCAATTTGAACCCCCAAGTGCTTCACACAAGTTTATAACGTAGAGCCGTAAAATTAAAAAATCATATTTTTTCCACAAAAATGATCTTTTCACCACAATTTTTATTTTCTCAAGGGTAACAAGACTCCAAAAGTTATTGTGCAATTTGTCCTGAGTATGCTGATACCCCATATATGGGGGTAAACCACTGTTTGGGTGCATGGCAGAGTTTGGAAGAGAAGGAGACCCGTTTGACTTTTTCAGCGCAGAATTGGCAGGATGCCATGTCGTGTTTGGAGAGCTCCTGATCTGCCTAAACAGTGCTAACCCCCGACAAATGACACCATTTTGGAAACTAGACCCCTCGAGGAACTTATCTAGATGTGTGGTGAGCACTTTGAACCCCGAAGTGCTTCACAGAAGTTTATAACGTACAGCCGTAAAAATAAAAAATCCTTTTTTTTTCACAAAAATGATTTTTTCACCCCCAATAATTTATTTTCACAAGGGTAACAGGAGAAATTGGACCCCAAAAGCTGTTGTCCAATTTGTCCTGAGTACGCTGATACCCAACATGTGGGAGAAAACTACTGTATGGGCACACGTTGGGGCTCGGAAGGGAAGTAGTGACGTTTTGGATTGCAGACTTTGATGGAATGGTCTGGGGGCGTCATGTCGCATTTGGAGAGCCCCTGATGTGCCTAAACAGTCTAAACCCACCACAATTGACCCCATTTTGGAAAATAGACCCCACAAGGAACTTATCTAGATGTGTGGTGAGCTCTTTGAACCCCGAAGTGCTTCACAGAAGTTTATAATGTACAGCCGTAAAAATAAAAAATCCTTTTTTTTTACAAAAAAGATTTTTTTCACCCCCAATATTTTATTTTCACAAGGGTAACAGGAGAAATTGAACCCCAAAAGTTGTTGTCCAATTTGTGCTGAGTACGCTGATACCCAATATGTGGGAGAAAACTACTGTATGGCACATGTCGGGGCTCGGAAGGGAAGTAGTGACGTTTTGGATTGCAGACTTTGATGGAATGGTCTGGGGGCGTCATGTCGCATTTTGAGAGCCCCTGATGCGCCTAAACAGTGGTAACCCCCCACAAGTGACCCATTTTGGAAAATAGACCTCACAAGGAACTTATCTAGATGTTTTCTGAGCGCTATGAAGCCTCAAGTGCTTCACAGAAGTTTATAACGTACTGTTATGGGTCTGCGGAACACACCAAATATATAATGTAGAAAGGTGCGTTCGCAGCCCGGGGTCCACCGTGCAAGCGGAGCCTGCTGCTAGTAAAAATGGCACGAGAAGCAAACTCTGTTATCCCGCAGAGTCGCCAACATAAACGCCGTAATGCGCTGTGGCAATGAGTGCGAACTCTGTTACTCCACAGAGCCGCTAGAAGGAGAGCCGCAGCGCTATATGGCGGTGTGTGCGCACTCACTAGACACAACTGAGTGGCAAAGAAAACACGCTAGGGCGCTGACTAGCGTTGAAAGCGAACCCTGTTACGTCACAGGGCCGATGAGAAAAAGCACTGTGTCCTGTAAGGCTCTCAGGTACACAGTTAAGTGCTAAGCGTACATAAAGCGTGATCATGTGCTAATGTCCTCGCGGGAGTCACCCGCAATCTATGGCGTCTGAACGCCAGACCCTGAATACGGCATTCAAAACTCCTCACCGGTTATGCCGGTAATCTAGGACATCTAGGACACCGACCCTGACCAGCTACCATACCAAACTCCTCACCGATTAAGTCGGTATTCTAGTGGCTTATTTCAGCCGGGTCCCTATCCACACATACACATGACCACACTGGCGCATAGCATACAATGGTTGATATTAGCGCATGGCGGCCCAGCCATGCTACCCTTTTATAGCAACAGCTACAGGACCTTCCAGGAACAAGGACCAATGAGAAACTGTTACAAACACATGTAGCTACATGACCTTCCTGGCTGACCAATAGGAGCCGCTGCAGCACCTGAACATGTGACCCCTGATCTCCAATGAGAGATCTCACTCTGGGCATGCTCAGAAGGGAAAACGCAGGACTTTGTCCCAAAGACGTCTGCTCCAGCACTGGCTATAATAGCAGATCCAGGAAAGGCAGCAGCAAGTCACTGCACAGTAGTGGAGTGGGGAAGACGCTTGGACCGATGTCTCTGCTGAGCAGGCTCCACTGCGGTCGGAGATGAATGGGAGACTGCAGCGGGCCGGGTTTGAGACTCCCCTTGTGCAGCAGCGGGAAATCGAACCCTAACACATACAGCGTAAAAACAAAAAAATCATTTTTTTTTTTTTACAAAAATGATATTTTCGCCCCCAGTTTTTTATTTTCCCAAGGGTAACAGAAGAAATAGGACAAATTGCACAATAACTCTTGGGTTCCAGAGTACGTTGATACCCCATATGTGGGGGTAAACTACTGTTTGGGCGCATTGCAGAGCTCAGAAGCGAAGGAGCACCTTTTGACTTTTTCAACGCAGAATTGGCTGGAATTGAGATCAGATGCCATGTCACATTTGGAGAGCCCCTGATGTACCTAAACAGCGGAAACCCTCCAATTCTAACTCCAACCCTAACCCCAACACACCCCTAACCCTAGTCCCAACCCTAACCACAAACCTAACCCTAACACACCCCTAACCCTAATCCCAACCCTAACCCTAATCCTAACTTTAGCGCCAACCCTAACCCTAACTTTAGCCGCAACCCTAACCCTAATGGGAAAATGGAAATAAATACATTTTTTTTATTTTATTATTTTTCCCAAACTAAGGTGGTGATAAAGGGGGGTTTGATTTACTATTTATAGCGGGTTTTTATGATTGGCAGCTGTCAGGCTAAAAGATGCTTTTTATTGCAAAAAATAGTTTTTGCATCACCACATTTTGAGAGCTATAATTTTTGCATATTTTGGCCCACAGAGTAATGTGAGGTCTTATTTTTTGCGGTACAAGTTGACGTTTTTATTGGTACCATTTTTGAACGCCTGACATGTTTTGATCGCTTTTTATTTAGATTTTTGGGAGGGTAGAATGAACAAAAATCAGCAATTCATGAATTTCTTTTGGGGGAGGCGTTTATACCGTTCCACGTGTGGTAAAATTGATAAAGCAGTTTTATTCTTCGGGTCAGTACGATTATGGCGATACCTCATTTATATCATTTTTTTATGTTTTGGTGCTTTTATAGAATAAAAACAATTTTATATAAAAAATTATTATTTTTGCATCGCTTTATTCTGCGAGCTATAACTTTTTTATTTTTTCGCTGATGATGCTGTGTGGCAGCTCGTTTTTTGCGGGACAAGAGACGTTTTCAGTGGTACCATGTTTATTTATATTGGTCTTTTTTATCGCGTGTTATTCCACTTTTTTTCGGCGGTATGATGATAAAGCATTGATATTTTGCTTTGTTTTTTTTTTAAGGGGTTCACTAAAGGGGTTAACTAGTGGGACAGTTTTATAGGGGGGTCGTTACGGACACGGTGATACCAAATATGTGTACTTTAATTGTTTTGTTTTTTTTATTTACAGGAAAAAATGAATTTTTGGGGGAATATTTTTTTTCTCTTTATTTTGGAATTTTTTTTAAAACATGTTTATTTTTATTTTTTTCACTTTTTTACTTTGTCTCAGGGTGGGACATCACTGTAAAATGTCAGATCGCTGGTGTGACAGTGTGCACAGCACTCTGTCACACCAGCGATCGCTCTGGCACTGCTGCAGGCTTCTCAGTGCCTGCTTTCAGCAGGCACTGAGGAAGCCGCCTCCCTGCTGGACCCGGAGGCCATCTTGGATCCGGGTCCTTGGAGGAAGGAAGGCCTCAGAACAGCACGATCACATCGCGCTGTTCTGAGGGTCTCAGGGGAGCGTGCAGGGGAGCCCCCTCCCTGCGCGATGCTCCCCTGTGCCCCTGGTACACTGCGATCATGTTTGATTGCAGTGTGCCAGGGGTTAATGTGCCAGTCCCGGGTGTCAGCTGTGATAATCAGCTGACACCCGGCGGCGATTAGCTGTGCTCCCCCTGGGAGCGCAGCTGATCGCCTATGACGTACTATCCCGTCCATGGGCAGATTGGCACGGGTTTTATGGACAAGATAGTACATCTGATGTCAGAGAGGGGTTAATAAAAAAACAAACAAATACTGCTATGTCAATGCAAAAATAAAAAAGGTATGACTTTTGGAAGATGGGGAGGAAAAAACAAAAGTGCAAAAATGAAAATTGGCCACAATAGAAAAGGGTTTAATAGGATGTCACCTCTTCTAACATGTCTTTTATAGTAAAGCCTTGAGCAGGGGCGGACATAGCATTGTTGAAAACTGTTCAGTCTCTCAGAGGAACAAGTGATAAGGGGGCCAACTTCCACTTTCAATGTAGCAAGAAGCTTCAGTCACAAGCACACTGTTGATCTTTAAAGGGCCCATAAACTCTACTTGCACAAGGGCCCTTTTATGTATGTGTCTGCCCCTGCTCACGGGATAATAGTCCAAAAGCAGTTTCATTTAGAATTTTTAGATATTCTACCGCAAACCATATGATTAAATCCAGCCTACAAGGAGACTTCTTGTAACATAAATCAATTTTAAGTATGGAACTAATGCTGTAGTATAAAGCAATACAATAAGTTGGATGCAATCTTGAGCACTGAAGCAGTCACTTGATTTACTATTAAAAGCAGTCGTTAGTGATGTACAAAGTTATATAGCACTAGCCTAATCGGTAAACAAATGGCCCTGTTCATTGGAGCTTTCACAACTGAATTGTGGCAGAAAAGCTTTGAAAAGTTGCAAAATGTAGACGCAACTCTATCGACAAAACAATTTTTCAGAAAATGGCGATAAAAAATACTTTTTTATTTACAAATTGGAGATTTTTTTTTTCACACTTAAAAAAATTACAAGTTTGTTATCACCGTAATCCTACTGACCTGTTTTGTTTTCCAAAAGTTTTATTAACATTTTGTATATTTTAACAGTCAACAAATTAACTTTATCAAAGCATATTGATATTTTCGCCTTACATCTGTTCTCCAAGATGATTTGTGAAGAGGGGAAATGGGAAGGGTCTTTGGGAAAAGGGGTAATAGAAGGGTAAAGGGAATGGGTTGAGGATAGAGAACTCAGAATAAATAACTTTACATATTCTAGGCAAAACATATTAAACAAGTGAAGAAAAAAAAAATTGAATAAAGTATCCTGAGGTGGCAGGTCATTTTTACAGTAACATGAATGATGTGAAAACAAAACCCAAAAAACAGTATTGGAACTAAGGATTTTTTTCCATTTCACAGCACTGATTTTTTTTCCAGTTTTCCAATATATTATATGGTAAAAATAATTTTGCCATTCAAAACAAACCCTTTTACTGCTATGTTGATGGAAAAAATAAAAAAGTTATGAATTTTTGAAGAAAAGAAGGACAAATATATTTAAAGTTTTAGTTCAGGTTTTTAGATTTTTCCTTATGGGCAGAGATTAAAATAAAATATTGCACTTTACATGAAGGTGAAATTTGATCACAGATATAATGTACCTGATTTGATTTTTAGGCAATGTAACTCTATTATCATACATTCATATACTTTACTGTAGCACAATATGTGCTTGTCAAATCAAACATAGTTGCAATGACTGAAGGATACTGACATACATTTACATCAATCACTATAAGAATATGCCAAAGTTTTAAACTCATTTCAGACAGTTATTGCTAATCTTTTAAGACAGCGGCCCCAAAATAGCATCATAAAGCCGGTAAGAGTTTAATCTAAAGCATAACAATTTTATGCTACTAAAATGTAATAATAAAGTATGAGAGCATAAAATGAGTTGTGAGAGCCAGCGACGCATTTTTATCTGTGTTAAATGATGTCCATTTAGTAATCTTTATCCATAATAGAAATGTTATTTGGATTGTCACTTAATAATTTGAATTTATATTTTGAAACTTAAAATGTGAGGAGACTGGTGATAATTTAAGATTGAAGCAATCCATTAATAGATGTGTATGTTCAGTCAGAGCTGGGAGATGATAAAATGTCAATTAAATGTTTCTAGTGACCATAAATGAAACTATCTGATCTCTTCACATAGTGCATTAAACACATTTAGCGAGCAAGTGACATATGTCATGCTACTGGTGAAAATGAAGTGACATATTACCAGAATCACAGCTATATTATATTAAGAGACAGATAATGACTTCAAATGGTGCCATTTTCTGATGACAGTATTTTCTTTACTGAAGAAATATGCTGTTACATCAATTGTAAGATCAGGTTTACAGAATATAACTTATCAGATTTCTTTTTGAAGAATTACTTATTTCTCCGCCAAATCAGATAATGTAACATTAAGTGCTATAAGCATGTCTACACACATCAAAGCAACTTGATTTTTTTATATATACAAGTCACAGATAAGCTACTTACTGAAGGTTGTAGAGAGCAAATTGATGTAGCGGTCTGGATAGAAATATAATGTCTAATATAGCAGAATGCCTTTACTTAGAGTAGGCGGCCGGATTTATGAGGAAATGATTTAGGTAAGTAGTAGAAGACCTCAATCTCCATTATTATTTTATGCATTAAAAATGACCATCACTTTATCATTCTTCCAAAGGAAAAAACTTATCTTTGTGATCTTTTTTTTTTTTTTTTGAAGCTGTTAAATTGAAAGATCGCTCCACAGGTGATTTCACTTTTCAGAAATACCAAGATTGCCACAGACATTTGTCCCCAGCAGTGTTGATGATAAAAGCTTAACTGTTGTCTGTTTATTGACCTGATGCTTTTAAGGAAGGTAAGTAACATTTATGTCTCTTAATTAAACTTAATTTACTACAGTAATCATACTCTATGTATGTGTAAGTTAGCCTTTACTATTCTCGTAGTCCAGTAAATATAATTAAACATCAGTGTATGCACATTTTTTTTTACAAAACAATTTGTTTTAAAATTATTATCAAACATCAGAGATTTGTTTAAGTAAATAACTACAATTATGGTCTAAACCAACATTTGAGGTATTAGATAATTTAACTGCTTTCTCTTTGTTGGTCATCATATCAAATGGGATAATGCAATCTTATACTGTATCTGATTAAAAGGGAAATTCACCCAAGACCTCTTCTATAAATTATAAGACATGTAAGAAAATGTGCTTCTAATATCTTCGAAGATTTCCTAAATTGTGCAGCGTGAATCTATTCAGCAAAGCAAAAGGTTTTTTCCTAATTTAAATTATCTGACACATCAGTCTAAATAAAAGGTCAAACAAATTAATATAACTTTGCTTAGAGTTATATACCGTATACACTCATGTATAAGCCGACCCGAGTATAAGCCGAGGCACCTAATTTTGCCACAAAAAACTGGGAAAAGTTATTGACTCGAGTATAAGCCGGATATGCATTGTCCCTCATCCCTATCCTGGTATGCATGGTTCCTCATTCTCTTCCTTGTATGCATGGCTCCTTATTCCCATCCTTGTCTGCATGGCTCCTTATTCCCATCCTTGTCTGCATGTCTCCTTATCCCCATCCTTGTCTGCATGGCTCCTTATTCCCATCCTTGTCTGCATAACGCCTTATTCCCATCCTTGTCTGCATGACTCCTTATTCCATCCTTGTGTGCTGGCTCCTTATTCCCATCCTTGTCTGCATGGCTCCTTATCCCCATCCTTGCATGCATGGTTCCTCATTAGTGATGAGCGAGCACTAAAATGTTCGGAAGCTCATTGCTCGGGTCGAGAAAATTGGAATGCTCGGTGCTCGACCCGAGCAACGAGCCCAAAGTAAGTCTATGGGAAACTGAGCTTTTTTGCCGCGACCCCCGGAGGTCTTTTTAGGGAATCAAAACATTGTAAATCTACGGGAACAGTTTTCAAATGACATGGGAACATCATGGGGAAGATCCCTGGAAGCATTTCTGACTCCTAGGTCACTGCTGTGAACAATGCTGCCAGAGTGTTATGCCACTTTTACAGGCGCACACTAAAATATACAAAAACAAAACCAAAATGGATTTTCCTGTGAAATATGTTAAGGAACATCCTTTCCAGGGTAATGATTTGTATGTAAAAATGTACCTCCACCACTTGGGCTATGTTCACACATAGCGTTTTTGGTATGTCTTTCAACTTTAGCAATGCTTTCAACCAATACAAATGCATTCACAGGGAAATGTCATTTTAACATTTAACAACCTTAGCTGGCCATGTGGTGTTTGACACATCATCAGACACATCCTGTTTCATTTATGAAGGAGGCACTCTGAAAGTCACAAAGCCTATTTTATAGGGGCATCAGGTGGCATTAATATTCTTAAAGGGCCATTAGCTGGCTATGCTTTGTTGTTCCCATTATTAAACAGTGGGTCTCCTATACTGTTATTGCCTATGCAATGAGTGGCTGGGGTGCCAAAAATGAGGACGCACCTCAATACATCTTTGACAAGATGTACAGGAGGGCTTCATGAAAAAATGTTCCCATTATAAGAATGTGGGCCTCCCATAGTATTTGCCTATGCATTGAATGCGAGGCCTGCCTTACCCCTAAGTTACAAGCACCCCAATAACCCTTTGAACCGACGTACTGGATGGCCACATGAAACCAAAGTTCCCATTATTATTTATTTGGTACTGCCATACTGTCTGCCTATTCATTGAATGCAAGGCCCGCCTTGCCACGAAGTTACACGCACCACAATAACCCTTTGAACTGACGTCCTGGATGGCTATATGAAACCAAAGTTCCCATTAGTTTTCATTTGATAATGCTATACTGTTTGCCTATGCATGGAATGCAAGGCCTGCCCTGCCCCAAAGTTACACGCACCCCAATAACGCTTTGAATAGACATACTGGATGGCCACATGAAACCAAAGTTCCCATTATTAGTAATTTTGTAGTCCTATACTTTTTGCCTACGCATCGAATGCAAGGCATGCCCTGCCCCAAAGTTACACGCACCCAATACCCCTTTGAAGTGACATACTGGGTGACCACATGAAACCAAAGTTCCCATTATTATTTATTTGGTACTGCCACACTGTTTGCCAAATACATTGAATGAAAGGCCTGGCCTGCCCCAAAGTTACAGACACCCCAATAACCTTTTGAACTGATGTACTGGATGGCCACATGAAACCAAAGTTCCCATTATCATTTATTTGGTACTGCCACACTGTTTGCCTATGTATTGAATGCAAGGCCCGCCTTGGCACAAAGTTACACGCACCTCAATAACCCTTTGAATCGACATACTGGATGGCCACATGAAACCAAAGTTCCCATTATTATAAATTTGGTAGTCCCATACTGTTTGCCAATGCATTTAATGCAAGACCTGGCCTGCCCCAAAGTTACACTCACCCCAATAACCCTTTAAACTGACATAGTGGATGGCCACATAAAACCAAACTCCCCATTATTAGGAAGTTGGTACTACCATACTGTTTGACTATGCAGTGAATTGCAGTGTTAAGCCTGAAGAACCTGCATTGGAGAATTGCAGTGTTTTTGAATGAAGAAACTGCAGTGGAGAATTGCAGTGTTGAGGATGAAGAGCAGCAGTGGAGAATTTCAATGTTGAAGCTGAAAAACCTGCAGTAGAGAATCAGTGTTGAGTGAAGACCCAAAAGTTGAGACATTACTGTATATGTGATATGCAAATTGCCTCTTCAAACAAAGACTTGTACTCCATACTGCGCCACCTAAATGGAAGACGGTCCTCAAGTTCACAATCAACCCTTTAACAGTCTTGTAATATGATTAGGATAAAACCAAATCAGAATCTCCATTTGCAGACACGATTGTTTCGGACTGTTGGTCTGTCAGTGCAAAGTAGGAGAGATCTGATTTGGTAGATGAGAGTCTGAAACTGGGTCTGGGGGAAGGTTCCTTGTGAGAGTGACATACCAGCTCTGGGATTTCATGTAAGGAGCTTATTCGCGTTGCAATGCCCTCTGGAAATTTTAATATGCAAATTGCCTCTTCAAACAAAGAGGACTTGTACTCTATAGCGCCACCTATTGGAAGTAGCGATCCTACAAGTCACAATCAACCCTTTAACGAGTCTTGTAATATGACTTAGGATAAAAGCCAAATCAGAATCTCCATTTGCAGACACGGTGTTTTGGACTGTTGGTCCTCTCAGTGCAAAGTAGGAGAGATCTGATTTGGCTAGATGAGAGGCTCTGGACTGGGGTCTGGGGGGTAAGGTTACTCCTTGTGGAGAGTGACATACCAGCTCTGGCGTGTCGAGGTAAGGAGGCTTAATGTATATTGTTGAAGCAGCTAACGAACCCCATTTCCCATTATTATGAACAGGGTCTCCCATACTATTTGGCTATGCAGTGAATGCAAGGCCTGCCCCCAAATTTGCATGCATCCCAATCCCACTTGGAAGAAAAGAGGAGGAGGGCCTCATAAAAAATTTTTCCCAATTCAAAGGAGCGGGTCTCCTTTACTTGTAATGCACATACACTA
Organism: Oophaga sylvatica; assembly: GCA_033576555.1. Lineage (NCBI taxonomy): Eukaryota > Metazoa > Chordata > Amphibia > Anura > Dendrobatidae > Oophaga > Oophaga sylvatica. The sequence continues at coordinate 242,264,322 of JARQOD010000002.1, read as the reverse complement.
AGTGTATGGCCTGACAAACATTTCCCCCGTGGGATACACATCAACATACTGTGTAAACTTTTTTTTTACGGGCATCATAAACTACCTTGAAAACAATAACGTGGTTTCCTACACAGTTGCTGCTTGGAAGATGAAGGTTTTTAGCAGAAATATGGCTGACGAGTTGTTGGATGAAGTGATCAGGAAAAGGGGCATAGTGATGGCAGGAATGGGAACGTACAGGATTAATAACAGGGGGCTATGGGAGGTATGAGATCCAAGATCGACCCACAATGATTAGTCGTTTCCCCCCAAGCAATTACCATAATGCTTTTGATGCCTCTCAAAAGATAGGTGTAACAGATGCGCGTCAGAAGCTGGGCATAAAAGATGCCCATGAGAAATTGAATGCCAAAGAAGCATGAGTCCGTATAAAGGGTAAAGTGCAAGATCCCCTTTGGGGATTTGTACTGTGTTTTTGTGATACCTAATGAAGGCTATATACTGTATCCGAAACGCGTTGTATCTCCTCTATTTTAACTTATCAAATAAAAAAATATGAAATATCATCTTTGGATGTGAGTCCTGGTAAGCGCTGCCATTCATGGGCTGGATGTGCCTTTCTTGATTCATTTTTACAAGAGTCAGACTGTCAGCATTTTCAGTTGGCATGAGGATGCGCTTATCAGTTATAATTCCACCATCGGCACTAAAAATTTGCTCTGTCAAAATGCTAACGGCAGGGCAGGTCAGGACCTCCAAGGCGTAGAGAGCCAGTTCATGCCACGTGTCCAGCTTGGATACCCAATAATTAAAAGGCACAGAGGAATCATGGAGGATGCTGGTACAGTCAGCAAGGTACTGCCTCAGCATCTTGCATTTTCCAAGACTTTGCACACCTTGTGAGAGTACCCCATGCCTTAAGGCTAGTGCAATGGGAGGTTCTGAGAAAACTCTCCCAGAACTTTTCCAGTGTTCCCCTGCCTCTGCTGTATTGGAGTTGTGTCTCTCTCACCTGTACTCCTTGGTTGCCCAATGAACTGTGACCTCTGCCGCCAATGTTTTCAGATGGGAATTTTTTTAATTATTCTGCTACAAGGATCCTCTGGTACTGCACCATTTTATTAGACCTGTCTGCCTCTGGAAGAAGAGATTGAAAGTTCTCCTTGTAGCATGGGTCTAGAAGTGTCACCAACCAATAATGTGTCACCCAAAATTTTGAGAATGCGAGGGTCACAGGAAAGGCAGTGCAACATAAAGTCAGCCATGCATGCCAGACTGCTAACAGGCAAGATTTCTGTCTCCTCACAAAGAGGATGACTTACCATGCTGTCCTCCTCCTCCTCCCTGACCTCAGGCCATCCACGCTGAACAGACGGTATGACAGTTGTGCTTGTAGTACCGTCTATAGCGCATGAAACTAGCTCCAGTTCTTCCTCCTCTTCCTCATTGTCAACTAATCCACGTTGGGATACATGAGGCTGGGCTGTGTATAATCACCCTGTATGGTTTCTTGCTCCATCTCATCGTGCTCCAACTGCAATGCATCCTCTTTCATTGCGAGCAGAGAGCTTTTCCAGAATACAGAGAAGCGGGATGGTGACACTAATTATGGCATCATCGCCGCTCACCATCTTTGTGGAGCCCTCAAATGACACAATTTGTATCCCACAGATAGATAGTAATAATAATAATCTTTATTTTTATATAGCGCTAACATATTCCGCAGCGCTTTACAGTTTGCACACATTATGATCGCTGTCCCTGATGGGGCTCACAATCTAGATTCCCTATAAGTATGTTTTTGGAGTGTGGGAGGAAACTGGAGTACCCGGAGGAAACCTACGTAAACACATGGAGAACATACAAACTCCTTGCAGATGTTGTCCTTGGTGGGATGAGGTGTGTGATGGAGATACTACACTGTAAAATATGTACCCTGAATTTTTATTTTTTTACAGCAAAATATTATCAAGAACTAGGGTAACACACAACAAATACAGTTGAAAGGAGGCCTGAAATGCCACAATTTTTAGCCCACAGATAGATGAGGTGTGTGACGGAGATACCTCACTGTAAAATATGTGCCCTGTATTTTTATTTTTTACAGAAAAATATTGTGAAGAACTAGGGTAACACACAGCAAAAACAGATGAATGGAGGCCTGAAATGCCAAAATTTGTATCCCACAGATAGATGAGGCATGTGATTGAGATACTACTTTTCTTTTTTACAGCAAAATATTGTCAAGAACTAGGGTAACACACAGCAAAAACAGATGAATGGAGTCCTGAAATGACACAATTTGTTTCCCACAGATAGATGAGCCATGTGACGGAGATACTACTCTGTAAAATATGTGCCCTGTATTTTTATTTTTTTTACAGCAAAATATTGTCAAGAACTAGGGTAACACACAGCAAAAACAGTTGAAAGGAGGCCTGAAATGCCACAATTTTTAGCCCACAGATAGATGCGTTGTGTGACGGAGATACCACACTGTAAAATATGTGGCATGTATTATTTTTGGCCAGTAAAATTGTGTCAATAAGTAGGCTAAGACACAACAAAAACAATTCTATGGAGGCCTGAAATGGAACAAATTTCAGTGCAATGATATGTGATCCGTGTGGCAGACAAAACCCAGAGTAAAATATCTGCCCTGTAGCTAAATAATTTTTTGGCAGCTAAATATTTTTTTGGCGCAAAATGATGTCAAGAAATTGTATAAGACACTCGAAATTTTTTTTACAGTACCACAAAAATGGGAGAATTTTCTGCGCACTCAGATGTGATCGATGAGACGGGCAAACCCGTTTAAAATAGCTGGATTTTCACACTGTAATGTGAAAAATATCTGGTTGTATTTTGCAGTCCCAACAAGCATATGGAGAAAAAAAAATGTGTGCTCTGGATTGATTTGGAATTAAATAATGAGTATTAAGATTCAAAAAAAAATTATTCCTAGCCACTGATGCCTGGGGCTATGTATATATGGTCAATATATGCAATACGCAGCAGCAGCAGACAGTAATGGAATGGACCCTCTTGATGTATGCAATGAAGTATGCCACATAAAAATGCCTGCCTGACTAGCAGTGATATCTATATACCCACATACAGTGCCTGCATGCCTTGTACTGATATGTATAACCCCACATACATTCCCTGCCTACCTATCACTGCAATCTATATACCCCGTAATTAGTCCTTAGAAGGACTGTTGATTTAGCTGGATTTGTGTATTCAATTATCGTACACCCACACTGTCTTTGAAACCCCCAAATATGACCCTATCTCAGCAGCAATTCTCCCTACACTAGCAGATTTCGAGCTGAATGTGATGAGCATGGCTGCGCCAGGTCTGATATAGACCTGATGATGCTGTGCGGCCAGGCAATCACTGTAATGCCACAACCAACATGGCTGCGGCATTACAGTGCATGGCACACAATCCCTCTTTAGAGCGCCAAACATACAGGGCGTGGACCAGAACTCCTGCTGAACAATCCCAGAAATGCTCGCAACTTGCCGAGCACTGCGAGTATAGCGATACGCGAGAGAATATCAAGCATTACCGAGTATGCTCGCTCATCACTATTCCTCATCCCTATCCTTGTATGCATGGTTCCTCATCCCGATTCTTGCATGCATGGCTCCTCATCCCCATCCTTGTCTGCATAGCTCCTTCTTCCCATCTTTGTCTCCATGGCTCCTTATTCCCATCCTTGTCTGCATAGCTCCTTATTCCCATCCTTCTCTCCGTGACTCCTTATTCCCATTCTTGTATGCATGGCTCCTTAGTCTCATCCTTGTCTGCATGGCTTCTTATTCTTATCCTTGTCTGCATGGCTCCTTATTCTCATCCTTGTCTGCATGGCTACTTATTTTCATCCTTGTCTGCATGGCTCCTTATTCTCATCCTTGTCTGCATGGCTCCTTATCCCTATCCTTGCATGCATGGTTCCTCATCCTTATCCTTGTATGCATGGTTCCTCATCCCTATCCTTGTATGCATGTCCCCATGAGGAAAGCATTTAAAAAAAACATCCTACTTACCTTCCCTCCGTGCCCTCGCAGCATCTTGTTCCGGTGCCAGCAGCTCCTGCAGCCGGCCAATCACATGTCCCGCTCATTAAGGGAATGAATATTCACTCCACGCCTATGTATTAGAACACTAGCAGAGAAATATAAATAGTTATTTAAAACAAAAATTCAATAAAATTAATTATATTAATCTGCATAAAAAGAGAATGGCAGACCATTCGGTATTAAATAAAAGAAAAAGCTATATCCAAAAATGATTTTAAAATTAAATTGAAAAATTCATAAAAAATGTATCATAAATATAAGTCCTTATATTTATGATACATTTTTTATGAATTTTTATGAATTTTTTAATTTTAAAATCATTTTTGGATATAGCTTTTTCTTTTACTCCACGCCTATGAGAGAAGAGAGAGGTGAATATTCATTCCCTTAATGAGCGGGGGCACGTGAACGGATCGGCCGGCCGCAGGAGCTGCTGGAAGCTGGTGGCTGTCAATGTGAAATGAATAATCATTGCCAGTGTAGTGAATATTCATTTCTCTTTAGCATCGTACACAGTTACAGCCGCAGCCACCGGCTCCTGCCTCCTGTGACTCGCTGCTCTGCCGCTCCCCCTTTCCCACCGTCTATTGTCACAAAGACTCGTGTATAAGCCAAGGGAGGCATTTTCAGCACAAAAAAGTGCTGAAAAACTCGGCTTATACATGAGTATATACGGTATCTAATATTTGATTAAATCTATTTGTTGGCTTTAGTCACTCTGTGGAGCGCAAAACCTAAGATAAAAATAAAATAAGCAAATAACTTGTAGTAAGTAAATAAGTATATAGAAAGCATACCCTATTTATTACCCTAGTTATTTACCTGTACTATTACTATTCACTTACTACAGGGTATCTGCTCATTTAGTTTTTATCTTAGTTTTTGTCTATTAAATGAACATAGTGTGAATATGCACCTATGTTGCACTTATACCAATATACATATATATATATATATATATATATATATATATATTCCTGCTCATTTGTTTCATTTCACTTTAGTTTTTAGTACTTTGTACAAATACAAGTGTAGCTCCCTTTTTTTGTACTGGGCATTTTGTTTACACTGACAAGCTCAAGGGTAGCAATATTTTGAACTTTTGATTTTCACGTTCCAAATCTAACCATCTACTACTTCTTCTAACTTGAGATTACCATAATTTCATAGACAATCATTGTTAGACAATCATCTTGGCTATCTCATACATAAATCTGACTGGCAACTATTTAGCTTATGATTAGTTATGCAGATTCTTGTCATGATATTGCATTTTTTTACTTCTGGCAGTGGAAAAATCTTTTTCTTCTTGTACACTAAAAAATACAACCTGTTCTCATATTCCCTAATGGCTCACTATAATATTAGGTTGATTTCCAAGTGAAAAGTCACTGGTTCAAATCAAGGAGCAGCCATGAAAAAGATTTCCTAAGAAAAGAGAAACAGTATCATCCAGCTCACTGATAGAAGTCTCTGGGCCAAGTCAATTCCCAATTTGCAACATGTGAGTGCCATGACAGTTAAAAGAATATGAAATAAAGTCCATCCATCCATTGAAAAGCCAAGAGGTGGATGTCCAGACAAAATATCGGAGTCAACAATTCGGCTCATCACAAGATATATCTGTTGTAGTGCAAGAAGCACAACAGTTAGGCTAAGTGCACACGATCAGGAATAATTGCGTTTTTTCGCGGTTTTCCGCGGTAAAAACGCGATAAAAACGCAAGCATTAAGCATCCTATACATGTTAATTGATTCCGCATGTTTTGGCCACATGTTGCGTTTTTTTCCGCAAAAAAAAGGCTTCGCGGAAAAAAATAGCAACATGTTCATTAATTTTGCGGAATGTAAGCGGTTCATGTGCGGTGGTACCCAGGGTCTGGAGGAGAGGAGACTCTCCTCCAGGCCCTGGGTACCATATCCCTGGTAAAACAATAATTAAAATAAAAAATAATGATATTCTCACCTTCCGGCGGCCCCCGCAGCCTTCCCGCGGCCCCCGCAGCCTTCCCGCCTTCAGCGATGCTCCCGGCAACTTCCGGTCCCAGGAGTGCTTTGCGAGAATCACCCAGATGGCATAGCGGTCTCGCGAGATGTACGTCATCGGTGTGATTTGTCGCAAAGCACTCCTGGGACCGGAGTTGCCGGGAGCGTCACTGAGAGGCGGGAAGGCTGCGGGGCCGCCGGAAGGTGAGAATATCATTATTTATTATTTTTTTTATTATTTTTACATTAGATCTCTTTACTATTGATGCGGCATAGGCGGCATCAATAGTAAAAAGTTGGTCACACGTGTCAAACACTATGTGTGACTCGTGTGACCAACCTGTCAATCAGTTTTCCAAGCGATGCTACAGATCGCTAGGAAAACGCTAGCATTCTGCAAGCTAATTACGCTTGCAAAACGCTATTATTCTGGCGGTAATCAGCATACAAAAAACGTGCGTATTTCCTGCGGGAGAAGTGCGGGATTGCCGCGGAAATTTCCGCGGCAATTCCGCAACGTGTGAACTTAGCCTTAAAGTGGCTAGTAAGTTTTGTAATAGTGAGATCACAGACGTCCTTGCAAGCACCATGCAACGCATGTTATCCAAGTCTGGAATGGTGGTCCAAAAAAAGGTGAAGAAGCCTTGACTTCAATAACATCATAAGAAGCATCGACTCGAGTTTGCCGAAAAGTGGACAGTAGAAGATTGGAAACGGGTGATTTGGTGCAATGAAACAAAAGTCAATAGACTAAGATCTGATGAGTGCAAATATTTCTGTAAGAAACAAGGGAAAAGAGGCTAATTGAAGGAAATGTCAAGTTTGGTGAAGGAAGCCTAATGATATGGAATTGTTTCACAGCCAAAGGAGTTGGATACTTGACCAGAATTGATGGTGGTCTGTATGTGATTGGGTATGAAAAAGATGTTCTAATGTTCCAGAAGTTCAATGATCCGAAGAATACAACAAGATTGGCAAAGAAATGGTTCAATGACAGTGAAGTAGATTTGGCCCCCAAATTCCCAAGAACTAAACCCAATTGAACACTTGTGCATAAAGCTGAAAAAAAATCTCTATAGTATACATACCCAATTGAGTCAACCAGAATGGACCAACTTTGGGAATGTGTAGAAAAGACCTTGGATCAGATTTCGGTTGAAACATGCTTGAATCTGATCGAGAGCATGCCAGGAAGGATTCAGGTAGTGTTGAAAGCCAAAAGTAAATTAACAAAAAGTAAAAATTCAAATTTAGATTTTTAGGACCAAAACAGTAACAATGCAGTGACATGAAAAGAATCTTCATAACTAATCATGCAAAATAGTTGCGAGTCAAATTTATGCATGAGATAGCCAAGATGATTGTCTATCAAATTATGGTAGTCTCATATTGGAAGCAGTAGAGGATGGTGAGATATGGAGCTTGAAAGTCAAAGTTCAAAGCATTGTTGTTACCCTTTTGCTCGTGCATGTACTGTATATAGCTTTAAACGGGCAGGCAGGTATCTGAACAGTGGAGTCTGAGACCTGTTCTGCCAACATGTATTTTAATGTCTGCTGACACACAGTGAGGTGACCTTCAACAGTTCGGGACTGTTCTGATTGAGCACACCTTGCTGCGATGTGATGGATTTTATGCTTTTTTTTAATCAAAATACTGTTAACTAAGTACCCTATGTTATTTATATTTACTTATTTGTTTCTATAAAGATATACTTACACTGTGCATCAGCATACTGTGACTAATGAGAACATGAACACTACTACTGCTGCAAATGTTAGAAACAAAACAATCCAGTCACATCAAGTTGTACCTCTGCATGTGCCAAACTAGGCCTCATCTACATGAGGAAGTGAAAGAAAACCTATTTTTATGCATTTGAGCCATGTTAGCTTGCCATCAACATTTCTGAACCATTTCTGCATCTCTAGGCAGGAAAAACGCAGCTGCAAAATCCTGCATTTTTGATTGATTTTAGTGATGTGAATGTTAAAAAACCTAGGGCAAAAATGCACAAAAACTTGACATGCTGCAGATTATTTTCGGCACGAAATCTGCAAGTCAAAAATACTCAACGTGTGCATGACACTTCAGGTTTCCCATTCACTTTACTGGCATTAGATTTTGCTTCACCTTTTGTCACAAATTCATTCAGAAAAAGCGCGACAAAAATGCACCAAATCTACAATGTTTGCACACAGCCTAGTTTTTTAAGGGATACATACCAACAAAATGTACCCAAGAATATGCAATACCCTATGGATGAGCAATATAATATCAATCATTTAAACAAGTTTTTTGAGGGTTATATATCAATGAAATGTACTCCAGACCATGGAATCGTCTATAGGTAAGCATTACAATAACGATACATTTTTTAACAAGGATTAGGAGGCTTTTATGGCTATGAAATGTACCTAAGAAGATTTAATACCCCATGGGTGAGTAATATGATATTTATAAATTTGTAAAAAGTTTTGGAGGCTTTTATAGCCACTAAATGATGTGATAACCTATGGGTGAGCAATATAATACAGATACATTTTTGAACAAGTTTTTAAAGGCTTTTAGAGCAATAAAATGTACCAAAGAAGACATAATACCGATACTCCAGACTATGGAATAGTCTAGGGATGAGCAATATAATAACTAAAATTTTTGAACAAGTTTTTTGAGGGTTATATGCCAACAAAATGTACTTCAATCCACAGAATAGTCTATAGGTGCGGTATTAACACTATAGAACTCTGATTCATTATACAGTCATGGCCAAAAGTTTTGAGAATGACACAAATATTAATTTTTACAAAGTCTACTGCTTCACTTTTTCTAACGGCAATTTGCATATACTCCAGAATGTTATAAAGAGTGATCAGTTTAACAGCAATTACTTGCAAAGTCAATATTTGGCTAGAAAATGAACTTTATCCCCCAAAACACATTTTAACATCATTGCAGCCTTGCCTTAAAAGGACCAGCTAAACTCTTTTCAGTGATTGCTCCATTAACACAGGTGTGGGTTTTGATGAGGGCATGGCTGGAGATCAATCTGTCATGATTAAGTAAGAATGACACCACTGGACACTTTAAAAGGAGGCTGGTGCTTGGCATCATTGTTTCTCTTCTGTTAACCATGGTTATCTCTAAAGAAACACGTGCAGTCATCATTGCAATGCACAAAAATGGCCTAACAGGGAAGAGTATCGCAGCTAGAAAGATTGCACCTCAGTCAACAATCTATCGCATCATCAAGAACTTCAAGGAGAGAGGTTCCATTGTTGCCAAAAAGGCTTCAGGGTGCCCAAGAAAGACCAGCAAGTGCCAGGACCGTCTCTTAAAAGTGTTTCAGCTGTGGGATCGGGCTACCAGCAGTGCAGAGCTTGCTCAGGAATGGCAGCAGGCAGGTGTGAGTGCATCTGCACGCACTGTGAGGTGGAGACTCTTGGAGCAAGGCCTGGTCTCAAGGAGGGCAGCAAAGAAGTCACTTCTCTCCAGAAAAAAATAATGGACAGACTGATATTCTGCAAAAGGTACAGGCAGTGGACTGCTGAGGACTGGGGTAAAGTTATTTTCACTGATGAATCCCCTTTTCGATTGTTTGGGACATCAGGAAAACGCCTCATTCGAAGAAGACAAGGTGAGCGCTACCACCAGTCTTGTCTCATGCCAACTGTTAAGCATCCTGAAACCATTCATGTGTGGGGTTGCTTCTCAGCCAAGGGAATCGGCTCTCTCACAGTCTTGCCTAAAAACACAGCCATGAATAAAGAATGGTACCAGAATGTCCTCCAAGAGCAACTTCTCCCAACTCTCCAAGAGCAGTTTGGTGATCAACAATGCCTTTTCCAGCATGATGGAGCACCTTGCCATAAAGCAAAGGTGATAACTAAATGGCTCAGGGAACAAAACATAGAGATTTTGGGTTTATGGCCTGGAAACTCCCCAGATCTTAATCCCATTGAGAACTTGTGGTCAATCATCAAGAGACGGGTGGACAAACAAAAACCTAAAAATTCTGACAAAATGAAAGCATTGATTGTGCAAGAATGGACTGCTATCAGTCAGGATTTGGTCCAGAAGTTGATTGAGAGCATGCCAGGGAGAATTGCAGAGGTCCTGAAGAAGAAGGGTCAACACTGCAAATATTGACTTGCTGCATTAACTCATTCTAACTGTCAATATAAGCTTTTGTTACTCATATGTTTGCAATTATTATATTTCTGTCTGTGATAAAAACATCTATCAAACACACATAAAAACCAGAGGGCAGCAGATCATGTGAAAATATAATATTTGTGTCATTCTCAAAACTTTTGGCCATGACTGTACTGTGCACACAGCCTAGACAAGTGCTCTCTCCCTCTAATACAAAGTATCACAGAGCTATGCAATGATGTCTGTGTGCCGAGTCCATCGGTGCCTGTCCTTTTATAATCCCTGATGATGTCAGATGGCCATCAAATTACAGTAATGCCACAACCAAGATGGCTACGGCATTACAGTGATTCACAGACAATCCCCACATGCTTATTGGCTGCGCAACATGCGCTAAAGAGGATAGGCGGGTATTTGAGTTTTGCATCGGCCACCACCCATTACCCGGTGAGTAACGAGCACATCCGAGCATCGTGATACTCAAGTGATAACACTGAGCATGTTCTCTCATCCCTCTTCAGATGCTTCAGTCACTCTTATTCATGTGATATTGAATCATTTTCCTGACATAAAAAATTATAAAACCTCATATTTATAACTCATTTGTTTGATTGGGTTCTCTTTATCTACTTTTAGGACTTGTGTGAAAATCTGATGTAGAATTTATGTAGAAGTATTGATAGTTCTAAGGTGTTCACAAGCTTTCAAGCACCACTGCATGTTTGCACTGCCTAAATATTACATAGCATTAGTGATTCTTCTTTATTAGATTAGAAGTCAGATTTGTAATTGACTAATTGGGTTCTTATATTGGTAAAGAAAATCAAAGCATAATTATCATCATACATAATGATTCATCACTTAATGTTATACATAATGCTACATTGATTGTATTGACGTAAGAAGCTTTAACATTATCCTTATAAGGCTTGACAGCTCTCCTTTATATAACATATATATATATATATATATATATATATATATATTGCATGTCATTTGTTTGAAAACCTTAAGATTTTGGTTTCTATCATGAGCCATTGCCATACAAATGCATAAGTGAGATATCTTATTAAACTGTAGCTAAATATACAGTAAATAGAAGTAGCAAGTCCATACATCTATTAAGCTGGACATAATAATACATTTTAATACATTAAACCTGAATGTACAATATTTAGAATAATAAGTGCCTTAGATTACTGTCTATTTGAAATATTGAGGAAGTAATTTACTTTACAGTCAATAGTTTCATTTTTGGAAAGGAAGAGTAATTATAAGCCCACAATATAAAGCTAAATAAAAAAAACCTCTTGTGAATCGCCAGGTACATATTGTTATTATGAGGCTATGTATCAATAGAGTTGCAAAATACCTATCATTATCACAATCATGAAATAACCAGAGAACTATTCCATTAAACACATAAACTGTGCACATTGCTTAACAACATACAGATTTTTTTTAAGAAATCTATAAAACTTTATTAGTTTCACAGAAAATAATATTCTAAAAAACACAAAAAAGAAAAAAAAAAAACATTTAACCTCATCACTACTGGAAGTTCCAGTACAATTTTACAATCATGCACAGATATAACCTGAAAAATGTAATTTGAAATATTTCATTTAAATTCTTCTAAATAATATTTGACCAAAGCAGAGTCTGAAACACACAATACATCCTATAAGTTCAAGACATGTTGGGTTCATAGAAAAAATCATATACACATATCTTAAGTATTCAACTGATCAGAAAGACCAAAAATCTCTAAGTCTTGTATTAGGCAAATGGCCTGACAGCAATCTAGAAGTGATAATACTCACTCTTTTAGTATAAAAGTATAATTTGTGATAATTAACCCCTTAACGACCTCCGATACGCCTTTTAACGGCGGTCATTAAGGGTACTTAAACCACAGCGCCGTTAATTAACGGCGCTGTGGAAAAAGTGAATAGCGCCCCCCACAGTCGGATTTTCTTTGGGGTCTCGGCTACTGGGAGACCCCAGAGAACATAAATCGGGTTGCGTTCGCCGTTATTAACCCTATAACGGCGATCGCAAAAAAACAAAAAAAATCCTTTGTGCCTTTTCATTTCTCCCTCCTCTGATGTGATCGGACATCAGAGGAGAGAGAAATAGGGTCCCCGGGACCCCCACTGTGGCCCCCGGTAGTCTTGGGGCCCTCCTGTCTCCCCCGGTGCCGCCGCCATGCTGCGATGCCGAGAAAATGGCGGGCGCATGCTCAGTGCGCCCACCGCGAGGTGCCAGGGGGGTTGGGCGATTTTCTCTGGGGTCTCGGCTGCCTGGGGTAGCCAAGACCCCTGAGAACATAATAGGGGCCCCCACAGTCACTACACACACAGCCTCGATCCTGCTTCTAAATTTCTCTCCCCTCTGATGTGATCGCACATCAGAGGGGAGAGAAATAGGGTCCCCGGGACCCCCGATCTCACCCCTGTACCTTCCTGTGGCCCCTGTGTCCTCCGATCCTCCCCTGTCCTCCACAGCGCCCCCTGTCCTCCATCCTCCAGCGTCTTCATCCAGTAAAAAAAAAAAAAAGGCGGGCGCATGTGCAGTGCGCCCGCAGAATCTGCCTGGCGGCAAATTCAAAATTTTTTCATTCATTCTTCAGAAAGTACATTTTGATGTTTATCACAGTGATCAAAATAAAAAAACAGTACATAAACCCCTCCTTTATCACCCCCTTTGTTAGGGACAAATAATAAAATATAGAAATTTTATTTATTTTCATTTTTCCATTAGGGCTATAATTAGGGTTAGAATTAGGGTTAGGGTTATAATTAGGGTTAGCATTAGGGTTAGGGTTAGCATTAGGGTTAGGGTTAGGCTGGGTTCATACTGCGTTATGGCAATCCGATAGACGGACTGCGTTATACCGCGGTATAATGCGGTGTAACGCAGTCCGTTAGCGCTGCCATTCACCCCCATTTGAGGGCGCATCGCGACGCATGTCGTAAAGCGGCATGCGTTTGCGACGTGCCGTCATTCAGTGACGGAGCCTCGGACGCGCGCTGCAGCGTCTGGGCTCCGTCACCGCTAGCGCATATAAATCATCTGCTGATTCCTCTGCGCTAGTGGGTATAGCATAACGCGATCGCGTTATGCTATACCGTTACCAACCTGTCAACGCTATGTGTTGAACGGGCTGGTAAAACGCAATATGAACTCAGCCTTAGAGTTATAATTAGGGTTAGGGTTGAAATTACGGTTAGGGTTACTGTTATGATTTGGTAGCTGAGGAGAGCAGGCAAAAAAGGCAATACACCAGAGAGGTTGGAATCTATTGGATTGCAGTACCCTGACTAACCACCACAACTAAAGGCAGCCGTGGAGCGTACCTACGTTGGTCCTAGACGCCTCGTCACAGCCTGAGAAGCTAACTACACCTAAAGATAGAAAGAGGAAAACTATCTGCCCCGGAGCAGATCCTCAAAGAACATAGGAAGCCCCCAAACATGTAATGGCGGTTAGACAAGAGGAAATACAGACACAGACAGAAAATAGTATGAGCAAACGTTGGGGCCCAATCTTCCTAGAAAGAAAAGGATAGGAATGTCACTTACTGCAATCCAAAAAAACCCCCTAAAAAATACCAACACACTAATTGCAAAAACACCTGAGATCACACGACCTCTACCACCTAAATTTGTTCTCTGGTGTAACAAAACTAAGCCGCAGCCACAGAAAAAACTGGAAAAGGCAAATGAACAAACAACTGGCTGAACTAAACTGAGAGGAGCACATGTCACGTTGTGACATGCATGTTTGTGCTTTAACCCTTTGCTCCTTTTCCCCCTAATATAGCTGGGATACTGATATCCGTTACCTGTATGGATGATGCTCAGTTCCCAGCTCAGCTGCGTAACCGTGCATGCGTGGGTGTTTCCACTGCGCTGCATGACCACCCGCATGTGCGGTCCCTGGCTACTGCTGTGAAAGCTACCCGTAGGTTGCAAGGTCCTCTGCACTGGTGCATGACTTGCTACGTGTGTTTGGGCTGCAGCCATTTCCAGGTGCCCTTGCTGTGCTTATGTCTGGCTCTCATAGGTGCGCAGGCCACACCTGCCCTGCTTTTATCAGGGTTAGTGTGTGTACCTGAAATGCTGTCCCCAGCCAATTGCTGAGGGGCAGCTCATATATAAAGGCTCCCTGCCCTATGGGCGGGGCCTTAGCTACTTACATAGCTTCTGAACCTAGCCTTGTGTGTTTGTGTGTTCAGCTCCTGCTCTGAGTTCGATCAGCTCTGGAGAGCTGATTCCCTAGTCCTGTTTTGTGTTCCTGAACTCGTTCCTGTGCCTTTCCTAGAGGCGGTAATTCTAGGCTTGAATCCTTGATCCTGTACCTGTCCTGTACCTGACTGTCTGAACTGTTATGTTTCGGTAGCTGAGGAGTGCAGGTAAAAAAGGCAATACACCAGAGCAGTTGGAATCTATGAGATTGCAGTACCCTGACTAACCACCACAACTAGAGGCAGCCGTGGAGCGTTCCTACGTTGGTCCTAGACGCCTCGTCACAGCCTGAGAAACTAACTACACCTAAAGATAGAAATAGGAAAGCTATCTGCCCCGGAGCAGAACCCCAAAGATAACAGAAAGCCCCCAAACATGTAATGGCGGTTAGACAAGAGGAAATACTGACACAGAAAGAAAATAGTATGAGCAAACGCTGGGGCCCAAACTATCTAAATAGAAAAGCATAGGAAGGGTACTTACTGCAATCCAGAAAACCCTGAAAAACACCAACTCTACTAATTTCAAAATCACCTGAGATCACACGACCTCTACCACCTAAATTAGTTCTCTGGTGTAACAAAATAAAAACAGCAGCCACTGAAAAAAACTGGAAAAAGCAAAAGAACAAAACTCAGTGGCTGAACTAAACTGAGAGCGCAGAAGCCCCCGGAGGGGACCCTGAAGGCCCCCAAAGAAGTGCAGGACAAAATGCAAAAATATAGCACAAACACAAAAGAAGCAAAAGTCTTATCTGTAAGCAGGAGATGCAGACACGACACAGCAGGCTACAAGGGAAACTGGAATGAAGGATTCAGACCAGAACAATTGATCACCGGCAACCCTGATGGGAAAATGACTCCCTTATATAAGACCAGTCAGTAACACCTGATTCCCAGTCCTCACAATCTTCACTAGCACCGCTTGTAACCACCAGAGGGAGCCTCTGCTCAGAACTCATCTCAAACCCATTCACAACAGTACCCCCCCCTGAGGAGGGGTCACCGAACCCTCATTTGAGCAACCAGGTCGGTCAGGATGAGTTCTATGATACGCACGGATAAGTCTCCTAGCATGGATGTCCGAAGCAAACACCCAAGAATTGTCTTCCTGACCATAACCTCTCCATTTAACCAAATACTGGAGTTTCCGTCTAGAAAAACGAGAATCCAATATTTTCTCAACCACATACTCCAGATTGCCTCAACCAAAACAGGGTCAGGAGGCACAGCAGCAGGAACCACTGGCTCAACAAACCTCTTCAACAAGGACTTGTGGAACACGTTATGGATTATAAATGTCCCTGGAAGAAGCAAACGAAAAGAAACAGGATTAATAATCTCCATGATCTTATAAGGTCCAATGAACCTAGGCTTAAATTTAGGAGATGCTACTCTCATAGGAATATTCTTTGAGGACAACCAGACCAAGTCCCTCACTTTAAACCGAGGACCATCAGTCCTATGCCGGTTAGCAAACCGCTGGGCCTTCTCCTGAGAGAGGGACAACCTCTTCCACTACCTGGTCCCAAATCTGTTGCATACGCTCCACAACAGAGTCAACACCTGGACAGACAGATGCCTCCGTCTGTCCTGAAGAAAATCGAGGGTGAAACCCAGAATTACAGAAAAACGGAGACATCAAAGTGGCAGAGCTAGCCCTATTATTAAGAGCAAACTCAGCCAAAGGCAAAAAAGAGACCCAGTCATCCTGATCAGCAGACACAAAGCATCTTAGATAAGTCCCCAATGTCTGGTTTGTTCTCTCAGTTTGACCATTGGTCTGAGGATGAAATGCCGAGGAGAAAGACAATTGAACACCCAGTTTAGAACAAAAAGTCCTCCAAAATCTGGAAACAAACTGGACTCCTCTGTCAGACACAATGTTCTCAGGAATGCCGTGTAAACGAACCACGTGCTGAAGGAACAACGGCACCAATTCAGAGGAGGAAGGCAACTTAGGTAATGGCACAAGATGTATCATTTTGGAAAACCTATCACAAATTACCCAGATGGTGGTCATTCTCTGAGAAACAGGAAGATCGGAAATGAAATCCATAGAGATATGGGTCCATGGTCTCTTGGGCACAGGCAATGGCATCAACAAACCACTAGAGCGAGAGCAAGGCTTGGAGCGAGAGCAAGTCCCGCAGGACTGCACAAATTCCCTGACATCACGAGACAAGGTAGGCCACCAAAAGGACCGACTAACCAAGTCTCTGGTACCAAAAATTCCGGGATGCCCAGCCAATGCGGAACAATGAATCTCAGACATCACACTCTTTTTCCATTGGTCCGGGACAAACAATTTTCCAACAGGGCAGCGCTCGGGCCTATCCTCCTGACACCCCTCCAGAGCAAGTCTCAAATTGGGCGAGATGGCGGAAAGAACTACACCCTCTTTCAAAATAACAGAAGGATCAGATAACTCAGGAGAGTCCGCAAGGAAACTCCTCGAGAGGGCATCCGCCTTAACATTCTTAGTGCCAGGAAGAAAGGAAACCACAAAATTAAAACGTGTGAAAAACAAGGCCCACCTGGCCTGTCTAGGATTGAGTCGCTTGGCAGATTCCAGATAGACCAGATTCTTATGGTCCGTAAGGACCACCACCTGATGTTTGGCTCCCTCCAGCCAATGTCTCCACTCTTCAAAAGCCCACTTCATGGCCAATAACTCCCGATTACCTACGTCATAATTACGTTCAGTAGGAGAAAATTTTCGAGAGAAAAAGGCACAAGGGTTACTTTTAGAGGTCTCTGGATCTTTTTGGGACAAAACGGCACCTGCCCCAATTTCAGAGGCATCAACCTCCACCTGAAATGGCAGAGAAACATCAGGCTGCCGTAGAACAGGAGCAGAAGTGAATCTCTGCTTAAGTTCCTGAAATGCAGAGACTGCCTCAGGAGGCCAATTCACCACATCAGAACCCTTTCTGGTCAAATCAGTTAATGGTTTAACAATAACCGAGAAATTACCAATAAATTTACGATAAAAATTGGCAAAACCCAAAAATCTCTGAAGAGCCTTTAATGAAGTAGGTTGGACCCAATCACAGATGGCCTGAACCTTGACCGGGTCCATTTCAATAACAGATGGGGACAAAATGAATCCCAGAAATGAGATCCTCTGTACGCCAAAAAGACACTTTGATCCCTTCACATACAGAGCATTCTCTCTCAAAATCTGGAATACAGTTCGAACATGTTTCACATGAGAGTCCCAGTCATTAGAAAAAATCAAGATATCATCCAAATAAACAATCAGAAATTTGTCCACAAAATCCCTGAAAATGTCATTCATGAAGGACTGGAAGACGGAAGGAGCATTAGTGAGCCCAAAGGGCATCACTAGGTACTCAAAATGCCCTTCAGGGGTATTGAATGCCGTCTTCCATTCATCCCCGTGCTTAATGCGAATAAGGTTATACGCCCCCCTGAGGTCAAGCTTGATAAACCAAGTAGCGTTTTTCACCCTGGAAAACAGGTCAGAAATCAAGGGTAACGAGTATTGATATTTCACAGTAATATTGTTCAAGAGACGATAATCAATACACGGCCTTAATGAACCATCTTTTTTGGCCACAAAGAAAAAACCGGCACCTAAGGGTGAAGAGGATGGTCTGATATGACCCTTCTCCAATGATTCCTTGATATAAGACCGCATAGCGTCATGTTCAGGTACAGACAAGTTAAAAAGGTGACCTTTAGGGAATTTACTACCCGGCACTAATTCAATAGCGCAGTCATAGCTCCTATGGGGAGGCAAGGATGCAGATTTACTTTCGCTAAACACATCAGAAAAATCAAACAAAAAGTCAGGAACATCCTGAGCCTGGGGGGAGGCAGAAAAAACAGGAGTGTTGGTATTAACACATTGGCAGCCCCAACTGGTTACAGACACAGATTTCCAATCCAAAACAGGATTATGAGACTGTAACCAAGGGAAACCCAGCACGATAATGTCATGCAGATTATATAGAACCAAAAATTTGCAGCACTCCTGGTGATCAGGTTCAACCCTCATTATCACCTGAGTAGAAAACTGGGGTTTATTCTCAGCCAAAGGGGTAGAATCGATCCCCAGTAGGGGAATAGACTTCTGTAGGGGTATCAAGGGAAACCCACAACGTTTAGCAAAATCATAATCCATCAGGTTAATAGCTGCTCCAGAATCAATGAAAGCCTGAGCAGAAAATGAGGACAGAGAGCATATCAGAGTGACAGTTAATAAAAACTTAGTCTGAACACTACCCAAGACAACTGAGCGTGCAAAACGTCTTCCCCGCTTAGGGCAGACTGAAATAGCATGAGAGGCATCACCACAGTAGAAACATAACCCATTGCACTTTCGAAACTCATGACGCTGTGCCCCAGACACCACTCTATCACACTGCATGGGTTCAGAAGTTGGTTCACAAGGCAACACCATTTCACGCATACTTCTCCGCTCACGCAAACGTCTGTCAATTTGAATCGCTAATGACATAGAATCATTGAGACCAGAGGGGACAGGGAATCCCACCATAACATCCTTCCCCAGTTTGGGTAGACCCGGGTCCCCCTCTGTGGTATGGAGGGTCCATATTTCGTACCCGAGGGATGCCCGCGCCACGCCATGGTGGGCGGCTGCAGTCCCCAAACGTGAGAGAAGCTAAGGCCTTGGACTCAGCTGAGCATGTGTGGACGGTAGGACTTTTTCCGAGCCCCGCCTGGCCGGCGGATGAGATGGCTCTGATCCCAGCTGTAGTAGACTAGATTGCTCACTCTGTGCTTCGTTTCATTTTGGATTTCTGGAGCAATGAACTCTGCTGCATGTGAACTGGGACTTACCGCTTATCCCAAGAAAAGTTTCTGAGTATTTTTTTTTTCTTGGGACTTCAGAGAGGGGGCTTTAGGAGGGGAAAATGTCACGTTGTGACATGCATGTTTGTGCTTTAACCGTTTGCTCCTTTTCCCCCTAATATAGCTGGGATACTGATATCCGTTACCTGTATGGATGATGCTCAGTTCCCAGCTCCGCTGCGTAACCGTGCATGCGTGGGTGTTTCCGCTGCGTTGCATGACCACCCGCATGTGCGGTCCTGGATACTGCTGTGAAAGCTACCCGCAGGTTGCAAGGTCCTCTGCACTGGTGCATGACTTGCTACGTGTGTTTGGGCTGCAGCCATTTCCAGGTGCCCTTGCTGTGCTTATGTCTGGCTCTCATAGGGTGCGCAGGCCACACCTGCCCTGCTTTTATCAGGGTTAGTGTGTGTACCTGAAATGCTGTCCCCAGCCAATTGCTGAGGGGCAGCTCATATATAAAGGCTCCCTGCCCTATGGGCGGGGCCTTAGCTACTCACATAGCTTCTGAACCTAGCCTTGTGTGTTTGTGTGTTCAGCTCCTGCTCTGAGTTCGATCAGCTCTGGAGAGCTGATTCCCTAGTCCTGTTTTGTGTTCCTGAACTCGTTCCTGTGCCTTTCCTAGAGGCGGTAATTCTAGGCTTGTATCCCTGATCCTGAACTCGTTCCTGTGCCTTTCCTAGAGGCGGTAATTCTAGGCTCGTATCCCTGATCCTGAACTCGTTCCTGTGCCTTTCCTAGAGGCGTTAATTCTAGGCTTGAATCCTTGATCCTGTACCTGTCCTGTACCTGACTGTCTGAACTGTGTCTGCTGTGTTATGTTCCGGAGGATCTTCTGTGTCCTGAACCCTGTGCCCAGTGACTGTGATACTTTGCTAACTGACTTCCTTTGATACAACCTGGGTTCATCTTGAAAGGAGGAGTCCGGTGTGGGTGTGCTGAGTTTCTGTTACTCTGTGCTTGCTTTTGGTACAATCCCCGCCCGGCTTCAGTTGAGCCTGGTGGGGCTTGCACCAGACCGCTTGGGTTCCTTTTTAGATCGCTTCCAGATGTCCGGATCCGATCCTTTCCTGCCTGATGTCCGGAGCCTGCCGATCGTTGCCAGATGTTCGGAACCGGTCGATCGTTGCCAGAAGTCCGGAGTCCGATGCCAGTGTTCTGATGTTCCTGATATCCAGTCCGTGTTCCTGATGTCCAGTTCGTGTTCCTGATTCCATGTTCCTGAGTCGGTGTTCGTGTGTTCGTGTTACTGAGATCTAGTCCGTGTTCCTGAAGTTCAGTTCGTGTTTCTGAGTTCGTGATTCTGATGACCTCGTCTACCCTGATGTTATGCCTGTGTCCTGATGTCCCACCTATGTGTGCCACGGTGATCTGTTGGTACCTTGGAGTCCTCTGGGTGATACCCTTCTGGAGGGTGTGGAATCGGGAGCCTTGTATGGTCATGTTTGATTTATGTACTGTGTGTCTACACTTATTTACTTTAGTAAACTTTACTTCCCTATACCTGAAGTTGTGCGGTGTAATCAAGTCCTATGTGTCTCTTCCTCGTCCTCATGCTCAGCTGCCACAGAAGCCCGGTCTCTGCCCTTCCCTAGTTTGGGTAGACCCGGGTCCCCTCTGTGGTATGGAGGGTCCATATTTCGTACCCGAGGGATGCCCGCGCCACGCCATGGTGGGTGGCTGCAGTCCCCAAACGTGACAGCACAAGCCCCCCGGAGGGGACCTGGCAGACCCCCACAGAAGTGCAGGACAAAATGCAAAAAGCAAGCACAAAAAACAAAAAGAAGAAAATGTCTTATCTGTTAGCAGAAGATGCAGGCACGAAACAGCAAGCTTCAAAGTGAACCAGGAACAAAAGTTGAGACCAGAACAATTGATCACCGGCAACCCTGATGGGAGGGAACCTCCCTTATATAAGACCAGTCAGTAAGACCTGATCGCCAATCTTCACAATCTTCATTGAATAGTTCAGTACTGTTTGTAACCACCAGAGGGAGCTTCTGCTCAGAATTCATTTCTAGCACATTCACAACAGGTTACAATTAGGGTTAGGGTTACAATTAGGGTTAGGGTTACAATTAGGGTTGGAATTAGGGTTGGGATTAGGGTTAGGATTAGGGTTAGGAGTGTGTTTGGGTTAGGGTTGGAGCTAGAATTGAGGGGTTTCCACTATTTAGGCACATCAGGGGGTCTCCAAACATGACGTGGCATTCAAAAAGTCAAATGGCGCTCCCTCCCTTCCGAGCCCTGCCGTGCGACCAAACAGTGGTTTACCCCAACATATGGGGTATCAGCGTACTCCGGACAAATTGCACACCAATTTTGGGGTTCTAATTTCTCTTGTTACCCTTGGCAAAATAAAAAATAGCTGGCTAAAAAAATCATTTTTGAGGAAAAAAAAATATATATTTTCACGGCTCTGCGTTTATAAATTTCTGTGAAGCACTTTGGGGTTCAAATTGCTCACCACACATCTAGATAAGTTCCTTAGGGGGTCTAGTTTCCAAAATGGGGTCACTTGTGGGGGTTTTCCACTGTTTAGGCACATCTGGAGCACTGCAAACGGAACATGACCCCCATCAATGTCTGCATTCTAAAACGTTATTACTTCCTTTCCAAGCCCTGCTGTGCGCCCAAACAGTTTCCCCCCACATATTTGGTATCAGCGTACTCAGGACAAATTGGACAACAACTTTTGGAGTCCAATTTCCTTGTGAAAAATCAAAAATTTGGGACTAAAAAATCATTTTTGTGGAAATTTTTTTTTTTTTTCACACCCAGGCATTATAAACTTTTGTGAAACACTTGGGGGTTCAAAGTGCTCACCACAGATCTAGATAAGTTACTTAGGGGGTCTAGTTTCCAAAATGGGGTCACTTGTGGGGGTTTTCCACTGTTTAGGCACATCTGAGGCACTGCAAATGGAACAAGACCCCCATCAAGGTCTGTATTCCAAAACTTTATTACTTCCTTTCCAAGCCCTGCCGTGCACCAAAACAGTTTCCCCCCTCCACATATTTGGTATCTGCGTACTCAGGACAAATTGGACAACAACTTTTAGGGCCCAATTTCCTTGTGAAAAATAAAAATTTGAGTCTAAAAAATCATTTTTGTGGCATTTTTTTTTTTTCACACCCAGGCATTATAAACTTTTGTGAAACACTTGGGGGTTCAAAGTGCTCACAACAGATCTAGATAAGTTCCATAGGGGTCTAGTTTCCAAAATGGTGTTACTTGTGGGGGGGTTTCCACTGTTTAGGCGCATCAGAGGCTCTCCAAACGCGACATGATGTCCAATCTCAATTCCATCCAATTTTGGTTTGAAAAAGTCAAACGCGCTGCTCCCATTCCGAGCCCTCCCATGCGCTCAAACAGTGGTCCCCCCAATATATGGGGTATCAGAGTACTCAGGACAAATTGGACAACAACTTTTGTGGTCTAATTTCTCCTGTTACCCTTGGGAAAATAAAAAATTGGGGACTAAATGATCAGGTTTGTGGAAAAAATATGATTTTTTATTTTCACGCCCGGGCGTTATAAACTTCTGTGAAGCACAAGGGGGTTCAAAGTGCTCACCACACATCTAGATAAGTTCCTTAGGCGGTCTAGTTTCCAAAATGGGGTCACTTGTGGGGGGTTTCCACTGTTTAGACACATCAGGGCCTCTACAAATGCGACATGGCGTCCAGCCAATTCTGCGTTGAAAAAGTCAAACGGAGCTCCTTCCCTTGTGACCTCTGCCGTGCGCCCAAAAAATGGTTTACCCCAACATATGGGGTACCAGCATGCTCAGGACAAATTGCAAAAAAACTTTTGGGGTCTTGTTACCCTTGGGAAAATAAAAATTGGGGTGAAAAGATCATTTTTGTGGAAAAAATATGATTTTTTATTTTCACGCCTCTACGTTATAAACTTGTGTGAAGCACTTGGAGGTTCAAAGTGCTCACCACACATCTAGATAAGTTCCTTAAGGGGTCTAGTTTCCAAAATGGGGTCACTTGTTGGGGGTTTCCACTGTTTAGGCACATCAGGGGCTCTCTAAACGCGACATGGCATCCAGCCAATTCTGCGTTGAAAAAGTCAAACGGCGCTTTTTCCCTTGCGACCTCTGTCGTGCGCCCAAAAAGTGGTTTACCCCCACATATGGGGTATCAGCATGCTCAGAACAAATTGCACAAAAACTTTTGCGGTCTTGTTACCCTTGGGAAAATAAAAATTGGGGTGAAAAGATCATTTTTGTGGAAAATATTTTTTTTTTTTTCACGGCTCTACGTTATAAACTTGTGTGAAGCACTTGGAGGTTCAAAGTGCTCATCACACATCTAGATAAGTTCCTTAAGGGGTCTTGTTTCCAAAATGTGGTCACTTGTGGGGTGTTTCCACTGTTTAGGCACATCAGGGGCTATCTAAACGCGACATGGCATTCAGCCAATTCTGTGCTGAAAAAGTCAAACGGCGCTCCTTCTCTTGCGACCTCTGCCATGCGCCCAAAAAGTGGTTTACCCCCACATATGGGGTATCGGCGTATTCAGAATAAATTGCACAACAAATTTTGTGGTTCAATTTTCTTTTAACACTTGTGAAAATAAAAAAATTGGTTCCGAAGTAAAGCTTTTGCAAAAAAAGTAAAATGTAAATTTTTTCCTTCCACATTGCTTCAGCTCCTGTGAAGCACCTGAAGGGTTAATAAACTTCTTGAATGTGGTTTTGAGCACCTTGAGGGGTGCGGTTTTTAGAATGGTGTCCAGGGTGTGCCGGGTGATCCAGACTTTAGTATACTGCAATTTAGAGCAGCGCTGGAACGATTAGGAAGGTGAGTATCTGTGAGATAAAAACTTAGTGATTTGCCTAGAAAAAAATAAGAAAAATCAATTAAACCATGAGCACAAATGAGCAAATAATGTTAGAACTCATGAAGTAAGAGAAATAACATGATACATATGATTAACATAGTTAAAAATATAATTAGTAATTAATAGACCTTCAGTGGTACCATAATGAGAAAATAATGAAAAAATTGAGGGCAAAAATAGACAAAAGACTGGTAACAATCCAATTGTGCTTAATACAGAGTCCGGATGGTCAGATAACATATAGTATAACAGCGATACTATATAGTTGCAATAAACGGTGGCTAATTAAACATGGTCTATAAATAAGTATGGTACAGAGTAATCGTATGGCATATAGTATATTGCAGTAATATTACACAAATGCAATAAACAAGTGTATAAGATTTATCAGATGTTGTATCAATATAGGCCGACCGTATCGTACTCCTTATTTAAACCCTTAGGTTCAAGGGTTTGTAGTAAATGGATCCAATATGCCTCTCTATAGCATAATTTCTTGATTAGATTGCAGC
Organism: Oophaga sylvatica; assembly: GCA_033576555.1. Lineage (NCBI taxonomy): Eukaryota > Metazoa > Chordata > Amphibia > Anura > Dendrobatidae > Oophaga > Oophaga sylvatica. The sequence continues at coordinate 242,239,654 of JARQOD010000002.1, read as the reverse complement.
TCCTCCTATTCAAGTGTACCTGCTCCAACACCAAAAAACGCAACTGCGCTATAGTATGTCCTGTTGTGTTAAAATCGTAAGGAATAGGAAGATTGTTCTTCTTACACCTTATGTCAGATTTATGGTGTGAAATCCTATCCTTAATCGCCTGGGTGGTCTCGCCTGAATACATCATACCACAAGGGCATTTAATAGCATAAATCACTGAGGTGGAATCACAAGTGAAAAAACCTGAAATCGGAATGTCAATGTCCGTATTTGGATGTGAAAATTTCGGCCCTTTGAGAACATTTGCGCATTGTGCGCATCGTAAGCAAGTAAAAGTGCCCTTATTCTGGGTACGAAAAAATTATTGTCTTGAAGTAGTCCGAGTGGGGCCTATATCGGCCTAACAAGTTTGTTGCATAAATTACTTGGTCTCCTAAAGCTCGGTAAAAAAGGGACTTGGAATTCGGAACTTCAGGAAAACTGTCTCGAAGGACGTACCAATGTTTGCAAATTTTATGGTGAAGACCATATATCAGAGGATTGTATGTATGGACATAAGGAATTCTATGGACTGATGTGGATGGTGAGGAAGTGATAGAAGATGAACGAGAATTATGAAGCAGTGATCTGGGATAACCTCTATCCATTAATTTTTTCTCCATTTCGTTAAGACGGTGAGATTGTGTCTGGGGATCACTCACAAGGTGATTGACCGAAACGTCATAACTATTGGATTGTACATGAATAAAACAAATTTTCACTAGCATACTTTGTTGAATGCCAGATTTATTTTTTATTTAGTGATTTGGGACTGGCATCCCTTATCCGAGCACCTTATATAACCAAGGAGTGACGTGTCCATCATATTCATAAAGTGTGCTACTAGGACCTGGAGTTCTACGGTGATTGGGCCATACTGGGTGTTGGCCATTCTTGACCCGGGACTTTTCAGCTGGAGTTACCCCCAGTAATGCACACACACAACACATTCCACAGGTCGGCGCTCTGGAGATTTGTGGTGCCTCAGGAGCCTATGTTATTATCACCTAAATTGGGCTGCGTTCACCATAAACCTGAGGGTCAGGTGACTGCAGAGGTGAACTATGGTGGATCGAGGCATCCTCACCGAATCTCATTTTCTAGTGAGGTCCGGGGTTGAGGGTCCAGAGGCCCCTCTTGAAAGGGGGGTACTGTCACGATCCATTTTTATATTTGTGACAGATCTGGTTCCATTGAGTTAAACCTTTTTTTCCTTTCAGGCCAGCGGGGTTAAATGTCAGTTTTTCCCCACTGGCAAGCTTGTGTAATTGCATTGCTGCTGGGTCAGCAGAGGTGGGCAGTTACCACTCCCACCATCCTTTAAAAGGTCACCTGATGCATCAGCTGACTGTCGGTGTTAGAGCAATCTGAAGTGACCAAGCTGGAGTAAGGAGCTCTCTGGGTGCAGTGGTGCTTCTGTTGAGTTTGCTTATGTGGTGCCTTTATTCTGCTGTGCGGTGCTTTGCAGCAGAGAAAGCTAAGTGTGGTGTTTTTGTTACCTTGTCCCTTTGGTATCTGTCTCTTTACCCTGTGTTTATTACCTGCAGAGGTGAGGCTAGTGCTCCTTGCCGGCCAGTGCACTAGCCAGGGCAGTTATAGGTGATAACTAGGGATGAGGGGGAGGACCCACATAGGGCATTAGGGGAGTGCAGGGACAGGCTCAGGTTAGAGCTCAGGTGGTGACCATACCTCATTCCCTATTGGTAGGGACTTCCTCCCCCCAATTCCATCCCCATTGTGTATTGTGCCGTAAGCTAACCGACCATCTGTTGGGTCGTGTCACTCCGTGACATTAGATTTGTGTTTCATATGTTACGACTCCTCATGTACAGTACCATGGAATCAATGGTGCTCTAAAAATATTAAAAGAAAAATAATTACCCTCATGATCATCCACCCAGTCCTCACCCCTGCCTTCTGTGCCCATCTACACATGGCAGAAGGCCTCAGCAATTGGCACCTGTGTTGTTTAGTCATTATCATCTAAGATGTGCTACAGTGGTGCGCTGACTGTTTGCACTACCCCTCCCATGTACTCATCCTCAAACAGAACAAGTGGTTGGGAATCAGTGCACTCAATCTCTTCCACTTGTGGGGCAGGCCCAGGTGGATAGCTCATGGAAACACAGCCGAGTCATCAAAATACAGAAGTGACTGCTGCACGACTTAAAGTTCAGACTAGTTGCCTTATTTGCACGGGGATGAGACAGATGCTCATGGGCCACACGTGCAAAGCCTGCGCTTTCAGCAGGGAACCAGGTGAAAGAAAAAGCAAAGGAACTGGAGGTACTCTCAGCCATGTATTTGTTCTGGCCTATCCATGCATTTATCAGTTATCGGGCCCACAAAATTATGCAGAATGTCCTGTCACCTGTGTGCACCAGAGGAAGGTGTTTAATTTGGGCACATAGCAAGCAGAGATTGACCATATCCTCTCTCTCTCTGCAAAAGATACACCTCTGCCAGCAGCAACATGACCACATCTTTATTTGATGCTCTCCTCATTCTTTGCACTCCAAAAAAGTGCAGAGTATTTCACCGCCTGTATGCAGAGAGCGAGTGACCAGCAGATTATTACACTGCGTGTATGCAAACTCTGTTTTCAGTGTACCCTAAAAAACACAAAATAAAAAATCCACCAAAACAGTGTTGGGTACCTCCTCCTTCACCTACTCCGCCAAGTTAATCTTCAAACCAACCTCCACCTGAATCTGCACCTCATGGTTCAAAATTGTTATTTTTTACTTTTTTTCAATCTATGCTATTTTAAGTCATTCACCTATCCACATTTGTTTGCAATTGTCCTGCTCTTACCCTCATTTGGCTTCCTTCTTCAGCCCTCTTTCCCATACTATGAATAATTAAAAGCAATTTTATAGCAACAAAGTTCAGGTTCATATTGACTTCTATTGGGTTTTGGCCACGGTCAAGTTCAAGTAATGTTCTGATGCCCAAACTGAACTTCGGACTACAACTCCCCGACAAACATCCTTGGGTCTGCTTATCCCATAAAGTGTACACTTTGTAAACAATTAGTGATGGGCAAACTCATGGATATTCAGGTCCAGTGGGTTCTGCCTAACATTTAAAAAAAGTTTGGTTAGGGTACCAGAATGGTACTCGAACCTGGACCCCATTCAGAGGAATGTAGTCCCGAACATCCATTGTTTGCCATGCTGTCATCTGTATGACAGGGTGGCAAACACTGCCTCTGATCAACTACAAGATCATTACTACAGATGAGCGAACCTTTCAAGGTTTGGTTTGCCGAAAGTCCCACTGTTCGCTGAACATGTTCGACAAAAGTACCCAAACCTCATTTGATTCAATCAGACCCCAAACCAAATGCATGCACAACATCTTAAGGGGTGACAAAAATGTTCCCAAACAGATAAAATTAGGGGCAGACACCAGGAAAAGTGGCCTCAATTGACCTACAGTAGAATGTTGCTGATGGCACAGCAGCAGTCAGCCATGGACCATGCATGAGGTATCTGGCTCTGGACCAGCATTTACAGATTTGAATTGAAATTTCAATGAAGACTTGGTGGTTAAGGGAGCGGTGAAAGCCTTCTTTGCTGGGAGCCCTGATACCTCATGCTACAGTTCCAATTTTTTTTTTCCCCAGCCACACTCAGATGGCACAAACATAAGTTTCATAGAGTACTCTTGTTAAAAAAAAATGTAAGGATAGTAACACATGTAGTTGAGTGAAAGTAAGTGCAGGTCTGCCTGCCTGAGAGCCTTAAAAGGTAAGTATAGGTTGTTTTTTTATTTTTATTAAAGGAGATGAGGGCGTCGGAGACTAGGTGTTTGGTAAGCATATACTCTATATTATGTGTTATATGTATGTTTTGTATGTTATACGTAGGGTTGAGCATTCCGATACTGCAAATATCGGGTATCGGCCGATATTGGCTGTATCGGAATTCCGATTCCGAGTACCGATATTTTCGTCTTATCGGATACCGGAATCGGGATTGTCACTGTCACTGTCAGTGTCCGTCGGTCGGGTCTGTCAGGAGTCAGCGGCACTTACCTGGCAGAAGATCTCCGGCGGTCACGTCCTGGACTGCTTGATGGCCGCAATCTTCTTTCCCCGGCGGTCACATGCAGTTTCTCGCGATAACTGCAGTGACTGCTGGGTAATCCCGGCCGTAAAGCAGTCAGTCCGATGACGTCACCGCCGGGGAAGCAGGTAATCAGCTGTGCTGCGTCGCGATGACAGGCTCTGCCTGTCATTGCGATGTAGCAGAGTTGGATCGTCGTGGGACTGTCGTTATGGACTGCGTCGGACAGGTGGTATACTGTTGGTTTGTTTTTTTTTCTTTTTTTACAGAAGATCGATGGCGTCGCAGGAATGAGAGTACAATAAAATTAATGAAAACTGTGTTGTCTCTTTTATTTCATTAAAATACTTTTTTCTTGCTTTGTCTTTTTTTTATACATTTAATAACTTTGGGATTAATAATGGATCGGTGTCTTATTGACACCTCTCCATTATTAACCGGGCTTATTGTCACCGTGCAATCAACGGTGACATTAACCCCTTATTACCCCGCTTGCCACCGCTACAGGGCAAGTGGGAAGAGCCGGGTAAAGTGCCACAATTGGCACATCTTTTGATGCGCCAAATGTGGGGCTGCTGTAGCCTGGTATTATCAGGCTGTTGAGGGCCAAAATCCATGGGCCTTGACAGTCTTTTTATACCAGGCCGCAGCAGTCTGCATTTTACTTGGCTGGTTAACAAAAATAGGGGGGATCCCCACGCCGTTTTTTTTTTTCGAGGGGATCCCCTATTTTTGTTAACCAGCCAAGCTAAGCAGACTGCTGTAGCCTGGTATTATCAGGCTGGCAAGGTCCATGGATATTGGATCCTTACCAGCCTGAAAAACCAGGCCTCAGTGGTCTGCTTCATCTGGCTGGTTAACAAAAATAGGGGGGACCCCACGCCAATTTTTTTCGAGGGGATCCCCTATTTTTGTTAATCAGCCAAGATATGCAGACTGCTGTGGCCTGGTATTATCAGGCTGGCAAGGTCCATGGATCTTGGCTCCTTAACAGCCTGAAAATCCAGGCCTCAGCGGTCTGCTTCATCTGGCTGGTTAACAAAAATAGGGGGGACCCCACGCCATTTTTTTTTCGAAGGGAACCCCTATTTTTGTTAATCAGTTCCCTCTGACGTCACTGATTGTGTCCCTGGCTGACCTGAAGTGAAAGTGGAAAGCAATCAATTAAGCTTTCCACTTAAGGGCCCGTCTCACATAGCGATATCGCTACCGCGATCGCTGCTGAGTCACTAGTTTTGTGACGCAGCAGCGAGCTCACCAGCGATATCGCTGTGTGTGACATTCAGCGACAATCAGCCCCCCTGCCGGGTATCGCTGATCGTCGCTGAAATGTCAGGACCTTTTTTTGATCGCTGGTTTCCCGCTGACAGGCACACATCGCTGCGTGTGACAGGCGGGAGACCAGCGATCCGCTGGTAACCAAGGTACACAGCGGGTTTCCAGGCGCGGGGCTGTGCCTAGAAACCCGCTGTGTACCTTGGATACCAGCGCCCTGATGCAGGGAGCTGGTATCCAAGGTACACAGCGGGTTTCCAAGCGCTGCGCGGTGCCTGGAAACCCGCTGTGTACCTTGGTTACCAGCGGATCGCTGGTCTCCCGCCTGTCACACGCAGCGATGCGTGCCTGTCAGAGGGAAACCAGCGATCAAAAAAAGGTCCTGACATTTCTGCGACGATCAGCGATACCCGGCAGGGGGGCTGATCGTCGCTGAATGTCACACACAGCGATATCGCTGGTGAGCTCGCTGCTGCGTCACAAAACTAGTGACTCAGCAGCGATCTCGGTAGCGATATCGCTATGTGAGACGGGCCCTTAAGCGATGTTACCCGCAGTGTCGCTGTCCCAGATCGCTGCCTGAGCTGCCTGTTTGGCAGCTCAGCAGCGATCATGTAGCGATACACCAGCGATCCTGACAAGTGCATATCGTTGTCGGGATCGCTGGTGTATCGTTATGTGACACCCAGCCTTTACTCTCCTGTCAGGCAGGAGAGGAACTCATTCATTTGGGGTTTACTGTGAGGCTGCAGCATTAGCTGCGGTCCCTGCAGTAAACATTAACCCTTTCTGAAGGATTACACCGTGGGACCTGACTGTGCATGGGATAGGTAAGAATAATTTTGCTTTTTTATTTTATTTTTATTACAGGAAATGGTTTTTACAGTAAAATAAAAGATGGTCAAAAACATGTGTCTTTATTTCATTAAAATGATTTTTAATTAAAGTGTGTGTGTTTTATTTTTATTTCATGCAATAGGATTAATAATTGATAGTTGTCTAATTGACAGCTCTCAATTATTAACCTGGCTTAAGGTCACCTTTCAATAGCAAGGTGGCTTTAACCCCATATTAACCCATTCGCCACCGCTACAGGGCAATGGGAATAGACGGGCAAAGTGCCAGAAAGGGCGAATCTAATTATAGATTTGTCTTTCCTGGGGTGTCTGGGGGCAGATGTTAGTAGCCGGGGGGGGGGGCAAAAATAATGGTCCCTCTCTGGGCTATTATTATCTGCCCCCACTCACTGGCTTTGTCTGTCTGGTTGCGAAAATAGGGCGGGAGCCCACGCATTTTTTTTCAGCAATTTTACACCTCATATATATATATACATGTCATTGAATTTGTGACACATATATATATATATTTATATTTGTAGTTCATACACTTCTACATAGTATAATAGCCGCTAATTCAATTGCCGGCTTTTGTGAAAATGCAGAACCCGACATGAAATGACACTTGGTGTACATAGGGTTAACCATGTCTTTTCATGTCGTTTGCTATCTGATTTGCACAAACAATTAAATCAGTCTATGTGTGCAAAATTTCACACCTGTAGGGGTTAATTAAAGGTGTAAATTCGTAGCAAAAAAGTCCGTTTTTTTTACAACGAATTTACACCTTTAATTAACTCCTACAGGTGTGAAATTTTGCACACATAGACTGATTTAATTGTTTGTGCAAATTAGATAGCAAAGGACATGAAAAGACATGGTTAACCCTATGTACACCAAGTGTCATTTCATGTCGGGTGACCCGACATGAAATGACACTTGGTGTACATAGGGTTAACCATGTCTTTTCATGTCCTTTGCTATCTAATTTGCACAAACAATTAAATCAGACTATGTGTGCAAAATTTCACCCTGTAGGGGTTAATTAAAGGTGTAAATTCGTAGCAAAAAAGTCTGTTTTTTTACAACGAATTTACACCTTTAATTAACCCCTACAGGTGTGAAATTTTGCACACATAGTCTGATTTAATTGTTTGTGCAAATTAGATAGCAAAGGACATGAAAAGACATGGTTAACCCTATGTACACCAAGTGTCATTTCATGTCGGGTGCTTCTGTCTTTTCACTGAAGCCGGCTTTACCCGGCAATTGAATCAGAGGATATTTTACTATGTAGAAGTGTATAAACTATACATATATGTATATATATATGTCACAATGACATGTATATATATATATATATGTATTCTATGTGTGTATATTTAGTGTTTACAAGGAAAGAATGGGGTTTTTTTAGTTGCGATATTTTGTTCCCATAGACTTACATGGGACTTCCGGTATCGGTATCGGGTATCGCCGATATTTTAGTGATATCGGCGATACCATTCCGATTCCGATACTTTAGGATATCGGAAAGTATCGCTCAACTCTAGTTATACGTAATGTATGTTCTGTATGTTTTTTTCCAGTTCACCACCTGACAGCACCATGGAGGATGTCCTTCTTACCCTCATTGTGACAGGAACAACAAGCGGTTAAAAGGACCCTCCCCTTAAAAGCCCCTCTGCATTTTTCCTGTCCCACTGAGGATAGGAATGACGAGCAAGCCCCTACTGTGCTGTGCAGATGGTGAGGATCGGGGGCCCAGCCTCTCCCTTTCCGCCTCGACAGATCTGCGGCTGATACCTTCCAGAACGGGGTCCCTCAGCCTCCCCAGTGCAGCGCTGCTTCTGGGGTATGTGGTCCACTTCCTCCTCTTCGGATGCTCTTGGTCACGGTGCCATACCACTGCGTAGCGGTCTCTTGGGTGCTGCCGGTGGAGCACAGGCCGGCGAAGCAACCTGAAGGCCGCGTCATCGAGGCAGCATCACTTCCGGGTGTATGGTGCGTCACTTCCGGTTGCATCACTGCTGGATACAGGGCAGCGGCGCTGCAAGCAGGGAAACAAGGAAAGCATGGTCACGCCGCGCTGGGGCGTGTGGGGGCAGGATCAACCAGGTAAGGAGGATAAATTGGGGGAAATTGCAGCAGTCACTGCCGCAGCATAATTTGAGCAGCAGACCAGAAGGTCCCAGATCAGAGTTACTAGGCATGGAGGACACAACCAGGCTTGAGGGGCCGGAGTAATCCCAGGGTTACGTGAGTAGGCTATTGCAAAGCCTGACAAGGTGCCCATAATACCGCCCTATACACACAATTAAAATCCAGAATCTCTGTGTGTTTTTAAGGGGATCCATCAACCCTGTCAGCAAAAGAGAAGACAGGGAAAACTAAGAAATGCCCAATCTGTATGACCAAACTCCCGGAAGGCTGACTGAAATCATTATGTCACGCCTGTGCATGCAAGATTGTCAGGGAGGAACAGATATCTTTAATGGCTAATATGAGAGCGATAAAAAGGCAGGAGGTGCAGGCTTCTATCTCAGGCCTAACCATTCCTCACATCAGCCAGACGGAATCCCAGAAGGCACGAAAAAGGCCTAGGGAATCTAGCCCTTCCTCTGATGAAGGGGACTGGGCAGACTCGGAAAAAGAGGAGAAGGAGGAGCTGATTGGAAGAGGGAAAAATACCTCTTCTCGTTAGCGGATATGGATGAGCTGCTGCAGGCGTTTCGAGCCACAATGCAGTGGCAGGACGCTCCAGAGGAAGTGTCAATACAGGATGAGATGTTTGGGGGCCTACAATCCCATCTCCAGAGTGTTTACGGTTAATAACCACATCCAGTCAATGATTTTAGAAGAATGGGAGGATGCGCAAAAAAAGACTAGTGATACCTAGAGACTTTAGACTCAGGTTACCATACAACCCGGACGATATCAAAACTTGGGACGAAGTTCCCAAGATAGATGTGCCAGTAGCAAAAGTGGCAAGAAAGTCAGCAATTCCCTTTGAGGATTCATCAAGTCTGAAAGAGCTGATGGTCTGGAAAGCAGACGTGCTACTAAAAAGGGCCTGGGAAACCTCGGCGGCCAAAATTCGGGCGAATATTGCAGCCATGTCAGTCGCCCGATCTATACACCTGTGGGTGGACGATATGGAGGATCACTTAGAAGCCAAAACCCCTAGGGAGGTCATACTTAAATCTCTCCCGTTATTGAAACTCTCTACGGCTTTCATGGCAGATGCGTCAGCGGAATCAGTGCGATTTGCGGCCAGAAGCGAGTCACTGTCTAATGCGGCCAGAAGGGCAATCTGGCTTAAGACTTGGTCCGGGGATACCCAGTCAAAAAACAAACTGTGTGCCATTCCTTTCTCGGGGTTAAATGTTCGGGCCAATTTTAGATGACATATTAGAAAAGGCCTCGGATAGGAAAAAAGGGTTCCCTGAGGAAAAAGCTAAGAAATATCAGCCCTTTCGGAGGTCCCGACCCAGTAAAAAATCAGACTACAGGGGGAAAGGGAAGACGGGTAGATGGAGCTATCCCAAGGGTGGTAAGCGTAGAGACTCCATCTTCGGTGTAGGTTCAGGGGTTCAGAGGAAATGACGCCATCAGAGTGGGGGGTTGGTTAAAAGGATTTCTATGAGGTTGGCAGAAAATCTCTCAGAGTCCGTGGATTCTCCATACATTCAGCCAGGGTTATATTCTGGAGGTCACCGGCCTTTCGCCAGAGAGATTTGTGATTACCAGATCTCAACCCCTTCTGGCCTCCACTATGTGGACAGTGTTGTGAATGTGTTAGAGATGGTTTCTGAGCAGAGGCTCCCTCTGGTTGTTACAGATAGTACTGAACCTTTCAGTGAGGAGTGGCAATCTGGGTTCACTGACTGGTCTGATATAAGGGACGTTCCCTCCCATGATGGTTTCCGGTGATCAATTGTTCTTGTCTCAATTGTGGTTCCTGGTCCATTTGGAAGTTTGCTGGAGTCCTGCCTGCATCTCCTGCTTTCAGATAAGATATTTTTTGCTTTTCTTTTTGTGCTTGCTTTTTACATTGTTTTCTGCACTTTTGTGGAGGTCAGCCATGTCCCCTCCTGGGGCCTGAGCTCCTCACAATTTATCTGCAGCCACTGTTATTTGCTCATTTGTTCTTTCCTGTTTTTTCAGCGGCTGCGGCTTGGTTTTTGTTCACACTGAGACCTGATTTAGTGGGTGGTGAGATCGTGTGATCTCAGTATTTTTGTAATCAGAATTGTTGGATTTTTGTAGGGTTTTCTGGTTTGCAGAAAGTAATCTCTCCTGTCCTATCCTATTTACTCAGCTTGCGGCCCCAGCGTTTGCTCAGTCTATTTTCTGCCTATGTTTGTATTTTCATCTAACCGCCATTATATTTTTGGGGGCTTCCTATTTTCTTTGGGGATCTGCTCCGGGGCAGATAGCTTTCATCTTTTTGCCTTTAGATGTAATTATCTCTCAGGCTGTGACGAGGCATCTAGGATCAACGTAGGAACGCTCCAAGGCTACCTCTAGTTGTGTCGTTAGTTTAGGAATCTGCAACTCATCAGTTACCAACATCTCAGGTGTTCGGCTGCCCTGCTTTTGTTCCTGTCCTCCTCAGCTACCGAAACATAACAGGACAGACGTCCAGGACCTACTAAAAATAGACGTAGTATTCCCAGTTCTCTCTACAGAAAGGGCAAGGGGCATTATTCGAATCTCTTCACAATGAAGGAACCATCTGGAAGTTCCAGAACAATCATAAACCTCAGACCCCTAAATCAGTATATAAAATACAAAAGATTTAAGATGGAATCAATAAGGTCCACTATACCCTGATAGACAAAGGCATGGTAATGTGCACTCTAGACTTAGAGAATGCATATTACCATGTTCCAGTCCATGCGACCTATCAGAGGTATTTAAGATTCACCCTGACAAATCGGGGAAGAATCCATCATTTTCAATTCCGGTGCCTCCCATTCAGCCTGGCCTCAGCTCCCAGAATTTTCACCAAACTGATGGTGGAAGTGGTGGCATGGTTAAGAGGTCAGGATATAACCATAATACCATATTTGGATGATTTCCTGGTGGCAGCAGGGTCCGAAGAACAGCTCAGGGTCGATTGCCACGCCACAGTCTCCATACTACAGGAGCTGGGGTGGGTAATAAATTGGAGAAAGTCGAGCTTAGTTCCACAATCAAGGGTAAGATTTTTAGGAGTCATACTGAACTCTCACGTCAGAACATCCTTTCTGCGGGAAATAAAACAAGCTATATTCAGAAAAGAGATCCGCCGATTCAGAACGAAGGTTTGCTCCATCAGGGAAGCAATGACGGTTCTGGGTCGGATGACGGCGTGTATTCCCAGCGTGAGGTGGAGCCAGTTCCAGTCACGGAATTTGCAGCTGGAAATTCTGCGGTCTTGGGACAGAAGACAGTTCCTTGGACAAAAAGATGACACTATCATCTACAGCAAGAAGATCACTCAGATGGTGGAGCATTCCGAAGAACCTCAGAGTACGAGTACCGTGGATCCTTACTCCCTGTGTCATGGTCACCACCGATGCCAGTCAGTTCAGATGGGGCGGACACGTAGAAAGAGCCTACTATCAAGGACAATGGAATCTGGAAACAAAAGGCAGGTCATCAAACTTCAGGGAACTTTACTCAATATGGAAAGTTCTTTATCACACCAGATCAAAGGTCAGAGGAACGCATGTGAAGGTACTCTCCGACAATGTGACAGCAGTGGCATTCCTGAGGCATCAGGGAGGCCCACGACACCCGTCATTACAACATCTTGCAGGCCAAATTTTCAGGTGGGAAGAGAAGATGGTGGAATCCATCTCAGCAGGGCACCTAGAGGGGGCAAGGAATCGGGTAGCGGATTTTCTGAGCAGGACAACAGTGAACCCCTCCGAATGGGAGCTGAATTCGGAAGTATTCGAAACACTGTGTCAATGGTGGGGAACACCACAAGTGGACCTCTTCGCTAGCAGGGGGAATGCGAAGGTCAGAACATTCTTTTCGTTAAATCCTCTGGACGGTGCAGCAGAGGTAGATGCTCTATCTCAACATTGGGGAGAGGGGCTCTTGTATGCCTTTTCGCCCCTTCCACTGATCCCGAGAATGCTGAGGAAGATATGGGACGAGAGAGCGACAGTGATCGTAGTGGTTCCGTTCTGGCCCAAAAGAAGTTGGTTTTCATTATTGAACAGAAGGGCAATAGAGGAGCCTATACATCTGCCGAAAAGAGAATATCTTCTACATCATGGACCACTTCGTCACATGCTCTGCCCGACAGAAGTAATACTATGAAACCGACTTCTGCCCGCTCCATGGGAAAACGTGCAGCCAGAAGCACGAGCTGTATAGAGCACTGGCTTACGAATCCCCGTCAATGTTAACTGTCACCAGAAAACTTGTCTGGAAGCGGGAGATGGGATAAGGTCGGGGCAGAGGTGGCGGAGGACAAATTGGCTGCCGCTGCGCCAGCAGCCAGAACAGTGACTGCAGTAACTGTTATGATTTGGTAGCTGAGGAGAGCAGGCAAAAACGGCAATACACCAGAGAGGTTGGAATCTACTGGATTGCAGTACCCTGACTAACCACCACAACTAAAGGCAGCCGTGGAGCGTTCCTACTTTGGTCCTAGACGCCTCGTCACAGCCTGAGAGGTTAACTACACCTAAAGATAGAAAGAGGAAAGCTATCTGCCCCGGAGCAGATCCCCAAAGAACATAGGAAGCCCCCAAACATGTAATGGCGGTTAGACAAGAGGAAAATACAGACACAGACAGAAAATAGTAAGAGCAAACGTTGGGGCCCAATCTGCCTAGAAAGAAAAAGGATAGGAAGGACACTTACTGCAATCCAAAAAAACTCTAAAAAATACCAACTCTACTAATTGCAAAAACACCTGAGATCACACGACCTCTACCACCTAAATTAGTTCTCTGGTGTAACAAAACTAAGCCACAGCCACTGAAAAAACTGGAAAAGGCAAATGAACAAATAACAGTGGCTCAGATAAACTGAGAGGAGCACAAGTCCCCGGAGGGGACCTGGCTGACCTCCACAGAAGTACAGGGAACAATGCAAAAAGCAAGCACAAAAATAAAAACAGAAAATATCTTATCTGAGAGCAGGAGAAGAGGCAAGACTCAGCAAGCTTCCAAGTGAACCAGGAACCACAGTTGAGACAAGAACAATTGATCACCGGCAACCATGATGGGAGGGAACCTCCCTTATATAAGACCAGTCCGTAACTCCTGATTGCCAATCCTCATTGAATGGTTCAGTACTGTTTGTAACCACCAGAGGGAGCTTCTGCTCAGAATTAATTTCTAACACATTCACAACAGTACCCCCCTTTGAGGAGGGGTCACCGAACCCTCATTTGGGAAACCAGGTCGGTCAGGATGAGCTCTGTGATACGCACGGATCAGTCTCCTAGCATGGATGTCCGAAGCAAACACCCAAGAATTGTCCTCCTGACCATAACCTCTCCACTTAACCAAATACTGGAGTTTCCGTCTAGAAAAGCGAGAATCCAATATTTTCTCAACCACATACTCCAGATTGCCCTCAACCAAAACAGGGTCAGGCGGCGCAGCCGTAGGAACCACTGGCTCGACAAATCTCTTCAATAAGGACTTGTGGAACACGTTATGGATCTTAAATGTCCCTGGAAGAAGTAAACGAAAGGAAACAGGATTAAGAATCTCCATGATCTTATAAGGTCCAATGAACCTAGGCTTAAACCTAGGAGATGCAATTCTCATAGGGATATTTCTTGAGGACAACCAGACCAAGTCCCCCACTTCAAACCGAGGACCATCAGTCCTATGCCGGTTGGCAAACCGCTGGGCCCTCTCCTGAGAGAGGGACAACCTCTCCACTACCTGGTCCCAAATCTGCTGCATACGCTCCACAACAGAGTCAACACCTGGATAGACAGAAGCCTCCGTGTGTCCCGAAGAAAATCAAGGGTGAAACCCAAAATTGCAGAAAAATGGAGACATCAAGTGGCAGAGCTAGCCCTATTATTAAGAGCAAACTCAGCCAAAGGCAAAAAAGAGACCCAGTCATCTTGATCAGCAGACACAAAGCATCTTAGATAAGTCTCCAATGTCTGGTTTGTTCTCTCAGCTTGTCCATTGGTCTGGGGAAGAAAAGCCGAGGAGAAAGACAATTGAACACCAAGTTTAGAACAAAAGGTCCTCCAAAATCTGGAAACAAACTGGACTCCTCTGTCAGGCACAATGTTCTCAGGAATGCCGTGTAACCGAACCACGTGCTGAAAGAACAAAGGCACCAATTCGGAGGAGGAAGGCAACTTAGGTAATGGCACAAGATGTATCATTTTGGAAAACCTATCACAAATCACCCAGATAACGGTCATTCTCTGAGAAACAGGGAGGTCGGAAATGAAATCCATAGAGATATGGGTCCATGGTCTCTTGGGCACAGGCAATGGCATCAACAAACCACTAGAGCGAGAGCAAGGCTTGGAGCGAGAGCAAGTCCCGCAGGACTGCAAAAATTCCCTGACGTCACAAGACAAAGTAGGCCACCAAAAGGACCGACTAACCAAGTCTCTGGTACCAAAAATTCCGGGATGACTGGCCAACGCGGAACAATGAATCTCAGACATCACACTCTTTTTCCACCGGTCTGGGACAAACAATTTCCCAATAGGGCAGCGCTCGGGTTTATCCTCCTGACACCCTTCCAGAGCCAGTCTCAAATTGAGCGAGATGGCGGAAAGAACTACACCCACTTTCAAAATAACAGCAGGATCAGATAACTCAGGAGAGTTCGCAAGGAAACTCCTCGAGAGGGCATCCGCCTTAACATTCTTAGTGCCAGGAAGAAAGGAAACCACAAAATTAAAACGTGTGAAAAACAAGGCCCACCTAGCCTGTCTAGGATTAAGTCGCTTGGCTGATTCCAGATAAACCAGATTCTTATAGTCCGTGAGGACCACCACCTGATGTTTGGCTCCCTCCAGCCAATGTCTCCACTCTTCAAAAGCCCACTTCATGGCCAATAACTTCCGATTACCCACGTCATAATTACGTTCAGTTGGAGAAAATTTTCGAGAGAAAAAGGCACAAGGGTTACTTTTAGAGGTCTCTGGATCTCTTTGGGACAAAACGGCACCTGCCCCAATTTCAGAGGCATCAACCTCCACCTGAAACGGCAGAGAAACATCATGCTGCCGTAGAACAGGAGCAGAAGTGAATCTCTGCTTAAGTTCCTGAAACGCAGAGACTGCCTCAGGAGGCCAATTCACCACATCAGAACCCTTTTTGGTCAAATCAGTCAATGGTTTAACAATAACAGAGAAATTACCAATAAATTTACGATAAAAATTGGCAAAACCCAAGAATCTCTGAAGAGCCTTCAATGAAGTAGGTTGGACCCAATCACAGATGGCTTGAACCTTGACCGGGTCCATTTCAATAACAGATGGGGACAAAATGAATCCCAGAAATGAGATCCTCTTTATGCCAAAAATACACTTTGATCCCTTCACATACAGAGCATTCTCTCTCAAAATCTGGAACACAGTCCGAACATGTTTCACATGAGAGTCCCAGTCATTGGAAAAAATCAAGATATCACCCAAATAAACAATCAGAAATTTATCCACAAAATCCCTGAAAATGTCATTCATGAAGGACTGGAAGACGGAAGGAGCATTAGTGAGCCCAAAGGGCATCACTAGGTACTCAAAATGCCCTTCTGGGGTATTAAACGCCGTCTTCCATTCATCCCCGTGCTTAATGCGAATAAGGTTATATGCCCCCCTGAGGTCAAACTTGGTAAACCAAGTAGCACTTTTCATCCTGGAAAACAGGTCAGAAATCAAGGGTAACGGATATTGATATTTCACAGTGATATTGTTCAAGAGACGATAATCAATACACGGCCTTAATGAACCATCCTTTTTGGCCACAAAGAAAAAAACCGGCACCCAAGGGTGAAGA
>JARQOD010000002.1:242186888-242223351 GCA_033576555.1 Oophaga sylvatica | reverse complement strand
TTTTTTCTTTCACCCATTTTGAAATTTTCTAAAAAGTCCAATTTTCTATTAAGTACCTCTGCCCCCCACTGACTGAAAAAAACGAAATGAATTTTTTTTGAAAATGTTTAAAAAAAAGAAAAACGAAATAACATGGTCATAAATTAACCCCCTTTCTCAGTATTGAGTAAAGCACTCTTTTGAGCTTACCCCCTGAGTCTTCTTGCAAAAGAGCAACAAATTTTTCACCCCAAAATTTTTGGGTCCCTCTGCCATTCTTTCTTGCAGATCCCCCATTTCCATCAGGGGGGGGGATTTTTTAGGGACAGTCTTTTCAGCTCTACAGAGATGCAAAATGTGTTAGCAGGCCTCGGCGGGCAGTCAAGAGGGTCACAGAGTAGTTCAAAAGCCATTCCTTTTTAATTAGCGTGTGTTTGGGGGTTTTTTTTTTGTTGAAGGTGAATTCCCAAAAAAAAAGGGGGCCCAGTGCACTCTGGAAAGTTTTCATCCAGAATCTCTGTACTTGGCGCTTCTGTTTCCTTTAAAAAGGAACCATCATCCTGTCCCTGCAGCGAAAAACACGCTCATACATGAGCTGCCCCCCCCACCAATTTTTCACTGTGGGATGTTTGGGGGCAGGTGAGTGAAGTGCCTGGTTTTCTCCATACTAACCTTGAATAACACCAAAAATTCAAATTTCATCTCTCAACAATAACTTTTCTCATAGTCTGGGAGTCCTCCATTGTTTTTTTTAGCAAACTTTATCAGGCTTTCTTTATCTTGCACTGAGGAAGGATTCCATCGGGCCACCTCCATAAAGACCAAACTGGTGAGGGCTCTGTGATAGCTACTTGTGGAACTTTCTCCCATCCCCTACTTTCCGACTCACTGCATATAAACAAGGATAATGCTTTAAATCAAAAAAAAGGGGGCATTTGGGGATACATTATACTATAGAGCCAATAAGAAGTGCGTTATACTATAATGGAGGGCCTATGGGAATGCATCATACTATATAGAAAACCTAAGGGGAGTACATTATACTGTACTGAGGCCTATGGGGAGTGCACTATAATGTATATAGGCTTTTGAAGAGTGCATTATTCTGTACAAAGGTCTATTGAGAGTGCACTATACTATATGGAGGGCCTATGCGAAATGCATTTGTAATGCCTGCTGCAGCGCAGAGCACACTACTTCCACCAAGGGAGTGGGTGGAGGAAAATATGTACACTTACAGTGAACCACAGTGCACAGGCAGGAGCCACTAGGTGGCAAAGATAGTCAGACAAGCCGGGTCAGCAACGGAGAGGGAACTAATACCAAGTCACAGCAATACACGTGGTCAGAAACAAGCAGGAGAAGTCAGAGCCGGTCAGGAGCAAGAAGGCCAGAGACGAAAGACAGTAAAACAGGTCAGAGGACAAGCCAGATCAAATACCAAGGGGTCACAACACAGAGAGCAAGTACTAAGACGAGCAAGTCACAGGGAAACACTGAGTCAGGACAGACAGAGGGAATAAACAGACACGAGGCAAGTCAGGAACCCACAGCAGGACTTAATCGGGATATACCAGAGTCAGATACACACACCATAGGCAGAACTATAGCTGACACCGCTTGCAGTATGCAGCGGAGATAAATAGCAACCTGAAACCAGACTGAGGCTGAGAAAAGTTAACCCCTGACATGATCAGCCGGGATAAGGGAAGACAGGACTCAAAACCCAGTCTGGATCATGACAGCACCCTCCTCTCAAGGGGCGCCACTGGACCCCCAGGTTTCCCCTAATAATGCATATGAAATGCCTGAACCGATCATCAGCATGGACAGATCGTGCTGGGACCCATGATTGATCCTCAGGACCGTAACCCCTCCAATGGACCAAATACTGAAGTAAACTGTGGACCATGCAAGAATCCACAAATCTGTTCCCACTTCATACTCAGTCTGACCATCCCAGAGACAGGAGGCGAAGGGATGGGGACCTAGCAGAGGAAGGTACAAATGACTTAAGAAGGGACTTATGGAACACATTGGGGATCCGAAGCGACTGAGGAAGGAGTAAGCTTTAGGCAACTGGTGTTGACAACTGATCGTAAGGATAAATAAACCTGGGACCTAGCTTAGCAGAAGGAACTTTCAGATGAATGTTCTTGGTAGACAAACCACACTTTATCTCCCACCAGGAGCATAGGTCCAACAGACCCACCAGGAGCATAGTCCTACAGACCGTCGCTTATCAGCAAAATGTTTATTTTTGCCTTGAACCTCCCCAATGTCTTCTGGACCTCCCTCCACACCCCCCAACTGTTGAACAGCCATATCAGCCCCTGGACATCCTGAATCCAGCCTGAAAATTTGCCCAAAATGGGGGTGAAAACCGTAGTTACAGAAAACGGAGAGGTGCCAGTGGACTGGTTAGTCTGATTGTTAAATGCAAACTCAGCCACGGGCAATGAAGAACACCAATGATCCTGCTGAGACGTACCAAGACACTGCAAAATCTATTTAAGTGACTGATTGGTCCTCTCCGTCTGACCGTTGTTCTCGGGATGGTAGGCAGAGGAGAAAGTCAAGCAAATACCCAATCTTTTACAAAATGCCCTCCAAAATTTAGACAAAAATTGTACCCCCATCAGAAACCACAATCAAAGGTACAACATGCAACTGCACAATGTGCTCAACAAACAACTAAGATAGGATTTTCTGCATTAGGCAATCCTGTCAAAGGTACAAAATGCTCCTGTTTACTGAACATGTCAACCACTACCCAGATAACAGTTTTGCCATTGGAAGAAGGGAGATCAGTGATAAAATCCATGGACAGATGAGTCCAAGGTGTATCTGGAATTGGCAATGGCACCAATTCCCGGCTGGCCGATTATGGGAGCTCTTAGCACAAGTATCACAAGCAGACACAAACCTAGTGACATCAGAGGTCATGGAGGACCACCAAAATAGCCTAGCCATGACTTCCTGAGTGGCCGAGATCCCCGGGTGCCCACTGAGCACAGAACCGTGGAACTCCCGGAGAACCCTCAACCGGTACTAAACCAGGACCAAGACCTTATTATCAGGCAAAGATGGAGGAGCAAGAGACTGAGCTGTATGATTTGGTAGCTGAGGAGAGCAGGCAAAAAGGAAATACACCAGAGCAGTTGGGAAACTATGAGATTGCAGTACCCTGACTAACCACCACAACTAGAGGCAGCCGTGGAGCGTTCCTACGTTGGTCCTAGACGCTCGTCACAGCCTGAGAAACTAACTACACCTAAAGATAGAAAGAGGAAAGCTATCTGCCCTGGAGCAGATCCCCAAAGAACATAGAAAGCCCCCAAACATGTAATGGCGGTTAGACAAGAAGAAATACTGACACAGACAGAAAATAGTATGAGCAAACGTTGGGGCCCAAACTTACTAAATAGAAAAGGATAGGAAGGGCACTACTGCAATCCCAAAAAACCCTGAAAAGCACCAACGTTACTAATTTCAAAAACACCTGAGATCACACGACCTCTACCACCTAAATTAGTTCACTGGTGTAACCAAAAACAAAACAGCAGCCACTGAAAAAACTGGAAAAAGCAAATGTACAAACATCAGTGGCTGAACTGAACTGAGAGGGCAAAAGCCCCCAGAGGGACCCTGAAGGCCCCCACAGAAGTGCAGGACAAAATGCAAAAATCAAGCACAAAAACAAAAAGAAAATGTCTTATCTGTTAGCAGGAGATTCAGACACGACACAGCAGGCTACCAAGAAAACAGGAATCAAGGATTGAGACCAGAACAATTGATCACCGGCAACCCTGATGGGAAGGCAACTCCCTTATATAAGACCAGTCAGTAACACCTGATTCCCAATCCTCACAATCTTCACTGGACAGTCCAGTACCATTTGTAACCACCAGAGGGAGCTTCTGCTCAGAACTCATTTCCAGCGTATTCACAACACTGAGCCTCCCGAATTTCATGCTCCAATTTAGAGGATACCCCAGCAACAAACACCCCTGCTGAAAAATGGAGGAAGGAGGTTCAGGGGTGATATCGGATCAAAACTGCGAGATAAGGCAACCACCTTGACATTCTTGGAACCAGGCCAAAAAGTGATAGAAAACTGAAAACAAGAAAAAAAAGCTACCACCTAGCATGTCTAGGAGTTAACGCTTGGCAGACTCAATCTAAGACATGAACCGCCCTCCAAAAAAAGCCTCCATTCTTCAAAAGCCTATTTTATGGCCAATAACTCCTGGTTACCAACATTATAGTCCCTTTCCGCAAAAGAAAACTTCCTGGAGAAAAGGCACATGGTCTTAAATTGGTCAAAGTAACGGGTCCCTCAGGCAACACCGCCCCCACTCCCACCTACGATGCGTCCACCTCTACATTGATTGGTTCTGACGGATTGGGCTGAACCAATACAGGAGCAGACATAAAATTCTTCTTTATTGTAGTAAATTTAGTAAGGAATTAGTCATTTCCCCCTCCATCCTCCCCAGCCATCTCACCTTTTCCTCAGAACTGTTCCTCCACGTACAATCCTTTTTCTCCAGAAACACACGGCCACACCATGTCCTATCCTGTTCCCACCTTCTAACGCTCTGTCTGTTACTCCTCATTGCTGGTGACATATCCCCAAATAAAGGCCCTCCTCAACACATCCCCACACTCACTTCTATCACCCTGCCACGATCCTCTACACGTCTTCGCAACCATGATAACCTCATACCCATTCACCCAGCCCCCACTCCCCCTGTCCCACTACCTGGAGCACTATGGAACGCACGCTCTGTCTGCAATAAACTGTCATTTATCCACAACCTCTTCATCACAAAAAAACTCTCCTTCCTTGGCATCACCGAAACCTGGCTCACCCCCTCTGACTCAGCCTACCAGCTGCACTCTCATACAGTGGATTCCACCTATCTCACACCCCCCGCCCCAGCAACAAATGTGGTGGAGGAGTTGGTTTGTTCCTATCTGATACCTGCTCCTTTACCCCAATTCCACTACCCCCCTCTGCTACTATTCCCTCATTTGAGGTGCACTCCGTCCGCATCTACTCCCCCTCCAACCTCCAGCTGGCTGTCATCTACTGCCCCCCAGAACTAGCCAACTCCACCTTTCTTGATCACTTCACCACCTGGCTGCTCCATTTCCTCTCTGCTGACATCCCCACTATCATCATGGGTGACTTCAACATCCCCATTGATGCTTCCACCCCAGCGGCCTCTAAACTTTTATCACTCACTGCCTCCTTTGGCCTTACTCAATGGTCCTCTGTGACCACTCACAAAGATGGTCACACGCTCGACCTTATCTTCACCCGCCTCTGTTCCCTTACTAATCTCACTAACTCACCCCTTCCCGTCTGACCACAACCTACTGACGTTCTCTTCCCTCTCTCTTCTAGTGCACAACCCCACTCCACAAACTCACTCACCCTCGCAGAAATCTCAAACACCAACTTACAATCACTCTCTGAGTCCCTACTTCCTCTTACAGACATATCTTCACTTCATGACACAGATTCTGCTGCCACCTTTTATAACACTACAATAACAGCAGCACTTGATTCGGCCACACCCCTCACACATAGCAAAACTTGTACAATCAACAGGCAGCCCTGGCTGACCAGCCTCACCAAAGAACTGAGACGGGCTTCCAGGGTTGCTGAGCGGAGATGGAAAAAATCCCACTCTGCTGAGCACCTAACTGCATGCAAGCAGTCCCTCACCAACTTCAAGTCCACGCTCACCGCTGCAAAACAAACTTACTTCTCATCTTTCATTTCCTCCCTGTCTCACAACCCTAAACAGTTCTTCAACACTTTCAATTCTCTACTCCGTCCCCCAGCACCTCCTCCTCTCATTTCTGCTGAAGACTTTGCCTCTTTCTTTAAGCAGAAGATCGATACAATCAGAGAAAGCTTTTGCCCACAACCCCCATTGCCCTCTTAGCTGCTCAGCCCTCTTCCCCCAAAACCAACAGATCCACCATGACAGAAGATCAGCTTTCCACCCTCCTATCAAGATCACACCTCACCACTTGCATGCTTGACCCGCTCCCATCCCACCTCATCCCTAGCCTCGCCACCGTCTTCACCCCTACTCTAACACAACTCTTCAACCTCTCACTTACAAATGGTGTCTTCCCCTCATCCTTCAAACATGCCTTAATCACACCAATTCTCAAAAAGACCTCCCTTGACCCATCCTCTGTGTCTAGCTATCACCCGATATCTCTTCTTCCGTATGCCTCAAAACTACTGGAACAGCATGTCGATCTTGAACTGTCCTCCCACCTCTCCTCCTGCACCCTCTTTGACCACTTACAATCTGGCTTCCGACTGCATCACTCAACTGAAACTGCCCTAACTAAAGTCACCAACAACCTACTAACCGCCAAGAGCAAGCAACACTATTCTGTCCTCCTTCTCCTGTACCAGTCTTCTGCCTTCTACACTGTGGACCACTCCCTCCTGCTACAGATTCTCTCATCTCTGGGCATCACAGGTTTGGCCCTATCCTGATCTCATCATATCTAACAAACCGCACATTCAGTGTCTCCCTCTCCCACACTACCTCCTCACCTCGCCCCTGTCTGTCGGGGTTCCTCAAGGCTCAGTTCTAGGACCCCTACTCTTCTCCATCTACACCCTTGGCCTGGGACAGCTCATAGAATCCCATGGTTTGCAGTATCATCTCTACGCCGATGACACGCAGATCTACCTATCTGGACCTGACCTGACCTCCTTACTGACCAAAATTCCACGATGTCTGTCTGCTATTTCTGCTTTCTTCTCTGCTCGCTTTCTAAAACTGAACATGGACAAAACAGAATTCATCATCTTTCCTCATCTCACTCTACCCCCCCACCGGACCTGTCCATCAACGTCAATGGCTGCTTACTTTCCCCAGTCCCGCATGCTGGTGAGTCGGGGTGATCCTCGACTCTGACCTCTCTTTCAAGCTACATGTCCAAACCCTTGCCTCCTCCTGCCATCTCAAACTCAAAAATATTTCCCGGATCCGTGCATTCCTCGACCATGAAACTACAAAAACACTAGTGCATGCCCTCATCATCTCCCGCCTTGACTACTGCAACCTCCTACTCTCTGGCCTTCCCTATAGCACTCTGGCACCACTCCAATCCATACTGCACTCTGCTGCCCAGCTAATACACCTGCCTCTCTGTTATTCCCCAGCCTCTCCTCTCTGCCAAGCCCTTCATTGGCTTCCTATCGTCCAGAGGCCCCAGTTCAAAACCCTAACTATGACCTACAAAGCCATCCACAATTTGTCTCCTCCATACATCTGTGACATGGTCTCCTGGTACATACCCACACGCAACCTTCGATCCTCTCAAGATCTCCTCCTCTACTCCCCTTTTATCTCTTCTTCCCAAAACCGCATACAAAGCTTCTCCCGTGCCTCTCCCGTACTCTGGAACTCTCTACTCCAACACATCAGACTCGAGCCTACCATGGAAACCTTCAAAAAAAAACTGAAGACCCACCTCTTCCGACAAGCCGACAACCTGCAGTGATCATCAGTCTACTGAACCACCGCATGACCAGCTCTATCTTCTCCTAGTGTAGGGTCCTCTCTCCTTCTGTACTTGTGTCTGCCTTGTATTGCTCACAATTACTGTACTTGTCTATATTCACCCCTTTTCACATGTAAAGCGCCATGGAATAAATGGCGCTATAAAAATGTATAGTAATAATAATAAAATAATAAAATGCTTCAACCGCCAGGGGTGACCAGACTTTGAGATTAGCCCCCTTGCGAGTGAGATCGGTGAGTGGATTCACCACCTGAGAAAACACCTTGATTAATTTTTTATATTAATTGGTGAAACCCAGAAAATGCTGCAGACTCTTGAGGTCTCTGGGTTGCACTCAATCAACAATGGCCTGTACCTTTCCGGGATCCATTCGAAATCCATTGGCAGAAAGGATGATCCCCAGAAAAGTTGTTCAGGCCTTGGATGTTCAAGCTGCTAATTTTAAGTGAAGTCATTTTTCTATATAACTTTTGTGAATATATTTAGTAATATATTTAGTAATGAGTGTGGCTGTGCAGGACACACCGGAATTCTGACTGGTTTATTAATGACATTGTTTCCATCACATATATATTCACACACATACATACTTGCATGTATACATTCATAAATTGGGACAGTAAGATGGGTGACAGGGACATTGGAATCTAGGTGTGCAGAGAGGAGAGGGGAGAGCACCTTTTCTCCGCACGCTGGAGAAGTCAAAGCCCACAGAGGGGCAGAAAATGAACTTGTAATTGCGCTACTGCAAGGCGCAAGCTCAGAATTGCAGGCTAACGAATACATGTGAAAGGGCACTGTAACTCTGATGGGATGGGGGTGGTACGCTAATAAATACTGGAAGCAGCGTTTTCTTCCAGGCACTGCATGCCCCAGAACTTGGAAGAACTTATTAGCATAAATGAATAGAAGAGGATTTTTTCACAAAAAGACTGCGGATATGAGGCATACAAGTATGACTATTTTAACCATTCTATAACCTGTTTGCCCATATTAATAGGTTCAAAACCTACCAGGGGATGACAGATTCCTTTTATGTTCTACTACTGAAACAATAATAAAAAAAATAAAACTGACAGTTGGATTTTAAATTTTGGTATTTTGGAGATTTGTGATTTGTATTAAAAAATGGCTTTCCTATGTGTGACACAACAGTAGGTTTCTTGATTCTTGTATATTAGCAAAATTAGAACACAAAATCTTAAATTGCCTTAGGATTTGCAGTTAAAATGTATGAAAATTAAAATAAAGAAATGCTGTTTTTAATGTGCTTCTATGCATTTACTACAGTATATCAGAGATCAATGAATTCATAGTCACACTAACACTGAAGGTACAGCACCTCCCTATCTCACTTAAATATTTGGATTATTATTCACATACTGAATACCACTCTTATTTTCAATGATCTTCAACACTAGTGCAGTATTATAGCACAATCCAATTTTGGCCTTTTTCTGAGCCTATGTCAAATAAGCTATGTACTCTGATCTCCATCCCTCAGCTGTAAAAGCATAAAATGGTGCTGCTTGTCTGAAACCACATCTTTTTATACTGGCTGAGATAGCCCCCTGGTTGGCTGCTCTAGACCATATAATTCAGGTTATTATAGGATAGCCCCCTTAGCCATGCCTGATTTCATTAGCCTGGCCTGTTACTCTTCAGCATTGTCTAAAATGGCGCTGGACTTTTTTCAATCTTTTCTCCTACTAACTTAATTGACATCGGAAAGAAGTGAGATCTGTGTCTGTCCTCTAACTTCTAACGTGGTCCAGATGTCTTTATTTGTCAAAAGGAGGAGAGAGTGAATGCATCTCTGATTGACTGCAGGGATCATGTGACATAATGTCAAGTGAGCCCAGAGCCAATATATCTTTTAAACGGTGGCACCTGAGATAATTATATGTGTTAGGGATTATGAAGGGGTTGTCTAAGTAGTGAATAACTCCTTTAAAATGACTAACAAAAGTATATGTTACAGAAATAAAATAAAAGAATATATGAGGATGACTTTAACATAACAATATAGTCATTTAACAAAGGAAGAAGAAGGAGGAGTATATGGCAAATCCATCCGGTGAAAGTAATTTTTATTAAATATTCTTTTAAAAAAACAAGGATCCAAAGAAGAGGAATTAAAACTGATGCGTTTTTGGTGCATACATGCACTCATATCCTATGAATAAGGCTGGAGTCACACACAACGTATAAAAAAATCGGTCCGTTTTTCACAGATAAGAATCGCACAAATGTTCCCTGAACAGTGATCCGTATGTCATCCGTTTGCAATGCAAGTTTTAGGGTTCGAGTTCCCGCTGCTGCACAGGGGGAGTCTCGAGCCAGTCCCGCTGCGGTCCCCCATTCATCTTTGGCCGCAGTGGAGCCTGCTCAGCTTAGACGTCGGTCCCAGCGTCTCGCCCAGTCTAACAGTGTGCAGAGGATTACTGCTGTTCCTCCAGGCTCTGCTATTGTGGCCAGTACTGGTTAGCGGCGAACAGACGTCTTTAGGACAAAGTCCTTGTTTTCCCCTTCTGAGCATGCCCACGGTGAGATCTCTCATTGGAGATCAGGGTTCACATGCTCAGGTACTGCAGCAGCTCCTACTGGTCCACCAGGAAGGTCCTGTGACTACTGGTGTTCTGGAATAGTTTCATTGGTCCTTGTTTCTGGCAGGTCCTGTAGCTGTTACTATAAAAGGGTGGAATGGCTGGGCTGCCATGCGCTAATATCAATCGTCATATGCTTTGCGCCAGTGTGGTCATGCATGTGTGTGGTTAGGGCCCGGCTGAAATAAACCCCTAGAATACCGACTTAATAGGTGAGGAGTTTGGTATGCTAGCTGGTAAGGGTCGGTGTCCTAGATGCCCTAGATTACCGGCATAACTGGTGAGGAGTTTGATTGCCGTATTCAGGGTCTGGCGTTCAGACGCCATAGATTGCGGGTTACTCCCGCGAGGACATTAGCACATGATCATGTTCTATGTTCGCTTACCGGTCAACTGTGTACCTGGGTGCCTGACAGGACACAGAAGTTTGTCTCAGCGGCTCTGTGACGTAACAGGGCTCGCTTTCAACGCTAGACAGCGCCCTAGCGTGTTTATTTTGCAACTCAGTGGTGTTAAGTGAGTTCGCACACATCGCCATATAGCGCTGCGGCACTCCTTCTAGCGGCTCTGTGGAATAACAGAGTTCGCACATATTGCCATAGCGCATTACGGCGTTTATTTTTGCAACTCTGCGGGATAACAGAGTTCGCTTCTTGCGCCATTTTACTAGCAGCAGGCTCCGCCTGCACGGTGGACCCCGGGCTGCGAACGCACTCTCTACATCATATATTTGGTGCGTTCCGCAGACCCTAACATAATATTAGCGCCAGGGTCTGGCTAGTAAAATGGCGGATGACCAGCGTCTACCGCAGTACATCCAGCAGCTGGAGGGTAGGTTGGCGGCTCTTGAGCGCACAACCTCAGCTGTGGATGTTACCGCAGTCACTGTTCAGGCTGCTAGCGTGGCTGCAGCCAGTTTGTCCTCTGCCACCTCTGCCCCTACATTATCCCACCTCCCGCTTCCTGACAAGTTTGCCGGTGACAGCAAGCAATGTCGGGGATTCGTGAGTCAGTGCTCTATACAACTCGAGCTTCTGGCTGCACGTTTCCCCACGGATCGGGCACAAGTGGGTTTTGTACTGTCTCTACTCTAGGGCAGAGCGTTGGAGTGGGCAACGCCGCTGTGGGAGCGCGGCGATCGTGTGGTGCGGAGTGCACCTCGTTTCCTGGAGGCTCTTAAAAAGGTCTTTTTAGGACCTCAGGTCACCCACGATACGGCGCTACAACTGCTGGCATTGGCACAGGGTTCGTCTTTGGTCAGTCAGTTTTCCGTCCAGTTTCGGACTCTGGCCCCAGAGCTAGACTGGTCGGATAAAGTTCTCATTCCAGTCTACTGGCGAGGACTGGCTGACCATGTTAAAGACGCTTTGGCTACCAGGGAGATTCCCGCCACACTGGAGAAGCTTATCTCCATATCTACCCGAATCGACCTCCATTTTCAAGAGCGGAGGTTGGAGCGGGCCCAGTGTAGGCAGAGGATTCGGTTGGCTCCCACCTTTGCCAAACCTCTCGAATCCCCCGATCTGGGGTCCGAACCCCAAAAGGCCACAGAGGTTCCTCATGCAGAACCTAAGTCTCGAGCCGTCCGAGTATCTGTGGTCTGTAACCTTTGTCAGCAGACAGGACACTATGCCAACAAATGTCCACAGCGATCGGGGAAGCAATCGCGTCTAGTGGCCCTGGGAGGAGGTTCACTAGAGACAGCGGCATTTTCCTCCAAGATGACATTTAAAGGGACAGTCACTCTAGACTCTTCCACACTTACAGTCGAGCTTTGTGTGGACTCAGCAGCAGAGGGGAATTTCATGTCATCCACCTTTGCTCGTCGCCACACAATACATCTGGTAGCGCTCGACAAACCTGTGACTGTCCGGGTAGTGAATGGGTTGACATTGCCCTCGCCAATTACACATCAGACTGTCCCTCTTACTTTGAGTGTACCCCCTTCCCATCAGGAAATTTTTTCCCTTCTCGTCCTTCCCGAGGGAATAGACAAAATACTATTGGGAGTACCCTGGCTCTGTTCCCACTCCCCTCATATTGAGTGGACCTCCGGTAGGATACTGGGTTGGAGTGAGTCATGTAAAGACAGATGTGTCAGGGAGTGCATTCAGGTTACCACTACAGAGATACCCGCAGATCTTTCTCCTCTTCCCAAGTGCTATCAGTCATATGCAGACGTGTTCTCTAAAAAGGCTGCGGAGACTTTGCCGCCCCATCGTCCCTACGACTGTCCTATTGACCTCTTGCCTGGAGCAGAACCTCCTCGGGGAAGGGTCTATCACCTCTCTCTTCCTGAGACGGAGGCTATGTCTCAATATATCCAGGAGAATCTGGCAAGAGGGTTCATTAGGAAGTCGGTGTCACCAGGAGGAGCGTGGTTCTTCTTCGTGCAGAAGAAGAGTGGAGAATTACGTCCGTGTATAGATTACAGAGGTCTTAACGCCATCACCGTTAAGAATAAGTACCCGTTGATAATAAAAACCTATTTAAAGGTAAAGTACCCCAAAAATGAAAAAAAACACACCAAGCAAAAAAGTGCACAAAAACCAATAAAAATCTTAGGGGGTGGGCTATCAAAACCCTATTGTAGATCCTAAGCTGATAACTTCCTTGCCGCGGAGGTTGGCACCCTAGGGGGAACGATGGTTTTGGCACCCCGCTCAACGTAGTCTATCCCTAGGTGCCCTATTAAATACTAGTGCCACTTAGGGTGCCTCTACCCAGATGCTAAAGGGCCCCTACAAATAAACATTGATAATTACTGGCACTAATAGGACCCTAATCCCTTAATTTAAAAACATGTAATGAGGGGCAAAAATTGGGACATTAATGACAGTTGCCGATGATACCCAATCAATTGATAATGAACTGTCAGCAATGGACACAGTTTATCAGAATTGCATATAATTCACCTCAGGTCGTTACCACTTTAAGTGAATTCAATTTATGGCAAAAAAAATGCAACAGCTGCTTTGAATAAGTACCATTTGTCAATTCTATCAGATATTTTTACTGGTATAGCTCATATTTCAAACAAAGGAGAAAATCCACAATATTCATTTCTCAGTAAGAGCCATAGCCTTCAAAAAGAATGACAATCAAAAAATGCCGGTATCATGATTTGATATATTCGGTACTTATCTGCCCATTGCCCCTCATTCAAACATCAGAACGCTTCAACGCGTTTCTCCCATCTGGCTCATCAGGAGGCTTTGTATAATGGCAACATGTGCCACGGTGTATAGCGATGTAGACGCCGATATGCTGTATCTCCGCTTTAAAAATGCCGCCATGGACACTCCCCCCTGCGTCACGGGCCGGAAGTTCCATAGTTACAGAGTGCCGTCCCCGTGAATAATAACAATGTTATAATGCTCAAAAGTGATATTGGCCCAATAGAAGAGCTTATTATTGGTACAGATCCTCATAGTGATCCTATTGTTGCAAAAAGAACAAGCCCTGAATGGGTCCATATCGTTTCAGTGGGCGCCGATACCTCATTTCCGACACACCCCAGATGTGACGTCTAACCCCCTCTAGTCAAACCGGGGGCACATACTGCGCATGTCACAAATTCCGGAAGCAATCCCAAAGCACTTCCGGGGTATCCTCCATTATACCCCGGAACTACGCAATTTACTGGAGATAGGTGCCGTACATACTGCGCATGTCCATATGTACCTTTCAGAATTGTTTCAAGCAACTTCTATTATATCATTGTCTAGCCATTATCGCTATATTGCATTCTTTACATAGGAGATATTCCGCTGTTCATAATTTGTATATAGTAATACTGGACATTAAATATTTCTGGGTAAGTATCCAAAAGTCTCACATCTGATTTTTATATATTATCATAATTCCATCAATAGTTCTCCAATGAACATCCGGATTCTTTTATTTACCATATATATAGAAAGATATCGTAAATTTTATATAATCAGATATCATTATATCTCATAATTATCAAAGGCTGCCACCAAATTTATAAATGCCTTATCAGAGTTTATTTTATACAGGAAGTGACCCATAGATAATAATTACATGAGGACGCACAATACGGTTTCGGAGAAATGATAATGAGTTAAATAATCCATAAATAATTATAGGTCCACCACTTAGATCAGTGGAACAAGAACAAAATCTGCAATGAACCAATTCTGTACAGTTGCCAACTAAACCATTAACGGAAGAAGGCTAATATTAGATGAAACAGCATATGATATTTGTTCATTAATGCCTTTGGGTACCAAACACTCCATTCTGAACGTCCATTCACATTCCCTCTTCAAAATAGTCTTATCAATGTCACCACCTCTAGGGTTGCTGGTGACAACTTCAATTATCATAAATCTGATCTCATCCAGATCTCCATTGTGGTGACTCCACATATGTTTTGCCAAAGGGGTGTCTCTTTTATTACGTATATCGCCTACATGTTCCCCGACTCTCCTCCTAAACTCCCTTTTTGTTTTCCCAATATAATCTTTGGGGCATGAGCAGGTGGCCATATAGACCACCCAGGTCGATTTACAGTTAGAAAAGTTTCTCTGATAGAAAGATTTACCCGTTGAGGAACTCCGGAACATCTTGTTTGGCTGCATTACTTTACAGAACTGGCAATTACCAGATCTTGAAGGAGTGATAGGGTATCGTCCCCTAGTTACTTTTAGGAAGGGGAGATCCTTAAAGGATATGTTGGTACACAGTCAATATAGGAGACCTAAAGCAACAGGGACCTGGCTGGATAGGAGGCCCTGTGGTTCTACAGATGAGGTAATTGCCAGATAATTGAAGTTGTCACCAGCAACCCTAGAGGTGGTGACATTGATAAGACTATTTTGAAGAGGGAATGTGAATGGACGTTCAGAATGGAGTCTTTGGTACCCAAAGGCATTAATGAACAAATATCATATGCCTGTTTCATCTAATATTAGCCTTCTTCCGTTAATGGATTTAGTTGGCAACTGTACAGAATTGGTTCATTGCAGATTTTGTTCTTGTTCCACTGATCTAAGTGGTGGACTGTTGTGAATGGGTTTGAGATGAGTTCTGAGCAGAGGCTCCCTCTGGTGGTTACAAGCGGTACTAGTGAGGATTGTGAGGACTGGGAATCAGGTGTTACTGATTGGTCTTATATAAGGGAGTCATTTTCCCATCAGGGTTGCCGGTGATCAATTGTTCTGGTCTGAATCCTTCTTTCCAGTTTCCCTTGTAGCCTGCTGTGTCGTGTCTGCATCTCCTGCTATCAGATAAGACAATTTCTTATTTTGTGTTTTTGCTATATTTTTGCATTTTGTCCTGCACTTCTGTGGGGGCCTTCAGGGTCCCCTCCGGGGGCTTTTGCCCTCTCAGTTTAGTCCAGCCACTGTGTTTTGTACTTTTGCTTTTTCCAGTTTTTTTTCAGTGGCTGCTGTTTTGTTTTTGTTACACCAGAGAACTAATTTAGGTGGTAGAGGTCGTGTGATCTCAGGTGATTTTGAAATTAGTAGAGTTGGTGTTTTTTCAGGGTTTTCTGAGATTGCAGTAATTACCCTTCCTATCCTTTTCTGTTTAGATAGTTTGGGCCCCAGCGTTTGCTCATACTATTTTCTTTCTGTGTCAGTATTTCCTCTTGTCTAACCGCCATTACATGTTTGGGGGCTTTCTATTATCTTTGGGGTTCTGCTCCGGGGCAGATAGCTTTCCTATTTCTATCTTTAGGTGTAGTTAGTTTCTCAGGCTGTGACGAGGCGTCTAGGACCAACGTAGGAACGCTCCACGGCTGCCTCTAGTTGCGGTGGTTAGTCAGGGTACTGCAATCTCATAGATTCCAACTGCTCTGGTGTATTGCTTTTTTTACCTGCACTCCTCAGCTACCGTAACATAACAGTATCACCGGCCATAAAAATTGTATGGTACTCACAGAAGGGAAAAAATATTTTGAAGGAAGAAAAGTTGTCAGAGATATTTTTCTGTTTGTTGCATTTTTTTTTTTTCCCTCTGTATCTCTGGGTGCTGGGGAGGATCTTTTCTCCCAATGGAGTTTGCACAGTTGTCTGGCCGTGTGGATCAGCTTGCCACTGAGGTTCAGAGTATTGCTGCATATCTTGCTAGGTTGCCTGTTGTGGAACCTAGGATCCCCATGCCAGATTTGTTTTTAGGGGATCGAGCTAAGTTTCAGAATTTCAAAAATAATTGTAAATTGTTTCTTGCCTTAAAATCTAAGTCCTCAGGGAACGCAGCGCAGCAGGTTCAAATTGTCATCTCTCTCCTGCGCGGCGATCCTCAGGATTGGGCTTTTTCCCTGATACCTGGGGATCCTGTTTTGAGTGATGTTGATGCATTTTTTCAGGCTTTGGGGTTATTGTACGATGAGCCTAATGTCACTGATCAAGCTGAAAAAGCCTTGTTTGCATTAAATCAGGGGCTTGATGACGCTGAGTTATACTGTCAGATATTCCATGGTGGGCAGTCCTGACCAAGTGGAATGACGACGCTTTGGCGGCCCTTTTCCGGAAGGGTCTGTCGGATAATGTAAAGGATGTTATGGTGGGATTCCCTGTCCCCTCTGGTCTCAATGATTCTATGTCATTAGCGATTCAAATTGACAGACGTTTGCGTGAGCGGAGAAGTATGCGTGGAGTGGTGTTGCCTTGTGAGCCAGCTGCTGAGCCCATGCAGTGTGATGGAGTGGTGTCTGGGGCACAGCGTCATGAGTTTCGAAAGCGCAATGGGTTATGTTTCTACTGTGGTGATGCCTCTCATGCTATTTCAGTCTGCCCTAAGCGGGGAAGACATTTTGCACGCTCAGTTTTCTTGGGTAGTGTTCAGACTAAGTTTTTATTAACTGTCACTCTGATATGCTCTCTGTCCTCATTTTCTGCTCAGGCTTTCGTTGATTCTGGAGCAGCTATTAACCTGATGGATTATGATTTTGCTAAACGTTGTGGGTTTCCCTTGATACCCCTACAGAAGTCTATTCCTTTACTGGGGATCGATTCTTCCCCTTTGGCTGAGAATAAACCCCAGTTTTCTACTCAGGTGATAATGAGGGTTGAACCTGATCACCAGGAGTGCTGCAAATTTTTGGTTCTATATAATCTGCATGACATTATAGTGCTGGGTTTCCCTTGGTTACAGTCTCATAATCCTGTTTTGGATTGGAAATCTGTGTCTGTAACCAGTTGGGGCTGCCAATGTGTTAATACCAACACTTCTGTTTTTTCTGCCTCCCCCCAGGCTGAGGATGTTCCTGACTTTTTGTTTGATTTTTCTGATGTGTTTAGCGAAAGTAAATCTGCATCCTTACCTCCCATAGGAGCTATGACTGCGCTATTGAATTAGTGCCAGGTAGTAAATTCCCTAAAGGTCGCCTTTTTAACTTGTCTGTACCTGAACATGACGCTATGCGGTCTTATATCAAGGAATCATTGGAGAAGGGTCATATCAGACCATCCTCTTCACCCTTGGGTGCCGGTTTTTTCTTTGTGGCCAAAAAAGATGGTTCATTAAGGCCGTGTATTGATTATCGTCTCTTGAACAATATTACTGTGAAATATCAATACCCGTTACCCTTGATTTCTGACCTGTTTTCCAGGGTGAAAAACGCTACTTGGTTTACCAAGCTTGACCTCAGGGGGGCGTATAACCTTATTCGCATTAAGCACGGGGATGAATGGAAGACGGCATTTAACACCCCTGAAGGGCATTTTGAGTACCTTGTGATGCCCTTTGGGCTCACTAATGCTCCTTCCGTCTTCCAGTCCTTCATGAATGACATTTTCAGGGATTTTGTGGACAAGTTTCTGATTGTTTATTTGGATGATATCTTGATTTTTTCTAATGACTGGGACTCTCATGTGAAACATGTTCGAACTGTATTCCAGATTTTGAGAGAGAATGCTCTGTATGTGAAGGGATCAAAGTGTCTTTTTGGCGTACAGAAGATCTCATTTCTGGGATTCATTTTGTCCCCATCTGTTATTGAAATGGACCCGGTCAAGGTTCAGGCCATCTGTGATTGGGTCCAACCTACTTCATTAAAGCCTCTTCAGAGATTTTTGGGTTTTGCCAATTTTTATCGTAAATTTATTGGTAATTTCTCGGTTATTGTTAAACCATTAACTGATTTGACCAGAAAGGGTTCTGATGTGGTGAATTGGCCTCCTGAGGCAGTCTCTGCGTTTCTGGAACTTAAGCAGAGATTCACTTCTGCTCCTGTTCTACGGCAGCCTGATGTTTCTCTGCCATTTCAGGTGGAGGTTGATGCCTCTGAAATTGGGGCAGGTGCCGTTTTGTCCCAAAAAGATCCAGAGACCTCTAAAAGTAACCCTTGTGCCTTTTTCTCTCGAAAATTTTCTCCTACTGAACGTAATTATGACGTGGGTAATCGGGAGTTATTGGCCATGAAGTGGGCTTTTGAAGAGTGGAGACATTGGCTGGAGGGAGCCAAACATCAGGTGGTGGTCCTTACGGACCATAAGAATCTGGTCTATCTGGAATCTGCCAAGCAACTCAATCCTAGACAGGCCAGGTGGGCCTTGTTTTTCACACGTTTTAATTTTGTGGTTTCCTTTCTTCCTGGCACTAAGAATGTTAAGGCGGATGCCCTCTCGAGGAGTTTCCTTGCGGACTCTCCTGAGCTATCTGATCCCTCTGTTATTTTGAAGGAGGGTGTAGTTCTTTCCGCCATCTCGCCCAATTTGAGACTTGCTCTGGAGGGGTGTCAGGAGGATAGGCCCGAGCGCTGCCCTGTTGGAAAATTGTTTGTCCCGGACCAATGGAAAAAGAGTGTGATGTCTGAGATTCATTGTTCCGCATTGGCTGGGCATCCCGGA
This sequence comes from Oophaga sylvatica, assembly GCA_033576555.1. NCBI lineage: Eukaryota > Metazoa > Chordata > Amphibia > Anura > Dendrobatidae > Oophaga > Oophaga sylvatica. The sequence goes on along the minus strand of JARQOD010000002.1, from coordinate 242,204,375 downwards.
ATTTTTGGTACCAGAGACTTGGTTAGTCGGTCCTTTTGGTGGCCTACCTTGTCTCGCGATGTCAGGGAATTTGTGCAGTCCTGCGGGACTTGCTCTCGCTCCAAGCCTTGCTCTCGCTCTAGTGGTTTGTTGATGCCATTGCCTGTGCCCAAGAGACCATGGACCCATATCTCTATGGATTTCATTTCCGATCTTCCTGTTTCTCAGAGAATGACCACTATCTGGGTAATTTGTGATAGGTTTTCCAAAATGATACATCTTGTGCCATTACCTAAGTTGCCTTCCTCCTCTGAATTGGTGCCGTTGTTCCTTCAGCACGTGGTTCGTTTACACGGCATTCCTGAGAACATTGTGTCTGACAGAGGAGTCCAGTTTGTTTCCAGATTTTGGAGGACTTTTTGTTCTAAACTGGGTGTTCAATTGTCTTTCTCCTCGGCATTTCATCCTCAGACCAATGGTCAAACTGAGAGAACAAACCAGACATTGGAGACTTATCTAAGATGCTTTGTGTCTGCTGATCAGGATGACTGGGTCTCTTTTTTGCCTTTGGCTGAGTTTGCTCTTAATAATAGGGCTAGCTCTGCCACTTTGATGTCTCCGTTTTTCTGTAATTCTGGGTTTCACCCTCGATTTTCTTCAGGACAGACGGAGGCTTCTGTCTGTCCAGGTGTTGACTCTGTTGTTGAGCGTATGCAGCAGATTTGGGACCAGGTAGTGGAGAGGTTGTCCCTCTCTCAGGAGAAGGCCCAGCGGTTTGCTAACCGGCATAGGACTGATGGTCCTCGGTTTAAAGTGGGGGACTTGGTCTGGTTGTCCTCAAAGAATATTCCTATGAGAGTAGCATCTCCTAAATTTAAGCCTAGGTTCATTGGACCTTATAAGATCATGGAGATTATTAATCCCGTTTCTTTTCGTTTGCTTCTTCCAGGGACATTTAAGATCCATAACGTGTTCCACAAGTCCTTGTTGAAGAGGTTTGTTGAGCCAGTGGTTCCTGCTGCTGTGCCTCCTGACCCTGTTTTGGTTGAGGGCAATCTGGAGTATGTGGTTGAGAAAATATTGGATTCTCGTTTTTCTAGACGAAGACTCCAGTATTTGGTTAAATGGAGAGGTTATGGTCAGGAAGACAATTCTTGGGTGTTTGCTTCGGACATCCATGCTAGGAGACTTATCCGTGCGTATCATAGAACTCATCCGGACCGACCTGGTTGCTCAAATGAGGGTTCGGTGACCCCTCCTCAAGGGGGGGGTACTGTTGTGAATGGGTTTGAGATGAGTTCTGAGCAGAGGCTCCCTCTGGTGGTTACAAGCGGTACTAGTGAGGATTGTGAGGACTGGGAATCAGGTGTTACTGATTGGTCTTATATAAGGGAGTCATTTTCCCATCAGGGTTGCCGGTGATCAATTGTTCTGGTCTGAATCCTTCTTTCCAGTTTCCCTTGTAGCCTGCTGTGTCGTGTCTGCATCTCCTGCTAACAGATAAGACAATTTCTTATTTTGTGTTTTTGCTATATTTTTGCATTTTGTCCTGCACTTCTGTGGGGGCCTTCAGGGTCCCCTCCGGGGCTTTTGCCCTCTCAGTTTAGTCCAGCCACTGTGTTTTGTACTTTTGCTTTTTCCAGTTTTTTTTCAGTGGCTGCTGTTTTGTTTTTGTTACACCAGAGAACTAATTTAGGTGGTAGAGGTCGTGTGATCTCAGGTGATTTTGAAATTAGTAGAGTTGGTGTTTTTTCAGGGTTTTCTGAGATTGCAGTAATTACCCTTCCTATCCTTTTCTGTTTAGATAGTTTGGGCCCCAGCGTTTGCTCATACTATTTTCTTTCTGTGTCAGTATTTCCTCTTGTCTAACCGCCATTACATGTTTGGGGGCTTTCTATTATCTTTGGGGTTCTGCTCCGGGGCAGATAGCTTTCCTATTTCTATCTTTAGGTGTAGTTAGTTTCTCAGGCTGTGACGAGGCGTCTAGGACCAACGTAGGAACGCTCCACGGCTGCCTCTAGTTGCGGTGGTTAGTCAGGGTACTGCAATCTCATAGATTCCAACTGCTCTGGTGTATTGCTTTTTTTACCTGCACTCCTCAGCTACCGTAACATAACAGTGGACCTATAATTATTTATGGATTATTTAACTCATTATCATTTCTCCGAAACCGTATTGTGCGTCCTCGTGTAATTATTATCTATGGGTCACTTCCTGTATAAAATAAACTCTGATAAGGCATTTATAAATTTGGTGGCAGCCTTTGATAATTATGAGATATAATGATATCTGATTATATAAAATTTACAATATCTTTCTATATATATGGTAAATGAAAGAATCCGGATGTTCATTGGAGAACTATTGATGGAATTATGATAATATATAAAAATCAGATGTGAGACTTTTGGATACTTACCCAGAAATATTTAATGTCCAGTATTACTATATACAAATTATGAACAGCGGAATATCCCCTATGTAACGAATGCGATATAGCGATAATGGCTAGACAATGATATAATAGAAGTTGCTTGAAACAATTCTGAAAGGTACATATGGACATGCGCAGTATGTACGGCACCTATCTCCAGTAAATTGCGTAGTTCCGGGTGTATAATGGAGGATACCCCGGAAGTGCTTTGGGATTGCTTCCGGAATTTGTGACATGCGCAGTATGTGCCCCCGGTTTGACTAGAGGGGGTTAGACGTCACATCTGGGGGTGTGTCGGAAATGAGGTATCGGCGCCCACTGAAACGATATGGCCCCATTCAGGGCTTGTTCTTTTTGCAACAATAGGATCACTATGAGGATCTGTACCAATAATAAGCTCTTCTATTGGGCCAATATCACTTTTGAGCATTATAACATTGTTATTATTCACGGGGACGGCACTCTGTAACTATGGAACTTCCGGCCCGTGACGCAGGGGGGAGTGTCCATGGCGGCATTTTTAAAGCGGAGATACAGCATATCGGCGTCTACATCGCTATACACTGTGGCACATGTTGTCATTATACAAAGCCTCCTGATGAGCCAGATGGGCGAAACGCGTTGAGGCGTTCTGATGTTTGAATGAGGGGCAATGGGCAGATAAGTACCGAATATATCAAATCATGATACCGGCATTTTTTGATTGTCATTCTTTTTGAAGGCTATGGCTCTTACTGAGAAATGAATATTGTGGATTTTCTCCTTTGTTTGAAATATGAGCTATACCAGTAAAAATATCTGATAGAATTGACAAATGGTACTTATTCAAAGCAGCTGTTGCATTTTTTTGCCATAAATTGAATTCACTTAAAGTGGTAACGACCTGAGGTGAATTATATGCAATTCTGATAAACTGTGTCCATTGCTGACAGTTCATTATCAATTGATTGGGTATCATCGGCAACTGTCATTAATGTCCCAATTTTTGCCCCTCATTACATGTTTTTAAATTAAGGGGATTAGGGTCCTATTAGTGCCAGTAATTATCAATGTTTATTTGTAGGGGCCCCTTTAGCATCTGGGTAGAGGCACCCTAAGTGGCACTAGTATTTAATAGGGCACCTAGGGATAGACTACGTTGAGCGGGGGCGCCAAAACCATCGTTCCCCCTAGGGTGCCAACCTCCGCGGCAAGGAAGTTATCAGCTTAGGATCTACAATAGGGTTTTGATAGCCACACCCCTAAGATTTTTATTGGTTTTTGTACACTTTTTTGCTTGGTGTGTTTTTTTCATTTTTGGGGTACTTTACCTTTAAATAGGTTTTTATTCATAAAGATTATTTTTATGAGGTTTATTTAAATATGATTTCTGATCCTTGACATACCTCTTGCATTAGATTTATTGACTTAAGTACCCGTTGCCCCTGATCTCTGAGCTCTTTGATAGGCTCCGGGGAGCAAGGGTATTTACTAAATTAGATCTGCATGGTGCTTATAACCTGATTCGCATCCATGAGGGGGACGAGTGGAAGACGGCTTTTAATACCAGGAATGGGCATTATGAATACCTGGTGATGCCCTTCGGGCTCTGTAATGCCCCGGCTGTTTTCCAAGACTTTGTCAATGACATCTTCCGGGATATGCTTTCCACCTCTGTGGTAGTCTATCTGGATGATATTCTCATCTTTTCTCCAGATATTGACTCTCACCGGAGGGATGTTTGCAAAGTCTTCGACCTGTTACGGGCGAACTCCCTCTATGCAAAGTTGGAGAAATGCATGTTTGAACAGGAGTCTTTACCTTTCCTGGGCTATATCATCTCTGCCCAGGGATTGGTTATGGATCCTGCCAAACTACAGGCTGTGATGGATTGGCAAGAACCCCATTCTCTTAAAGCGGTGCAGCGCTTTATGGGGTTCATTAATTACTATCGCCAATTCATTCCTCACTTCTCCACTTTGGTAACTCCCTTGGTAGCCCTCACCAAGAAGGGAGCCAATCCCAAATTGTGGTCAGAGGAGGTCTCCAAGGCCTTCACTTCAATTAAGTCCCATTTTGCTAGCGCTCCCATCTTACATCGCCCCGAGGTTGATAAGCCTTTTTTATTGGAGGTCGATGCCTTGTCCGTTGGTGCTGGAGCAGTCCTTTTTCAAAAGGATGCTCAAGGTCGGAAACATCCTTGTTTCTTCTTTTCCAAGACCTTCACACCAGCGGAGAGGAATTATTCCATTGGGGATAGGGAGTTGCTAGCCATGAAGTTGGCCTTTTCTGAGTGGAGACATCTCCTGGAGGGGGCTCACTTTCCGTTTCAGGTTTTCAATGACCACAAAAATTTGGTCTATTTACAGACCACCCAGCGGCTAAATTCTCGTCAGGCCAGATGGTCCCTGTTCTTCTCCCGGTTTCATTTCACCCTCCATTTCCTTTCCGGTGAGAAGAAAATTCGGGTCGATGCTCTTTCTCGCTCCGTGGTGTCCTCTGAGGAGGTGGAGGAGGAGCCTCGGTTGATTGTCCTCACAGAGAGATTAAGAACTGTGGCCCCGGTTTCGCTTGAGTCTGTGCCTCCGGGCAAGACTTTTGTGCCACCAATTTGTGACAGGAGGTACTCTCTTAGGCACATTCGTCCAGGGTGGGTGGACATTTTGGGGCAAAAAGGACATCTGAGTTGCTGGCGAGGACATACTGGTGGCCACATATGGTCCGTGACGTCAGGGAATACGTTCAGGCGTGCGTCTCCTGCGCCAAGAATAAGTCCCCTCGACAACGGCCAGCTGGGCTACTTTTCCCTTTACCGGTGGCAGACAGGCCTTGGGAGATGGTCGGGATGGATTTTGTGGTGGGCTTACCCAAGTCTCATGGCTGCACCATCATCTGGGTGATAACCGACCACTTCTCCAAAATGGTGCACTTAGTGCCGTTACCACGGTTACCGTCTGCACGGGCCTTGGCAGCATTATTCATTAGGCATATTTTCCGCCTACACGGTATGCCAGACAAAAATGTCAGTGATCGAGGTCCCCAGTTTGCGTCTCGGTTCTGGAGAGAGCTGTGTCGTTCACTCAGCATTGAGTTGAATCTCTCCTCTGCATACCATCCCGAGACGAATGGGTTGGTAGAGAGGGCCAACCAGACCTTGGTCACATACTTGCGACATTTTGTCTCTGCCAGGCAGGATGACTGGGCATCCTTGCTACCGTGGGCTGAGTTCGCTCTAAATAATGCTGTGACTGACTCCACCGGACAGACCCCATTCCTCCTGAACTACGGTCAGCATCCGCGGGTACCAGTGCCCATGCCCGTGTCTTCCGCCGATACCAGGGTGGCAGACTGGGCTGTGGAGGCACGGGACATTTGGGACCGCACCCAGGATGCCATTCAGGCCTCCAAAGAAAGGATGAGGTATTCGACCGATGCCCATCGGCGCCCCGCTCCTACATTTGCTCCTGGTGACCTAGTGTGGCTTTCTGCCCGAAATATAGGCTACGTGTAGAGTCCACCAAGTTGGCACCTCGATTTTTGGGTCCGATTAAAGTTCTTGAGCAGGTGAACCCGGTGGTTTACCGCCTAGCCTTCCGCCTCGCCTTGGTATCACCGACACCTTTCACGTGTCCCTCCTGAAACCCGTGGCCATTTCCCGGTTTCCCAAGTCATCTGCCGGGACGTCGGGTTCATCTACCGACGATCATGAAGTGAACGCCATTGTTGGGTGTAAGGTGATACGAGGCAAAAAATTTTATTTGGTGGATTGGAGGGGTTATGGGCCTGAGGATAGGTCCTGGGAGCCTGCCGAGCATGTTCACGCTCCGCAGCATATTGCTGCCTTTGAGCGTAGCGAGACCCAAGGGGGGCCTAGGAGGGGGGGTAATGTTAGGGTTCGAGTTCCTGCTGTTGCACAGGGGGAGTCTCGAGCCAGTCCCGCTGCGGTCCCCCATTCATCTTCGGCCGCAGTGGAGCCTGCTCAGCTTAGACGTCGGTCCCAGCATCTCGCCCAGTCTAACAGTGTGCAGAGGATTACTGCTGCTCCTCCAGGCTCTGCTTTTGTGGCCAGTACTGGTTAGCGGCGAGCAGACGTCTTTAGGACAAAGTCCTTGTTTTCCCCTTCTGAGCATGCCCACGGTAAGATCTCTCATTGGAGAACAGGGGTCACATGCTCAGGTACTGCAGCAGCTCCTATTGGTCCACCAGGAAGGTCCTGTGACTACTGGTGTTCTGGAATAGTTTCATTGGTCCTTGTTTCTGGCAGGTCCTGTAGCTGTTACTATAAAAGGGTGGCATGGCTGGGCCGCCATGCGCTAATATCAATCGTCATATGCTTTGCGCCAGTGTGGTCATGCATGTGTGTGGTTAGGGCCCGGCTGAAATAAGCCCCTAGAATACCGACTTAATCGGTGAGGAGTTTGGTATGCTAGCTGGTCAGGGTCGGTGTCCTAGATGCCCTAGATTACCGGCATAACCGGTGAGGAGTTTGATTGCCGTATTCAGGGTCTGGCGTTCAGACGCCATAGATTGCGGGTGTCTACCGTGAGGACATTAGCGCATGATCACGTCCTATGTTCGCTTAGCGGTCAACTGTGTACCTGGGTGCCTGACAGGACACAGAAGTTTGTCTCAGCGGCTCTGTGACGTAACAAGGCTCGCTTTCAACGCTAGACAGCGCCCTAGCGTGTTTATTTTGCGACTCAGTGGTGTTAAGTGAGTTCGCACACATCGCCATATAGCGCTGCGACACTCCTTCTAGCGGCTCTGTGGAATAACAGAGTTCGCTTCTTGCGCCATTTTACTATCAGCAGGCTCCGCCTGCACGGTGGACCCCGGGCTGCGAACGCACCTCTCTACATCATATATTTGGTGCGTTCCGCAGACCCTAACAGCGAGGATGCGATTTTCTCGCATCTAAGCATCCGTGTGACATCCGAATGGCATTAGTACGGCGAGATTTTCTCGCCAGCTTGAAAAATGTACATATAATGGATTTATGACCTCAAATATTCATGAAAACATATATATAGTCTATATATATATATATGTATTTATATATGTCAGTGAGACAAGACACACACAAATATATATATATATATATGTTTATTTCATATAGAGGTACTGTAGATAGCAGAATAGCCGATAATTCAATTGTCGGCTTCTGTAAAATCATCACAGAACCCGGCAGGATATGAGACATGGTTTACATAAAGTAAACAATTTCATATCCGTTAGATTATATATGTCCTTCACTAATAATGTTAGTAGTGTATGTGTGTAAAATTTTGGAGCTGTAGGTGTTAAAGGATTAATTCACGGAAAAAACTTGCGTGGGCTCCCGCGCAATTTTCTCCACCAGAGAGGACAAGCCAATGACTGAGGTTATTAATAGCCTAGAGAGGGACCATTGTTTTTTGCCCCCCCCGGCTAAAAAAAACTGCCCCCAGCCACCCCAGAAAAGAATTCTGTCACTTACTCTCTCTCTTCCCATTGCCCTGTACCAGGTGGCAAATGGGGCAATAAGGGGTTAATGTCACCTTACTATTGTAAGGTGACATTGAGCCTGATTAATAATGGAGAGGTGTCAATAGGACAACTATCCATTATTAATATACTAGTCTGAAAAGTTTAAAAAAAACACACACACATTAAGAATAAAGAGTTTCAGTGAAATAAACAAACATTTTTTCCATCTTTATTTAACTCCCATTCCATTTGAAGCTATTGTTCGCCTGTAAAAAATCCAAAATAAAAAAACAACAATATACCCATAACTGTCCGCCGTACAGTCGAGTGCCACACTACAATCCATCTGAAGGGGTTAAATAGTTTACAACCGGGAGCGGTGCTAATGAGACCGGCCCGGCTGTAAACCATGGAGGAATGAAGGAAAAGCTGCGTAGCCTCCCAGACTGACAGGAGATGAACTGATTAGTGTGGGAAAGTTTCTGAACATTTTCCCACGCTGTCAGTTCACCGAGGGTCAGGCGGGGAGTCAGCGCAGCCTAAGTGACGTCAGCGGTAGTCTAATGTATATTGGGGTCTCACGACTTTATTTTGAACTTGTAATCTTTTTCTTCTTGGCAAGATAAGACTCCTCTGGCAGTCACACTCTTTTAGGAAGCACAGAAATGCTTGGCAGAATGAGTTCTCCTGTGAATGTAGAAGTCATCAGAGATAACTGTTTGCCGAATGGTCAGCCAAACCATGATTTTGCCAACAGCAATATATGTGTATGGGGCCCCTTAATATACTGCATTATCCAGTAAATTATTTTGTTTTCTATTTGAAATTTCATCTCCAAAGAGCTCCTGATTATTTAGCTCAATTCATTGCAGCCCATCATGTCCTAAATAGGTATTGTGACCTTCTCTTCACCTTCAATTCACCACAATTGTTTAGTTGCATTTTAATGCAGAAGAGTGTTCTTAAGCATTTAAGTAATTAATTAAATGTGTGTAAAGAACAATTAATCAGAAGAAAACACTCCTGTGCGCTCATATTATAGAGAGTAAAAAAGGCACTGTTCGCAAGAAGTGAACATGGCCAGAAGGTAACGAGGAAATTAAAAGTCTGGCACACATGATACCCTAGACACAGTGATTTCCTCCAGAGAATCAGATGTGTGCCCTGCTTACCAGATAAGTTGGCCAACTGTATTAAGGGTGAGTGCCTCAGTTTTATCAAGGTTGAATAAGTCGGCATCAGTTGTTGGCATGAAACAGCAGGAGGATTTATACACTGAATGGCAGGTGCAAACTTGAATCAAAATCTTTCTACTTGGTGAAAATGTATAACATATTGCAAAGAAACCAATAAAATTGCTTCATCCCTTTGGAGGAATTTGCTATGCAAGGATTAAATTGTTTGAATAATTTGAAGTTGTGCAATGACGTAGGCAATTACAGTCATGGCCAAAAGTTTTGAGAATGACACAAATATTATATTTTCACATGATCTGCTGTCCTCTGGTTTTTATGTGTGTTTGACAGATGTTTTTATCACAGACAGAAATATAATAATTGCAAACATATGAGTAACAAAAGCTTATATTGACAGCTTGAATGAGTTAATGCAGCAAGTCAATATTTGCAGTGTTGACCCTTCTTCTTCAGGACCTCTGCAATTCTCCCTGGCATGCTCTCAATCAACTTCTGGACCATATCCTGACTGATAGCAGTCCATTCTTGCACAATCAATGCTTTCATTTTGTCAGAATTTTTAGGTTTTTGTTTGTCCACCGTCTCTTGATGATTGACCACAAGTTCTCAATGGGATTAAGATCTGGGGAGTTTCCAGGCCATGGACCCAAAATCTCTATGTTTTGTTCCCTGAGCCATTTAGTTATCACCTTTGCTTTATGGCAAGGTTCTCCATCATGCTGGAAAAGGCATTGTTGATCGCCAAACTGCTCTTGGAGGGTTGGGAGAAGTTGCTCTTGGAGGACATTCTGGTACCATTCTTTATTCATGGCTGTGTTTTTAGGCAAGACTGTGAGAGAGCCGATTCCCTTGGCTGAGAAGCAACCCCACACATGAATGGTTTCAGGATGCTTAACAGTTGGCATGAGACTAGACTGGTGGTAGCGCTCACCTTGTCTTCTCCGAATGAGGCATTTTCCTGATGTCCCAAACAATTGAAAAGGGGATTCATCAGAGAAAATAACTTTACCCCAGTCCTCAGCAGTCCACTGCCTGTACCTTTTGCAGATTATCAGTCTGTCCATGATGTTTTTTCTGGAGAGAAGTGGCTTCTTTGCTGCCCTCCTTGAGACCAGGCCTTGCTCCAAGAGTCTCCGCCTCACAGTGCATGCAGATGCACTCACACTTGCCTGCTGCCATTCTTGAGCAAGCTCTGCACTGCTGGTAGCCCGATCCCACAGCTGAAACACTTTTAAGAGACGGTCCTGGCACTTGCTGGTCTTTCTTGGGCGCCCTGAAGCCTTTTTGGCAACAATGGAACCTCTATCCTTGAAGTTCTTGATGATGCAATAGATTGTTGACTGAGGTGCAATCTTTCTAGCTGCGATACTCTTCCCTGTTAGGCCATTTTTGTGCATTGCAATGATGACTGCACGTGTTTCTTTAGAGATAACCATGGTTAACAGAAAAGAAACAATGATGCCAAGCACCAGCCTCCTTTTAGAGTGTCCAGTGGTGTCATTCTTTCTTAATCTTGACAGATTGATCTCCAGCCATGTCCTCATCAACACCCACACCTGTGTTAATGGAGCAATCACTGAAAAGAGGTTAGCTGGTCATTTTAAGGCAGGGCTGCAATGATGTTGAAATGTGTTTTGGGGGGTAAAGTTCATTTTCTAACCAAATATTGACTTTGCAAGTAATTGCTGTTAAGCTGGTCACTCTTTATAACATTCTGGAGTATATGCAAATTGCCATTAGAAAAAGTGAAGCAGTAGACTTTGTAAAAATTAATATTTGTGTCATTCTCAAAACTTTTGGCCATGACTGTAGTTGTATTCTTACAAAATTTCCTGTTCTATGATATAAGGACAATCAATTAAAAACGTAGTCTAAGTTCAGATGTTGATTTTGGAGTTGTTTGATCCCTTTTAGGAGACAAATGAAATTCAATCCAAAAATTGATCCATTTGTAAATTTAAGCAGAGGCTGCCCATTTATTAATATGAGTGAGGTATGCTTGAGGTCTCTTATGTGATAACTTTTGTAAAACAAAAGAAAAATTCGGCATATTTTACTTTTTCTTTCATTCTAAAAGACAGTGAACGAGACTGACCCCACTGTTCATGCTAGGTTCAGGGTCCCAACATAGGGGCTGTCAGGCTCATACAAATTGACTAATTTGTGCTCTAAGTACCTTAACTTTTAAACATGTTTTCTATAGCAGTAATGCAGTTCTAATTTCATATTTTAAATCAAAAATGTTTAATTCTCTTGCAGGAGACAATGGTGTCATTGGAATAGGCGATGCATTAAGTATGGTTTAATTAATATTTATTAAAGGAGTCGTCATTCTTTCAATTAAAGGACTTTATTCTGTGTGTGTGTGTTTTTACACAATATGAATATGGTGTTAGTAATGTAGGTGTCTTATAGACGCCTCTCTATTACTAACCTCTGGGCTTGATGTCACCTGACAATACAAAGGTGACATCAACCCCCGAAACTATTATCCCACTTGCCACCACTAAAGGGCAAGTGGAAAGAGCGAAGCTAAGCCCCAGAATTGGCACATTTTATAGATGAGCTTTTTCTGGGGCAGCTGTGAGCTGTTGTTTTTAGCCTGGGGGGGCAAATATCCATGGCCCCTTCCTAGGCTATAAATATCAGCCCAGTCAGATCAGTCTCTGCATTTGGCATTGCAGATACCTTCTTAATCCTTCTGAACTTTGGACCCAGTAGCAACCTCCCTCCAGCTCTTACAGACATACCTGGACCTGGGTGTTTATAGAATCTCAGTCTGCTTCAGGGAGTTGCCGGTGATATTCACGTTATCCCTTGTGAATACTTGGAGCTATAAAGGCTGGTTACTTTCTCTCTCGTGCTGTTGGAAGACGTTTGGTGTTACTTCTCTGAGTCTGCTCAAACTAAGTTTCTTCCCTCTTGTTTGTCTCCCTTCTTCTCTTTAGTGTACACTGGGGAATGAACAGTGCTCATCCCCCTTCCCTATTCATGGCCTAGCTCTAGGGATATGCAGGGCTTAGGTTCCTGCTCAGCATTTGGTATGTAACCAATATAGGGACAGTAGGGGAGGCAGGGTGCTATTAGATCTAATTAAACCAGAACCCAGAAAATCATAGGGCACAAGGGGTGTATAGAAAAAACATTAGCAAAAGTTTATTAGAAGCAACCAATAAAATAATTTCAAGTATACAATGGATGCCTCTAGTTGGCTAGAAGACTGAAAGCAGCTTAATTCACTAAAAGGTTACATATAGTATTAAGCTCAGTGGTTTGCAACAATCTTCAATATAAAGAGTTAAATGAGAAATACAAGGATGTCAGATAACAAAACGTAAAACACCACCACACACTGAGAGCAATGCAACAATCCTTTCTATGTCATAATGTCATCTACCAAGGATATAGCAATGTTACAATTAATTACAGTTTAAATTAAAAAATAAATAAATAAATACCGCTATTTCACTTGGTTTTAGAAAAAAAGAACTGCCAAATGATTGAAAAGTGCCAGAATGCGTGTGAACTAGGTAAAGTATCCACAAAGCCAAATTACTCCTATTATATAGAAGCGCAATGAATTAAACCACAAAGATAAAGTGCATACAATGTCTTTTTGTACAGGAATAGTGTGTCAGGGCTGCTGCATCTCACATCGATGCGCGTTTCACCGATTCTTCTTCCGGGGGCCACTATTTCCTCCCGCAGGTTATTCACTTAAGTGTTAGATCCCAGTTGGCCTGAACATAGAGGCACACAGCTGAGTAGGTCATCTGAGGAGGAAGATGAAGAGGTTAGTCTTCCCACACTGTGCATGACATTATCACTAGCTGTGCATATTTAGGGAAAAAAAAACTGACATGTAACGAGTTGGTATTGTGATCTTTCTGCTGCAAGGAGATCCTCAATACTGGGCTTTCTCTTTGCCACAGGATTTAATTTGTCTCCAGTTTGTGGAGGGATTTTTTTTGAGCTCTAGCCCTTTTCTATGATGACCATGACGAGTCTCCTTGGCTCAGTGAAGTTGCATCACCTTCAGCAGGGGCATCGGTCAGTGAAGAGGTACAGCTCTGAATTCCGCAGACGGGCAACTGATACAAAATGGAATGACCCAGCTCTCAGAAGTCAATTTTTTCAGGGCCTTACTGAAATGTTGAAGGATGCTTTGGCAGTGTATGAAACCCCTGAGTCCTTGGAGGCTGCTATGTCATTGGCTATACGTGTTGATAGACACCTTCATGATAGGTGGGTAAGACTACCTTCTCTAGAGTCTCTTTTTCATGGTATTGCCCCTTTGCCAGGGGAGTGGTTTAATGGTGAACCTGTTCAGGGAAGGTGGAGGAACCCATGCAGATAAGGTGTGCCTCTGCATTGTACATTTCCCTGGAGATTCGCATAAAGAATTTGCATGTTTTTTGTGGAAAAAGGGGACATTTTATTGGGCCTGTCCTTTGATGCCTAAACAAATGAAGACTTGTTTAACCAATGCTGGTTTGGAGTTGAATAACAAGGGGTGCATTTATTGTCAACCAGCAGTTCCCGGTTTGTCCTGATAGCAGAGGTGGTGCTGGAGAGCAAAGCCGAGGAGATTTCTGTGTTTGCTGACAGTGGATGATTGATGATGAGTTTGCTAGAACTTATGAGCTGCCTTGCTGTGCTTAAGTTAAACCCATTCCCATCTAAGCCATTTATTCAGCACCACTTGCACAGAAAGCTCTGACTCAGATTGTACATCACCTGGCCCAGGGTATTCCCCCAGTGTCCTCTACGTCGGTAAGCTCTCCATCATTTACAGGCTCGTTTTGAACCTGGATCACATTACTGTACAGCCTTTTGGTAGTTGCTAGTTGAGATTTCTTACCAATCTAATGCATCTGATTCTATGCACTGGCACTGTTATAGTTTTCTTACTGTTGTGAGATGTATTAGGGATCATTTGGGGTCTTTTCCCTGCGGTGTCTTGGGTTTTTCCTGCATGAGTCTTTTACTGTTTTTGCTTTGTATACTGTCTAATTACTCTTATTTGTCACAATAAAATATGATTTTTTATATTTTACACCTGATTGCTCCATTTTCTCCTGCTATACATGTTATTTTGGAGTGGGTGCTGTTTCTCCTAGTGTGGTAAATGCCTATTCCCACTGCTGGCACTATTTTGATGCCGTTATGGTTTTTTTTTGTGTTCTAAATAGAGTAGGGGAAAATAAGTATTTCATACATTGCTAATTTGCAAGTTTTACCACCTACAAAGAAGGATGAAATGCAATTTAATTATTTTAAAAAAATGCAAAAATCTGTTTTTTTTGTTTATTTTTATATACTGTCTCTTACAGTTTAAGTGTTCCTAAAGTAAAAATTACAGACATCTCTATTCTTTGTGGACGGGAAAACTTGCAAAATCGTCAGTGTATCAAATACTTATTTTCCCCATTGTATACATTGAACAAAAATATAAAAGCAACACTTTTTTTGCTCCCATTTTTCATGAGCTGAAGTCAAAGACCTAAGTCTTTTTATGCATACACAAAAGGCCTTTTTCTCTGAAAATTGTTCACAAATTTCTCTAAATCTGTGTTATTATTGAGCACTTCTTGTTTGTCAAGATAATCCATCAACCTCATAGGAGAGACATATCAAGATGCTTATTAAACAACATGGTTAGTGCACAGGTGTGTCTTAGGGTGGCCAAAATAAAAGGCCACTCTAAAATGTGTAATTTTTGGGGGTTCCGGGTGGTCAGAAAACCATTTGCCCCACGCAGTGCAACACATGCCCTTCACATAGTGTTTATCAGATTGTTGATTGTGGCCTTTGGAATGTTGGTCCACTCTTCTTCAATGGCTGTGTGAAGTTATTGAATAGCTAGCATACTCACTGTACACATCACCCATTGAGCCTGTTGGAATGCTCTGGATTGGCATATACAACAGGGTCTTCATGTTCCTGCCAATAACCAGCAACTTTGCACAGCCATTGAAGAGGAGTGGACCAACATTCCACAGGCCACAATCTAAATCCTGATCAATTCCATGTGAAGGATATGTAACATAGTATCATAGTAACATAGATATTAAGGTTGAAGGAAGACTTTAAGTTCATCTAGTTCAACCCATATCCTATCCTAACCTGCCCTAATATGTTGATCCAGAGGAAAGCAAAAAAAAACCAAGTGACAAACAGTAAGCTTCACATTGGGGAAAAAAATTCCTTCCCGACTCCACATACGGCAATCAGACTAGCTCCCTGTATCAACGCAATATCTAGGAAACTAGTGAATATAGCCTGTAATATTATACTTTTCAAGAAAGGCATCCAGTCACTTCTTAAATTTTAGTAGGGAATCACTCATTACAACATTAGACGGCAGAGAGTTCCATAGTCTCACTGCTCTTACAGTAAAGAATCTGCATCTGTGATTATGGCTAAACCTTCTTTCCTCCAGACGTAGAGGATGCCCCCTTGTCCCCGTCACAGGTCTAAGAGTTAAAAGATCATTAGAAAGGTCTTTGTACTGTCCCCTCATATATTTATACATTGTAATAAGATCACCCCTAAGCCTTCGTTTTTTCCAAACTAAATAACCCAAGTGTAATAACCTGTCCTGGTATTGCAGACCCCCCCAATTCTCTAATAACCTTGGTCGCTCTTCTCTGCACCCGCTCCAGTTCAGCTATGTATTTCTTATACACCGGAGACCAGAACTGTACACAGTATTATAAATGTGGTCGCACCAGTGACTTGTATAGAGGTAAAATTATGTTCTTATCATGAACATCTATGCCTCTTTTAATGCATCCCATTATTTTATTTGCCTTGGCAGCAGCTGCCTGACATTGGCCACTAAATGTGAATTTGTCTATATACACCTACAAAATAGTCACCGTGGCTAGCGGGACTAACCCCCCAGCCTAAAAATCAAAACCAAAAACAGAGAAAAATTGGCTGTATGTTTTTTATAAAAAACATCCAAAATCAAAAAAAGGTAATTAGAACATATCATCCCCAAATTAGGTAAAAATAATTGAAAATAATAAACATTGTCATTAAGCTGACGGAGAAAGGAGTCGAGTTGCGATGTGGAGCCGTGCCAGATGAAAAACACGTCATCGATATATCGTAGCCACGAGATGACAGCGCAATGTCCGGGAGTATTAAGGACCGTATCCCTCTCCCACAGCCCCAGGAGCAAGTTGGCGTAGGAGGGTGCGCAAGCAGCCCCCATTGCCATTCCCTGGAGCTGTAGGAAGGGGCGGTCCTTGAATACAAAAAAGTTATGAGTGAGTATGAAATATAGTAAATCCAAAATAAAGTCAATAACTACCGGTTCAAAATTAGTCATGCCAAGAAAGAATCTGGCAGCTCGCATTCTGTGGCTATGATCGATTGACGTGTACAGAGACTCCACATCGCAGGTGACAAGCCACATGTCATTTTCAAGAATGAGTCCATCAAGCCTTCTAAGTACGTCAGTAGTGTCTTTTACAAACGACGGAAGTGTCTCAACACACATTCTGCAGATAGAAATCAATAAATTACAGGCAGGCTCACAAAGGCCCCCCATGCCCGAGACAATGGGTCTGCCTGGTGGGCAGAGGGGTCTTTGTGAACCTTAGGGAGCAAATAAAAAGTGGGAGTAACAGGGAATTCCGGAAGTAAAGCCCCTTTCATCTTAAATGAGATGGCGTTACATTCAAATCCTCTGACCAACAGATCATTAAGTTCCTCTCTGAATGGGACAGACGGTAAGGCGTCTAATCTTTGATAATTTTCACGTTTATGTAACTGTCTGAAGGCCCTCAGCCTCATATATACATACTGGCCAGACAACTATATTCCCCCTTTATCTGCTCTTTTGATGACTATATCTTTCATGCTTTTCAAAGTTTTGATGGCCTGTCTCTGGGAGTGTGATAAGTTTATCCCGAGGTATACGTGTATCAAGTTTACTAGTATCCTCTTTGACCAACCTAACAAATACCTCCACTTGAGGACAGGCAGATAAAGGGGGGAAAGCTTCAGAACGTGGATGTAAATGCACCGGGACGGAAGAGTCCCAGGTTTGAGTGTTTTCCGCTGCCAGGGATTCCAGGTCATTTAATGCCTGTATTTCAGTTTCAGACATGGTGAGATCACTATCACCAGAAAGTATCTTTTAAAGATTAACTTACGGGCAAACAATTCAAGATCTTTAACTAAGGTAAAATAGTCTGAACCCTCCACCGGGGAGAAAGAGAGACCCTTAGATAGAACCTCAATTTTGCGATGGAGATAATGTATGTTGTGAAAGGTTAATTACCTTTAAAGTCTCTTTGCTCTCTTGTCTCTCATGTTGTAAGAATGTTTTTCCTTTTTGCCACTGGTGTAAAAGGATGTTGAAATAGGTTTTTGGTTGGACCGCCATCCCCTGCTGAAGCCAATTTTTGTCTAAAAAAT
>JARQOD010000002.1:242143502-242186788 GCA_033576555.1 Oophaga sylvatica | reverse complement strand
GCTAAAAATTTTTTTTTTGTTTTGAAGAGAATTTCCAAAAAAAAAATTGCATTTTTTTTAAAAAGAGAAATCTCCATAAAAACTATTTTTTTTTCAAAGTGTGATTTTGGGAATAATTTTTTCCCTGAAATATGAAAAGGACTTTTTTATTTTTTTTAATACTTTTTTAAATTAACTCTTTGATACCAATGTTAGGGATAAATTCCCCGCGCTGCAAAAGGAATTCGAACCGCCCCGCTGCAGTCCCCCATACTTTCCCCGGCCGCAGGGGGTTTATTTTTTCCGAGCGGGAAAAATTTTGAAAAAAATTGCAAAGTAGTAATACACCAAGGGCTGGAAACTATTGGATTTGCAGTACCAAACAACCGCCACATAGAAGTACCGGGGGAGCCCCTACGGTGATCCTAAACGCCTCGACAGCCGGAGAGTAAATACATAAAGGCAAAAAGATGAAATATTGCCCGGGAGCGACCCCCAAAAAAATGGAAGCCCCAAACATGTAATGGGGGTTTTTGACAAGAAAAAAATAGGACACAGACAAAAAATAAAATGGAAAATGCGGGGCCCAATCTGTCTAGAAGAAAATATGGAAGAATTTGCTGAAACCCCAAAAAAACCCGAAAAAAAATACCAACACTCCTAAAAACAAAAAACCGAGCACCGATCTTACACCAAAATCAGTTCTGGGAAACACACAGCAATTCAGCAATAAAGTACAAAGGAACAAGAAAAAAGTCAATCAAAATGAGAAAATTGCAGCGCCAGACCCCAAAAAAGGGGCCGGGGCTAAAGGGTCCCCGCAAGCAGCAAAACGGGCAAGGAAAACCCAAACCCAAGAGGAAAAAAAAAACAGAAAATAAAATTCTGAAAAAAGCGGAATGCAAGCTGAGCTCAAAGCAAGACCAGGAAAAACATTGTTTCCCCGGAAAGACTTAAGGGAGTTAGGTCCTTATATCAAACCATTTGGCCAGCTGAAGGCCCTTCAGCAATTAGTTCATTGCCCTCACAAACCCCCGGGGAGCTCCAGTCAGAAGTCGCCTTTCCAAGTTTCACAACATACCCCCCTTAGGAGGGGTCACCAAACCCTACCCGCCAACCGGCCCCCAGGTGACTCGTTTATAGGCCATAAGTCTCCCAATGGTTCCGAAGCAAAAAACCCCCAAAAATTTTCCCCCTGACCATAACCTCTCCCTTAACCCAAAAACGGATTTCCTTAGCAAAACGAGAATCCCCAATATTTTCCCCCCAAAAAATTTTCTCCAAAATTTCCCTCACCAAAACAGGTCGGGAGGGGGCAGCCATAGGGCCACTGGGCTCGACAAACCTCTTCAATAAGGACTTGTGGAACACGTTATGGTCTTAAATGTCCTGAAGAAGCAAACGGAAGGAAACCGGATTATAATTTCCATGATCTTATAGGTCCAATGAACCTTGGCTTAAATTTTGGAGATGCAACTTTCATAGGGATATTTCTTGAGGACAACCAAACCAAGTCCCCACTTAAAACGAGGACCATCAGTCCTATGCCGGTTGGCAAACCGCTGGGCCTTCTCCTGAAGAGAGGGACACCTCTCCACTACTGGTCCCAATCTGCTGCAAATGCTCCACAATAGAGTCAACCCCTGGACAGACAGAGCTTCCGCCTGTCCTGAAGAAAATCGAGGGTGAAACCCAGAATTGAAGAAAAATGGAGATATCAAGGTGGCAGAACTAGCCCTATTATTAAGAGCAAACTCAGCCAAGGCAAAAAAGAGACCCAGTCATCTTGATCAGCGAGACACAAAACATCTCAAATAAGTCTCCAAGGTCTGGTTTGTTCTCTCGGTTTGTCCATTGGTCTGAGAGAGAATGCAGAGGAGAAAGATAACTGAACACCCAAGTTTAGAACAAAATGTCCTCCAAAACTGGAAACAAACTGGACTCCTCTGTCAGACACATATGTTCTCCAGAATGCCATGTAACCGAACCACGTGCGAAAGAACAAAGGCACCAATTCATAGGAGGAAGGCAACTTAGGTTAAGGCACAAGATGTATCATCTTGGAAAAACCTATCACAGATTACCCAGATAACGGTCATTCTCTGAGAGACAGGGAGGTCGGAAAAAAATTCATAGAAATATGGGTCCATGGCCTCTTGGGTACAGGTAATGGCATTAACAAACCACTAGAACTGTAATTTCCCCCGGGATCATAAAAGTGTATCGTATCGTAGAACGAGAGCAAGCTTGGAAACGTAGAGCAAGTCCCACAGGACTGCACAAAGTCCTGACGTCACGAGACAAAGTAGGCCACCAAAAGGACTGATCACCAAGTCTCTGTACCAAAATCCGGGATGTCCAGCCAACGCGGAACAATGAATCTCAGACATCACACTCTTCTTCCACTGGTCTGGGACAAACAATTTCCCAACAGGGCAGCGCCTCAGGTTTATCCTCCTGACACCCCTCCAGAGCCAGTCTCAAATGGGCGAGATGGCGGAAAGAAGAACTTACACCTCTTTCGTTTCATTAGTTTTTATTAGAAGTTTTTCATATTATAACAAACATACAAACCAAAAGTAATAAGATCATCATTTCAATAAGCTGATATATCAAGTTTGTTCTGACTTAAATATCAAAAGAAAAAGAAAGGGAACAACCAATCTTAAGCAGTAGCCATTAAGTCCATAGATGTGGCATAATCAAAGCATAATCATCTCAATCTACAGTACATTGGTCACTACTCAGTATTGGATGATGAAATAAAAATGTAAAGAAAGTAACAAAATTATACACTCTAATGGGGCATGAGCATAGTCGGAATGGTAACAGGTAGGAGGTCATATATTTTCTTTGTTGTTGAATTATACCAGGTGAAGGCTATGAGGTAAATGTAAACCATCCCTTATGTATCGTTACCGACTGAATGAGCTTTGTTGCCACCTCATCCAATTTCCATGGATTTCTCTATTGTACCCTTGTCCCCTAGCCCACACTGTTCATACATATATGTTTGATTAATTTGTGGTAACTACACCCCTTCAAAATAACAGCAGGATCAGATAACTCAGGAGAATCCGCAAAGAAACTCCTCGAGAGGCGCATCCGCCTTAACATTCTTGTGCAAGAAGAAAAGAAACCACAAAATTAAAACGTGTGAAAAACAAGGCCCACCTGGCCTGTCTAGGATTAAGTTCGCTTGGTATTCGAGATAAACCAGATTTTATTGTCCGTGAGGACCACCAACCGATGTTTGGCTCCTTCTAGCCAATGTCTCCACTCTTCAAAAGTCCCACTTCATGGCAATAACTCCCGATTACCACATCATTAATTCCGTTCAGTTGGAGAATAATTTTCGAGAGAAAAGGCACAAAGGGTTACTCTTAGAGGTCTCTGAATCCCTTTGGGACAAAACGGCACCTGCCCATCTCAGAGGCATCAACCTCCACCTGAAACGGCAGAGAAACATCAGGCGCTGTTAGAACAGGAGCAGAATGAATCTCTGCTTAAGTTCCTGAAACGCAGAAACTGCCCTCAGGAGGCCAATTCACCACATCGGAACCCTTTTTGGTCCAAATCAGTCATGGTTTAACAATACGGAGAATTACCAATAATTTTACGATAACAATTGGCAAAACCCAAAAATCTCTGAAGAGCCTTCAATGAAGTAGTTGAACACAATCACATATGGCCTGAACCTTGACCGGGTCATTTCAATAACAGACGGAGACAAAATGAATCCCAGAAATGAGACCTTCTGTTCGCCAAAAGCCTTTGATCCTTTATAACAGTGCATTCTCTCTCAAAATCTGGAGCACAGTCGAATATTGTTTCACATGAGAGTCCCAGTCGTTGAAAAAATCAAGATATCATCCAAATAAACGATCAGAAATGTATCCACAAAATCCATGAAAATATCATCATGAAGGATTGGAAGATGGAAGGGGCATTAGTAAGCCAAAAGGCATACTAGGTGCTCAAAATGCCCCTCTGGGGTATTTTAAACGCCGTCTTCCATTCATCCCCATGCTTAATGCGAATAAGGTTATACCCCCCTGAGGTCAGCTTGGTAAACCAAACTAGCACTTTTTTACTCTGGAAAATAGGTCAGAAATCAAGGGTAACGGATATTGATATTTAACAGTGATCTTATTCAGGAGGCGATAATCAATACACGGCCTCAATGAACCATCCTTTTTGGCCATAAAGAAAAAAACAGCGCCCAAGGGTGAAGAGGATGGTCTGATATGACCCTTCTCCAATGACTCCTTGATATAAGATCGCATAGCATCGTGTACAGGTACAGATAAATTAAAAAGGCGACCTTTAGGAAATTTACCACCAGGCACTAACTCAATAGCGCAATCATAGCTCCTGTGACGAGGTAAGGATGCAGACTTACTTTCACTAAACCCATCAGAAAAATCAGTCAAAAAGTCAGGGACATCCTGAGACTGGGGAGAGGCAGAAAAAACAGGAGTGTCATTATTAACACATTGACAGCCCCAACTGGTCACAGACACAGATTTCCAATCCAAAACAGGATTATGAGTCTGTAACCAAGGGAAACCCAGTACAATAATGTCATGCAGATCATGCAACACCAGAAATTTGCAACTCTCCTGATGATCTGGTTCAACCCTCATTATCACCTGAGTATAAAACTGGGGTTTATTCTCCGCCAAAGGGGTAGAATCAATGCCCAGTAAAGGAATAGACTTCGGCAGGGGTATCATGGGAAACCCACAACGTCTGGCAAAGTCAAAATCCATCAGGTTTATAGCTGCTCCTGAATCAACAAAAGCCTGAGCTGAAAATGTGGACAGGGAGCAAATCAGGGTAACAGTCAACAGAAATTTAGTCTGAACACTACCCAAGACAACTGAGCGCGCAAAACGTCTTCCTCGCTTAGGGCAGACGGAAATAGCATGGGAAGCGTCACCACAGTAGAAACATGACCCATTGCGCTTACGAAACTCATGACGCTGTGCCAAAGAAGTCACTCCATCACACTGCATGGGCTCAGGAGCTGGCTCACAAGGCTACACTATCTCACGCATACCTTTGCGCTCCCGCAAACGTCTGTCAATTTGAATAGCCAAAGACATAGAATCATTGAGATCAGAGGGAACAGGGAATCCCACCATAACGTCCTTTACATTTTCTGACAGACCCTTGTGAAAAAGGGCTGCCAAAGCATTATCATTCCATTTGGTCAGGACTGCCCACTTTCAAAATTTCTGACAGTACAGCTCAGCGTCTTCACGACCCTGATTTAATGCCAACAAGGTCTTTTCAGCTTGATCAGTGACATTAGGTTCATCGTACAATAACCCCAGAGCCTGAAAAAATACATCAACATCATTCAAAACAGGATCCCCAGGTGTCAGGGAAAAAGCCCAATCCTGAGGGTCGCCGCGCAGCAGAGAGATGACAACTTGAACCTGCTGTGCTGCGTTCCTTGAGGACTTAGGCTTTAAGGCAAAAAACAACTTAGTTATCTTTGAAATTCAGAAATTTAGACCGATCCCCCAAAAATAAATCTGGTATGGGGATCCTAGGTTCCACAACCGGCAACCTAGCAAGATAGGTAGTAATATTCCGAAACTCAGTGGCAAGCTGCTCCACATGGTCAGACAACTGTGCAAACTCCATTGAGAGAAAAAAAATTCCTCCTCAGCACCCAGAGAAAAAGAGGGAAAAAAATGCAACAAACAGAGAAAAAAAAATTACTATTTTTCCCTTCTGTGAGTACCATATAATTTTCAGTTTGGCCGGTAATACTGTTATGTTTCGTAGCTGAGGAGAAATTTTCAAAAATATCAAAAGTAGTAATTAGGGTTGAGCATTCCGATACTGCAAATATCGGGTATCGGCCGATATTGGCTGTATCGGAATTCCGATTCCGAGTTCCGATATTTTCGTCTTATCGGATACCGGAATCGGGATTGTCACTGTCACTGTCAGTGTCCGTCGGTCGGGTCTGTCAGGAGTCAGCGGCACTTACCTGGCAGAAGATCTCCGGCGGTCACGTCCTGGACTGCTTGATGGCCGCAATCTTCTTTCCCTGGCGGTCACATGCAGTTTCTCGCGATAACTGCAGTGACTGCTGGGTAATCCCGGCCGTAAAGCAGTCAGTCCGATGACGTCACCGCCGGGGAAGCAGGTAATCAGCTGTGCTGCGTCGCGATGACAGGCTCTGCCTGTCATTGCGATGTAGCAGAGCTGGATCGTCGTGGGACTGTCGTTATGGACTGCGTCGGACAGGTGGTATACTGTTGGTTTTTTTTTTTTTCTTTTTTTACAGGAGATCGATGGCGTCGCAGGAATGAGAGTACAATAAAATTAATGAAAACTGTGTTGTCTCTTTTATTTCATTAAAATACTTTTTTCTTGCTTTGTCTTTTTTTTATGCATTTAATAACTTTGGGATTAATAATGGATCGGTGTCTTATTGACACCTCTCCATTATTAACCGGGCTTATTGTCACCGTGCAATCAACGGTGACATTAACCCCTTATTACCCCGCTTGCCACCGCTACAGGGCAAGTGGGAAGAGCCGGGTAAAGTGCCACAATTGGCACATCTTTTGATGCGCCAAATGTGGGCTGCTGTAGCCTGGTATTACCAGGCTGTTGAGGGCCAAAATCCATGGGCCTTGACAGTCTTTTAATACCAGGCCGCAGCAGTCTGCATTTTACTTGGCTGGTTAACAAAAATAGGGGGGATCCCCACGCCGTTTTTTTTTTCGAGGGGATCCCCTATTTTTGTTAACCAGCCAAGCTAAGCAGACTGCTGTGGCCTGGTATTATCAGGCTGGCAAGGTCCATGGATATTGGATCCTTACCAGCCTGAAAAACCAGGCCTCAGCGGTCTGCTTCATCTGGCTGGTTAACAAAAATAGGGGGGACCCCACGCCAATTTTTTTGGAGGGGATCCCCTATTTTTGTTAATCAGCCAAGATATGCAGACTGCTGTGGCCTGGTATTATCAGGCTGGCAAGGTCCATGGATCTTGGCTCCTTAACAGCCTGAAAATCCAGGCCTCAGCGGTCTGCTTCATCTGGCTGGTTAACAAAAATAGGGGGGACCCCACGCCAATTTTTTTCGAGGGGATCCCCTATTTTTGTTAATCAGCCAAGATATGCAGACTGCTGTGGCCTAGTATTATCAGGCTGGCAAGGTCCATGGATCTTGGCTCCTTAACAGCCTGAAAATCCAGGCCTCAGCGGTCTGCTTCATCTGGCTGGTTAACAAAAATAGGGGGGACCCCACGCCTTTTTTTTTTTCGAAGGGAACCCCTATTTTTGTTAATCAGTTCCCTCTGACGTCACTGATTGTGTCCCTGGCTGACCTGAAGTGAAAGTGGAAAGCAATCAATTAAGCTTTCCACTTAAGGGCCCGTCTCACATAGCGATATCGCTACCGAGATCGCTGCTGAGTCACTAGTTTTGTGACGCAGCAGCGAGCTCACCAGCGATATCGCTGTGTGTGACATTCAGCGACGATCAGCCCCCCTGCCGGGTATCGCTGATCGTCGCTGAAATGTCAGGACCTTTTTTTGATCGCTGGTTTCCCGCTGACAGGCACGCATCGCTGCGTGTGACAGGCGGGAGACCAGCGATCCGCTGGTAACCAAGGTACACAGCGGGTTTCCAGGCGCGGGGCTCTGCCTAGAAACCCGCTGTGTACCTTGGATACCAGCGCCCTGATGCAGGGAGCTGGTATCCAAGGTACACAGCGGGTTTCCAAGCGCTGTGCGGTGCCTGGAAACCCGCTGTGTACCTTGGTTACCAGCAGATCGCTGGTCTCCCGCCTGTCACACGCAGCGATGCGTGCCTGTCAGAGGGAAACCAGCGATCAAAAAAAGGTCCTGACATTTCTGCGACGATCAGCGATACCCGGCAGGGGGGCTGATCGTCGCTGAATGTCACACACAGCGATATCGCTGGTGAGCTCGCTGCTGCGTCACAAAACTTGTGACTCAGCAGCGATCTCGGTAGCGATATCGCTATGTGAGACGGGCCCTTAAGCGATGTTACCCGCAGTGTCGCTGTCCCAGATCGCTGCCTGAGCTGCTTGTTTGGCAGCTCAGCAGCGATCATGTAGCGATACACCAGCGATCCTGACAAGTGCATATCGTTGTCGGGATCGCTGGTGTATCATTATGTGACACCCAGCCTTTACTCTCCTGTCAGGCAGGAGAGGAACTCATTCATTTGGGGTTTACTGTGAGGCTGCAGCATTAGCTGCGGTCCCTGCAGTAAACATTAACCCTTTCTGAAGGATTACACCGTGGGACCTGACTGTGCATGGGATAGGTAAGAATAATTTTGCTTTTTTATTTTATTTTTATTACAGGAAATGGTTTTTTGCAGTAAAATAAAAGATGGTCAAAAACATGTGTCTTTATTTCATTAAAATGATTTTTAATTAAAGTGTGTGTGTTTTATTTTTATTTCATGCAATAGGATTAATAATTGATAGTTGTCTAATTGACAGCTCTCAGTTATTAACCTGGCTTAAGGTCACCTTTCAATAGCAAGGTGGCTTTAACCCCATATTAACCCATTCGCCACCGCTACAGGGCAATGGGAATAGACGGGCAAAGTGCCAGAAAGGGCGAATCTAATTATAGATTTGTCTTTCCTGGGGTGTCTGGGGGCAGATGTTAGTAGCCGGGGGGGGCAAAAATAATGGTCCCTCTCTGGGCTATTATTATCTGCCCCCACTCACTGGCTTTGTCTGTCTGGTTGCGAAAATAGGGCGGGAGCCCACGCATTTTTTTTCAGCAATTTTACACCTCAATATATATATATACATGTCATTGAATTTGTGACACATATATATATATATATTTATATTTGTAGTTCATACACTTCTACATAGTATAATAGCCGCTAATTCAATTGCCGGCTTTTGTGAAAATGCAGAACCCGACATGAAATGACACTTGGTGTACATAGGGTTAACCATGTCTTTTCATGTCCTTTGCTATCTAATTTGCACAAACAATTAAATCAGTCTATGTGTGCAAAATTTCACACCTGTAGGGGTTAATTAAAGGTGTAAATTTGTAGCAAAAAAGTCCGTTTTTTTTACAACGAATTTACACCTTTAATTAACCCCTACAGGTGTGAAATTTTGCACACATAGACTGATTTAATTGTTTGTGCAAATCAGATAGCAAACTACATGAAAAGACATGGTTAACCCTATGTACACCAAGTGTCATTTCATGTCGGGTGCTTCTGTCTTTTCACTGAAGCCGGCTTTACCCGGCAATTGAATCAGAGGATATTTTACTATGTAGAAGTGTATAAACTATACATATATGTATATATATATATGTCACAATGACATGTAATATATATATATATGTATTCTATGTGTGTATATTTAGTGTTTACAAGGAAAGAATGGGGTTTTTTTAGTTGCGATATTTTGTTCCCATAGACTTACATGGGACTTCCGGTATCGGTATCGGGTATCGCCGATATTTTAGTGATATCGGCGATACCATTCCGATTCCGATACTTTAGGATATCGGAAAGTATCGCTCAACTCTAGTAGTAATACATCAGAGAGGCTGGAAACTATTGGATTGCAGTACCCTAAACTAACCGCCACACTAGAAGTAGCCGTGGAGCGTACCTACTGTGATCCTAGACGCCTCGTCACAGCCGGAGAGATAACTACACCTAAAGGCAGAAAGATGAAAGCTATCTGCCCTGGAGCAGATCCCCCAAAGAAATAGGAAGCCCCCAAACATGTAATAGCGGTTAGACAAAAAGAAAATACGGACACAGACATAAAATAGAATGAGCAAATGCTGAGGCCCAATCTGTCTAGATAGAAAAGTATAGGAAAGAATTCTGACTGCAACCCAAAAAAACCCTGACAAAAATATCAACACTTCTGATTAACAAAAAACCTGAGATCACACGATCTCTACCACCTAAATCAGATCTCTGGTGTAACACACAGCAATTCAGCAAAAAAGTGACAAAGGAACAGAGCAAAAGTGCAAATACAAAATGAGCACAATTGCAGCCCCAGACCCCAAAAGGGGACCAGGCTAAAGTCCCCTGCAAGCAGCAAAACAGGCAAGGAAAATCCAACCAGAGGAAAAAAAAACAGCAAATCACTTATCTGAAAGAGAGCAGGAATGCAAGTTGAGCTCCAAGCAAAACCAGGAAGAACAATTGATTACCGGCAATGCTGAAGGAAGTTCAGGTCACTTATATCAGACCATTCAGAGCCAGCTGAAGGCCATTCAGCAATTAGTTCATTGCCCTCAGCAACCACCGGAGGGAGCTCCAGCTCAGAAGTCGCCTCCAGAGTATTCACAACAGTGGAGCCTGCTCAGCGGAGACGTCGGTCCCAGCGTCTCGCTTGGTCTAATACTGTGCAGAGGCTTGTTGCTGCCACTTCTGGTTCCTCTATTATAACCAGTGCTGGAGCAGGCAGTCTTGGGACTAAGTCCTGCGTTTCCCCTTCTGAGCATGCCCAGGGTAAGATCTCTCATTGGAGATCAGGGGTCACATGCTCAGGTACTGCAGCAGCTCCTATTAGTCCACCAGGAAGGTCCTGAAACTGCTCTGAAACAGTTTCTCATTGGTCCTTTTCTGGAAGGTCTTGTAGTTGCTGCTATAAAAGGGTTGCATGGCCGCTCGTCCATGCGCTAGAATCAATTGTGTTATGTGCTTTGAGCCAGTGTGATCATGCACGCATGCGGTTAGGGCTCGGCTGAAATAAGCCCCTAGAATACCAGCACCTCCGGTGAGGAGATTTGTATGCACGTGTTCAGGGCTTGGCTGAAATAGCCTCTAGAATACCGGCTACTCCGGTGAGGAGTTGCTTGTTTGCATTGCTGACTGCATGACCACGGACTGCTATCTGCACAGCAGTTATCTGTGTACCCCTGTGGTGTTAACAGGACACAGTCTCTATCTCTGCGTCTCTACCTCAGCGACTCTGTGGTGTAACAGAGTTCGCTTATACCGCCATATAGTGCCACAGCATCTATGTTTGTGACTCTGTGAAGTAACAGAGTTCGCTTATACCGCCATATCCTGTCATTTTACTAGCAGCAGGCTCTGCCTGCACAGTGGACCCCGGGCTGCGAACGCACCCATTGTTTATATTTACTTGCTGCTTTCCGCAGACCCTAACACCGTATACCCATGACTATACTGCTCGCTTTTGCTGCATGTTTGCTTCCAGGCTTGAAACTACTGGTATCAATTTAGAAACTTACTAATTTTTTTTTTTTTTTTTCAAATTGAATTTTCAGTTTGGTAGAAACTAAGATAATTGTCAATATAAAAAAAAAAAAAAAACAATAGAAGGCTAAAGATTTGGCAACTGACTGTTTGCATTTAATAATTGTAGGTTCCACAACAATGCTGCTGGGTAGTGTTGAGCGATACGATACCGCAAGTATCGGGTATCGGCCGATATTAGCTCTATCGGCCTTTCGATACTTAGTTCCGATATTTTCGTCTTATCGGATACCGGAATCGGGATTGTCACTGTCACTGTCAGTGTCCGTCGGTCGGGTCTGTCAGGAGTCAGCGGCACTTACCTGGCAGAAGATCTCCGGCGGTCACGGCTGGACTGCTTCATGGCCGCCATCATCTTTCCCCGGCGGTCACATGCAGTTTCTCGCGATAACTGCAGTGACTGCTGGGTAATCCCGGCCGTAAAGCAGTCAGTCCGATGACGTCACCGCCGGGGAAGCAGGTAATCAGCTGTGCTGCGTCGCGATGACAGGCTCTGCCTGTCATTGCGATGTAGCAGAGCTGGATCGTCGTGGGACACTCGTTACTATGGACTGCGTCGGACAGGTGGTATACTGTTGGTTTTTTTTTTTCTTTTTTTTACAGGAGATCGATGGCGTCGCAGGAATGAGAGTATAATAAAAGAAATGAAAACTGTGTTGTCTCTTTTATTTCATTAAAATACTTTTTTCTTGCAGTCTTTTTTTTATACATTTAATAACTTTGGGATTAATAATGGATCGGTGTCTTATTGACACCTCTCCATTATTAACCGGGCTTATTGTCACCGTGCAATCAACGGTGACATTAACCCCTTATTACCCCACTTGCCACCGCTACAGGGCAGTGGGAAGAGCCGGGTAAAGTGCCACAATTGGCACATCTTTTGATGCGTCAAATGTGGGGCTTCTGTAGCCTGGTATTATCAGGCTGTTGAGGGCCAAAATCCATGGGCCTTGACAGTCTTTTAATACCAGGCCGCAGCAGTCTGCATTTTACTTGGCTGGTTAACAAAAATAGGGGGACCCCTACGCCGTTTTTTTTTTCGAGGGGATCCCCTATTTTTGTTAACCAGCCAAGCTAAGCAGACTGCTGTGGCCTGGTATTATCAGGCTTGCAAGGTCCATGGATATTGGATCCTTACCAGCCTGAAAAACCAGGCCTCAGCGGTCTGCTTCATCTGGCTGGTTAACAAAAATAGGGGGGACCCCACGCCAATTTTTTTCGAGGGGATCCCCTATTTTTGTTAATCAGTTCCCTCTGACGTCACTGATTGTGTCCCTGGCTGACCTGAAGTGAAAGTGGAAAGCAATCAATTAAGCTTTCCACTTCCTCTCCTGTCAGCCAGGAGAGGAACTCATTCATTTGGGGGTTTACTGTGAGGCTGCAGCATTAGCTGCGGTCCCTGCAGTAAACATTAACCCTTTCTGAAGGATTACACCGTGGGACCTGACTGTGCATGGGATAGGTAAGAATAATTTTGCTTTTTTATTTTATTTTTATTACAGGAAATGGTTTTTGCAGTAAAATAAAAGATGGTCAAAAACATGTGTCTTTATTTCATTAAAATGATTTTTAATTAAAGTGTGTGTGTTTTATTTTTATTTCATGCAATAGGATTAATAATTGATAGTTGTCTAATTGACAGCTCTCAATTATTAACCTGGCTTAAGGTCACCTTTCAATTGCAATGTGGCTTTAACCCCATATTAACCCATTCGCCACCGCTATAGGGCAATGGGAATAGACGGGCAAAGTGCCAGAAAGGGCGAATCTAATTATAGATTTGTCTTTTCTGGGGTGTCTGGGGGCAGATGTTAGTAGCCAGGGGGGGCCAAAAATAATGGTCCCTCTCTGGGCTATTATTATCTGCCCCCATTCGCTGGCTTTGTCTGTCTGGTTGCGAAAATAGGGCGGGAGCCCACGCATTTTTTTTAAACAATTTTACACCTCATATATATATATATATATACATGTCATTGAATTTGTGACACATATATATATATATTTATATTTATAGTTCATACACTTCTACATAGTATAATAGCCGCTAATTCAATTGACGGCTTTTGTGAAAATGCAGAACCCGACATGAAATGACACTTGGTGTACATAGGGTTAACCATGTCTTTTCATGTCCTTTGCTATCTGATTTGCACAAACAATTACATCAGTCTATGTGTGCAAAATTTCACACCTGTAGGGGTTAATTAAAGGTGTAAATTCGTAGCAAAAAAGTCCGTTTTTTTTACAACGAATTTACAACTTTAATTAACCCCTACAGGTGTGAAATTTTGCACACATAGACTGATGTAATTGTTTGTGCAAATCAGATTGCAAACGACATGAAAAGACATGGTTAACCCTATGTACACCAAGTGTCATTTCATGTCGGGTGCTTCTGTCTTTTCACAGAAGCCGGCTTTACCCGGCAATTGAATCAGAGGATATTTTACTATGTAGAAGTGTATGAACTATACATATATGTATATATATATGTCACAATGACATGTATATATATATATATATATGTATTCTATGTGTGTATATTTAGTGTTTACAAGGAAATAAAGTTTTTTTTTAGTTTCTATATTTTGTTCCCATAGACTTACATGGGACTTCCGGTATCGGAATCGGATATCGGCGATATTTAGTGATATCGGCGATACCATTCCGATCCGATATTTTTAGATATCGAGCAGTATCGCTCAACACTACTGCTGGGTGTTAAGAGGATTTCATGATTTCCGGTAAAGCATTTTATGGGAAGGGTAGAGAGTAGTGTTGAGCATTCCGATACTGCAAATATCGGGTATCGGCCGATATTGGCTGTATCGGAATTCCGATTCCGAGTTCCGATATTTTCGTCTTATCGGATACCGGAATCGGGATTGTCACTGTCACTGTCAGTGTCCGTCTGTCGGGTCTGTCAGGAGTCAGCGGCACTTACCTGGCAGAAGATCTCCGGCGGTCACGTCCTGGACTGCTTCATGGCCGCCATCCTCTTCTCCCCGGCGGTCACATGCAGTTTCTCGCGATAACTGCAGTGACTGCTGGGTAATCCCGGCCGTAAAGCAGTCAGTCCGATGACGTCACCGCCGGGGAAGCAGGTAATCAGCTGTGCTGCGTTGCAATGACAGGCTCGCCTGTCATTGCGATGTAGCAGAGCTGGATCGTCGTGGGACTATCGTTATGGACTGCGTCGGACAGGTGGTATACTGTTGGTTTGTTTTTTTTCTTTTTTTACAGGAGATCGATGGCGTCGCAGGAATGAGTGTATAATAAAGAAATGAAAACTGTGTTGTCTCTTTTATTTCATTAAAATACTTTTTTCTTGCTTTGTCTTTTTTTTACACATTTAATAACTTTGGGATTAATAATGGATCGGTGTCTTATTGACGCCTCTCCATTATTAACCGGGCTTATTGTCACCGTGCAATCAACGGTGACAATAACCCCTTATTACCCCGCTTGCCACCGCTACAGGGCAAGTGGGAAGAGCCGGGTAAAGTGCCACAATTGGCACATCTTTTGATGCGCCAAATGTGGGGCTGCTGTAGCCTGGTATTATCAGGCTGTTGAGGGCCAAAATCCATGGGCCTTGACAGTCTTTTAATACCAGGCCGCAGCAGTCTGCATTTTACTTGGCTGGTTAACAAAAATAGGGGGGATCCCCACGCCGTTTTTTTTTCGAGGGGATCCCCTATTTTTGTTAACCAGCCAAGCTAAGCAGACAGCTGTGGCCTGGTATTATCAGGCTTGCAAGGTCCATGGATATTGGATCCTTACCAGCCTGAAAAACCAGGCCTCAGCGGTCTGCTTCATCTGGCTGGTTAACAAAAATAAGGGGGACCCCACGCTAATTTTTTTCGAGGGGATCCCCTATTTTTGTTAATCAGCCAAGATATGCAGACTGCTGTGGCCTGGTATTATCACGCTGGCAAGGTCCATGGATCTTGGCTCCTTAACAGCCTGAAAATCCAGGCCTCAGCGGTCTGCTTCATCTGGCTGGTTAACAAAAATAGGGGGGACTCCACGCCAATTTTTTTCGAGGGGATCCCCTATTTTTGTTAATCAGCCAAGATATGCAGACTGCTGTGGCCTGGTATTATCAGGCTGGCAAGGTCCATGGATCTTGGCTCCTTAACAGCCTGAAAATCCAGGCCTCAGCGGTCTGCTTCATCTGGCTGGTTAACAAAAATAGGGGGGACCCCACGCCATTTTTTTTTCGAAGGGAACCCCTATTTTTGTTAATCAGTTCCCTCTGAGTCACTGATTGTGTCCCTGGCTGACCTGAAGTGAAAGTGGAAAGCAATCAATTAAGCTTTCCACTTAAGGGCCCGTCTCACATAGCGATATCGCTACCAAGATCGCTGCTGAGTCACTAGTTTTGTGACGCAGCAGCGAGCTCACCAGCGATATCGCTGTGTGTGACATTCAGCGACGATCAGCCCCCCTGCCGGGTATCGCTGATCGTCGCTGAAATGTCAGGACCTTTGATCGCTGGTTTCCCGCCTGTCACACGCAGCGATGCGTGCCTGTCAGAGGGAAACCAGCGATCAAAAAAAGGTCCTGACATTTCTGCGACGATCAGCGATACCCGGCAGGGGGGCTGATCGTCGCTGAATGTCACACACAGCGATATCGCTGGTGAGCTCGCTGCTGCGTCACAAAACTAGTGACTCAGCAGCGATCTCGGTAGCGATATCGCTATGTGAGACGGGCCCTTAAGCGATGTTACCCGCAGTGTCGCTGTCCCAGATCGCTGCCTGAGCTGCCTGTTTGGCAGCTCAGCAGCGATCATGTAGCGATACACCAGCGATCCTGACAAGTGCATATCGTTGTCGGGATCGCTGGTGTATCGTTATGTGACACCCAGCCTTTACTCTCCTGTCAGGCAGGAGAGGAACTCATTCATTTGGGGTTTACTGTGAGGCTGCAGCATTAGCTGCGGTCCCTGCAGTAAACATTAACCCTTTCTGAAGGATTACACCGTGGGACCTGACTGTGCATGGGATAGGTAAGAATAATTTTGCTTTTTTATTTTATTTTTATTACAGGAAATGGTTTTTGCAGTAAAATAAAAGATGGTCAAAAACATGTGTCTTTATTTCATTAAAATGATTTTTAATTAAAGTGTGTGTGTTTTATTTTTATTTCATGCAATAGGATTAATAATTGATAGTTGTCTAATTGACAGCTCTCAATTATTAACCTGGCTTAAGGTCACCTTTCAATAGCAAGGTGGCTTTAACCCCATATTAACCCATTCGCCACTGCTACAGGGCAATGGGAATAGACGGGCAAAGTGCCAGAAAGGGCGAATCTAATTATAGATTTGTCTTTCCTGGGGTGTCTGGGGGCAGATGTTAGTAGCCGGGGGGGGCAAAAATAATGGTCCCTCTCTGGGCTATTATTATCTGCCCCCACTCACTGGCTTTGTCTGTCTGGTTGCGAAAATAGGGCGGGAGCCCACGCATTTATTTTCAGCAATTTTACACCTCATATATATATATACATGTCATTGAATTTGTGACACATATATATATATATTTATATTTGTAGTTCATACACTTCTACATAGTATAATAGCCGCTAATTCAATTGCCGGCTTTTGTGAAAATGCAGAACCCGACATGAAATGACACTTGGTTACATAGGGTTAACCATGTCTTTTCATGTCCTTTGCTATCTAATTTGCACAAACAATTAAATCAGACTATGTGTGCAAAATTTCACACCTCTAGGGGTTAATTAAAGGTGTAAATTCGTAGCAAAAAAGTCAGTTTTTTTTACAACGAATTTACACCTTTAATTAACCCCTAGAGGTGTGAAATTTTGCACACATAGTCTGATTTAATTGTTTGTGCAAATTAGATAGCAAAGGACATGAAAAGAAATGTTTAACCCTATGTACACCAAGTGTCATTTCATGTCGGGTGACCCGACATGAAATGACACTTGGTGTACATAGGGTTAACCATGTCTTTTCATGTCCTTTGCTATCTAATTTGCACAAACAATTAAATCAGACTATGTGTGCAAAATTTCACACCTCTAGGGGTTAATTAAAGGTGTAAATTCGTAGCAAAAAAGTCCGTTTTTTTTTACAACGAATTTACACCTTTAATTAACCCCTACAGGTGTGAAATTTTGCACACATAGTCTGATTTAATTGTTTGTGCAAATTAGATAGCAAAGGACATGAAAAGAAATGTTTAACCCTATATACACCAAGTGTCATTTCATGTCGGGTGCTTCTGTCTTTTCACTGAAGCCGGCTTTACCCGGCAATTGAATCAAAGGATATTTTACTATGTAGAAGTGTATAAACTATACATATATGTATATATATATGTCACAATGACATGTATATATATATATATATGTATTCTATGTGTGTATATTTAGTGTTTACAAGGAAAGAATGGGGTTTTTTTAGTTGCGATATTTTGTTCCCATAGACTTACATGGGACTTCCGGTATCGGTATCGGGTATCGCCGATTTTTTAGTGATATCGGCGATACCATTCCGATTCCGATACTTTAGCATATCGGAAAGTATCGCTCAACTCTAGTAGAGAGATTTAAAATATCTCACCTTAATTCCAAAATAAAAATAAGTGAAGTAGAATAAACATGGTCGCAAAGTTTTACTTGTTAACTCGCTATTGCAATATTCTATGTTGATAACAGTACACTACATAGCAATATTGTGGTCTTTTGCAGAATTTTTATGCAGTGTTCCTACCTCCCAGCACTAGTTTTTATCTAGTCTTTTTTGGCCATGGGTAATTCATGGGTTTTTATCCAAAATTCAAATGATTGCAGTAAATCGAGATATTAAATTTTACTGGCTTTTTTTTGCCACGCCTGCTTAAATTGTCAAATTGGAGACACTTTCATTAATGTTACAGACAGGCTGTTGCTGAATTATCCTTTTTGTTTGGAAAGTGAAGAGTGCCTAGCATTTCTTCTTCATGTCATATTTTTCTGGAGTTGGCTAAGTTTGTGAACAAAGTTTAGAAATGAATTAGACATTCTTGTGTCAAAGCTGTATGCTAAACCCCAGTGTGATACAGGCAAAGGACGTATTAGGTCAACCGAGCAAAACCTAAGATGGCGGATAAGAAAATGTTAGTCGCTAGAAGCAAAGAGCGTAAAGGAGTATATATTCCATCACTCAACTCAATCGCTTCAAGTCTGGAGTCAATCTTCTGCTCAGTCCACCTTCTCAGCCACCATAATACCTGTTTCTGTTCTGCCTCATAGTCTCCTAACCCATGGAACTCTGGAGGCTATGAAAGATATTACACTAAAAAAAAACTTATTCCAATTGCTTTTTTGGAGCAGATGAATAGTTAGCATTTATTCTCGGAAGATGAGATGTAGAACACAATTCTAATTCCAAGCTGTTTTCAGTCTATGCAAACCATAGTGGCAAGGACAGTCTCTGAGTCAAGCCGGGATCACACATGCGAGAAACTCGCATGATTCTCATGTGAGTATCTCGCATGAACACCCGGCATTGCTGCCGGCACTCGGACCGGAGCGTGCAGCTGCATAGAAATACATGCAGCCGCACGCTCCAGTCCAAGTGCCGGCGGCAGTGTCGGGTGTTCATGTGAGAGACTCGCACGAGAATCATGCGAGTTTCTCGCATTCGTGATCCTGGCCTCAGAGTAAATATTGGGGTGGTAATCAGGCAGGGGAGGAAAAAAGATCTGTTCATTTCATACAAGAAGACAGCTTTCAGCTAAATTAAGGATGACAAAACCAGATATTGAAGCTCGAGAAAGGTAATTTTTATATTTCCAGTGCACTCTGGGAAGAGTGAAGAGTCCCTGTGAGTCTGAAGATATTTAGGTGTAGCTGGATCAAGCTGCTTGAAGGGAATCTTCAAACCATGCTCCTATTCAACAGTTCAACAACAATTCGTTTTGTTCAGCATGGAGAATTAGGTTACCTATATGATGTGCTGCAATTTGTGATATATGTTTACAGGCTTGTCAGAGGACAAACTTTATGAGCTAGAAATGCAAGCTTGTGACTCTGTTGGAGGAAAAGGTTTTTCCATAAGGCTGGCAATGCAGTCCCTCATGTAGTTGGTAGTCTCGCCTGCATTTGATTACATATCTTACAAAATTGGAGCCACAGATATAATATCCCTTAATGGGGTATAACTTAATGTGTGTACATTCCAGTAGCAAATCAGGGCGCAGAAACCATCCACAATGTCATGATACAAGGCCTTCTGTGATTGGCTGTCGAAGTCATGTCCCTTTCCATATAAAAAGCGGACATTTTGTTTTTCTGACACCATTTTCTCAGTGTAACAGTGCAGAGAGGCAACTCTTGCTGCTGCTGCAAGTTAACTTGTCATTGAGTTTGCTAGGGTCCTGTCCTGTGTGAAATCAATCCTCCAGCATCTAACTAAATTGTGCTAAAATGTTGTTGCAGTCAGGAAGCCCTATTTGCTAATCTAAATCATTTGGGTTAAAACTGTGTTGCAGTGAGAATCAGGGGGCCCCATTTTCTCATCAAAATCGTTAAACCTAATACTGGGGTTCAGTCAGGAGGCCCTATTTGCTAATCCAAATCATTTGGGCTAAAACTAGTGTTGAGCGATACTGCTCGATATCTAAAAATATCGGATCGGAATGGTATCGCCGATAGCACTAAATATCGTCGATATCCGATTCCGATACCGGAAGTCCCATGTAAGTCTATGGGAACCAAATATCGACATTAAAAAAAACCATTCTTGCCTTGTTGGTTAATTGTACATGAAGGAAAACAACAAAGACTAATGTAGAATGTATTGGGGGAGGTTGAGGAGACAATAAAGGCATACATGTTTAACCCAATGCATTGGAATAGCATTAATATATATTTTTTTGGAAATACGTTTGGATTGACTAACAAATTGACAATGTTGTTAACCTTTTTTCTATTTTGGCAAATATGTATGTTTCACAACTTCCATGCTCTTCACCTTTTTAACTTTTGCCAGTGCCA
This sequence comes from Oophaga sylvatica, assembly GCA_033576555.1. Classification (NCBI taxonomy): domain Eukaryota; kingdom Metazoa; phylum Chordata; class Amphibia; order Anura; family Dendrobatidae; genus Oophaga; species Oophaga sylvatica. The sequence goes on along the minus strand of JARQOD010000002.1, from coordinate 242,166,509 downwards.
CACTTTCTCCTTCATAATCTTCAGCAGCATCATCTTTCTCATCAAATTATTCTTCATCTTCACCTTCTTAATCTTCTTCTTAAACTTCTTGCTATTCATGTTTTTGTTTACATTACTCATATTGTTATTATTAAACTAATTAATCTTCTTCATATTCAAATTCTTCATCTTCTTCCTCTTCATCTTCTTCATCATATTCTTATTTGTGACAGAGATTCCTGTACTTGTAATCTGTAAAAGTATGAATTTTCATCCTTCCGTTCTTGCTGTCACAAAAGATTTAAATTACAACAGTATTTGTCCGTGTTCAGTTTAGCCTGCAGCAGCAGGCATTTTCCAGGGGCACCACGAGGAGGAACGGACTCACCCCCATACACTGCTTAGTCTTCTTCTGCTTAGAATTTAGAGCATATATTTTGCTCTTCATTTTGGTCTTATACTTCATGTTCTGCTTTTTGATCTTTTGCTTATTGTTCTTCTGTCTCTTGTTCTGTATCTTGTAGTTTGTCTTAACCTTCTTTGTCCTGTTGGTGATCTTCTTCTGGGTAATCTTTTATTTTTTCTTTGTGATGGTGTTCAGGCTGGTTGGCTTCATGCTCGTCGTCCTTGTTGTCGTCATCTTCTTCTGGGTGGTCTTTAAGGTCGTCTAATTTCCGAGAAACAGCTGACGTTACTGGAACCCTGACGGGTATCAGATGGAGCAAGAGACAATGGAAGTAACGAGGACCAGCTGACTGTGCTGGACCCCGGACGGGTAGCAGAAGGAAAAGAGGCAATGTCACAACCGAGTACCAGCTGACGTTACTGTGACACGGTTACTAAGCAGGAGGTAACTGTGCTCCAAAGCACTACCAAGGACCAGCAGACGTTGCTGGAACTCAGATACGGAGATGGAGGCACCTAGGCCAAAGGCACTGGGGAGAACCACTTGACGGTACTGGACCCCGGACGGGTAGCAGAAGGAAAAGAGGCAATGTCACAACCGAGTACCAGCTGACGTTACTGTGACACGGTTACTAAGCAGGAGGTAACTGTGCTCCAAAGCACTACCAAGGACCAGCAGACGTTGCTGGAACTCGGATACAGGAGATGGAGGCACCTAGGCCAAAGGCACTGGGGAGAACCACTTGACGGTACTGGACCCCGGACGGGTAGAAGAACGCACCCATGAAAATGTAAGTTGACAGGACGCAAGCCGTCCGCAGTTACCGAATCACACAGTCCTACAGTGGGTGCTTATCCTATTGTCACAATGGAAACCGCCTTTATTTACATATCCCACAGCACACATAGGAATCACCTAAACTGCAGGCACCATAGAGTCGGCTAACCCGAATGCAACACGACAGCACAACTTATTGGAGGATAATTGACGTTCACATTGCCAGGAAACAGCTGTCGTGCTGTAACCAGGCTGGCCAGGAGTCAGTACCCCTGCCAATTACTTACGAGCAACAAATGGCGGTGTTGTAGCCCAGGGAGTAGAGTTCAGGTGGTAGAAAGATGAACATAACAGGAGACATGGAAAACGTTGCCAAACAGTTATTTAATCTGAAAACGGACAGGCAAATTCAGGTGAGATCCATGCCTTGTTCATTTTCAGAAAAGTAAGCCGGTCTACATTCTCTGAGGATAGTCGCATGCGACGCTCTGTTACTACACCACCTGCAGCACTAAAGACACACTCAGATAATACACTGGCAGCAGGGCAAGCCAGCACCTCCAATGCATACTGGCTAAGCTCTGGCCATGTATCCAACTTAGAGACCCAAAATTTGAAAGGGGAAGAGGCATCTGGGAGTACACTTAGAGGGAAAGCCAAGTAGTCTGTCACCATCTTACGGAAACGTTTCTTCCTGGTGACTGGAGCCGTCTCGGATGGTGTAGACCTTGCTGGCGCTGTCACAAAACTTTGCCACATTTGTAACATACAGTTCTTGCCCTGTGCAGAGGCGCTGCTTCTGCTCCCTCTTGTTGTAGAGGTGTCTACACTGCCTCGACGCACAGAGCTGCTTTGTAAAGCAGTAGCAGCAGCAGCAGCTCTCTCGGCTGGAATGTACAACAGTATGGATTGCACCAGTGTGTCTTGGTACTCCTGCATTTTACGGTCCCGGTTCACCGGTGTGATGAGGGTTTGTAAGTTGTCCCGGTAGCGAGGGTCTAGGAGGGTGTACACCCAATAATCTGACGTGCTGAGAATGTGGGCGATGCGGCGGTCGTTTCTCAGGCACTGAAGCATGAAATCAACCATGTGCTGCAGACTCCCAACTGGCCAACAAAGGCTGTCCTCTGGAAGAGGCGTATCTCTGTCTCCTCTGCATCACCCCACCCTCGCTCTACATACTGACTACAGCGTTGTGTACCTCCCTCTGTAGGGATTTCTTCCTCCTCCATTGACTCCTCCTCCTCCTCATCCTCCTCACAAAGTGAGCCCTGCCCAGCCCTTTGTGAGGAACCACGTTGCGCTGACTGTCCTGAAGGTAATTGAATTTGTGACTCCTCATCCTCCACCTCTTCCAAAACCTCTTCCTTTAGTGCTTTCAGTGATTTCTGAAGCAGGCAGATAAGGGGGACAGTCATGCTGACTAGTGCATCATCTGCACTCGCCATCCGCGTTGAGACATCAAACGCACGCAAAACGTCGCAGATGTCCTTCATAGAGGCCACTCAGTAGTGGTGAAGTGTGAACGGCGCAAATTGCGAGTTGATTGCGCCTGTTGCAGCTGATACTCCATTACTGCTGGCTGCTGCTCACACAACCGCTCCAACATATGTAACGTGGAATTCCACCTGGTGGGTACGTCACATATGATGCGATGTTCAGGAAGGCGAAATCTGACTTGCAGAGCTGCAATGCGCGATCTGGCCATGCTGGAACGTCGCAAGTGAGCGCACTCTAGGCGAACCTTGTGCAGCAGTGCATCAAGATCCGGATAGTCCCTCAAAAAACTCTGCACGACCAAGTTGAGCACATGTGCCAGACATGGTATGTGAGTGAGGTTGCCAAGGCCCAGAGCTGCCACCAGATTTCGGCCATTGTCACACACTACCAAGCCTGGCTGGAGATTAGCTGACAAAAACCACACGTCGCTCTCCTGCTTGATGGCATCCCAGAGCTCCTGCGCTGTGTGGTTTCGATTCCCCATGGGAATTAATTTCAGTACGGCCTGTTGACGTTTGGCCACGGCTGTGCTCATATCGGTCGCAACAGGTAAGCGTTCACGGGTCCATGTGGAGGTATACCGTGACGGCTCGTGCAGCGATGATTCTGAGGAACTGGAGTAGGAGGAGGAATCAATGTGCACAGACTGGATTCCTGCAATCCTTGGAGTTGGCAGAACACGTACAGCGCCACTGGCAAGATCTGTACCCGGCTCCACAACATTGACCCAATGGACAGTGAGGGAAAGGTATCGTCCCTGGCCATGGGTACTGGTCCACGCATCGGTGGTCAGGTGGACCCTGCTACTGACGGCGTTTAGTAGCGCATGTTTAATGTTTCCCTCGACATGTTTTTGCAGAGCAGGGACAGCTTGCCTGCTGAAATAAAATCGGCTTGGCACATTATATTGTGGGACTGCCAATGCCATAAAGTTCCTGAAACTGTCAGTCTCCACCAGCCTGAATGACAGCATTTCAAGGGACAGGAGTTTTGCAAGGCCAGCATTCAGAGCCTGTGCTCGTGGATGGTTTGCCGAGTATGGCCATCTTTTATCCCATGCCTGTGTTACCGATGGCTGTTTTTTGTTCTGGGAGTGTGACGATGACTGTGAACTTGCTGCAGTGGGTGGAATAACAGTTTGTCTATGGACAACAGTGACCGAGGTTCTTCCATGGAGATCCTGTGAGGAAGCCGAAACAGGTGTGTGAGAGCTGGAGGTAGAGGCTCGAACATGACCTAAAGATGTAGGTGCTGCTGTAGGTTGGCCTACATCTCCAGTGTGTCTTTGTAACTCAGCTACGTGCTTTGTCCGTACATGTTTCCACATATTTGTGGTATTCAGGTTCCTGATCTTTTTACCTCTTTTAACTTTTTGCTTACACAGCTTGCATTGAACATAGCAAATATCATCTACAAGTCTGTCAAAAAAGGACCACGCAGTGCAAGTCATGGGAGCGCCAATTTTGACAGTTCTAAGAGAACTGCTCCCAACAGGTGCCAAACTGGAGGCTACAGGCAAGCGAGTCTGCAGCCTACCTCTCCCTCCTCTTTGTACCGTTGGGACAATCTCTTCCTCAGAGCTGCTCCCACCACCTTCCTGTTGCTCACGCCATGTTGGGTCTCGGACTTCATCATCTCCACTACCCTCTTCCAACACCTGCTGCTGTTGGATGGTCTGGGCAGCACCATGCTCCACAAAACCTGGCACCTGAGTCTCATCATCATCATAAGATGCATTCTGCGGTGTGCTGTCCATCGGCACTGGCTCACCCGCCTCTTCAGATTGAGAGAGACACAGCTGTTGCGCATCACTGCATACTCCCTCTTCTTCAAATTGCAGAATGCTGCTTGCCTGTGCCCGTGTTTGCGAGCCAACAGATTCTGAGAACAGAAGCAGAGACTCAGCTGGCTCCTGTACAGAACTCTCTGACTGCCTGGGCAATTTGACAGGCGGTGAACAGACAGATGGTTGCTCAACAGTGTTGTGTTCCTGAGAGGAGGTGGAAGGAATTGAAGTCGATGCATTGGCTGCCATCCAACCAACAACGGCTTCAATTTGTTCTTCCAGCAGCAGGGGGGCACGCCGAGCTCCTACCAAAGTGCGCATAAAGGAACGCTCATGGGTAAAACTGGTGGATGCTGTGTCACTGAGGGCGGCAGCAGCCACAAAATCCCCACGTCCTCTCCCTGCTGAAACTCCACGGCCACGACCATGTGCCTTACTCCCGACTTCTTCATCTTGGTAGATTGATAAAGAAAGTCAGAAAAGTTATAAGGCCTAAGTGTGGTTATTACGCAGAGACTGAAGTGAACACTGAAACACAACTGTTCACAATCTGTGAAAGGCTACTCCTTTGTCTACTTCTATAGTGTTTGCAACCAATGTATTGTATACGGATGGAAGCGCGTCACACTAATAGATTATATTTTAAATGGAATGGAGCAGAACCAATTGGAGATAAATGAAAAGGATGAGCCACTGAGACACGCTCAGCAGAGTACAAGCAGCAGTGCTTGAACAAGTAACTGGAGCGTGATGTGCACTCAAAAAATAAAAAACACAGACTGAAGTGAACACTGAAACACAACTGTTCACAATCTGTGAAAGGCTACTCCTTTGTCTACTTCTATAGTGTTTGCAACCAATGTATTGGATACGGATGGAAGCGCGTCACACTAATAGATTATATTTTAAATGGAATGGAGCAGAACTAATTGGAGATAAATGAAAAGGATGAGCCACTGAGACACGCTCAGCAGAGTACAAGCAGCAGTGCTTGAACAAGTAACTGGAGCGTGATGTGCACTCAAAAAATAAAAAACACAGACTGAAGTGAACACTGAAACACAACTGTTCACAATCTGTGAAAGGCTACTCCTTTGTCTACTTCTATAGTGTTTGCAACCAATGTATTGGATACGGATGGAAGCGCGTCACACTAATAGTTAAATTGCATGGAGCTGCAAGAATTACACTGAAGGAAAAAAAAAAGAGTCTGTGAGTGACATGTGCAGATGCCTACAGACAGCGTTGCATGCAGAGCAAACTGCTGCGTCACCTGCACTCACACACACCTTGCAGAGCTGTTAAAACAACACTGCAGGTAAAAGGAAGCTTTACACAGCGGTTGGTGCTAGCCTGCCTACAGCACAGTACACTAAATCGCAATCTCTAACTGTCCCTCAGAGTCAGCACAGCATCGTTCTGTCCCTTACTGAATTCACAGCACAGTGACGCTAAAATGGCGGCGGCGCCTTTTATAGTGCATTCTGACATCATTTCAGCATCCAATCACAGCCATGCCATTAGTTAACATGACCGCAGCAGTACAGGATGTGCCCACACTTCTTAGGATTCCTCATTGGCTGACTAAAATCACATTGCCTCGCAAAGAATTATGGGAACTTCCGATTCCGGTATCCGATAAGACGAAAATATCGAAACGAATTATCGAAAGGCCGATAGAGCTAGTATCGGCCGATACCCGATATTTGCAGTATCGTATCGCTCAACACTAGCTAAAACTGTGTTGCAGTCAGGAATCAGGAGGCACCATTTGCTCATCAAAATATTTAGTCCTAATAAAGGGTTTCTATCAGGAGGCCCTTTTTGCTAATCCAAATTATTTAGGCTAAAACCGAGTTGCAATGAGAAATCAAAAAACCCCATTTGCTCTTCAAAATCATTAGGCCTAATATTGGGGTTCAGCCAGGAGGCCCTATTTGCTAATCCAAATCATTTGGCTAAAACTATGTTGAAGTCTGGAGGCTCTATTTGCTAATCCTAATCATTTGTGCTTAAATTTTGTTGCAGTTAGAAATCAGGAGACCCTATTTGCTAATCTAAATCATTAGGTCTAACAGTGTTGTTCAATGCAAACAGACAAAATTGCTGTCAACCCAGTCTGCATTGGGCATTAACATTAATTACGATTTGTCAATGAAAGCAACTGATCCCTAACTAAAGACGGTTAAAAATTAACTTTTAATTAACTATTTAAAGAATAAGATGAAAAGATAGTTAATGTGTTTAAGGGGACATCGGGATATAACCCCTTTTCTGCTATGGTCACAATATAGTAATTCCCTATATTCCACACTATTGAATATTGATAAATATTAGCTTGGTGGGCCGCCACCAACTGCTCTATAATAGTGTTGCCAATAACACAGAATGACTGAAGCTAGTAAAACCTAAAGCCTCCCCAACATGGTTCACCAGACATCTGGTGTCATCAGGGGACAGAGGCTTAATGAACAAGTGTATAGAGAACCTGAGCCTTTAAAAGCTTGGTTCTGATGTCATAACATCACACAACAATCACAATTACCTATATAAAGAGCCAATAGACAAATCCCTCCAAAGGTCATGTATATCACCAATCCAAAAATCTGTTAGCAAACATACCTATCACAGCTTGTGTACAGCAAGAGAGGAGGTATCAAATATTACGCCTTGTTATTCATTTCCTGCCAGGAAGTAATACCATACCCACAAGTCCCTCATAAAAGAAGCATCCCCTACCAACCATTATCAGAAATCTTTAGTATATGGAGGAACTACTTCTGGCTACTCATGTTGTGTATGTGCTCAGGCATGCTGACAGGAAGCTAAGGGAGAGCCAGGGGAAACTACCACAATCTATGCCCTCCTCCAGTAGTACCTGCGCGTTGGCTCCTAGTCTCCTACTGTGCTGTGGCTGCACTTCCAAAGGAGCCAGCTGCGCATTTCAGGAGGACCCACTTCATCTCTATGCTAGTATGAGCATGCTCTCACCATATTGCCGTACTACTCCTAATATTTGCTCATATATCAAGAGCTCACGCTTACAGATATGATACATCTCTGGAAAGATGATATTTGGTGATAATATGTACATCGTATTTCTCAGGTTTGGTAACAAAGAAGATCAACACTTCATAATACTTAAAGTATTTATAGGTGTCTATATAAGAAGCTCACTCTCACTTAAATGATACAGCCCAGGACAAATGATATTTAATATTTGATGGTAATATAATCCTATTTTTCAGGTTTAGTTCCAAGAGTCAGCAATTCATGACACTTGGAGTACTTATTCTTTCTCCTGGAATGACTTTACCAATATCCATCTAGGTTCATATAATCAATAGAAAATAAAGAGGAAGTGATCCAGACTGTTCTGTATATCATTAATTTTCCATGATGTTATTATTAAAAATAAAATTTACTCACTTATTAGTTGTTTTAGGCTCCTAAGTCACGTCTATACTTATGCCGTCACATACTTGTTCCATATAAACATTCTCATACGATAGTTTTAATGTTATGACAGGTATTTCTATATTCCTACTACTATCATAATTATTATTAGGATTTTTCAGGATTTATTCATCCATTTGATAAATATCAATAAATTAGAGACTTGTATCACAGAAACCACACTGGTATATTGCACTAATACAACAAAAAAGCAGAGAATGTGAAGAACTTGTTTAACCCTTTGGTGCACTACGGGACCTCAAAAATCCATTTACATTCTTCCTTAAGAACCATACGATCCAGATTACCCTTCCTAGAACCAAGGACAAGGATTCTTAAACCCCATACTTGGAGGGCCAAAGGGTTATTAATATGAACAGTCCTCATATGAGTTGACAATGGTGTATCAGCTTTTGTATTTATACAGCTGATATGTTTAGAGATTCTTCTAAATTCTTGCACTGTTTTCCCTACATATAGTTTAGGACATGGACACATTATAGTGTATACTACTTCTTTAGTTTTACACAGTTTACTGTCCTAGATGGGCAACTTCCTCATATCTACAGGGTTAACAAATTCCTTGGTCCTTTGGAGATATTACAAAAAGAACATGAACCTAAAGGGTGGAATCCCTTTTGTCCCCTCCTCATGGTCTCTCTCAAATCTATTGTCCTCTGGAATGAAATTGCTATGCGTCAGATAATTGTGTAAATACCGTCCTCTGCAGTATGTTGTTGAGGGATTTTTCCTCACAACCTCCCTAAGGTCAGGATCTGCTCTTAGTATGGGCAAGTACTTCCACAGGATGTGAGACATACTGGGAGCTCATTTGTCATAAGTCCCAATAAATCTCACAATTGAATCCCTCTCCTTGCTGGGGATGAAATCCAGCACGGTATGCCTTTTCATCATCTTAGCCCTATTGAAGGTTCTATATAGAGTCTTTTTGGGATATCCCCTAGCGGTGAAGCATTGGAACAAATTCCGACTCTCCCTACCAAATGCAAGATCATTAGAACAATTATGCCTTGCCCTAAGGTACTGATCGACTGGTGCTCCAGCATTCAGAGACAGAGATGCAAGCTTTCCCAATGTAAGATATTGTTAGTAGAAGTTGGCTTCCTATTAATATCAGTATGAATATTGAAAACACTGCTTAAAAAAAGTGAAATTGGCACAGCCAAGCAAGAAAAGTCTGAGTTAAATGTCAGTATGGATATTGCCTTGTGGATCGATGTGTATGGTTAAATCCAGGAAGTTGATGTTTTTGTGTCCAATTTCTTTTGTGAAGTAGATACCAATTTCATTGTATTCAGAAAAGATACAAAATCTGAAAATAATTGTGCATCATCGCCCCATAAAGCAATACATTATCGATGTATCTACCAAAAAATAAAATGTGACTAGTGTAAAAATAAAGATCTTCACAGAAAACAAGTGTATCCTCCCACTGCCCTAAAAATAAAATTGCAGAAGTGGTGTTAAGGATATGTATTTCAGTAAACGGATTTGCTACTAGTGACTTCGTTGTCAATCACGAATGGTTTTTCTCCGTGCACGTAAAATATCTCTCAGAGATACAATTTGGCCACAGACAATTAAGAAGATTCACACCCTAGTGTGACCCCTTCAATGTGGGTGCACAGAAAGTACCCATAGCAGTACCTATTATCTGGTGAAAGAAGGTACCGCCAAAGGTAAATAATTGTAAGTACAAAATGCAAAAGTGTGCAAAGAAATTCACTGTGTGTCTTAAAGTGTCTACTTTTAGTGGAAAGAAATTATGACACTGCCCTGATACTTAAATCATGATCTATGTTACTATACAGTGCTTCAATATCCAGACTGGTACGTATAGTAGTCTCACTAACATTGAGGTCACTCAACTTGAGGACCATATCTTTGGTGTTTCGAATAGAAGAAGGTAAAACCTGTACAAAGGAAGCCAACTGTTCATCTAGGTACCAGCTGGCACCCTTAATCAATGAATTACTGCCCGAGGCTATTGATCTTCTGGGTACTGAACCTATCTCTTTGTGTACCTTTGGCAAGGCATAAAAGGTTGCTATTGTCGGGTATGGGTTATAGATAGCCTTAAATTAATCTTCAGACAATAAATTCTTTGCCTTTGCCTCCTTTAAGAGATTAGCCAATTCACTTAGGAAATTTTCAGCTGGATCTATCCTCAGAATAGTATAAGTTTTTTTTTATCATTAAGCAAATCCCTCACCATTCTCGTATAGTCCTCCACGTCCATAAGGACAAAATTTCCTGCTTTATCAGAGGGCTTAATCGTAAGCCCCTTGTTGTTTTGTAATTCTTTAAATGTTGTCATTTCTTCCTGACTTAAATTGGTGGGTTTGCCTTTATCCCCTCTTCTCGTTGCTCTTCTTATCTCTCCCTCCACCATATTTACAAAGGTGTCAAAATTGTGATACTGAGAAAAGGCTGGAGTATTAGTATTTTTGGGTTTCATAGTTGAGAATGGGTGGAAATGCTGGGGCCATCAGTCTACAACTCCTCCAGTATTTGAATTACCTCCCTTTCCCTACTAGTCAGATCAACACCATCTTTATTTTTTATTTTGTGAAATTTATGCAGCGCCAATTTACGTGTTACCAGATTTAGGTCTTTTGTCCAATTAAAGGCATTGAAAGAGGGAATCACGGTGAAGGATTATCCCTTTCTAACTAATGATCTATGTGTCTCACTTAAAACTTAAGACAGATTAAAAATGTGCAAATCTTTACCCATTATTATGTGATTACCAACTACAGGTGGGTTCAGGTTCCCTAAAAAGAGGGTGGTTGAAATAGGCTGGGAGTAATCCCTGAAAGGAGTGTAGATGGTATCAAATTGTTTGTACCTAGTAATGATGTTGTTATTATTGGATTGGTAGGTAACACTGGTGCCATTGTCTGACTCACATTTGTAGTATTTGTTATGTGAGGGGCTATCATATTCCCAAACAGGGATGAAATAGTTTGCTGTAAAGGATCCAACCTCATAATACCACCAGAGGAAAGTAAAGAGGAAGATGGTGTATCTGTTGGAAATTGTAAATTCCTTTTGGCACGTGGATTTTCTACCATTGATTCATCCATGATTTGGAATTTCACTTTTGTCTATAGGTTCCCTTTGGGCCACTCTTTCTTTTTATGTACCCTTGGGATCTAGATACTCCACTTGTGGAACTGTCGGTCTCAGGCTGGTACGTCTCTGAAAGTTCAATACACTTCGGATGGTTGTATCCAGGGCTACTAGATCTCTGCCTATAAATATGGCCTGACTCAAAATCACCCAAATCTCTGATATATTTCCTATGCTTCTCTTCCTTTATTTCCCTCTTTAAATTCCCTATTTTTTTCTGAAGGTTTGATTCAAATTTAGCGAACTCAGGGTGTAGAGAATTGGTATATTTTGTTTATTTCCTTTTCAAGTTGTATGTTTATTTTTGCCACCTTCTGTTTTTCGTACTCTAAAAGATAATTCATCAATCTGAGTGAGAGTGTTGTTCAGGAACAATATTTAAGAAAATAAATAGTGATTGTTCATTTGGTGACAGGTGACTGACAGCTGTGGGCATAAGGCTGTAAAACAGCAAGTTAAAAGAAGGGAAGGGTACATACAACATGAGTGGCAAAAGGGAGGTCATGGTGGAAGGGGGAATAGGATTGGTGTTCAACGTGAACGTGGCATTGGTGTTAATGTTAATGAAAACTCAACTAAACAAACACAGTCTCATCCTATCCAAAGACAACTGACAACTTATGTTACTGGACGGGCTACTCGACTCCCGTTCTTTGGCAGTCACACAGCAGTATGCCTTGTAGATGAGGCTCAGAAAGAGCATGTGCTCTACAGAATGGCAAACATTGAATAATGTGGCATCTCCTACTTTTCCTCCACCTTAACAAAACAAACAGAACAATTCTCAAAGGTGGCCCACCAATCACCCTTGTTTCCCCCAGCATCATAAATTTCCAACTGCCCAACTGACTGTGGGAAACTACAGATGGGCCGGTCTGCAGAGTTTTTCACACATTCAATTCCATGGGCATTAGAGGTCTGCTCCAAAAAGAGACAGAATCAAGAGGAGGAAATCATCTGCACTGATGCCCCCAAATTTTTCCTGTTGGATCTGGGGTTGGGGGTTGGATGAAGTTGAGTCCAATCATAATCTAGACCCTTGTCTCCAGATGTTAACTCCTGGGGGGTGGAGGTAAACCTGATGAGACTCAGATACCAGAGGAGCATGCGAATTGTACTGTGGTGTCAGGGCAGGAAGAGGAGGGTGACTCTTAGGGTGAGGAGTGTGAAAATAGGGAGGATGAGGATGAAGTTGTAGATCCCATTTGGTGTGAACCCAGATGTGTGCAGCTGAGTAGCTCAGCAGAGGAGTTGGAGGAAGAAGATGAGGAGGATATGTTGCGGCTTCCCACACAGACATGGAGTGATGCAGCCATGACAAGCACTGCATTCTTAGTCACAGCTGTGGCCAGCACCGGTGATGAGTTTGCAGTTCACAGGGGCAGCAAAGGTTGCCTAGCCTGGCACTTTTTTAAGACTGCAAAGGATGATCCAACTTATGTTATCTGCCAACTTTGAAGAAAACGACTCAATAGAGGCAAAAATTTCAATAATTTGACTACCATGTATGAAGCTGCACATGTGCGATGAACATGCCTTAGCCTGGGAATCACACTGAAATAAAATGCGGGCTTCGCCAACCACCAGCTATCCTGTCAACTGCATCTGCTGCTTCTTCCTTCTCTATCACCACGGCAAGTGTTTTCACACAGGTCTCCGGCCCCAAACCTCCATATGTTTACCCCCTACAGTTGAGGTGAGTGAGACCCCATGAGCTAGAGATGCCTGCTGTTCTTGTTTCACCTAGCACATCACATCCTTCTCAATCTATCATAACATCTTCGCCTGCACCTCACTCACAGTCCTGCAGTTTGTCCTGTTCACCCTACTCCAATCTCTCTCAGCACAGCAGCCAGCCCTTGGTCCCCCAGTTCTGGTCACGTAAAAGAACGTTTCATCCTACACATGCCAAAGTTAAGAGCTTGAACACCACCATCTTTGATCTGTTGGCCACGGAAATGCTGCCTTTCCCACCTGGTGTATACAGACGGTTTCCGAAAGTTGATTGCGGTCGAAGTCACCAAGTACCAGTTGCCTAGTCCACATGACTTCTCTAAGAAAGCTGTGTCTACGTTACACCAGCATGTCGCAGATAAAATCACCTGTTCCCTGAAAAAAATATGTCTGCCAGGGTGCATTTCACCCCTGACAACTGGACAAGCAAAAATGGGCAGGGGTGTTACATTTTGCTGAATGGGCACTGAATGACTCTCATGGCTATGGGGTAAGGTGGGCACGGGGCTGCTCCATATGTCTTGGAATCCCCAAGGCTTGCGGGACAAACCTTTGTACCTATCATTACCTCCCCAGCTTCTGGCTCTTCCACTTCCTCTAGGGCCTCCACTTGCACCCTCAAACTCTCCCTTAATGACACACGCATTCCAACAGTGCAGACAGAATCTCCCCACCCCTGTACTGCACAGCCAGGACTCACCACAATCAGGAAGTGTTTAAATTAAAGGGAATCTGTCAACCCAAAAATGCCATATCAAGTAAAAATATGGCTGAATAGAGCGTCCCATAACTAAGCTAACGGTGGGTATCATATATCCTGATACCCCCGTTTTCATAGCAAAATACCTTTGTAAAGTTGGTGATTGAACGTGTCAATCACTGCAGTCAGGTCAGGAGGGCGGCGGTTTTCATGTCCTCCCCCGCCCCCGCTCCTTGTCATCTCTTTCGTATCGCTGTCTGTGAATACCACAGACGGCAATAGTTTCCCGCAATTGCGCAATTCAAAATTCTGCCGGCGCATGCGCAGTATGCTTTGCCCAGCAGTGGGCAAAGCATAAAATTACTACAGCGCATGCGCTAGTATTTCCTTGCCCCGGAAAGTCCTGCTTGCCTTGGACGACTTCCGGGGCAAGGAAAGACTAGAGCATGCGCTGTAGTAATTTTATGCTTTGCCCACTGCTGGGCAAAGCATACTGCGCATGAGCCTGCAGAATTTTGAATTGCGCAATTGCGGGAAACTATTGCCGTCTGTGGTATTCACAGACGGCGATACGAAAGAGATGACGAGGAGCGGGGGCGGGGGAGGACATGAAAACCGCCGTCCTCCTGACCTGACTGCAGTGATTGACACGTTCAATCACCAACTTTACAAAGGTATTTTGCTATGAAAACGGGGGTATCAGGATATATGATACCCACCGTTAGCTTAGTTATGGGACGCTCTATTCAGCCATATCTTTACTTGATATGGCATTTTTGGGGTGACAGATTCCCTTTAACCCCTTCATGACCCAGCCTATTTTGACCTTAAAGACCTTGCCATTTTTTGCAATTCTGACCAGTGTCCCTTTATGAGGTAATAACTCAGGAACGCTTCAATGGATCCTAGCGATTCTGAGATTGTTTTTTCGTGACATATTGGGCTTCATGTTAGTGGTAAATTTAAGTCGATAATTTTTGCATTTATTTGTGAAAAAAATGGAAATTTGGCGAAAATTTTGAAAATTTTGTAATTTTCAAATTTTTAATTTTTATTCTGTTAAACTAGAGAGTTATGTGACACAAAATAGTTAATAAATAACATTTCCCACATGTCTACTTTACATCAGCACAATTTTGGGAACAACATTTTTTTTTTTAGGAAGTTATAAGGGTTAAAAGTTGACCAGCGATTTCTCATTTTTACAGCAAAATTTACAAAACCATTTTTTTTAGGGACCACCTCACATTTGAAGTCACTTTGAGGGGTCTATATGGCAGAAAATACCCAAAAGTGACACCTTTATAAAAACTGCACCCCTCAAGCTACTCAAAACTACATTCAAAAGATTATTAACCCTTCAGGTGCTTCACAGGAACTAAAGCAACGTGTAAGGAAAAAATGGACATTTTAATTTTTCCAACAAAAATTTTCTTTTAGCATCAATTTTTTCATTTTTACATGGGCATCAGGATAAAATGGATCCTAAAATTTGTTGGGCAATTTCTCCTGAGTACACAGATACCTCATATGTGGTCATAAACCACTGTATGGGCGCACGGCAGGGCTCAGAAGGGAAGGAGCGCCATTTGACTTTTTGAATGGAAAATATGCTGGAATATTTAGCGGTTGCCATGTCACATTTGGAGAGTCTCTGTGTGCCTAAACATTGGAGCTCCCCCACAAGTGACCCCATTTTGGAAACTAGACCCCCTAAGGAACTTATCTAGATGCATAGTGATCATTTTGAACCCCCAGGTGCTTCACAAATTGATCTGTAAAAAAAAGAAAGTACTTTTTTTCACAAAAATTTTCTTTTAGCCTCAGTTTTTTCATTTTCACATGGGCAACAGTATAAATTGGATCCTAAAATTTGTTGGGCAATTTCTCCTGAGAACACGGATACCTCATATGTGGTCATAAACCACTGTTTGGGCGCATGGCAGGGCTCAGAAGGGAAGCAGCGCCATTTGACTTTTTGAATGGAAAATATGCTGGAATATTTAGCGGTTGCCATGTCGCATTTGGAGAGTCCCTGTGTGCCTAAACATTGGAGCTCCCCCACAAGTGACCCCATTTTGGAAACTAGACCCCCTAAGGAACTTATCTAGATGCATAGTGATCATTTTGAACCCCCAGGTGCTTCACAAATTGATCTGTAAAAAAAAGAAAGTACTTTTTTTTCACAAAAATTTTCTTTTAGCCTCAGTTTTTTCATTTTCATATGGGCAACAGTATAAATTGGATCCTAAAATTTGTTGGGCAATTTCTCCTGAGTACACAGATACCTCATATGTGGTCATAAACCACTGTTTGGGCGCATGGCAGGGCTCAGAAGGGAAGCAGCGCCATTTGACTTTTTGAATGGAAAATATGCTGGAATATTTAGCGGTTGCCATGTCGCATTTGGAGAGTCCCTGTATGCCTAAACATTGGAGCTCCCCCACAAGTGACCCCATTTTGGAAACTAGACCCCCTAAGGAACTTATCTAGATGCATAGTGAGCACTTTGAACCCCAGGTGCTTCACAAATTGATCCGTAAAAAAAAGAAAGTACTTTTTTTTCACAAAAATTTTCTTTTAGCCTCAGTTTTTTTTCATTTTCACATGGGCAACAGTATAAATTGGATCCTAAAATTTGTTGGGCAATTTCTCCAGAGTACACAGATACCTCATTCGTGATCATAAACCACTGTTTGGGCGCACGGCAGGGCTCAGAAGGGAAGGAGCGCCATTTGACTTTTTGAATAGAAAATATGCTGGAATATTTAGCGGTTGCCATGTCGCATTTGGAGAGTCCCTGTGTGCCTAAACATTGGAGCTCCCCCACAAGTGACCCCATTTTGGAAACTAGACCCCTAAGGAACTTATCTAGATGCATAGTGAGCACTTTGAACCCCCAGGTGCTTCACAAATCGATCCGTAAAAAAAAGAAAGTACTTTTTTTTCACAAAAATTTTCTTTTAGCCTCAGTTTTTTTCATTTTCACATGGGCAACAGTATAAATTGGATTCTAAAATTTGTTGGGCAATTTCTCCAGAGTACACAGATACCTCATTTGTGATCATAAACCACTGTTTGGGCGCACGGCAGGGCTCAGAAGGGAAGGAGCGCCATTTGACTTTTTGAATAGAAAAATGCTGGAATATTTAGCGGTTGCCATTTCGCATTTGGAGAGTTCCTGTGTGCCTAAACAGTAGAAACTCCCCACAAGTGACCCCATTTTGGAAACTAGACACCGCAAAGAACTTATCTAGATGTGTGGTGAGCACTTTGAACCCCCAAGGGCTACATAGAAGTTTATAACGCCCGGGCATGAAAATAAAAAAATCATATTTTTTCCACAATCAGGATCTTTTAGTCCCCAATTTTTTTATTTTCGCAAGGGTAACATGAGAAATTAGACCCCAAAAGTTGTTGTCCAATTTGTCCTGAGTATGCTGATATCCCATATGTGGGAGAAAACTACTGTATGGGCACACGTCGGGGCTCGGATGGGAAGTAGTGACCTTTTGAAATGCCCACTTGATGGAATGGTCTTCGGGCGTCATGTTACGTTTGCAGAGTCACTGATGTGCCTAAACAGTAGAAACTCCCCACAAGTGACCCATTTTGGAAACTAGATCCCCCAAGGAACTCCTCTAGATGTGTGGTGAGCACTTTGAATCTCCAAGTCCTTCACAGAAGTTTATAACGCAGAGCCGTGAAAATATAAAATCATTTTTTTTTCCACAAAAATAATTTTTAGTCCCAATTTTTTTTCCCAATGTTAACAGGAGAAATTAGAACCCCAAAGTTGTTGTGCAATTTTTCCCGAGTACGCTGATACCTCATATGTGGGGATAAACCACTGTTTGGGCATACATCGGGGCTTGGAATAAAGGGAGCACTGTTTGACTTTTTGAACGCAAAATTTGCAGGAATCAATGGTGGCGCCATGTCGCGTATGGAGACCCCCTGATGTGCCTAAATAGTGGAAACCCCTCAATTCTAACTCCAACCCTAACCCCAACACACCCCTAACGCCTACACACACCTAACCCTAATACAAACCCTAATCATAACCCTAACCCCAACACACCCCTAACCCTAATCCCAACTCTAACCATAAACCTAACTACAAGCCTAACCCTAATTCCAAACCTAACCCTAATTCCAACCCTAACCCAAATTCCAACCCTAACCATAATTCTAACCTTAGCCCTAATGCTAACCCTAACCCTAGTTCTAACCCTAAGGCTGGGTTCATATTGCGTTTTACCAGCCCGTTCAACACGTAGCTTTGACCGGCGATCGCGTTATGCTATACCCGCTAGCGCAGATGAATCAGCAGATAATCAGCCGCGGATCAGCAGCAAAATCAGCCGCGGATCAGCAGCGAAGTCCGCCGCGGATCAGCAGCGAAATCCGCCGCGGATAAGCAGCGATATCCGCCGCAGATCCGCAGCAAAATCAGCTGCGGATCAGCAGCAAAATCCGCTAGGAAAAAAAAAAAAAATTATTTTTTTTTTATTTGTCCCTACCTATGATAAAGGGGGGGTTCATTTACTTTTTTTTATTTTGATCACTGTGACAGTTTATCACAGTGATCAAAATAAATTTTTGAACACTGGGGGGCGCACTGCGCATGCGCCGGCCGGCGGGCGCACTGCGCATGCGCCGGCCATTTTCCAATATGGCGGCGCCCATGAAGAGGCCCGGGCGGACGCTGGGCCGATCGTGGGACATCGGTGGATCGGGAGAGGTGAGTAGGGGGGTCGGAAGGCTGGGGGGGGATAGGAAGTGGGGGCAGTGGACCAAAAGAGGAGGGGAGCTGTAAGTGACGGCGGTGACCGATCGCTGCCATCTTTCGGTGGCGGCGGCCGATCACCGCCGTGACTCGGTGTGGGGGGGGTCAGGGCTCGGTCTCCAGCCATGGCAGATGCTATTGCAGCATCGGCCATGGCTGGATTGTAATATTTCACCAATTAAATTGGTGAAATATTACACATTGCTCTGATTGGCTGTTTCACTTTTAACAGCCAATCAGAGCGATCGTGGCCATGGGGGGGTTAAGCCAACCCCCCTGTGGTGAAGCACAAAGGGTCCTGTAACTGCGGGTCGGGTGACCTTTGAGTGACCCTGGTCTCCCGGCCCGCAGGGACGAGATCCTTTCATGACGCCACATAGGCGTCATAGGTCGGATTGGCACAGGTTTTCATGACGCCTACGTGGCGTCATGGGTCGGGAAGGGGTTAATATGCCTTTGAGATTACAGTCTCACCGCTCAAGAGTTGTGAACAGCTATCCAGGCTGAGTTAGAGCAATGGCTGTCTCCACTGAACCTGGAGCCAGGGAAGGCCGTGTGCAATAACGGTGCAAAACTGGTGGCTGCAATACTAAGGAGCGACTTCACATACGTGCCTTGCATGGCTCACATCTTCAACCCTGTGGGACAGCAATTTCCCTGCCATTATCCCCGCCTGGATGTCTTACTTTGTTTATCTTAAATCATTCAGATTCTTCTCTGTTTTGACTTCATCTAAAAAAAGGAGAGTTAGATGGCCTCTATACACATCAGATGATCGACCAGTCCTGATGAGTCCTGCTCATCTGCATTTCAACTAATGTATATGGCAGCCTTAAGGTTGTTCTGTTAGACATGATCAACAATAAAATAAAATAAAGGAAAGCCATAAATGTAATGGTCAGATAAATTGCATAACTGTGACTTCTTAAATCTTAGCTCCAGAAACAATAATCCGTAGCATGCATATTATCAACTGTTTTAGTGCAGAGATTCATGAACTTACAGTAGTATACAAGCCTATATATCTACTAAAACAGAGAAGCTCACACAGCAATTGCCAAGATAATCCCTATTCTCCTCTGGTTCTCCCTGATTACATTGTTGCATTTATTTGTAATACCAATTTACTAAATGCTAAGACCCTGAAGATGCCCAAAAATAATTTAGCATTGTATTGTGATTGTTGGAATAATGCTTATTTTTGTATATATTGCAAAAACTACCATTTACTACTGGTTAATAGTGGATGAGTTTCTGTCTTCAACAATGTGTTATCTAATATATACTTACCTTGTAATGTCTTCACATCCTGTCCCGTCCAGATGTGTCCGGATCTCAGTGGCAGAAGTTCACCAACCACCACATTGGGACACCCAAGTGATGGGTGTCTCAATATGGAAGCTGCTGGTGGTACCAGCCTCTTGCGCGGTAACACCAGCGGAACACCGTCATACCACACACACACTGTATACGCCGTGCGCAACACAGACACACAAACACACACTGTATATGCCGTACCCACCACACACACGCACTGTATACACCGTACGCACCACACATACACACACTGTATATGCCGTATGCACCATACACACACTGTATACGCCGTATGTACCACGCACACACTGTATACCCCGTACGCACACACACACACTGTATACGCCGTATGCACCACACACACACACTGTATACGCCGTATGCACCACACACACACACTGTATACGCTGTACGCACCACACACACACACACTGTATACACCATATGCACCATACACTCTGTATGCACCGTACACACCACACACACACACTGTATCCGCTGTATGCATGACACACACACTATTTACGCCGTATGCACCACACACACACATACTCTATACGCCGTACACACCACACACATACTGTATACGCAGTAAGCACCATACACACACTGTAAACTCCGTACGCTCCGCACACACACACTGTATACGCCATACTCAGCCTCTTGTGCGGTACCACCAGTGGAACACCGTCGCGAACACGCCGCTGCTGGGATCAGCCGAATGATTCACTGACTGCCGCCATCTTTGTACAAGAGTAGAACATGCGCAGTTTTAATGTGACCACCGCTCTCTGCACAAAGATGGCAGCTGTCTGATTTACTGCGCCTGCGCGAATACCGCACAGGCGCAGTGAATCATTCGGCTGATGCCGGTGGCAGATGTGTGAAGGCAGAGGAAGCCGGTTACATTAAAGCGGTTATGGAGCATACCACATCTCCTGGGCAGGGGAGGAAGCAATACTGACATTACAGCAGGGGATCACAAAGGATTCATTTTGTGTGGTTTAATATATCACTGACTGTTTTTAAACAATATTTTACCTCACAAAATGTATCCTCTGCGATGTCCTGCTGTAATGTCAGTATTGTCTTTTACTTCCTCCACTGCCCAGGAGCTGTGGTATGTTCTGTATACAGTCAGACACAGACAATTTTTAAAATGAACTTTCGTTCGTGGGAAAACCCTTTAAAAAGCAAATATCACAGCGAACATAGTTTCTCCTAAAAAGTATGCCATTGACAATGAAAAGAAAGCAGCAAAGGCACAACGTTGAAGACATCAACGGGCAAATGAGAAAATGAGACTCTTGAAGAGCAACAGCATCATTGGGACAAAAACAATGCATATAAGTGTAGGCGTCAAGCACATGAGTCCCTGATGCAAAAGTCATTAGATTATCACAGGATGCCATTAGGCAACAACAGCGCCGCAAACAGAAATCTGCAGTCTTAACAGCAATACCATGCTCACAAGATGACCCATTGGAACCAGCACACCACACCGCCGAGTCTACAACTTCAAAGTGTATGAGGTTAACCCTTAACGACCAAGCCATTTTGTAGGTTAAAGACCAGGCCAATTTTTACAATTATGACTACTGTCTCTTTATGAGGTTATAACTCTGGAACGCTTCAACGGATCTTGGCGATTCTGAGAATGTTTTCTCGTGACATATTGTACTTCATGATAGTGGTAAAATTTCTTCAATATAACTTGCGTTTATTTATGAAAAAAATGGAAATATGGCAAAAATTTGGAAAATTTTGCAATTTTCAAACTTTTAATTTTTATGCCATTAAATCAGAGAGATATGTCACAAAAATTAGTTAATAAATAACATTTCCCACATGTCTACTTTACATCAGCACAATTTTGGAACCAAAATTTTTTTTTGTTAGGAAGTTATAAGTGTTAAAAGTTGACCAGCAATTTCTCATTTTTCCAACAAAATTTACAAAACCATTTTTTTTAGGGGCCACCTCACATTTGAAGTGAATTTGAGGGGTCAATATGACAGAAAATACCCAAAAGTGACACCATTCTAAAAACTGCACCCCTCAACGTGTTCAAAGCCACATTCAAGAAGTTTATTAACCCTTTAGGTACTTCACAAGAATTGAAGCAATGTGGAAGGAAAAAATGAACATTTAACTTTTTTTCCCAAAATTTTTCTTTCGACACAATTTTTTTAAATTTTGTCAAGGGTATCAGTAGAAAATGAACCACAATATTTGTTGTACAATTTCTCCTGAGTACACCGATACCCCATGTGTGGGGGTAAACCACTATTTGGGCACATGGCAGAGCTCGGAAGGGAAGCAGCGCCATTTGACTTTTTTGGCTGGAATTGAGATTTGACGCCATGTCGCATTTGGAGAGTCCCTGTGTGCCTAAACAGTGGAAACCCCCCACAAGTGACCACATTTTGGAAACTAGACCCCCCAAGGAATTATCTAAATGTGTTGTGAGAGCTTTTAACCCCCAAGGGCTTCACAGAAGGTTATAACGTAGAGCCGTAAAATTAAAAAAACATATTTTTTCCACAAAAATGATCTTTTCATCACAATTTTTATTTTCCAAAGGATAAAAGGACCCCAAAAGTTATTGTGCAATTAGTCCTGAGTACGCTGATACCCCATATGTGGGGGTAAACCACTATTTGGGCGCATGGCAGAGCTCGGAAGGGAAGCAGCGCCATTTGACTTTTTTGGCTGGAATTGAGATTGGACGCCATGTTGTATTTGGAGAGCCCCTGTGTGCCTAAACAGTGGAAACCCCCACAAGTGACCCCATTTTGGAAACTAGACCCCCAAGGAACTTATCTAGATGTGTGGTGAGAGCTTTGAACCCCCAAGGGCTTCACAGAAGGTTATAACGCAGAGCTGTAAAATTAAAAAATCATATCTTTTCCACAAAAATGATCTTTCCACCCCCAATTTTTATTTTCCAAAGGGTAACAGGACCCCAAAAGTTATTGTGCAATTTGTCCTGAGTACGCTGATATCCCATATGTGTGGGGGAACCACTATTTTGACGCATGGCAGAGCTCGGAAGGGAAGGAGCACCGTTTTTAAATGCAGACTTTGATGGAATGGTCTGCGGGTGTCATGTCGCGCTTGGAGAGCCCCTGATGTGCCTAAACAGTAGAAACCCCCACAAATGACCCCATTTTGCAAACTAGACCCCCCCAAGGAACTTATCTAGATGTGTGGTCAGCACTTTGAACCCCCAAGGGCTTCACAGAAGTTTATAACGTGAAAATAAAAAAATCATATTTTTTTCCACAAAAATGACCTTTTTGCCCCAAATTTTTATTTTTATAAGGGTAACAGGAGAAATAGGGCCCCAAAAGTTGATGTGCATTTTGTCCTGAGTACGCTGATATCCCATATGTGGGGGGACCACTGTG
>JARQOD010000002.1:242030498-242143402 GCA_033576555.1 Oophaga sylvatica | reverse complement strand
AGATAAGCAAAATTTTGGGTCGACAGCCGAGACTTCTTTCTGTCAGGATTGATCCAGCAGCAGTGAAGACTCTTTCAGATAGCACACTACCAGCACGGTAAGCGAGCTCCTGTAAGGCATATTGTGCCAATTCAGGCCAGGTGTCCAGTTTACAGGACCAGTAGTCAAAGGGGAATGAACTGTGAGGGAGAACATCGATAGGGGTGGAGAGGTAATTTTGAACCATAGTTGACTGCTGTCTTCTGTCTGTTGCAATCGATTCAGTATTAACAATCATGTGAGCGGTACTCGAGAAATCAGTCCACAACATGGTCATGAAACCCCTGTCTCCAACATCACATCAGCTGTGTGCACCATGAACACCTCTTCCATGTTGCCCAGTACGACTCGTGGTAGAACCTGCATCGCTTGCTGTGTGCTGAGAATGCCTCTAACAAACGGTTTACCAGAGTTGCTTGTTTGTTCGCCAATATTAGCTCTAGGTTCTCCTGTGGCTTGATGTTCTGTAATTTGCATTTATAGTGTGGATCGAGGATGCTGGCCAACCAGTAGTCATCATCCTTCATAATTTTGGCAATGCGGGGGTCCCTTTTTAGGATCCGCAAGGCATAATCACACATGTGCGCCAATGTTCCAGGTGTCAGTGATGCACTGCCAGTGGTGGGTGGAGGAGCACTTTCTGGTAAATCCACATCCCTCCAGTCACGCACAAACCCTCTACCTGACCTAGGCAAGCCAACATTTTCTCTTCCCCCTGAGAAGCATTCTCCTCCCCAAAATAATCATCCCCCTCATCCTCCTCCTCATCCTCTTCTTCCTCCACCTCGTCCAGGACAGTTCCCTGAGCAGACAATGGCTGACTGTCATCAAGGCTTCCCTCCTCCTCATCTTCCTCATTCGCTGTAGATGCCTGATCCTTAATGTGCATCAAAGTTTGCATGAGCAGACGTATAAGTGGGATGTTCATGCTTATGATGGCGTCGTCTGCGCTTACCAGCCGTGTGTATTCCTCAAAACACTGAAGGACTTTACAGAGGTCTTCATCTTTGACCACTGCACACCCAACAACTCGATGTCTGCCCTCAAACTGCCTGCCCGTGTATCCTCCCACAAATGCTTTACAGCCTGCCTCTGTTCGCACAGCCTCTCAACCATGTGCATGGTGGAGTTCCACCTTGTTGCAACATCTATGATTAGGCGGTGCTTGGGGAGGTGGAGCATCGCTGCAGCCTCTGCATACAACTGGAGTCTACGGGAGAGCGACGGATGTGCAAGCACAGACTTTGCACCTTATGGAGCAGGGCGGGTAACTCCGGATAATTATTTATGAAGCACTGCACCACCAGGCTCAAGGTGTGAGCCAGGCAATGTATGTGTCTGAGTTTTGCCAGGGCTATGGCCGCCACAAAATTACGTCCGTTATCACTGACTACCTTGCCTGGCTCAAGATGTAGACTGCCCAGCCATGACTCAGTGTCTCGTTGCAAGTAGTCAGCCAGTACCTCCGCGGTGTGTCTGTTGTCGCCCAAAGACATAATTTTTTAAACAGCCTGCTGACGCTTATCACAAGCTGTTCAATAGTGGGACACCTCGTGTGCAACACTGGCAGCTGCGGATGGAGTGCTCGTGCGACTTTGCTCTGTTGACAAGCTTTCGCTTCTGGAGGAGGAGGAGGGTCGAATGCCTACAGCAACTGTTGCCTATACTGTGGGCTAGGCAGCACTGTCCCACCGCCTCTGTCCCCTGTGGACCCTGCATCCATCACATTAACCCAGTGCGCAGTGATGGACACATAATGGCCCTGGTCATGCCTACTGGCCCATGCATCTGTTGTGAGGTGCACCTTTCCACTCACTGATTGTTTGAGTGCATGGACAATGCGGTCTTTCACATGCAGGTGGAGGGCAGGGATGGCTTTTCTAGCAAAGAAGTGCTGACTGGTAGGTCATAGCGTGGGACAGCGTAGGCCATGAGCTCTCAGAACGCTGCGCTTTCAACCAAACGGAAGGGCATCATCTCTAATGAGATCAGTTTGGCAATGTAGGCGTTCAAAGCCAGTGTACACGAATGAGAGGATGAGTACTTTCTTGTCCTACTCAGAGTGTCTGCTAGGGTAAGCTGGACTTGAGAGCTGGATATGGGGGAACTAGCGGTGGACATGGCGGACTGAGAGGGGGTTGGTGATGGTGATGGTGGGGGTGGTGATGATGGCCTAGATTCAGTCTTTCATAGGAAAAACATTGCGATTCCCTGACTGCTTTGGCCTTGTGACGACAGCTCAACATTTCTTGCTGGTGGTGTGCTCACCGGTGGGCTTACAGTGGGGAAGTGATGTAGCGTTGCTGGCTACCTTCAGTCGGAGCAGGTGCACATGTGCTACCTGAGGTTTTGTAGTCCGTCCACGCTTGCAAGTGCATGGTGTTTAAATGCCTAAGCATGTAACTGGTATTCAAATTTGGAGATTTTTCCCTCGGCTAAAGGTCCTTCCGCACTTCTTACAGATAACCTTTGTCTCATCAATAGGATTTTGGTCAAAAAAGTGCCACACTGCACTCTTCCTACTATGGGATAAATTTTCAGGGCTTGCACGCTGTGCTAATTTGACTGTCTGGCCAAGCTGTCCTGCAACTCTTTTTGTTTTTTTAACACGTTTTTGGACTGCTACGGGCATACCAGATTACCGCAGCTGCGATGTCGATACCTGCCGCAGATCCTCCTCCTCTTCTGAGCTATTGCCAGCGGCCCCCTCTTCACCCAATGGATGCCAATCCGGGTCAACAACTGGATCATCCATCACCTCCTCTTCAATTGCATCTGCACCTTCCTCTGTGCCACCGTGTAAGGTGGTAGAGTATGCGGGAAGGGGCACCTGAGTTTAATCAGGGTCAGAATCTGACTCAGTAGACTGAGAGGGCTATGCAGTGCTCTGGGTGATTGTACCAGCAGAATTATATAGCAGTGGCTGGGCATCAGTGCACTCCATGTCATATTCATCTTGGACTGGGGAATTCAGGATTTGACTTGATAACCCAGGCATGGTATGTGAAAAGAGCTCCATGGAGTGATCTGAAGTGTGGCCTGCCGCATCCTTCACTTTGTTAGGGTGAAGGACGCAAGGAAAGGTGTCGCTACTGACCAGGAGCCTGCAGTGACGACTCAGTGATTGCAGTTTTTGAAACTTCAGAAGAGGAGGCGATAGAGCTGGAGGCTGTTTTGGCAATGAAAGTCAAAACCTGTTCCTGATGCTCCGGCTTTAAAAGCGGTTTACATACTTCCAGAAAAGGGAGCCTTCCAGGCCTTCTGGAGCCAGACGATGATGCAGGCTCAACACATCTTGCCTTAGGTGCTATTGTGCTTTTGGCACTACCAGCAGATGCACCACAAGCACCATCAGTACCAGCTGGCCCCCCCGCCCACGTCCGCGGCCTCTTCCACCATACTTCCTCATGTTTGGGAAAATGTACCAAAAATACCAGCAGATATATGGTACTGTATCAGAAGCATACAGCTGTATACAGTGTAGGGGAAAATTGAAATCTGCGTATAATTTTCCGGAGTCACACACAGACGCTCACTCAGTATGGATTTGACCGTAATACAAAAAGCAGAAAAACGGTATTGTCTCAGAAGCATACAGCTGTATACAATGTAGGGGAAAATTGAAATCTCTGTATATATTCTGGAGTCACACACAGACGCTCACTCAGTATGGATTAGACCAGAATACAAAAAGCAGAAAAACGGTACTGTCTCAGAAGCATACAGCTGTATACAGCGTAGGGTAAAATTTAAATCTCCGTATATATTTACGGAGTCACACACAGACGCTCACTCAGCATGGATTATACCAGAATACAAAAGCAGAAAACGTACGTCTCAGAACGACAGCTGTATACCTAGGGAAAAATCTCCGTATATATTTCGAGTCACACACGAGCTCTCATAGTGATCGCACGACGTCAAACACACATCGCAGAAAATCCTAATCCGTCTACCATGCTCACTCATATGATAGACCAGAATACAAAAGCAAAACGTACTGTATCAATGCGTACAGCTGTATACAGTGGGGAAAATTTTAAATCTCTGTATATATTTCTGGAATCACACACAGAGCTCTCTCAGTATCGATTTGACCATAATACAAAAGGCAGAAAAATGGTACTGTATCAGAAGCGTACAGCTTGTATAAGTTGTAAAAGGGGAAAATTGAAATCATCCGCTGTATAATATTATCCGGAGTCACACACAAGATGCTCCATCAGTATGGATTTACCATAAGGCCGGCGTCACACTGGTGAGTTTGATGCGAAGTAAGTCGCACGACTTTTTCGCATCAACACCCGGCACGGCCGCCCGCTCTCGGACCCGAGTGTGCGGCTGCATGTATTTCTATGCATCCGCGCACTCGGGTCCGAGAGCGGGCGGCCGTGCCGGGTGTTGATGCGAGAAAGTCGTGTGACTTACTCGAATCAAACTCGCCAGTGTGACGCCGGCCTAATACAAAAAGCAGAAAAAACCATAATAGAAAAGCAGAAAAACTGTACTGTCTCAGAAGCGTACAGCTGTATACAGCGTATGGGGAAAATTTAAATCTCCGTATATATTTCCAGAGTCACACACAGATGCTCTCTCAGTAAGGATTTGACCTAATACAAAAGCAGAAAAAACGGTACTGTCTCAGAAGCGTACAGCTGTATGCAGCGCAGGGAAAATTTAAATTTCCTTATATATTTCCGAGTCAACACAGATGCTCACTCAGTATGGATTAGACCAAATACAAAAGCAGAAAAACGGTACTGTATCAGATGCGTACAGCTGTATACAGTGTGGGGAAAATTTTAAATCTCTGTATATATTTCTGGAATCACACACAGACGCTCTCTCAGTATCGATTTGACCATAATACAAAAGGCAGAAAAATGGTACTGTATCAGAAGCGTACAGCTGTATACAGTGTAGGGGAAAATTGAAATCTCCGTATATATTTCCGGAGTCACACACAGATGCTCACTCAGTATGGATTTACCATAAGGCCGGCGTCACACTGGCGAGTTTGATGCAAGTAAGTCGCACGACTTTTTCGCATCAACACCCGGCACGGCCGCCCGCTCTCGGACTCGAGTGTGCGGCTGCATGTATTTCTATGCATCCGCGCACTCGGGTCTGAGAGCAGGTGGCCGTGCCGGGTGTTGATGCGAGAAAGTCGTGCGACTTACTCGAATCAAACTCGCCAGTGTGACGCCGGCCTAATACAAAAAGCAGAAAAACTGTACTGCCTCAGAAGCGTACAGCGTGTATACAGCATAGGGGAAAATTGAAATCTCCGTATATATTTCCGGAGTCACACACAGACGCTCACTCAGTATGGATTTGACCATAATATGAAAAGCAGAAAAACTGTACTGTCTCAGAAGCGTACAGCTGTATACAGCGTATGGGGAAAATTTAAATCTCCGTATATATTTCCAGAGTCACACACAGATGCTCTCTCAGTAAGGATTTGACCGTAATACAAAAGGCAGAAAAAACGGTACTGTCTCAGAAGCGTACAGCTGTATGCAGCGCAGGGAAAATTTAAATTTCCTTATATATTTCCGGAGTCATACACAGATGCTCACTCAGTATGGATTAGACCAGAATACAAAAAGCAGAAAAACGGTACTGTATCAGATGCGTACAGCTGTATACAGTGTGGGGAAAATTTAAATCTCTGTATATATTTCTGGAATCACACACAGACGCTCTCTCATTATCGATTTGACCATAATACAAAAGGCAGAAAAATGGTACTGTATCAGAAGCGTACAGCTGTATACAGTGTAGGGGAAAATTGAAATATCCGTATATATTTCCGGAGTCACACACAGATGCTCACTCAGTATGGATTTACCATAAGGCCGGCATCACACTGGCGAGTTTGATGCGAGTAAGTCACACGACTTTTTCGCATCAACACCCGGCACGGCCGCCTGCTCTCGGACCCGAGTGTGCGGCTGCATGTATTTCTATGCATCCGCGCACTCGGGTCCGAGAGCGGGCGGCCGTGCCGGGTGTTGATGCGAGAAAGTCGTGCGACTTACTCGAATCAAACTCGCCAGTGTGACGCCGGCCTAATACAAAAAGCAGAAAAACTGTACTGCCTCAGAAGCGTACAGCGTGTATACAGCATAGGGAAAATTGAAATCTCCGTATATATTTCCGGAGTCACACACAGACGCTCACTCAGTATGGATTTGACCATAATACGAAAAGCAGAAAAACTGTACTGTCTCAGAAGCGTACAGCTGTATACAGCGTATGGGGAAAATTTAAATCTCCGTATATATTTCCAGAGTCACACACAGATGCTCTCTCAGTAAGGATTTGCCCGTAATACAAAAGGCAAAAAAAACGGTACTGTCTCAGAAGCGTACAGCTGTATGCAGCGCAGGGAAAATTTAAATTTTCTTATATTTCCGGAGTCATACACGATGCTCACTCAGTATGGATTAGACCAGAATACAAAAAGCAGAAAAACGGTACTGTATCAGATGCGTACAGCTGTATACAGTGTGGGGAAAATTTTAAATCTCTGTATATATTTCTGGAATCTCACACAGACGCTCTCTCAGTATCGATTTGACCATAATACAAAAGGCAGAAAAATGGTACTGTATCAGAAGCGTACAGCTGTATACAGTGTAGGGGAAAATTGAAATCTCCGTATATATTTCCGGAGTCACACACAGATGCTCACTCAGTATGGATTTACCATAAGGCCGGCGTCACACCGGCGAGTTTGATGCGAGTAAGTCGCACGACTTTTTCGCATCAACACCCGGCACGGCCGCCCGCTCTCGGACCCGAGTGTGCGGCTGCATGTATTTCTATGCATCCGCGCACTCGGTCCGAGAGCGGGCGGCCGTGCCGGGTGTTGATGCGAGAAAGTCGTGCGACTTTCTCGAATCAAACTCGCCAGTGTGACGCCGGCCTAATACAAAAAAGCAGAAAAACTGTACTGCCTCAGAAGCGTACAGCGTGTATACAGCATAGGGGAAAATTGAAATCTCCGTATATATTTCCGGAGTCACACACAGACGCTCACTCAGTATGGATTTGGCCATAATACGAAAAGCAGAAAAACTGTACTGTCTCAGAAGCGTACAGCTGTATACAGCGTAGGGGAAAAATGAAATCTCCGTATATATTTCCGGAGTCACACATAGATAGTCAGCATGTATTTGTCCATGATACCAGCCAGTACACGGTAGTGCGTGAGGAGCGTACAGATCTATACGGTGTGGGAAAAAATGAACGGTTGGTAAGTGTGCAGTAAAAAAGAATAAAAGTATTAGTGCTGTGTAAAAATCAGTCTGCACAGCAGTGTACACACAGCAATACAGCTATCAGGCAGCCTAATAACCAGCGCTGCTGCACACAAGAAAATCCTCCCCTGTCACTGCACACTAACTGTACAGCACAATTGCTATCAGCACAAGCACATAAGAACTTCTCTTTCCAGCCATAACTCTCTCCCTATTGATAAACAGCAAGCAATCTCTCCCTACTGTTAAGATCGGCAGAAGTAAAATGGCGGTCGGCGGTCAGGGCTTCTATAGACACTATGATGCCCCCCAAAGCAAGCCAATCACTGCAATGCCCTTCTCAAAGATGGTGGTGGATGCTGCCCATGTCATCTCGTTGCCCACAGTGTACGTCCTTGCTCATTGGCTGAAAATAGGCGCCTGCAAGCATTATGGGAATACCGACTTTGGTGTTTGTTTTGCGAATGCATGGCCGACTTGGTACTATGGTCAGGTTTCGCTCGGCGAAACTCGACTTTGGTGAAAGTCGGTGACTTATGAATCTGACCGACCTGTTTTGCTCAACTCTAATGATGACCAAGATACTGAACACCGATCTACAAGGTATGATAATCCGTAATATGTCAAGGCAGGGAATTATGGGGAGGTCCACACAGCTATGCAAAATGATGTCTGGCTATATTTTATTTTTTAAATCACAAAATGTTCAAGTTAAAGTGAAGTTCAGGAAATTTGACTCAAATTCAATTCTCCACGAGTCTATCCGTTCATCTCTGTAACATTTTTGCAAGGTACTCTGGTAGAAACATTTTAATGAAGACTATTTAGAAAAGTTGAAAAAACACCTCAGAAAAAATGTTTTATGGGATAAATCAGCAAAAAAACAGAAAGAACCTATAGAAAAAAAACCCTAAAAAATACCTTTTAATTCATTGATTAAAATTCTCATAAATATACATAAGACAAGGGGATATAGGGAAAATATCAAAAAATTCAATAATAAATTTATCAGATTTGGGGCAAAAAAACTGCAATCACCCTAATAGGCCCTAGTAATTCCCTTCCAGACCGCGGAGGTTGGCACCCTAGTTGTTGATGACATGGCGCCCCCGCTCAACGTCGGTGCCCCTAAGGATACCCTATATCACCCTTCAAGCATAAAAGGGATACATAGAAAAAACACACACATACAAAAAACACAGAAAAAATACCTTGGTGAAGAGACCTTAGTTGTATCCAAAAAAGTGCTTATATGCTGTAAACTTATCTCGAAGTATCCTGAAATCAGGATTTATGCAGCTACACCCAAGTCTTATCTCGTAGGAAATATGCTGCAACAAATACTTCACTCAGAGACCAAAAGCAGCCTTAATATGAACTTATCTCGTAATAAAAAATGCTATTGGGCTGCAAAACCAGTCTCTTAAAAAATGCAGCCTTAATATAAACTTATCCGGAAGTTCACTGCTATTGCCGAGTGCTCTCCTCCCATTTCCGGTCTGTGGAGCGCAAGATGTGCTCCATTTGGACTCCATGCTTGTAACAGGTGACCGGTAGTAATCTTTAAATAGGGGCACCGCATGCGCATGGAGCACGCCGCACACTGCATTGACCTGTCAACCATGGGGTAACAGACCCCATTTTCTGACCCCTGATGAACCCTTAAGAATTTGAAAAGGGGGAAACGAGTTGGATTTTCTACCACTGGCTGATAAGTATTGCCTATTATTTATATGCACACTTTTCCTGACTCTAGATATTGCTTATTATTTATGTGCACACTACTGGCTGATAATTATTGCCTATTATTTATGTGCACACTTTTCCTGACTCTAGATATATATGCAAAGTAATGAGTCTGGGGTGTTTTCAATATATGGTTTTGAGCTAGAGTCAGTGATACATCTCTTATGCGATCATATGTAACCCATATATATTGCAATTTATGGTCATGTTCTATATGTATTTTTTGATATATCCTCCCTGGGATTATATATATTTATTGGTGTTTTTTTGTGACTTTTGAAACCACTAATATCATTGTGGGGATTTAGCATTTGTATTTTGTATTGGCCTGAGGATAAAGTGATATCAGTTCCTCTGAATTTGTGTAATATTGGGTATATAGGGTATAGGCTTGTTTAATGGATGGATGATTGTATCCAGTCCTGTTAATACACTCTTTGTGTGCCATATATTATACTATATTTTGATACTACATCCTTGGTGGTGTTCCACTGTGGTTAAAGTGCTTAACTACTTATTTACCTGTCTGTAGACGTTTTTTTTTTTTTTGCAGTCTATCAGCATTGTCTGATTACGAGATAAGTTTATATTAAGGCTACATTTTTTAAGAGACTGGTTTTGCAGCCCAATAGCATTTTTTATTACGAGATAAGTTCATATTAAGGCTGCTTTTGGTCTCTGAGTGAAGTAATTGTTGCAGCATATTTCCTACGAGATAAGACTTGGGTGTAGCTGCATAAATCCTGATTTCAGGATACTTCGAGATAAGTTTACAGCATATAAGCACTTTTTTGGAGACAACTAAGGTCTCTTCACCAAGGTATTTTTTCGGTGTTTTTTGTTTGTGTGTGTTTTTTCTATGTATCCCTTTTATGCTTGAAGGGTGATATAGGGTATTCTTAAGGGCACCGACGTTGAGTGGGGGCGCCATGTCGTCAACAACTAGGGTGCCAACCTCCGCAGTGTGGAAGGGAATTACTAGGGCCTATTAGGGTGATTGCAGCTTTTTTGCCCCAAATCTGATAAATTTATTATTGAATTTTTTGATATTTTCCCTATATCCCCTTGTCTTATGTATATTTATGAGAATTTTAATCAATGAATTAAAAGGTATTTTTTTAGGAGTTTTTTCTATAGGTTCTTTCTGGTATTTTATTTAGAAAAGTTGCTAAACCTTGTATTTAAGAAGCAAATTAGCAATACAAAAATGTGCAAAGTTGTTCATAACTTCTAAAGTTATGTACAATTTGTATTTTTGAAAGAATGTGGTCTATTGTAAATGATTTGAGAATCACATATGTCATTTCACAAAACTGATAATTTGATCCATGGAGTCTTTTAGTCACAGCTTTATATAACCAGTGTTAGGGCTGGCGGAACGCACAAAATAAGTATAGATAATAGGTGCGTTCGCAGCCCGGGGTCCACCGTGCAGGCAGAGCCTGCTGCTAGTAAGATGGCGGTATAAGCGAACTCTGTTACTTCACAGAGTCGCAGACATAGATGCTGTAGCACTATATGGCAGTATAAGCGAACTCTGTTACACCACAGAGTCGCTGAGGTAGAGACGCAGAAATAGAAACTGTGTCCTGTTAACACCACAGGGATACACAGATAACTGCTGTGCAGATAGCAGTCCGTGATCATGCATTCAGCAACGCAAACAAGCAACTCCTCACCGGGGAAGCCGGTATTCTAGGGGCTTATTTCAGCCAGGACCTGAACACGTGCATACAAATCTCCTCACCGGAGGTGCCGGTATTCTAGGGGCTTATATCAGCCGAACCCTAACCACATGCGTGCATGATCACACTGGCGCAAAGCACATAATGCAATTGATACTAGCGCATGGCCGCAGGGCCATGCAACCCTTTTATAGTAGCAACTACAGGACCAGCCAGAAAAGGACCAATGAGAAACTGTTCCAGAACACATGTAGTTTCAGGACCTTCCTGGCGGACCAATAGGAGCTGCTGCAGTACCTGAGCATGTGACCCCTGATCTCCAATGAGAGATTTTACCCTGGGCATGCTCAGAAGGGGAAACGCAGGACTTAGTCCTAAAGACGTCTGCTCGCCGCTGACCAGTACTGGCTACAATAGCAGAGCCTGGAGAGGCAGCAGTAAACCTCTGCACAGTACTAGGCTGAGCAAGACGCTGGGACCGACGTCTCTGCTGAGCAGAGTCCACTGCTGCATGAGACGGATGGGAGACTGCAGAAGGGATGGTTTGAGATTCCCCTTGTGCAGAAGCGGGAACTCGACCCCTAACAACCAGTCTAATGGAAAGTTCTATTGGTAAAAATTAGTTTGTGCTTATTAACACGAAGAGAAATATATTGATAAAAATAAATCATTAACACAAGAAGAAAATTAACCAACAAATAATACTGGGAAAGCATTCAAAATGTCAAAGAGCATAAAAAGATTAGAGAAAAATATGTTTTACCATAGTTCATGGTTACATTAGTAGAAAAAAATGACAGTTATACATTCCCTTTGATTAGCACAAGACTTGCATGTTGATGTGTGCGTTTGATAGACATATTAAGACGTAGATAAATATGTATCAGCAATAAATGTGTGCATATTAATGAAATTAAATGGTACTATCATCAATGCAGTCATTTATACACAATATAATATTACAAACAGTCATTTACTAGAAACTTTGGGTAAAATTTCTCAAGACTGGAGTTTTGTACGCCAGTAAAGTACTCCAAATGTATTACGAGGTGCGGATTTTAGGTAAAATGTGTGCTAGTTTTTTTGGAGTGCACTATGTAGATGTGTCGGACTACTTCAGGCGATGTCACCTTTTGCTAAGCACTGACCAGTTTTTTTTTTTTGCAAAGGGCAAGAAGTCCCAAAATATGACTTTCAACAAATTTTGAACTTTTTTATGTAATTTCTTTTTTTCTATTAACATTGGGATTTCAGTCTTCAGTGTACTTCTGTTGCACAAAATATTGTTAAATATATAAGATGAAAAAAACACTGACAGAGGCTTTTTTACTCTCATTTCTGAAAGATAATATATGTATCAATCTAACAAAGTAATTTTACAATGCACAATAGCATCAGAATGAATTTCTTTCATCTCGCCTGTAGAACAATTCAATTATTGTGACTGTACAGGGAGCGAGACAAGGCTGGCATGTGTGTATTCAGGAAGGCTTCTCACATGAGTCAGCATTATATTCGAAGGGCATTATAGTTTCCATTTACAGCCAAAGGGTCCTGTCATCTATAGTCAAAGTGTTACACGTCATTGGGTCAGATACTCACATGTTTGTGATCACCCCCCTATGAATTTCTATTTAATGATACATTTTACAATATTATATGTAAATATGCCCTACCTAACAGGAGTTAAAATGGAAATAATTTAAATTTTTATTAAAAATATTTGTAATTAATGTTTATTCAGATTTTACATTGCATATGATGCAGCAGAAATTAACTCCTTCTACTGTGTTACAGTATAAGCAACTATAAAAGTAATAAGAACCTGTTTATATACATAAAAATGCCATTAATTAATGTAAGCAGCTCTACATATTACAATATATTTATATTTTAAATAAAATTATTTATTTTTTAAAGAAAATAGTCATTTGTCATGTAGATAGACAGATATGAAATAGATAGATAGATAGATAGATAGATATTAGACATATATGAGAGAGAGAGATAGATAGATATGAATAGATAGATAGATAGATAGATAGATAGATAGATAGATAGATAGATAGATAGATAGATAGATAATAGATAGATTAGATGTCATTTAACTAGGCAGGATTCATGCATTGTGTGTCCTGCTGCATTTTCCGTGGATTGATATAGAGTAATGTAATTAAAACTTTAGAAAAGGCTTTTAAACCCTGTTTACTTCAATGACTACTGGGAAACAAATGTTTCTTTCTCCTGACATCGCCCACCCACAGTACGGGAACAGAACAAAGATGGTTCTGTCAGGCCTCTTAGCACTAGAAAAAACGCCTTGAGAGGCCAGAATGTATTAGAGCCCCGCTGAGCTCATTCAACTTCACATAACAACTCATACACACCGTACAACTAATTACATGTCAGATTAGCAATTTCTTTATTACGGCACCACCACTAATTAAAATTGCATTGAATATTCCTCAAGCACTTTTATTTGTTTGCATGGTTATGTCACTTTACATGGTGAAAATCATCTTTAACAGATAGCAGGAAAGTCATTGTGTTATATTTCATTGTCTTAAAGTCGAAGTGTTTCAGAAGAAAATGCTTCGCAAACAAACTTAAAGTATAAAGCGCTCGCTGAGAAAGCACTTTTACCCCTCAAAAGTGATCAATTAATTCCCATATTCATTGCCATTAAAGGAAGCTGTAATAAAAAGGGTTACATCATTTTAATCAGCATGCTTTACATTTTTTTTTGTCAAATGGAACAAAGTAGCACTATACTTTTATGATATTTGATTAATGAGGGCAGGAAATCTGAAGTTTTTGCAATGAAACTATCAAAAAAATCAACAGACGTTTTTTATTTTTCCCCTTATGATTTTAATTTAATGGCTCATGTTTTCATTACTGCAGAGGCTGTACACTTTAGCTTGCAATTATGTCCCATCTGTGAAGCAGTGTGTTATTACAGTTTATTCTAGTAGCTTTTCAATCACTTTTGAGTTGTGCTTTACAAGTATTCTTGCAGCAGGTGGGCTTACTGGCATGGGACCAGAAATACACAAAGCGCAAAGCTGGAGTTTAATGGCAGCCATATGCATGTGGCACAGAGCGCCAGCCTTCCCCCATATGCTGCTAAGCAGCCTCTTCAGCCTGCCAGTCACTCTTCTTACTGACTACAGTCTCTAAGTAGTTTTCTGCCAGGGAAAAATATACCAAGGCAGCAAATTTCTCCAGTGCACCATCCTTATTACTGAGACAACCCTGTCATTAGCAAAAGCACAATGAACCTGATCTGGAGATGCATACCAATTAGGTTGCATGGAGCACTTTTCCTTCTTATCTCTATGGAAACTCGGGCCTCCCCGGCTGCAGTGGACAATCAGTAATGTTTCATCCACCCATATGTCAACTAGTTAACACTGTGCACTTTTATATCAACCATAAATTTGTTGTCCCCTCCTTGGCAAAACCTACTACCATACCTGAAAACTGAGAAAAAAAAAGCATTTATGGTGCCACGTCTTAATCTGTTAACTCACATTTGTTAGATGCATTCATATGGCAACCGAAACTGATTACATATCATAAGCATTTCTCGGAAACAAAGTATATTTTAAGAATCATCAGGCACATATTCATTGCAAACAAAGAATAGGTGGAATCAGACACTGCCTTGGTTAGCGCGATTTACTGTAAAATGGGTCATTTACATAACAGAATATTGCCCATTCTCTTACAGATGCTGCTTTACGCTGCGCCCATGTTGGTGCTTTGCTTCACAACATGTTTTGAGAACTAGACAGCCATGTGGCAAGCTACTAGATTAGCTCAATCACAGAACACTTTTTGTTTACGTTACATTAACATTTTAGAATTTGTGATGGTAAATTAGGTACAAAACAATGAAAATAAAGAATACATTAGGCTGCAACATTTTACATTAACCAGACAGCTTATTCACACACTTTCACTTGTAGTATAAGGTAAAATAGAAATATAGTATATAACAACTAACACTAACCATCTTACCTAAACTGCATATTTTTTTTTACTCCTACAATTACATATGTGCATTATCGATTTTTTCTGAGTTAGAACTTACTATTGATTGATTATTTTATATGAATACACCTGTGACAAGTTCTTGATTGTTGAAATATTCTGTTTACAAAATTTTAAGCATTTGTCATTTTTGAGTACTGTGAAATAATATTTTTCTACTTCTGGATATTTCCTATTGTTGCATATTTTACACACAGTGATAACAAAATGATCTTGTATACAATATATAATATCAGAGAAATCAACACTCAGTTAAAATATCATGCATGAGAAGAAGTGACAGACGTCCTGAACTGTCACTAGCTTTCACAATACAAGCTACTTTCATTGTTATATTAATCTCTTAGTCCTGAAGTGTCTTATGTTCTTCTTTTGAAAATTCAGGTCTGCATGGTCATATAAATGAATGTTTTGTCGCCTAATTTGATACTGCCATTTTATGAGTTGTGCTAGGGAGAATAAGTTTCAGAAAGGAATAAACATGGATTTTTGAAGTAAGTATACCAGCTTAATCAGGGATAAAAAATAAGATATTTAATGTACAGTTTATATTGTGTAATTTGGTGACAGATATGCTTTAATAATTGTTTGTGCCACTATTGGCATTCATAAAATAATTAAAGTCACTTCTTCAATATTTTCATATCAGTCTTTCACATTTTAATTGAAGAATTTTAGCCAGTATAATCCCAACCAGTTCAATATCTTTTTTTTTCCATTTTTTTTTGTTTATTGATTATTATAGTGATATACTGTGTGAGGGTCTTTTCATGTTACATTTTGCACTGAGATCTGAAACCATTTGGTACTTTACATATGCAAAAATATGCCATATCTGAGGGAAACGTGTGGTTCGGTATGCTGAAGCAAATCAATGCAATATTGTATTACTTTAGTTTCCAATGTTAGATAGAGAGTATCTTTAAAAAAGCCACAGTTTGCATATATACAGTGGCATGTAAATGACTGAGTACCCCTGGTGAAAATTACTGTTATGTGAATAGATAAGCAAGTTGAAGATGAAATGATCTCTAAAAGGCCATAACTGAGGCCACATCTAGAATATGGGATCCAGTTTTTGGGCTCCACATTTAAAAAAGGACATTCAGAAAATTGAATCAGTTCAAAGGCGGGAAACTAGATTATTACAAAGGATGATAGGCCTCTCATATCATGAAAGGTTGGAAAAGTTGGACTTTTTTAGTTTAGAAAAAAAGACACCTCAGAGGGGATCTCATTTATATGTATAAGGCCTCTTTCACAATTCCGGCGGACGCCTAACGGCGCCCCGGCATTTTGCCGCAGCGCCGCATCAGAAAACCTGATGCACCGCCGGCGGCCGCATGGGTTTTTTGCCGAATGGTTTCTGATGCTTGGAGACATCAGAAACCATCCGGCAAAAACAAAAAACGTTACATGCAGCGTTTTGTCCGGCCGCCGCAATGTACATTTGCGCCGCATCCGGACAAAACCGCATGCAACGCATTGACATGTGGCGCCATCCGGCGCTAATGCATGTCAATGCGAAAAAAGCCGCATGCGGCGCATCAGATTTTCTGATGCGGCGCTGCGGCTAAATGCCGGGGGCGCCGTCAGGCGCCCGCCGGAAGTGTGAAAGAGGCCTAAGTATATGTGTGAAAATTAGATATTGGTGTGCACTCTGAGTTTCACTAACTAACGGAGTTGCCAATTGAGGGGATTGGTGAGATCCCTTTTAGATCATGTAGAATAAATATCAATTGCACACTCCTTTGCACACTCAGTATAGACCAAAATCCAATGAGTTTTGAGAACCGCGGTTCTCTTTATCAGGGATGGTCCTAGTTTCAAAAGAGCCACTTTATATAGAGAAGTGTGATTCACTTCTCTATGACACTTCTCTATATAAAGCAGCTCTTTTGAAACTAGAACCATCCCTGATGAAGAAAACCGCGGTTCTCGAAACGCGTTGGATTTTGGTCCATACTGAGCCCTGTACCGTCATCTAGTCACGTGACCAAAACGTCACGGCAGGTCCTGCTGTACATTCCTGAACTCGCAGGTCCTGACCGCAAGTGCCTCTTCAACTACACTACGTGGAAGACAGCTCCCCAGGATTTTCTAGGAAGCATGTGCTACCGGCCGGGGCACCACTTCTGAAGGCCTTTCTTTGGAGTCACCTGCTTCAACCTTCGGACGATCGCTTTCTTCTTGGATAAATCTTTCAATGGCTGATCACAGGTTACTTATTTGATTATTTTATTTATCTTCCTTTTACTCTGTTTTCTGCCACAATCCAGTATAGATTTAGTTGAGGCCTTATTCACTTAACCCTTCGCAACAATTTTATCTACATATGGGCACAATACTCTTTTCTTTAATAATAGAAAAGCCCTTAAATTTTATCAACGCAGGTGCTCAAACTGTTTTCCATCACAATTTGCACAACTTTGAAGTCTGCCTCTTACGCTTCGACAAACATTTTTGCACAAGTCTCTTTGGGTATTAATTTCTTGAAATGCTTCTCTTATGTAATTTTTCAAATCACTGACACTTTTTTGTTTTCGACTATAAACTTTGTCCTTGAGTACTCCCCAAAAGAAAAAATCCATTGGGGTCAAGTCTGGTAAACGTGCAGGCCAATCAAGTGGGCCTATTCAGCCAATCCATTTATTAGGAAATGTTTCATCAAGATACTCGTGAACTACTTTTGAATAATGTGGAGGGGCCCCATCTTGTTCGAAATAAAGGTCATTTGAATTAGGCTTTTGCTGTAACTGGGGAACAACTTGATTCATTAGAATTTCGAGATACTTATCTCTTGTGACTGTTCCATAAAAAAAAATGGTCCAAAGACACCAAAACTTGAAATACCACCCCAAACATTGACACAAGGCTCATTTAGTTGTTGCTCTAATGTTAAATGCATGTTCTCATTTTACCAGTAAATACAATAATGTCTGTTAATATGGCTAGATAATTTGAAAGAAACTTCATCACTCCACATAATATTATCTAAAATTACTGGAATTTCTTCAATTTCGTTAAGCATAATCTCACTAAATTGCAGCTGCCTGTCTGGATCATCATCCTCCAATAAGCCATGAATTAGACGTGGACTATAAGCTTCCCACCCAATAGATTTCAGGATTCGCATGATGGAAGCTCGTGAACTTCCCATTTCTAAAGAGACTCTTCTGGTGGACTTTTTTTGGACTTGAACAAATGTTTCAGCAAAAAGTTGTTTATTATTTTCTGTCCAGGCTGTTTTGGGTCAACCAGTTTTTAGAGCATTAAGGATTGAGCCAGTGGCATCGAATTTGTCACAAATGCGGTAAATGGTTTGTCTCTGTAGAGCTTGAGTACCAAATGTTTCAACCCAATTTGCTCAAACTGTTTTAGCATTTTGATATTTCCAATACTCTTTTAAAATCCATTTTCTTTGATCTGTATTTCAATTATTTGTCATTTTGGGGGAGATTTATCTGTGAAAATTGGATCTGTGAAACTGACTCAGTTGCCCTTAGCAACCAATCAGATTCCACCTTTCATTTTCCAAAGAGTCTGTGAAGAATGAAAAGTGGAATCTGATTGGTTGCTGAGGGCAACTGAGTCAGTTTCACTTTACACCATGTTTGCTAAATCTCCCCCTTCATAACCCTATTACACATACTGTCCACCTACTTTTGGACCACCCTGTATATTGGAATTCTGTATAGGTAATAGGTGCCAATTGTCAATATTACTGAGTAGCTGGAAGCTCCATTACTTGTATTTCACATGTCCTTGTCTGGGTGGCTGCTTTAATGTGCAGTCAGGAGGACACTGGCTGCTATTTAACCCAGTGCCCACAGGAAGTGAGGAAGGAAGAAGGCATCTGAGCAGTAAGCAGAGCTCCTGAGGTGTTTCTATGGTGATAGTGTCTCAAATGAATGATAATGGGCAGGGACAGCATCTGCACACTGTGCAAAGCTAGGAGCTGGTGGATGGGGGAAGTGTTAACCCTCAATGGTCCGGTACAAAAAAATGGAAGTTGGTATTGCCATGATAGTGAGCATGTAAAAGAAATGCTGAGCAGAACAAGGGGTGT
The DNA here is from genome assembly GCA_033576555.1 of Oophaga sylvatica. Taxonomy (NCBI): domain Eukaryota; kingdom Metazoa; phylum Chordata; class Amphibia; order Anura; family Dendrobatidae; genus Oophaga; species Oophaga sylvatica. The sequence goes on along the minus strand of JARQOD010000002.1, from coordinate 242,124,539 downwards.
GGAGAAAAAAAGGGGGAAAGGCATACATGTATCAATTGAACATGACATATAAATCAATAATGATTACGTAGAATCTAGATATAGCTTCACTTGGTTAGATATCTATACAAGATGAATGTAGTAAATCCTTTAGGAGTCCGTATGCATATATTTCATCTTTACAACAGCTATTTTAATATTTAAGGTCATGGGTGTAAATTACAGCCCATGATCATATGTTTTAGGCATAAATAGTAAAAAGTCATGAGATAGTATAAACAAACATATATGCATATTCATTTTGTCTTCATGGCAGACCCTGTTGAAAAAAGGGGGGCAGTTATGGAAATAGAGGGTCCCAACCATAGCAAGTATTGTGCATATATTGTAATGAAAGACAGGAAATACTATCGCTATAGTGTCTACATATTCTTATCATCCCAAGGTGCATGGCTATAGAAATTGGTGAGAGATAATGTTGATTTGTGGTTCTTTAATATATCTAAAATGAACAATGTGGAAAAAGAGATAATAGGATCGATTCAGTTGGACCACTCAATCTCCCTGTTAAGACCCTTTGCGTTTAGTGTTTGTAAGTTATAAATCCAAAAACTCTCTCTGTTTTTTAACAGCCGTACATGATCTCCACCTCTCTTAGGTCTCTGTACCTGTTCAATAATCTGGTATCGTAATTGTGAGATGGAATGACTTGCCTCATTGTAGTGATGTGGTATTAGGAGTCATTTCTTCTCACAGCGTATGTTTGATTTATGACTGGCTATGTGGTCCTTAATGTGTTGAGTAGTTTCTCCCACGTATAGGAGTCCACAAGGACATTTAATGATATATACAACAAAATTTGTGTTGCAGGTATAGAAGCCTTTAGTAGGGTATGATTTGCCAGTTCGTGGGTGGGTAAAATGGTCACCCTTTATTATGTTTGAAGAAAAGGGGCAATTAAGACAGGGGAAGGTTCCCTTTCTTTGTGTGTCAAGAAATGTCTGTCTAGGCTGTCTGTTAAAACTGCCTATATCTGCGCTGACCACTGCATCTTTTATGTTCTGCGGTATGCGTTTGCACATTAGTGGGAGGCTTTAAAAGCATCAATTTCTGGGTAAGCTCTATGCATTAGTGGCCAATGTCGTTTGATGATGTTATATATATTTGGCATGGTAGGATGGTGTTCACGTACAAACGGAATCCTTTACGATTTGGTTAAAGAAACAGGTGCTTCAGGTGGATTAAGAGTTCTTTCAGTTTCCTCATTCAAAAGTTTCTTGGGTAATTACGTGCTCGGAATTTGTCACCCATTTCCCTTAACCTTAACAGAAGGATTTCTTTTCTGAGATTATTCTGGCAACTCTTTTAAAATGGGACCTAGGCAAGCTGTTTTTTGTTGAACAGGGTGGCAGCTACTATATAATAGTGGTCCATTATGGTCTGTCGGTTTTTGACAGATATTGGCATCCAGTGTGTTATCAGGTTTTTTGAAAATCTTGGTGTCCAATAAATTAATTTCATGTGGGCTGTGGCTTATGGTAAATTTAAGTTCAGTTCTAAGTGAGTTGATGTCTGTGAAAAAACTTTCTAAGGTAGTCTGGTCATCAATGTACAGTATCTGAGCCATAGGATGGCGTGTTGGCTGAATAGCTGGTTGTTGTAAACATGGTCAATTTCAAATTGGTTCATGTAAAGGTTAGCATAGGCTGGCGCCATAGTAACATAGTTATTAAGGTTGAAGGAAGACTTTAAGTCCATCTAGTTCAACCCATATCCTATCCTAACCTGCCCTAACATGTTGATCCAGAGGAAGGCCAAAAAAAAAAACCCAAGTGGCAAACAGTAAGCTTCACATTGGGGAAAAAAATTCCTTCCCGACTCCACATACGGCAATCAGACTAGCTCCCTGGATCAACGCAGTATCTAGGAAACTAGTGAATATAGCCTGTAATATTATACTTTTCAAGAAAGGCATCCCGTCCCTTCTTAAATTTTAGTAAGGAATCACTCATTACAACATTAGACGGCAGAGAGTTCCATAGTCTCACTGCTCTTACAGTAAAGAATCTGCGTCTGTGATTATGGCTAAACCTTCTTTCCTCCAGACGTAGAGGATGCCCCCTTGTCCCCGTCACAGGTCTAAGAGTAAAAAGATCATTAGAAAGGTCTTTGTACTGTCCCCTCATATATTTATACATTGTAATAAGATCACCCCTAAGCCTTCGTTTTTCCAAACTAAATAACCCCAAGTGTAATAACCTGTCTTGGTATTGCAGACCCCCCAGTTCTCTAATAACCTTGGTCACTCTTCTCTGCACCCGCTCCAGTTCAGCTATGTCTTTCTTATACACCGGAGACCAGAACTGCACACAGTATTCTAAGTGTGGTCGCACCAGTGACTTGTATAGAGGTAAAATTATGTTCTCCTCATGAGCATCTATGCCTCTTTTAATGCATCCCATTATTTTATTTGCCTTGGCAGCAGCTGCCTGACATTGGCCACTAAATGTGAGTTTGTCGTCCACCCATACACCCAGGTCTTTTTCAGTGACAGTTTTGCTCAGTGTTTTACAATTAAGCACATAATTATACATCTTATTTGTTCTACCCAAGTGCATGACCTTACATTTATCCCCATTAAAGCTCATTTGCCATTTATCAGCCCAAGCTTCTAGTTTACATAAATCCTCCTGTAATATAAAATTATCCTCCTCTGTATTTATTACCCTGCAGAGTTTAGTGTCATCTGCAAATATTGAAATACTACTCTGTATGCCCCCTACAAGGTCATTAATAAATATGTTAAAGAGAAGCTGCCCCAATACTGACCCCGTGGTACCCCACTGCTAACCGTGACCCAGTCCGAGTGTGCTCCATTAATAACCACCCTTTGTTTTCTATTAGTGTTGAGCGATACGATAATGTAAATATCGGCTATCGGCCGATATTAGCTCTATCGGCCTTTCGATAATTCGTTTCGATATTTTCGTCTTATCGAATACCGGAATCGGATTTGTCACTGTCACTGTCTGTGTCCGTCGGTCGGGTCTGTCACTGTCAGTGTCCGTCGTTCGGGTCTGTCAGGAGTCAGCGGCACTTACCTGGCAGAAGATCTCCGGCGGTCACGTCCTGGACTGCTTCATGGCCGCCATCCTCTTCTCCACGGCGGTCACATGCAGTTTCTCGCGATAACTGCAGTGACTGCTGGGTAATCCCGGCCGTAAAGCAGTCAGTCCGATGACGTCACCGCCGGGGAAGCAGGTAATCAGCTGTGCTGCGTCGCGATGACAGGCTCTGCCTGTCATTGCGATGTAGCAGAGCTGGATCGTCGTGGGACTGTCGTTATGGACTGCGTCGGACAGGTGGTATACTGTTGGTTTGTTTTTTTTTCTTTTTTTACAGGAGATCGATGGCGTCGCAGGAATGAGAGAGTAATAAAATTAATGAAAACTGTGTTGTCTCTTTTATTTCATTAAAAGACTTTTTTCTTGCTTTGTCTTTTTTTTATGCATTTAATAACTTTGGGATTAATAATGGATCGGTGTCTTATTGACGCCTCTCCATTATTAACCGGGCTTATTGTCACCGTACAATCAACGGTGACATTAACCCCTTATTACCCCGCTTGCCACCGCTACAGGGCAAGTGGGAAGAGCCGGGTAAAGTGCCACAATTGGCACATCTTTTGATGCGCCAAATGTGGGGCTGCTGTAGCCTGGTATTATCAGGCTGTTGAGGGCCAAAATCCATGGGCCTTGACAGTCTTTTAATACCAGGCCGCAGCAGTCTGCATTTTACTTGGCTGGTTAACAAAAATAGGGGGACCCCTACGCCGTTTTTTTTCGAGGGGATCCCCTATTTTTGTTAACCAGCCAAGCTAAGCAGACTGCTGTGGCCTGGTATTATCAGGCTGGCAAGGTCCATGGATATTGGATCCTTACCAGCCTGAAAAACCAGGCCTCAGCGGTCTGCTTCATCTGGCTGGTTAACAAAAATAGGGGGGACCCCACGCCATTTTTTTTCGAGGGGATCCCCTATTTTTGTTAACCAGTTCCCTCTGACGTCACTGATTGTGTCCCTGGCTGACCTGAAGTGAAAGTGGAAAGCAATCAATTAAGCTTTCCACTTCCTCTCCTGTCAGCCAGGAGAGGAACTCATTCATTTGGGGGTTTACTGTGAGGCTGCAGCATTAGCTGCGGTCCCTGCAGTAAACATTAACCCTTTCTGATGGATTACACCGTGGGACCTGACTGTACATCGGATTGGTAAGAATAATTTTGCTTTATTATTTTATTTTTATTACAGGAAATGGTTTTAGCAGGTAAATAAAATATGGTCAAAAACTGTGTGATTATTTCATTAAACTTCTTTTTTATTAAAGTGTGTGTGTTTGATTTTTCTTTCATACAATAGGATTAATAATTGATAGTTGTCTGATTGACCTGGCTTAAAGTGACCTTTCAATTGCAAGGTCATTTAAACCCCTTATTAACCCATTCGCCACCGCTACAGGGCAATGGGAATAGACGGGCAAAGTGCCAGAAAGGGCAAATCTAATTAGAGATTTGCCCTTTCTGGGGTGTCTGGGGGCAGATGTTAGTAGCCGGGGGGCAAAAATAATGGTCCCTCTCTGGGCTATTATTATCTGCCCCCACTCACTGGCTTTGTCTGTCTGGTTGCGAAAATAGGGCGGGAGCCCACGCATTTTTTTTCAGCAATTTTACACCTCATATATATATATACATGTCATTGAATTTGTGACACATATATATATATTTATATTTATAGTTCATACACTTCTACATAGTATAATAGCCGCTAATTCAATTGCCGGTTTTGTGAAAATGCAGAACCCGACATGAAATGACACTTGGTTTACATAGAGTTAACCATGTCTTTTCATGTAGTTTGATATCTGATTTGCACAAACAATTACATGAGTGTAAGTGTGCAAAATTTCACACCTGTAGGGGTTAATTAAAGGTGTAAATTCGTAGCAAAAAAGTCCGTTTTTTTTACAACAAATTTACACCTTTAATTAACCCCTACAGGTGTGAAATTTTGCACACATAGACTGATGTAATTTTTTGTGCAAATCAGATTGCAAACGACATGAAAAGACATGGTTAACCCTATGTACACCAAGTGTCATTTCATGTCGGGTGCTTCTGTCTTTTCACAGAAGCCGGCTTTACCCGGCAATTGAATCAGAGGTAGAGTTGAGCGATACTTTCCGATATCCTAAAGTATCGGAATCGGAATGGTATCGCCGATATCACTAAAATATCGGCGATACCCGATACCGGAAGTCCGATGTAAGTCTATGGGAACAAAATATCGCAACTAAAAAAACCTCTTTCTTTCCTTGTAAACACTAAATACACACATAGAATACATATATATATATATATACATGTCATTGTGACATATATATATACATATATGTATAGTTTATACACTTCTACATAGTAAAATATCCTCTGATTCAATTGCCGGGTAAAGCCGACTTCTGTGAAAAGACAGAAGCACCCGACATGAAATGACACTTGGTGTACAAGGTTAACCATGTCTTTCATGTAGTTGCTATCTGATTTGCACAAACAATTAATCAGTCTATGTGTGGAAAATTTCACACCTGTAGGGTAATTAAAGGTGTAAATTCGTTGTAAAAAAACGGACTTTTTTGCTACGAATTTACACCTTTAATTAACCCCTACAGGTGTGAAATTTTGCACACATAGACTGATTTAATTGTTTGTGCAAATTAGATAGCAAAGGACATGAAAAGACATGGTTAACCCTATGTACACCAAGTGTCATTTCATGTCGGGTCACCCGACATGAAATGACACTTGGTGTACATAGGTTAACATGTCTTTTCATGTCCTTTGCTATCTTAATTTGCACAAACAATTAAATCAGTCTATGTGTGCAAACTTTCAACCTGTAGGGGTTAATTAAAGGTGTAAATTCGTTGTAAAAAAAACAGACTTTTTTGCTACGAATTTACACCTTTAATTAACCCCTACAGGTGTGAAATTTTGCACACATAGACTGATGTAATTGTTTGTGCAAATCAGATAGCAAAGGACATGGTTAACCCTATGTACACCAAGTGTCATTTCATGTCGGGTTCTGCATTTTCACAAAAGCCGGCAATTGAATTAGCGGCTATTATACTATGTAGAAGTGTATGAACTACAAATATAAATATATAAATATGTATCACAAATGCAATGACATGTATATATATATATATGAGGTGTAAAATTGCTGAAAAAAAATGCGTGGGCTCCCGCCCTATTTTCGCAACCAGACAAAGCCAGTGAGTGGGGGCAGATATAATAGCCCAGAGAGGGACCATTATTTTTGCCCCCCCCCCCCCGGCTACTAACATCTGCCCCCAGACACCCCAGGAAAGACAAATCTACAATTAGATTCGCCCTTTCTGGCACTTTGCCCGTCTATTCCCATTGCCCTGTAGCGGTGGCGAATGGGTTAATATGGGGTTAAAGCCACCTTGCTATTGAAAGGTGACCTTAAGCCAGGTTAATAATTGAGAGCTGTCAATTAGACAACTATCAATTATTAATCCTATTGCATGAAATAAAAATAAAACACACACACTTTAATTAAAAATCATTTTAATGAAATAAAGACACATGTTTTTGACCATCTTTTATTTTACTGCAAAAACCATTTCCTGTAATAAAAATAAAATAAAAAAGCAAAATTATTCTTACCTATCCCATGCACAGTCAGGTCCCACGGTGTAATCCTTCAGAAAGGGTTAATGTTTACTGCAGGGACCGCAGCTATTGCTGCAGCCTCACAGTAAACCCCCAAATGAATAAGTTCCTCTCCTGGCTGACAGGAGAGTAAAGGCTGGGTGTCACATAACGATACACCAGCGATCCCGACAACGATATGCACTTGTCAGGATCGCTGGTGTATCGCTACATGATCGCTGCTGAGCTGCCAAACAGGCAGCTCAGGCAGCGATCTGGGACAGCAAAACTGCGGGTAACATCGCTTAAGGGCCCGTCTCACATAGCGATTTCGCTACCGAGATCGCTGCTGAGTCACTAGTTTTGTGACGCAGCAGCGAGCTCACCAGCGATATCGCTGTGTGTGACATTCAGCGACGATCAGCCCCCCTGCCGGGTATCGCTGATCGTCGCAGAAATGTCAGGACCTTTTTTTGATCGCTGGTTTCCCTCTGACAGGCACGCATCGCTGCGTGTGACAGGCGGGAGACCAGCGATCCGCTGGTAACCAAGGTACACAGCGGGTTTCCAGGCACCGCGCAGCGCTTGGAAACCCGCTGTGTACCTTGGATACCAGCTCCCTGCATCAGGGCGCTGGTATCCAAGGTACACAGCGGGTTTCTAGGCACAGCCCCGCGCCTGGAAACCCGCTGTGTACCTTGGTTACCAGCGGATCGCTGGTCTCCCGCCTGTCACACGCAGCGATGCGTGCCTGTCAGCGGGAAACCAGCGATCAAAAAAAGGTCCTGACATTTCAGCGACGATCAGCGATACCCGGCAGGGGGGCTGATCGTCGCTAAATGTCACACACAGCGATATCGCTGGTGAGCTCGCTGCTGCGTCACAAAACTAGTGACTCAGCAGCGATCTCGGTAGCGATATCGCTATGTGAGACGGGCCCTTAAGTGGAAAGCTTAATTGATTGCTTTCCACTTTCACTTCAGGTCAGCCAGGGACACAATCAGTGACGTCAGAGGGAACTGATTAACAAAAATAGGGGTTCCCTTCGAAAAAAAAATGGCGTGGGGTCCCCCCTATTTTTGTTAACCAGCCAGATGAAGCAGACCGCTGAGGCCTGGATTTTCAGGCTGTTAAGGAGCCAAGATCCATGAACCTTGCCAGCCTGATAATACCAGGCCACAGCAGTCTGCATATCTTGGCTGATTAACAAAAATAGGGGATCCCCTCGAAAAAAATTGGCGTGGGGTCCCCCTATTTTTGTTAACCAGCCAGATGAAGCAGACCGCTGAGGCCTGGTTTTTCAGGCTGGTAAGGATCCAATATCCATGGACCTTGCAAGCCTGATAATACCAGGCCACAGCAGTCTGCTTAGCTTGGCTGGTTAACAAAAATAGGGGATCCCCTCGAAAAAAAAATGGCGTGGGGATCCCCCCTATTTTTGTTAACCAGCCAAGTAAAATGCAGACTGCTGCGGCCTGGTATTAAAAGACTGTCAAGGCCCATGGATTTTGGCCCTCAACAGCCTGATAATACCAGGCTACAGCAGCCCCACATTTGGCGCATCAAAAGATGTGCCAATTGTGGCACTTTAACCGGCTCTTCCCACTTGCCCTGTAGCGGTGGCAAGCGGGGTAATAAGGGGTTAATGTCACCGTTGATTGCACGGTGACAATAAGCCCGGTTAATAATGGAGAGGCGTCAATAAGACACCGATCCATTATTAATCCCAAAGTTTTTAAATGTATAAAAAAAAGACAAAGCAAGAAAAAAGTCTTTTAATGAAATAAAAGAGACAACACAGTTTTCATTAATTTTATTACTCTCTCATTCCTGCGACGCCATCGATCTCCTGTAAAAAAAGAAAAAAAAAAAACCCAACAGTATACCACCTGTCCGACGCAGTCCATAACGACAGTCCCACGACGATCCAGCTCTGCTACATCGCAATGACAGGCAGAGCCTGTCATCGCAACGCAGCACAGCTGATTACCTGCTTTCCCGGCGGTGACGTCATCGGACTGACTGCTTTAAGGTCGGGATTACCCAGCAGTCACTGCAGTTATCGCGAGAAACTGCATGTGACCGCCGGGGAAAGATGATGGCGGCCATGAAGCAGTCCAGCCCGTGACCGCCGGAGATCTTCTGCCAGGTAAGTGCCGCTGACTCCTGACAGACCCGACCGACGGACACTGACAGTGACAGTGACAATCCCGATTCCGGTATCCGATATGACGAAAATATCGGATCTCGGAATCGGAATTCCGATACAGCCATTATCGGCCGATACCCGATATTTGCAGTATCGGAATGCTCAACCCTAATCAGAGGATATTTTACTATGTAGAAGTGTATAAACTATACATATATGTATATATATATGTCACAATGACATGTATATATATATATATATGTATTCTATGTGTGTATATTTAGTGTTTACAAGGAAATAAAGGTTTTTTTTAGTTGCGATATTTTGTTCCCATAGACTTACATTGGACTTCCGGTATCGAAATCGGATATCGGCGATATTTAGTGCTATCGGCGATATAATTTCGATACGATATTTTTAGATATCGAGCACTATCGCTCAACACTATTTTCTATCCATGAGCCAGTTCTTAACCCACTTACACATATTTTCCCCTATCCCCATTGTTCTCATTTTATGTATCAACCTTTTGTGTGACACTGTATCAAAAGCTTTTGAGAAGTCCATGAACACCACGTCCACTGCATTCCCTTGGTCCAGTCCTGAACTTACCCCTTCATAAAAGCTTATCAGATTAGTCTGACAAGAACGGTCCCTCGTAAACCCATGCTGATACTGTGTCATGAGGTTATTCAGCTTCAGATACTCCAATATAGTATCCCTTAAAAAACCCTCCAGGATTTTACCCACAGTAGATGTTAAGCTCACTGGCCTATAATTTCCAGGTTCAGTTTTTGCCCCCTTTTTGAATATTGGCACCACATTTGCTATAAGCCAGTCCTGTGGTACAGACCCAGTTATTATGGAATCTTTAAAGATTAAAAATAATGGTCTATCTATAACTGTACTTAATTCCTGCCGTACTCGGGGGTGTATCCCATCCGGCCCGGGGATTTGTCAACTTTAGTGATTTTTAGACGCCGCCATACTTCCTGCTGGGTTAAGCAGGTGACATTTAATGGAGAAATTTTTTTTATCTCTGATCATGTTATCTGTCATGGGATTTTCTTGTGTAAATACAGTTGAAAAAAAGTAATTTAGCATATTGGCTTTTTCCTCATCCTCATCCACCATTTCACCCAGACTATTTTTAAGGGACCAACACTATCATTTTTTAGTTTCTTGCTATTTATGTAGTTAAAGAATATTTTGGGATTATTTTTACTTTCTCTGGCAATGAGTCTCTCTGCCTCAATCTTTGCTGTCTTGATTTGCTTTTTACAGAATTTATTCAGTCTTCTGTATTTATTTAATGCCTCATCACTACCTACTTGCTTTATTTCCCTAAACGCTTTCTTTTTGTCCCTTATTGCGCCCCTTACAGCTCTATTTAGCCATAGTGGTTTCCTCCTAATTCTAGCATGTTTATTCCCATAGGGTATATACTGTGCACAGGTCCTATTCAGGATACTAATAAACGTCTCCCATTTTCTTTGTGTATTTTTATGTCTCAGAATATCATCCCAGTTTATTGCACCAAGATCATCTCTCATCCGTTGGAAATTTGCCTTCCTGAAGTTTAGTGTCCTTGTAACCCCTCGACTACACATCTTATTAAAGGATACATGAAAACTTATTATTTTGTGATCACTATTACCCAAGTGACCCCCAACCCTTATATTTGATATGCGGTCTGGCCTGTTGGATAATATTAGGTCTAGCAGTGCCCCCCCTCTTGTTGGGTCCTGAACTAGTTGTGAAAGGTAATTGTCTCTCATAGTTGACAAAAACTTATTACCTTTGCTGTAACTGCAGGTTTCTGTTCCCCAATGTATTTCAGGGTAGTTGAAGTCCCCCATAATAATGACTTCTCCTTGAGTTGCTGCTTCATCTATTTGCTTTACGAGGATATTCTCTGTTGCTTCCATTATTTTAGGAGACTTATAACAAACCCCTATCAGTAATTTATTATTTTTCCCCCCTCCCCTAATCTCCACCCACAGAGACTCTACATCTTCATTAGATTCACAGATATCACACAGGATGGGTTTTAAGGATGATTTTACATATAAACACACACCCCCACCTCGCTTATTTTTACGGTAATTTCTAAACAGACTATAGCCCTGTAAATTAACCGCCCAGTCGTGGCTCTCATCCAGCCAAGTCTCAGATATCCCCACCATGTCATAATTATGTTCCAACAAATTTAATTCTAATTCCGCCATTTTGTTGGTGAGGCTTCTAGCATTAGTATACATGCACTTTATGTATCTCTCTGAACCTCTATTCTTTCTTAAATTATTAACTGTTCTAACCCCACCCCCATGCCACCCCCACCCCCAATTTCATTATTTTTGCCCAGGTCTCTATCTGCACTGCCTTCCCCTAGTTCTTAGTTTAAAGACTCCTCCAACCTTCTAGCCATTTTCTCCCCCAGCACAGCTGCACCCTCCCCATTGAGGTGCAGCTCGTCCCTAGCATAGAACCTGTAGCCAACTGAGAAGTCGGCCCAGTTCTCCAGGAACCCAAACCCCTCCTTCCTACACCAATTCTTGAGCCACTTATTAACCTCCCTAATCTCCCGTTGCCTCTCTGGTGTGGCACGTGGTACCGGCAGTATTTCAGAAAATACCACGTTGGAGGTCCTTGCTTTAAGCTTGCAGCCTAATTCCCTGAAATCATCTTTAAGGACCTTCCACCTACCTCTAACTTTGTTATTTGTGCCAATGTGCACCATGACCGCTGGTCCTCACCAGCCCCTCCCAGTAATCTGTCAACCCGATCAGCGATGTGTCGGACTCGAGCGCCAGGTAGGCAGCACACTGTTCGACGATCCCTGTCTTTGTGACAGATTGCCCTATCTGTTCCCCTAATAATTGAGTCCCCCACTACCAGCACCTGTCTGGCCTGCCCTGCTCTCCTAATTCCCCCCTTACTGGAGCAGACACTCCCCTGGCTTTCAGAGGACATGCCTGGCTGCAGCAGTGCTACCCCTGTACTGACAACCCCCTCATCTGCCAACTTTGCAAACTTATTGGGGTGTGCCAGATCAGGACTAGCCTCCCTGGCGCTCTTCCCTCTACCCCGCTTTCTAACTGTCACCCAGCTTCCTACTTCAGTGTCCTGCAGCTCCACCCTAGCATCCCCCCCCTCATCTATCCCATTGAGCGTCTGCTCAGTGAGCAGAAGACTCCTTTCCATATTGTCTATGGATCTCAGTGTTGCCAGCTGCACATTTAGATCCAAGATTTGGGCTTCCAAATGCACAACGTGCTCACATCTCACGCAGCAGTATGCACCCTCGACCGGCTGTTCAAGGACTGCATACATGTGGCAAGATGTACACTGGATGGCATTGGCAATAGTGGAGCACATATCTAATGGGGATTTCACCAGACAGCAAAGATAAGTAAAAATAAATAAAAAGTATTAATAAAATTAACAGCAATTCAGTAATTCCTCCCTTGGAAACTCCCTGAATCCAAAGTCACTGAATCTCAAGTCACACTTACCACCGTTCGCACTTGTGCACCGGTCACACTCAGCTCGCTCACACTCGCTGAAGCAGAAGATTTAAAGAGATTTTTTTTTTTTCTCCTTCAGCAGCAAATCACCCTGCTGCTCAAATGCACTTCCAAAAAGACTTGAGCCCCAACCAGCTGGCCCTTATAAACCCTTAATTATCAACCCCCACCCTTAATTAACCCCTTGTGAATATAGCTACACCAAGATTTAAATGCAATATAGTTAACCTTTAAACCTTTAAACACACAGCTAGTAAAATAAGAGATTAATCCTTTAGAGAGAAAAAATAGGTTAAAAAAAGCCCCCAAAAGATAGAACAGGTAGAAAGGCACTCAGCAATCCACAATTCAGCCACTCACACCAATTCACACAAGTATTTGATTAAAGGTTTTTCAAATACTTCTTCACTGAATCTCAAGTCACACTTACCACCGTTCGCACTTGCGCACCGGTCACACTCAGCTCGCTCACACTCGCTGAAGCAGAAGATTTAAAGAGATTTTTTTTTTCTCCTTCAGCAGCAAATCACCCTGCTGCTCAAATGCACTTCCATGTTTGATCCCATTTTGTTTTTCATCATTCAAATTTTAAAAATTAAAAAAAGGAACATGGACTGATGTAAATGTTTGAAAGGGCACCCTTGGAGACTTGTGTGTCCAGATAAGTTTGACCAAGGTTTCATACCTTAGTTAGCCTGCTAGGATTATGGCTTTTTCACCATCATCGCTAGGAAAGGCCAGGTGATTCAAATTTCCAAGCTTTACATAAACCCAGCCACCTCTAACCTTGTGCCTAAAAACAGCAGCCATGGGTTTTTCTAAGCAGCTGCCTAGCACTCTGAAAATGAAAATGGTGGAGACCCACAGGACAAGGCTATAAGAAGACATCAAAGCCTTTTCAAGTTGCACCTTCCTCAGTTAGAAATGTGATTAAGAATTGGCAGTTAACAATGTGAGAGCAGGATTTATATTTGTTTATCCTGACTCCATTTTGGTCTCTTTGTACATGCATCTCCTTCCTTGCAAGATGGAGTCTATGTAAGAGTGAGTCTTAGTATTGTCTTTGTCTAAAGACTTAGAAATAATGAAGAAACAAAACTAAGGCGCAAACTATTCCTAGACCCAAAAGTTGGGTGTCAATAGTGTTAATTTTAGCCATTTAGAAGTATGTATGCTAATGCCAGCACATATTTAGAGATAAGTTGAGCCAATTATATTGTTACAATGCATGACTATTAGTAACCTATATGAACCCTGAACAATGAAAGGAGTTCTATTCTGACAATAAGAGTGTCAGTGTGGTTCTCTTTCTTTGTACATGCAAAACACTTTCAGAAAGATTTAGGCTGGCTTCACACATCCGGCGGGCGCCTTGCGGCGCCCCCGGCATTTTCCCGCAGCGCCTCATCTGAAAATCTGATGCGCCGCATGCGGCTTTTTTCGCATTGACATGCATTAGCGCCGGATGGCGCCACATGTCAATGCGTTGCATGCGGTTTTGTCCGGATGCGGCGCAAATGTACATTGCGGCGTCCGGAAAAAACGCTGCATGTAACGTTTTTTTTTTTTTGCCGGATGGTTGCTTATCTCTCCAAGTATCAGCAACCATCCGGCAAAAAAACGCATTTTGGGCGCCGGAAGTGTGAAAGCTTTTCACATGCGGCGCTGCGGCAAAATGCCGGGGGCGCCGCCAGGCACCCGCCGGATGTGTGAAAGAGGCCTTAGCAGACTCTGGAGTTGTGGTACATTGTTCTACTGTTCAGAGACACCTGCACAAATATGGCCTTCATAGAAGAGTCATCAAAAGAATACCTCTCCTGATTTCTCAAAATAAAATTCAGCATCATAAGAATTTTAACAAATCTGATGCATTTTGGAAACAAGTCCTGTTGACTGATGAGGTTAAAACAGAACTCTTTGGCCACTATGATCAAAGCTATGTGTCGAAAAAAGGGCACAGAATTTCAGGAAAATAACATCTCGCCAATCATTAAACATGGGTATGTATCAATCATGCTTTGGGATTGTATTGAAGTCAACTGCACAGGGAACATTTTAGGGGTTGATGAAAGAAGTGATTCAATGAAATTCCAACAAATTCTTCATGCAGATCTCAAACACACATCAAAATCCTCAACAGACTACCCCAAAAGGCACAAACTGAAAGTTTAACACTTAGAATCATAGAATCATAGAATGGTAGAGTTGGAAGGGACCTCCTGGGCCATCTGGTCCAACCCCCTGCTCAAAGCAGGATTCTCTAAATCATCCCAGACAGATGTCTGTCCAGCCTCTGTTTGAAGACTTCCATTGAAGGAGAACTCACAACCTCTCGTGGCAGCCTGTTCCACTCCTTGATCACCCTAACTGTCAAAAAGTTTTTTTCTAATATCTAATCTGTGTCTCCTCCCATTCAGTTTCATCCCATTGCTTCTAGTCTTTCCTTGTGCAAATGAGAATAAAGATGATCCTTCTACAATGTGACAGCCCTTGAGATATTTGTAGACAGCTATTAAGTCTCCTCTCAGTCTTCTTTTTTGCAAGCTAAACATTCCCAAATCCTGCAACCGTTCCTCATAGGACATGGTTTGCAGACCGGTCACCATTCTGGTGGCTCTCCTTTGAACTTGCTCCAGTTTGTTGATGTCTTTTTTAAAATGTGGTGCCCAAAACTGGACACAGTATTCCAGATGAGGTCTGACCAAAGAGGAGTAGAGGACAATAATGACCTCACGTGATCTAGACTGTATGCTTCTGTTGATACATCCTAGAATTGTATTTGCCTTTTTTACTGCTGCATCACACTATTGACTCATGTTCAGTCTGTGATCAATTAGTATACCCAAGTCTTTTTCACATGTGCTGTTACTTAGCCCTATTCCTCCCATTTTGTATATGCTTTTTTCATTTTTATTGCCCAGATGTAGTACTTTGCATTTTTCCCTGTTAAAAACCATTCTGTTAGTTGCTGCCCACTGCTCCAGTTTATTTATATCTTTTTGAATCCTCTCTCTCTCTTCTCTAGTATTAGCTACCCCTCCTAGCTTTGTGTCATCAGCAAATTTGATCAGTTTACCCTCAGTTCCTTCATCTAAATCATTGATAAAGATGTTGAACAATACAGGGCCCAAAACAGAGCCTTGTGGTACCCCACTTGAGACATTCTTCCAACTGGATGTGCAGCCATTTACGACCACTCTTTGAGTCCGATCACTAAGCCAGTTATGAATCCACCTAACAGTTGCCTTGTCCATTCCATACTTAGTCATTTTTTCAATAAGGATTGTGTGAGATACTTTGTCAAATGCTTTGCTGAAGTCAAGATATACTATATCTACAGCATTTCCCTGATCCACCCAGTCAGTGATTATGTCATAGAAGGAAATTAAGTTAGTATAACATGACTTATTAGTTACAAACCCATGCTGACTCTGTTTAATCACTTCATTCTTATGCAGGTACTTACATACATGTTCTTTAATAATTTGTTCAAAGATTTTTCCTGGTATAGAAGTCAGACTCACCGGCCTGTAGTTCCCTGGGTCCACCTTCTTCCCCTTTTTGAAGATAGGAACAACATTTGCTCTTCTCCAGTCTTCTGGGACTTCTCCTGTTCTCCAAGAATTTTCAAAGATTATGGACAGTGGTTCAAGAATTTCTTCTGCTATCTCCTTCAGTATTCTGGGGTGTAATTCATCTGGACCTGGAGACTTGAATTCATTTAGGTTAGCTAAGTGTTTCCACACTGTCTTTCTGTTTATAGATATCCTGGATTCTTCTATTCCTCTAATAGGACAGTGAAGATCAGTTGATGTTACATTTCCTTTCTGAGAGAAAACAGATGCAAAATAGGAATTTAAAAGTTCAGCCTTCTCAACATCCTTTCTTACCATTTCATCATTTTCATCCTGTAAAAATCCTATAGCATCTTTGATATTTTTTTTACTTTTGACGTATCCCCAAAATCCTTTTTTGTTGATTTTGACATCTCTTGCAAGCCTTAATTCATTGTCAGCTTTAGATAATCTGATTTGTGCCCTGCAGGTTCTGCAGATGGCATTATATTCTTCTTTAGATATGCCTCCCTCTTTCCATTTGATAAACATTTCTTTCTTCCTTTTTAGCATGTGTTTAAGTTCTGTGTTCATCCATCCTGGTTTCCTTAAATGCTTCCCATTCTTCCCTCTTTTTGGAATTGTTAACGACTGTGCTTTGAGAATCTCATTTTTCAAGATGTTCCATCCTTCCTGGACATTTTTGTCCTTAAGGATATCCTGCCATTGGATCCCTCCAATTCTCTTTCTGAGTCCCTTAAAATCTGCCTTTCTGAAATCTAACCTTGACGTCTGAGTCTTCACAGGTCTTCCTCCTCTTGTTATCCAAAATTCTAAAATAGCATGGTCACTACCTCCTAGGGTCCCAGCCACTCTTACCTCATCAACCATTTCCTCCCTGTTTATAAGGATTAGATCCAAGGTAGCAGATCCCCTTGTTTTCTCCTCTACCTTTTGAAAAATAAAGTTGTCAGCAAGAGAGGATAAGAATTTCCTTGACCTGTTAGTTTTGCCTGAGAGAGATTCCCAACAAATGTCTGGATAGTTGAAATCTCCCATGATCACTATGTCATATTTTTTGGAGAACTTGGCCATTTGATGCATAAAGAGTTCATCCATATCTTCAGCTTGCATAGGCGGCCTGTAGTAAATGCCTACAATGATGTCCTTTCCATTGTTCTGTCCTTGTATTCTTCACAGTCCCCTGTTCATTGAAAATCTGTGGCTAGACCTCAATAGAGCAGTGCATGCAAGATGACCCTGAAATCTCACAGAACTAGAAGAATCTTCCAAGGAAGAATGAATGAAAATATCTCAAAAAAGAATTGAAAGAATCTTGGATGGCTACAAAAAGTGTTTACAAGCTGTGGTACTTGCACAAGGGGATGCTACTGGGTACTAACCATGCAGGTGCCCAAACCTTTGCATTGACCAATTTTCCTTCTTGTAATTTTTAAAATGTAAAAGATTAATATATATTATATATATATATTATATATATATATATATACAGTACAGACCAAAAGTTTGGACACACCTTCTCATTCAAAGATTTTTCTGTGTTTTCCTGACTATGAAAATTGTAGAATCGCACTGAAGGCATCAAAACTATGAATTAACACCAGCAAAGCACCCCCACATCATCACACCACCTCCTCCATGCTTCACAGTGGGAACCAGGCTTGTAGAATCCATCCGTTCACCTTTTCTGCATGCAAAGCAGTAATCAAAGCAAAAGGTGGCTACTTTGAAGAACCTGGAATATAAGACATAATTTCAGTTGTTTCACACTTTTTTGTAAAGTGTAATATATAATTTCCCCATGTGTTAATTCATAGTTTTGATGCCTTCAGTGTGATTCTACAATTTTCACAGACATGAAAATACAGAAAAATCGTTGAATGAGAAGGTGTGACCAAACTTTTGGTCTGTACTGTATATATGTTGTGTTAAATAGTGTTTGCCTGTTCCTTATTTCCTATTCTTTTACAAGTTTGTCACACTTAAATGTTGCATATTACCAAGCAAATGTAAATATTAGACCAAGATACACAGGTAAACACAATATTAACTTTTTAAATGAAGGTATTTACTATTAAGGGAAAAAGAAATACAAACCTACAGGACCCTGTCTGAGAAAGTGATTCACCCCCTTAAAAGATAAAAAATCTGTGGTTTATCACATATTTGGGAAGCTGAGTTCAAATTCTGTAGCCACACCTAGGCCTCAAGAAGTCAATTTAATAGGGTCTGCCTGATAAAGTGAAGTAGACTAAAAGATCCTCAAAAGCTAGAAATCAGCCATGATCCAAATAAATTCTGGAGCAAATGAAATGCAAAGTAATTGAGATCTATCAGTCTGAAAAAGGTTATAAAGTCTTTTCTACAGCTTTGGGATTCCAGAAAACCACAATGAGAGCCATTATCCACAAATGGCGAAAACATGGAACAGTGGTGAACATTCGCATGAATGTCTGGCCGACCAAAATTACCCCAAGAGCATAGAGATGACTCATCCAAGAAGCTACAAAAGACTCCATAACAACATCCAAAAAACTGAAGGCCTCACTTGCCTCAGTTAAGGCCAGTGTTCATGACTCCACCATAAGAAAGAGACTAGGCAAAAATGCACTGCCTGGCAGAGTACCAAGACGAAAAATCACTGCTGAGCAATAAAAACAGAAAGATTCGTTTGTTTTGCCAGAAAACATCTTTATGATCCCCAAGACTTTTGGGAGATTACTCGGTGGACTAACGAGACAAAACTTGAAATTTTTGGAAGGTGTATGTCCCATTACATTTTGACGTAGAAGTAACAACGCATTTCAGAAAAGGAACATCATACCAACAGTAAAATAGAGTGGTGGTAGTGTGAGGATCTGGGGATGTTTTGCTGCTTCAGGACCTGGAATATTTGCTGTGGTAAATGGAACCATGAATTCTTCTGTCTTCAAAAAAATCCTCAAGGAATATCTCTGGCCATCTGTTCATGACCTTAAGCTGAAACGCATTTGGGTTATGCCGCAGGACAATGATCCAAAACACACCAGCAAGTCCACCTCTGAATAGCTTAAGAAAAAGTAAGACTTTGGAGTGACCTAGTAAAAGTCCTGACTTTAATCTATTTGAGATGCTGTGTCATGACCTTAAAAAGGCGGATTATGCTTGGAAACCCTCCGTGCCTGAATTACAACAATTCTGCAAAGATGAGTGTGCCAAAAAAATTGTGCCAAAACAATATTGTAAAAAAATTATTGCTAGTTATCGCAAACGCTTGATTGCAGTTGTTGCTGCTAATGGTTGTCCAAAAAGTTATTAGGTTTGGGAGGAAATCACTTTTTCACACGAGGCCATGTAGGTTTGGATTTTTTTTCTCTTAATAAAAAGACCTTTTAAAAACTGCATTTTGTGTTTACTTGTGTTATCTTTGTCTAATATTTAAATTGAATGATCTGAAACATTTATGTGTACAAACATGCAGAAGCATAGGAAATCAGGAAGGGGCACTTTTTCACACAACTGTATGTATATATATATATATATGTATATATATATATATATATTAACGTCCCAGACTATCTGTGGACGGGGATTACTCACTTTGCTGGTCGCTGAGGCATACGCTGGGACACTCAGGGTTCAAAAAGTCCATTTGGTTTATTAAAGTACAACATAAACCGCTTCTCTGGAACCTAGTAGTATGCAGCCATCAGTACAATGCCCATTAAACATTCAGCTTTATAGAATAAACACAGTCTCTCGCTGACCCCAGTCAGCATAACATGGATTTCGGTCCGTTACCTGTTGGTGTCGGCCACACAGGTTCCCGGATGCCTTTTCTCCTCAGAGGTATCCCACAAACATTTTCTCTAACATGAACACAGTCTCTCACTGACCCTGGTCAGCATAACATGGAC
This sequence comes from Oophaga sylvatica, assembly GCA_033576555.1. NCBI lineage: Eukaryota > Metazoa > Chordata > Amphibia > Anura > Dendrobatidae > Oophaga > Oophaga sylvatica. Next base: position 242,104,685 of record JARQOD010000002.1, on the reverse strand, counting down.
TTCTGTCCGTTACCTGTTGGTATCGGCCACTCAGGTTCCCGGATGCCTCTTCTCCTCAAAGGTGTGCCACAAACATTTCTCAATTATCCCAGTCAGTAACACTCATGGTTGTCAGACCGTCCACTCTGGAGGTATCTCACAGACCTCTTTCCTCTGGCTCAGCCAAGCCAGCACTGCCACATGTGCCAAACACACAGGCTCCATTAGGTAGCCTCTAAACACACCCACAGGTGTGATAACACCACATGGACTAGTCACATGATCGTGACATCACTTCAGGTTCTCAAACTCATAAACATACACACAGGGAAAAAGAGGTACAGTGATCACTCTCACCTCAGGGTGAGGTATATGGGTAGCCAGACCCTCCAATCTCTCATAGCTACCTATAACTCAGACACAAATGTGAACAACTACTTAGTGCTTATGTGCACTAAAGAAAACATACTCCAGGTTACAGCACAGGGAGCAGCCATCCCTGTGACACATACCTACCATTGATTATGCAGCCATTAGCCACACTACATACCTCCCCCTCTGCCTAAAGCCATGGGGCTTGGCACTTTCCCATACCCGACCAGAGACCCTTCTCGATTGTCTGTGACAGTTAAACCATCTGTTTAAGTCGGGCCCTGCTGCCGAACCCTTTTGTAGGCATCCGTCATCTGACTTCTTCCCCTTGTCAGACCACCTGCACCTTAGTGGTCAGTACAGTGTTGCGATTCCTTTGCACCCATACCTCCTGTCTGGTCTGACCCTTTGTCACCAAGTCCGCTACAGAGTCTCCCGCTTAGGTCACTCAGCCCTGAGCTAACTGAGGCATCATTACTTCTACCTCTTCCATCAAGCCACCTTCTGTTATCTCTCCGCTGGCCATTTCTCCTATGATCTTTATTACCAGGAGAGCAGTACTTCCATTTGACTCTATGTCCTCTGTTGGCTTCAGCTTGAGGAATTCCAGTCTTTAGAGAACCTCTTTGTCTCTCTATACTGCGAGTTGAATGTAGCGATCATCTTCCCATTTCCTGCAGCTCTCTTTTGATCTGCCCACATTCTCCACCAATTGTAGTGTCCCAGACTATCTGTGGACGGGGATTACTCTCTTTGCTGGTCGTTGAGGCATACGCTGGGACACTCAGGGTTAAAAAAGTCCATTCGGTTTAATAAAGTACAGTATAAACCGCTTCTCAGGAACTTAGTAGCATGCAGCCCAGTACAATGTCTGTTAAACATTCACCTTTACAGAATAAACACAGTCTCTCACTGACCCCGGTCAGCATAACACGGACTCCTGTCCATTATCTGTTTGTGTTGACCACACAGAATCCCGGATGCCTCTTATCCTCAGAGATATCCCATAAACACTTCTCTCTGACCCCAGTCAGCATAATATGGATTTCTGTCCGTTACCTGTTGGTGTCGGCCACACAGGTTCCAGGATGCCTCTTCTCCTCAGAGGTATCCCACAAACATTTCTCACTAGCATCAACACAGTCTTTCACTGACCCCAGTCAGCATAACACAGACTCCTGTCCGTTACCTATTGGTGTCGGCTATACAGGTTCACGGATGCCTCTTCTCCTCAGAGGTATCCCACAAACATTTCTCACTGACCCCGGTCAGTATCACTCACGGTTGTCAGACCGTCCACTCTGGAGGTACCTCCTTCCTCTGGCTCAGACTAGCCAGCACTGCCACATGTTCCAAACACACAGGCTCCATTAGGTAGCCTCTAACCACACCCACAGGTGAGGTAACATCACATGGACTAGTCACGTGTTCGTGACTTCACTGCAGGTCCTCAAACTCACAAACACACACAGGGAAATAGGGGTATAGTGAGCACTCTCACCCCGGGGTGATGTACAGTATATGGGTAGCCAGACCCTCCCATAACTCATAGCTACCCATAACCCAGACCCAAATGTGAAGATCAACTATTTAGTGTACTTAGTACTTTCAAGTACTTAGTGCTTACGTGCACTAAAGAAAAAATACTCCGGGTTACATCACAGGGAGCAGCCATCCCTGTGACACATACCTCCCATTGATTATGCGGCCATTAGTCACACTACTATATATATATCTAATATATACTAATGTTGTAATGTCTTCACATCCTGTCCGTCCAGATGTGTTCGGATCTCAGAATTCCAAGCGGCCGAAGGTCACCGACCGCCATATTGGGACACCCAAGTGATGGGTGTCTCAATATGGAAACTGCTGGTGGTACCACCAGTGGAACACTGTTGCAACACACACACACACACACACACACTGTATACGCCGTATGCACCACACACACACAAACATACACTGTATAGGCCATATGCACACACACACACTGTATAAGCCGCACGCACCACACACAAACACATTGTATACACACACACAGTGTACGCCGTACACACACACACTGTATATGCCGTACGCACCACACACACACACTGTATATGCCATACACACACACACTGTATATGCCGTACACACCACACACACACACTGTATACGCCGTACGCACCACACACTGTATATGCCACACACACACTGTATACGCCATATGCACGATACACATACACATGCATTGTTTACACCGTACGCACCACACACAAACACTGTATACACACACACACTGTATGTGCCGTACGCACCACACACACTGCATAAGCTGTACACACTGTATACGCCATACGCACCACACACACACACACTGTATACGCCGTACGCACACACACTGTATTCGCCACACAGACACTGTATACGCCATAGGCACGATACACACACACATTGTTTATGACATATGCACGCACATACATTGTATACGCCATAACACCACACACACACACTGTATACGCTGTACGCACCACACACACTGTACACGCTGTACGCACCATACACACACACACACACACACATACATCGTACATGCTGTAAGCAAAGCACACACACACACTGTATACGCCACATGCAACACACACACACACTTTATACGCCATATGCACACATACACACTGTATACGCCACACACACACTATATATATGCCATAAGCACCACACACTGTATACGCCGTACGCACCACACACACAATGTACATGCCGTACGCACCACGCACACACACACTGTATATGCTGTATGCACCACACACCCACTGTACATGCCGCATGCACAACACACACTGTATATGCCGTACACACCGCTCATACACACACATACTGTATATGCACTACACACTACACACACACTGTATACGCCATACGCACCACACACACACACACTGTATACGCCGTACGCACCACACACTGTTTACGCCACACACACACTGTATACGCCATAGGCACGATACACACACACATTGTTTATGACATATGCACCGCACATACATTGTATACGCCATACACACCACACACACACACACTGTATACGCTGTACGCACCACACACACTGTACACGCTATACGCACCATACACACACATACACACACATACATCATACATGCTGTAAGCAAAGCACACACACACACTGTATACGCCACATGCAACACACACACACTTTATACGCCATACGCACCACATACACACTGTATACGCCACACACACACACTATATATATGCCATAAGCACCACACACTGTATACGCCGTAAGCACCACACACACAATGTACATGCCGTACGCACCACGCACACACACACTGTATATGCTGTATGCACCACACACACCCACTGTACATGCCGCATGCACAACACACACTGTATATGCCGTACGCACCGCTCATACACACACATACTGTATATGCACTACACACTACACACACACTGTATACGTCGTATGCACCACACACACAAACACTCTGTATATGCTGTACGCACCACACACACACTGTATATGCCGTACGCAGCCTCTTGCACGGTTCCACCAGCGGAACACCGTTGCAAACATGCCGCTGCCGGGAACAGCCGAATGATTCACTGACCGCTGCAATCTTTGTACAGGAGGAGTGCATGGCAGTTTTAAAGAGAGAGTGGATAGGTGGGTGAGCACATGGGGAGAGATTCTCAACACTGCAAAGCCTGCCCCCATCGTGACATTACCGCCTTCCCGATGCAATAGCATTGGGCCTCCATCTAGTATATATACAGCGCCTTCTGAAAGTGTTAGGCTCCCTGGAACTTTTCAACTTTTTCCCACATATCATGCTTCAAACCTAAAGATACCAAATGTTAATTTTTGGTGAAGAATCAACAACAAGTGGGACACAATTTAATGGTTATTTTAAATTTTTGTGGAAATACAAAAACTGAAAAGTGGGGCGTGCAATATTATTCGGCCCCTTTATCTTAATACTTTGTTGTGCCACCTTTTACTGTGATTACAGCTGCAAGTCGCTTGAGGTATGTCTCTATCAGTTTTGTACATCGAGAGACTGAAATTCTTGCCCATTCTTCCTTGGCAAACAGCTCGAGCTCAGTGAGGTTGGATAGAGATCATTTGTGAACAGCAGTTTTCAGCTCTTTCCACAGATTCTCGATTGGATTCAGGTCTGGACTTTGACTTGGCCATTCTAACACCTAGATATGTTTATTTGTGAACCATTCCATTGTAGATTTTGCTTTATGTTTGGGATCATTGTCTTGTTGGAAGACAAATCTCTGTCCCAGTCTCAGGTCTTTTGCAGGCTCCAACAGGTTTTCTTCAAGAATGGTCCTGTATTTGGCTCGATCCATCTTCCTATCAATTTTAACCATCTTCCCTGTCCCTGCTGATGAACAGCAGGCCCAAACCATGATGCTTCCACCACCATGTTTGACAGTGGGGATAGTGTGTTCAGGGTGATGAGCTGTGTTGCCTTTACGCCAAACATATCGTTTGGCATTGTTGCCAAAAGTTCGATTTTGGTTGCATCTGACCAGAGCACCTTCTTCCACATGTTTGGTGTGTCTCCCAGGTGGCTTGTTGCAAACTTTAAATGACACTTTTTATGGATATCTTTGAGAAATGGCTCTCTTCTTGCCACTCTTCCATAAAGGCCAGATTTGTGCAGTGTACGACTGATTGTTGTCCTATGGACAGACTGTCCCACCTCAGCTGTAGATCTCTGCAGTTCATCCAGAGTGATCATGGGCCTTTTGGCTGCATCTCTGATCAGTCTTCTCCTTGTTTGAGATGAAAGTTTAGAGGGACGGCCGGGTCTTGGTACATTTGCAGTGGTATGATACTCCTTCCATTTCAATATGATCGCTTGGACAGTGCTCCTTGGGATGTTTAAAGTTTTGGAAATCATTTTGTATTCAAATCCGGCTTTAAACTTCTCCACAACAGTATCACGGACCTACCTGTTGTGTTTCTTGGTTTTTATGATGCTCTCTGTGCTTCAAACAGAACCCTGAGACTATCACAGAGCAGGTGAATTTATACGGAGACTTGATTACACACAGGTGGATTTCATTTATCATCATTAGTCATTTAGGACAACATTGGATCATTCAGAGATTCACAATGAACTTCTGGAGTGAGTTTGCTGCATTGAAAGTAAAGGGGCCGAATGATATTACACTCCCCACTTTTAAGTTTTTGCATTCCCACAAAAATTTAAAATAACCAATAAATTTCATTCAACTTTACTATTGTGTCCCACTTGTTGATTCTTCACCAAAAATTTACATTTGGTATCTTTATGTTTGAAGCATGATATGTGGGAAAAGGTTGAAAAGTTCCAGGGAGCCGAATACTTTCACAAGGCACTGTATCTTTGTACATGCATTTGATTACTGATCTAGAATTAGTTATAAACTATAACTTGCATTATATTCTGCTGTTTATGACAATTCCCGAGTAGGTCACAATGCCTTAACCCTTCACAATATATGATGTACAGTTACTTCATTTTCCAAGTGATTAACTTTGTTGCGGACTCACGAGGAAAGTTGATATCTTACTTTCCCATCAGATGATGGCTGTGTTATTCAGTCACTATTTGCCTCTAACAACTGCAAGTTGAGTGGAGCTATGCCCAGTGCTGTTAACCTGTTAAATGCACAGTGTTTCGGCGGTTACCACTGCAATCTTGCCGCACTGGGGTCCTGGGTTCAAATCCCACCAAGAACAACATCTGCCAGGAGTTTGTATGTTGTCCGTATGTTTGCGTGGGTTTCCTCAGGATACTCTGGTTTCCTCCCACACCCTAAAGAGTTACTGATAGGGAGTCTAGATTGTGAGCCCCAATGATGACAGTGCCAATAATGTCTGTGATGTGCTGTGAAGTAGAATAAATAAATGCTGCTGTCAATCTCTGATAGCGGCATTTAATGCTTGTTGGCAGGGGGGAGCTTCATTCTATGTGCCCATTGGCGAGCCCATGACATGATCATGGGGCGCTGATGGGTTGCCATGACAGTCAGGCATCTGCTGAAGACTCCTGTGCTTGTCATGATGGTACTCTTGTGAAACCAGCCTGTAGCTGATGTTCATAATAAGCTGTGGTTTTTACTATACACAGCAGTAGCAGAGGTGTGTATAGCACAAGCAATCAGATGATCACAGGTTCAAGTACCTTAACCCCTCTCTGCCATCAGACGTACTATTCCGTCCATGTGACCCTGGACCTAATTCCCATGGACGGAATAGTACGTCATGGGCGATCAGCTGCGCTCCCGGGGGGAGCGCAGCTGATCGCCGCCGGGTGTCAGCTGATTATCACAGCTGACACCCGTGACTGTGTGTCAGGAGCGGTCACGGACCGCTCCCTGCACATTAACCCTTGAAACACCGCGATCAAACATGATCGCGGTGTACCCGGGGCACAGGGGAGGATCGCGCAGGCAGGGGGCTCCCTGCGCGCTCCCCTGAGACCCTCAGAGCAGCGCGATGTGTCGCGCTGTTCCGAGGGTCCGTCCTCCCTCCAGGTCCCCGGATCCAAGATGGCGCCGGGGTCCTGCAGGGAGGCGGCTTCCTCAGTGCCTGCTGAGAGCAGGCGCTGGGGAAGCCTGCAGCGATGCCAGAGCGATCGCTGGTGTGACAGAGTGCTGTGCACACTGTCACACCAGCGATCTGATAAAATACTGTGATGTCCCACCCTGGGACAAAGTAAAAAAGTAAAAAAAGTAAAAATAAAAAGTGTAAAAAAAAATCATAAAAAAAAAAAAATATTCCCCAATAAATTCATTTTTTCCTGTAAATAAAAAAAACAAAACAATAAAAGTACACATATTTGGTATCGCCGCGTCCGTAACGACCCCCCCTATAAAACTGACCCACTAGTTAACCCCTTTAGTGAACCCCTTAAAAAAAAAAAAAAACGAAGCAAAAATCAATGCTTTATCATCATACCGCCGAACAAAAAGTGAAATAACACGCGATCAAAAAGACCGATATAAATAAACATGGTACCACTGAAAACGTCATCTTGTCCCGCAAAAAACGAGCCATCACACAGCATCATGAGCGAAAAATAAAAAAGTTATAGCTCGCAGAATAAAGCGATGCAAAAATAATGATTTTTTATATAAAATTGTTTTCATTCTATAAAAGCGCCAAAACCTAAAAAAAATGATATAAATGAGGTATCGCCATAATCGTACTGACCAGAAGAATAAAACTGCTTTATCAATTTTACCACACGCGGAACGGTATAAACGCCTCCCCCAAAAGAAATTCATGAATTGCTGATTTTTGTTCATTCTAACCACCCAAAAATCGAAATAAAAAGCGATCAAAAAATGTCACGTGCTCAAAAATGGTACAAATAAAAACGTCAACTCGTCCCGCAAAAAATAAGACCTCACATGACTCTGTGGGCCAATATATGCAAAAATTAAAGCTCTCAAAATGTGGTGATGCATAAAACTATTTTTTGCAATAAAAAGCGTCTTTTAGCGTGACAGCTGCCAATCACAAAAACCCGCTATAAATAGTAAATCAAACCCCCTTTATCACCCCCTTAGTTAGGGAAAAATAATAAAATTAAAAAAATGTATTAATTTCCATTTTCCCGTTAGGGTTAGGGTTGCGGCTAAAGTTAAGGTTAGGGTTGGCGCTAACGTTAGTATTAGGGTTAGGGTTGGCGCTAACGTTAGGATTAGGGTTGGGATTAGGGTTATGGGTGTGTTAGGGTTAGGTTTGTGGTTAGGGTTGGGACTAGGGTTATTGGTGTTTGGGGTTAGGGTTGGAGTTAGAATTGGGGGTTTCTGCTGTTTAGGCACATCAGGAGCTCTCGAAATGTGACATGGCGTCTGATCTCAATTCCAGCCAATTCTGCGTTGAAAAAGTCAAATGGTGCTCCTTCACTTCTGAGCTCTGCCATGCGCCCAAACAGTAGTTTACCCCACATATGGGGTATCAGCATACTCTGGACCCCAAGAGTTATTGTGCAATTTGGCCTATTTCTCCTGTTACCCTTGGGAAAATAAAAAAACTGGGGGCGACAAAATCATTTTTGTAAAAAAAAAAATGATTTTTTTGTTTTTACGGCTGTATGTTATAAAACTTCTGTGAAGTACTTGGGGCTTCATAGCGCTCACCACACTTCTAGATAAGTTCCTTGTGGGGTCTATTTTCCAAAATGGGGTCACTTGTGGGGGGTTTCCACTGTTTAGGCGCATCAGGGGCTCTCCAAATGCGACATGACGCCCCCAGACCATTCCATCAAAGTCTGCAATCCAAAACGTCACTACTTCCTTCCGAGCCCCGACGTGTGCCCATACAGTAGTTTTCTCCCACATATTGGGTATCAGCGTACTCAGGACAATTTGGACAACAACTTTTGGGGTCCAATTTCTCCTGTTACCCTTGTGAAAATAAAATATTGGGGGCGAAAAAATCATTTTTGTAAAAAAAAAAAGGATTTTTTATTTTTACGGCTGTACGTTATAAACTTCTGTGAAGCACTTCGGGGTTCAAAGTGCTCACCACACATCTAGATAAGTTCCTTGTGGGGTCTATTTCCAAAATGGGGTCACTTGTGGGGGGTTTCCACTGTTTAGGCGCATCAGGGGCTCTCCAAATGCGACATGACTCCCCCAGACCATTCCATCAAAGTCTGCAATCCAAAACGTCACTACTTCCCTTCCGAGCCCCGACGTGCGCCCATACAGTAGTTTACTCCCACATATTGGGTATCAGCGTACTCAGGACAAATTGGACAACAACTTTTGGGGTCCAATTTCTCCTGTTACCCTTGTGAAATAAAATATTGGGGGCGAAAAAATCATTTTTGTAAAAAAAAAAAGGATTTTTTATTTTTACGGCTGTACGTTATAAACTTCTGTGAAGCACTTTGGGGTTCAAAGTGCTCACCACACATCTAGATAAGTTCCTTGAGGGGTCTAGTTTCCAAAATGGTGTCATTTGTGGGGGGTTTCCACTGTTTAGGCAGATCAGGAGCTCTCCAAACACGACATGGCATCCAGCCAATTCTGCGTTGAAAAAGTCAAACGGCGCTCCTTCCCTTCCAAACTCTGCCATGCACCCAAACAGTGGTTTACCCCCACATATGGGGTATCAGCGCACTCAGGACAAATTGCACAATAACTTTTGGAGTCTTGTTTCCCTTGAGAAAATAAAAATTGGGGTGAAAAGATCAATTTTGTGGAAAAAATATAATTTTTTAATTTTACGGCTCTACGTTATAAACTTGTGTGAAGCACTTGGGGGTTCAAATTGCTCACCAAAGATCTAGATAAGTTCCTTAGGGGGTCTAGTTTCCCAAATGGGGTCACTTGTGGGGGGTTTCCACTGTTTAGGCACATCAGGGGCTCTCCAAATGCAACATGGCGTCCAATCTCAATTCCAGCCAATTTTGGTTGGAAAAAGTCAAATAGTGCTCCTTCCATTCCGAGCTCTGCCATGCGCCCAAACAGTGGTTCCCCCCCACATATGGGGTATCAGCGTACTCAGGACAAATTGGACAATAAATTTTGTGGTCCAATTTCTCCTGTTACCTATGGGAAAATAAAAAATTAGTGACTAAGAGATAATTTTTGTGGGAAAAAAATAGGATTTTTTATTTTCATGCCCGGGCATTATAAACTTGTGTGAAGCACTTGGGGGTTCAAAGTGCTCACCAAAGATCTAGATAAGTTCCTTAGGGGGTCTAGCTTCCAAAATGGGGTCACTTGTGGGGGTTTCCACTGTTTAGGCTCATCTAGGGCACTACAAACGGAACATGACCCCCATCAATGTTTGCATTCCAAAACGTTACTGCTTCTTTTCCAAGCCCTGCCGTGCGCCCAAACAGTTTCCCCCCCCCCACATATGGGGTATCAGCGTACTCAGGACAAATTGGACAACAAGTTTTGGGGTCCAATTTCCTTGGGAAAAATCAAAAATTTGGGACTAAAAAATCATTTTTGTGGAAAATTGTTTTTTTTTTTTTTCACACCCAGGCATTATAAACTTTTGTGAAACACTTTGGGGTTCAAAGTGCTCACAACAGATCTAGATAAGTTCCTTAGGGGGTCTAGTTTCCAAAATGGTGTCACTTGTGGGGGGTTTCCACTGTTTAGGCGTATCAGGGGCTCTCCAAACACGACATGGCGTCCAATCTCAATTCCAGCCAATTTTAGTTTGAAAAAGTCAAACGGCGCTCCTTCCCTTACGAGCTCTGCCGTGTACCCAAACAGTGGTTTTCCCCCACATATGGGGTATTGGCGTACTCAGGAGAAATTGCACAACAACTTTATCTGTCCATTTTCTCCTTTTACCCTTGTGAAAATAAAAAAAAGTTTGTAAAAGATCATTTTTGTGGCTAAAAAGTTAAATATTAATTTTTTCCATCCACGTTGCTTCAGCTCCTGTGAAGCACCTGAAGGGTTAATAAACTTCTTGAATGTAGTTTTGAGTACCTTGAGGGGTGCAGTTTTTATAATGGTGTCACTTTTGGGTATTTTCTGCCATATAGACCCGTCAAAGTGACTTCAAATGTGAGGTGGTCCCTAAAAAAATGGCTTTGTAAATTTTGTTGTAAAATGAGAAATCACTGGTCAACTTTTAACCCTTCTAATTTCCTAACAAAGAAAAATTTTGGTTCCAAAATTGTGCTGATGTAAAGTAGACATGTGGGAAATGTTATTTCTTAACTATTTTGTGTGACATATTTCTCTGTTTTAAGGGAAAAAAAATTCAAAGTTTGAAAATTGCAAAATTTTTAAAATTTTCGCCATATTTGCGTTTTTTTCAAAAATAAACGCAAGTTATATCGAAGAAATTTTACCACTAACATGAAGTACAATATGTCACGAGAAAACAATCTCAGAATCGCGAAGATCCGTTGAAGCGTTCCAGAGTTATAACCTCATAAAGAGACAGTGGTCAGAATTGTAAAAATTGGCCCGGTCATTAACGTGCAAACCACCCTTGGGGGTGAAGGGGTTAAGGGGATTAATAAGTACAGTAAAAAGTGAAAACTATTGTTTTAAAAATTTGAAAAAAATAATGAAAAATTCAAATGAAGCCTCTTTTCCCCCGTTATAAATAAAAACATTTGAACAAAGCATATATTTGGTATTGTTACGTCCATAAAAGTATGATCCATAAAAATATAAAGTAAGTTAATCCGATTGGTAAATTAATCTGATAAGTACCGTAATAGGAAAGAATCAAATGTCAGAATTACTGTTTTTCAGCCTCCGCAACACTGCAATAAAATGCAAAATGAGATCAAAATATTGTATCTACAGCAAAATTGTATCAATAAAAACATCAACTCAGTGTCCAAAAAATAAGCCCTCCCACAGTCCCATCGACCAAAAATTGAACATGTAACAAGTCTCGGAAAACAGCGACACAGGGAAAACTTTTTTTATTTTTCAAATTTCCCAAAAATTTTTCACCACTTAAAAAAAAACACTATGCATGTTTGGTACCTGCCTAATCATAATGACCTGAACAATATTTCCAAGTCATTTAGAGTTCGTGATAAATAAAAAAAAAAAACAATTGTGAAATTGCACTTTTTTTTGCAATTTCGACAAACTGATTTTTTTTCCCCTGCTTTCCAGTGCATCATATGACAAAATGAATGGTATCTTTCAAAAGTACAATTCGTCCCACAAAAACACAGCCCCTCTTATGATTATTTGGCATAAAAGTAAAATTACGACTCTTGGAAGATGAAGAGAAAAAATCAAACTAAAAAATGGAAATTTGTCGCAGAAGGAAGGGATTAAATATAATGTGTCATCAGAAAATGTTATGTTAAAAGTATTTTTTTTACTTTCTTCATATTTTTTCAGATCATGATTAGAGTTGAGTGAAACAGGTCTGACAGATTCATAAGTCGCCGACTTTTGCCAAAGTCGGGTTTCATTGACCGAAACACGACCATAGCGTGAAGTCGGCCATGCAGTCGGCAAAACGAGTGCCAAAGTCGGTTTTCCCAGAATGCTTTCAGGAGCCTTTTTTCAGCCAATGAGCAAGGACGTACACTGTGGACAATGAGATGACATGGGCAGCGTCCACCACCATCTTAGAGAAGGGCATTGCAGTGATTGGCTTGCTTTGGGGGAGCGTCATAGTGTCTAAAAAAGCCCTGAGGGCCGACTTCCATTTTATTTCTGCCTATATTAACAGTAGGGAGAGGCTGCGGATGCTGTTTATCAGTAGTGAGAGAGTTAGGGCTGGAAAGAGAAGTTCTTCTGTGCTTGTGCTGATAGCAATTGTGCTGTACAGTTAGTGTGCAGTGACAGGGGAGGATTTTCTTGTGTGCAGCAGCACTGAGCGTCTGTGTCTGACTCCAGAAATATATACGGAGATTGAAATTTTCCCCTACACAGTATACAGCTGTCCGCTTCTGATACAGTACCGTATATCTGCTCTTTGTATTACGGTCAAATCCATACTGAGTGAGCGTCTGTGTGTGACTCCAGAATATATACAGAGATTGAAATTTTCCCCTACACCGTATCCAGCTGCCCGCTTCTGATATAGTACCGTATATCTGCTCTTTGTATTACCGTGAAATCCATACTGAGAGAGCGTCTGTGTGTGACTCCGGAAATATATACGGAGATTGAAATTTTTCCCTACACCGTATACAGCTGTCCACTTCTGATACAGTACCGTATTTCTGCTGTTTTTATTATGGTCAAATCCATACTGAGTGAGCGTCTGTGTCTGACTCCTGAAATATATACGGAGATTGAAATTTTCCCCTACACCGTATACAGCTGTCTGCTTCTGATACAATATCGTATATCTGCTCTTTGTATTACGGTCAAATCCATACTGAGTGAGCGTCTGTGTGTGACTCCGGAAAGATATACGGAGATTTGAAATTTTCCCCTACACCATATACAGCTGTCCGCTTCTGATACAGTACCGTATATCTGCTCTTTGTATTACAGTCAAATACATACTGAGTGAGCGTCTGTGTGTGACTCCGGAAATGTATACGAAGATTGAAATTTTCCCCTACACCGTATACAGCTGCCCGCTTCTGATATAGCACCGTATATCTGCTCTTTGTATTACGGTGAAATCCATACTAAATGAGCGTCTGTGTGTGACTCCGGAAATATATACGGAGATTTAAATTTGCCCCTACACCGCATACAGCTGTCCGCTTCTGATACAGTACCGTATATCTGCTCTTTGTATTACGGTGAAATCCATACTGAGAGAGCGTCTGTGTGTGACTCTGGAAATATATACGGAGATTTAAATTTTTCCCTACACCGTATACAGTTGTACGCTCCTCATACAGTACCATATATCTGCTGGTATTTTTGGTACATTTTCCCAAACATGAGGATGTATGGTGGAAGAGGCCGAGGACGTGGGCGGGGGGGCCAGCTGGTACTGATGGTGGTGTTGGTGCATCTGCTGGTAGGGCCAAAAGCACAATAGCACCTAAGGCAGGAGGTGTTGAACCTGCGTCATCGTCTGGCTCCAAAAGGCCTGGAAGTCTCCCTTTTCTTGAAGTAGGTAAACCGCTTTTAAAGCCGGAGCATCAGGAACAGGTTTTGGTTTACATTGCCGAAACAGCCTCCAGCTCTATCACCTCCTCTTCTGGTCAGGAATATCACCTTTCCTTGTGTCCTTCACCCCCACCAAAAGTGAAGGATGCGGCAGGCCACACTTCAGATTACTCCCTGGAGCTCTTTTCACATACCATGCCTGGATTATCAAGTCAAATCCTGAATTCCCCAGTCCAAGATGAATCTGACATGAAGTGCACTTATGCACAGCCACTGCTATATGATTCTGCTGGTACATTCTCCAAGAGTACTGCATTGCCATCGCAGTTTACTGAGCCAGATTCTGACCCTGATGAAACTCAGGTGCCCCTTCCCGCATATTATACCACCTTACACGGTGACACAGAGAAAGGTGTAGATGAAATTGAAGAGGAGGAGATGGATGACCCAGTTGTTGACCCGGATTGGCATCCATTGGGGGAAGAGGGTGCCGCTGGCAATAGCTCAGAAGAGGACAATCCGCAGCAGGCATCGACATCGCAGCTGCGGTTATCTAGCAGGCCCGCAGCAGTCCAAAAACGTATTAAAAAAGCAAAAAGAGTTGCAGGACAGCTTGGCCAGACTGTCAAATTAGCACAGCGTGCAAGCCCTGGAAAGTTTTCCCATAATAGGAAGAATCCAGTGTGGCACTTTTTTGACCAAAATCCTATTGATGAGGCAAAGGTTAGCTGTAAGAAGGGAAAAATCTCAGAAATTTTAATACCAGTTGCATGCTTAGACATGTAAACATCATACACTTGCAAGCGTGGACGGACTACAAAACCTCACTGGCTTTAAACGCTGTAGGGATTCGCTCTGGTAGGCAGTGGCAGGGCCGCACTACTGAGGCAACACACAGGCTTAGAGTCCAACTTCAGTGGTTTAATGTCACTTTAAACACCAGGATCACAGAAACATAACAAAAACACAAATATACTCTGACTTGGAGAATCACTGGTCCCAGACTCATCCTTGCTGGGACGGGCTTAACTAAGCGGCTGCCAGGTCAGCAGCGACCGCCAGGTGCCATTCCCCGAGGTGTCTGGAGTGTAGATGCTAGTGCTTTTTCAGCACATGTCGTCCAAAACAGATGCAGGCTGGCTCCAGCCGAGCTTCTACTCTTCCATATCTCTCTCTTGCACTCACCCTCACCATTACATAGCCTCTAACCATACCCACAGGTGAGGTACACATCACCTGGGCTGATCATGTGACCATGACATCATCACAGGTCCCTGTCTTCAGAGAAAATCCCGGCCAAACTTTAACCTGCTGGAAGAAATGTATATTCAATCCAGCAAAACACCCTTTGCTGTACCACATACCTCCCTCCTTTGTTCAACCCTAGGGGGGTGGACATATGACATACAGTGAACTCTGGACAGGGCATCTGCGTTCCCCTGTAGTCTGCCTGCCCGATGTTCTACTGAAAATTTACAATTTTGCAGGGACAGAAACCACCTGGTGACTCGGGCATTCTTCTCTTTAGCTTGACTCATCCACGTCAGAGGGGAATGATCAGTCACCAACCGAAGTGTTCTCCCAGCAGATAATAGCGCAATGACTCCAGTGCCCACTTAATGGCCAGGCACTCTCTCTCCACAATACTGTACCTGGTTTCAGCTGGGGTAAGCTTCCGACTTAGAAAATTAACAGGATGCTCTTCCCCGTTAACCTCCTGAGACAGCACGGCACCAAGCCCTATCTCAGAGGCGTCAGTCTACGCAATGAACTCTCTTTTGAAATCGGGTGTAATCAAAACAGGTGTACCACACAGTGCCAATTTTAATTTTACAAAGGCCTCTTCTATCTGATCATTCCAGCAAACCATCACCGATTTCCTCCCTTTCAAGCAGTCTGTTAAAGGCGCTGACAAGGTTGCAAAGTTGGGAATAAACAGCCTGTAATATCCCACTAAACGCAAAAAAGCTTTTACCTGTTTTTTTGTTAGGGGACGAGGACAGTTCTGGATTGCCTCCACTTTGTTTATTTGGGGTTTGAGAACTCCTCTCCCAATTACGTAACCCAGGTAACGAGCTTCCTTCAACCCTATGGAACATATCTTTGGGTTGGCAGTTAGCCTGCTTGTTGCAGAGAATCTATAACCGCCTATACTTTGGGTAAGTGACTTTCCCAGTCTGCACTGTACACAACAATATCGTCTAGATAGGCATAATGGCGATGGGGACGAAGAACAATATCAATTAACCGCTGGAACGTTGCTGGCGTGCCATGCAACCCAAAGGGTAATACTGTATACTGGAACAGCCCCTCGGGTGTTACAAAAGCCGGTTTTTCCTTCGCCGCCTCTGTTAGGGGTACCTGCCAATATCCTTTTGTGAGGTCAAGGATTGAAAAATACCGTGCCTGCCCAAACCGCTCTATCAACTCATGGACCCGGGGAATGGGGTAGACGTCAAACTTTGAAACTTCATTAAGGTTTCTAAAGTCATTACAGAACCTTATCGGACCCATCAGGCTTGGGAATTAGGACTATCGGGCAGCCCTACAGTCATGGCCAAAAGTTTTGAGAATGACACAAATATTAATTTTTACAAAGTCTACTGCTTCACTTTTTCTAATGGCAATTTGCATATACTCCAGAATGTTATAAAGAGTGATCAGCTTTAACAGCAATTACTTGCAAAGTCAATATTTGACTAGAAAATGAACTTTATCCCCCAAAACACATTTCAACATCATTGCAGCCCTGCCTTAAAAGGACCAGCTAACCTCTTTTCAGTGATTGCTCCATTAACACAGGTGTGGGTGTTGATGAGGACATGGCTGGAGATCAATCTGTCATGATTAAGTAAGAATGACACCACTGGACACTTTAAAAGGAGGCTGGTGCTTGGCATCATTGTTTCTCTTCTGTTAACCATGGTTATCTCTAAAGAAACATGTGCAGTCATCATTGCAATGCACAAAAATGGCCTAACAGGGAAGAGTATCGCAGCTAGAAAGATTGCACCTCAGTCAACAATCTATCGCATCATCAAGAACTTCAAGGAGAGAGGTTCCATTGTTGCCAAAAAGGCTCCAGGGCGCCCAAGAAAGACCAGCAAGCGCCAGGACCGTCTCTTAAAAGTGTTTCAGCTGTGGGATTGGGCTACCAGCAGTGAAGAGCTTGCTCAGGAATGACAGCAGGCAGGTGTGAGTGCATCTGCACGCACTGTGAGGCGGAGACTCTTGGAGCAAGGCCTGGTCTCAAGGAGGGCAGCAAAGAAGCCACTTCTCTCCAGAAAAAACATCATGGACAGACTGTTCTTCTGCAAAAGGTACAGGCAGTGGACTGTTGAGGACTGGGGTAAAGTTATTTTCTCTGATGAATCCCCTTTTCGATTGTTTGGGACATCAGGAAAATGCCTCATTCGGAGAAGACAAGGTGAGCGCTACCACCAGTCTTGTCTCATGCCAACTGTTAAGCATCCTGAAACCATTCATGTGTGGGGTTGCTTCTCAGCCAAGGGAATCGGCTCTCTCACAGTCTTGCCTAAAAACACAGCCATGAATAAAGAATGGTACCAGAATGTCCTCCAAGAGCAACTTCTCCCAACCCTCCAAGAGCAGTTTGGCGATCAACAATTAACTAAATGGCTCAGGGAACAAAACATAGAGATTTTGGGTCCATGGCCTGGAAACTCCCCAGATCTTAATCCCATTGAGAACTTGTGGTCAATCATCAAGAGACGGGTGGACAAACAAAAACCTAAAAATTCTGACAAAATGAAAGCATTGATTGTGCAAGAATGGACTTCTATCAGTCAGGATTTGGTCCAGAAGTTGATTGAGAGCATGCCAAGGAGAATTGCAGAGGTCCTGAATAAGAAGGGTCAACATTGCAAATATTGACTTGCTGCATTAACTCATTCTAACTGTCAATATAAGCTTTTGTTACTCATATGTTTGCAATTATATTTCTGTCTGTGATAAAAACATCTGTCAAACACACATAAAAACCAGAGGGCAGCAGATCATGTGAAAATATAATGTTTGTGTCATTCTCAAAACTTTTGGCCATGACTGTACTCACTCTGGGACTCTTCAATGACCCCTAACTCCAGCATAGTTTTTACCTCCTCCGAGATGGCTTGTCGTCGGGCCTCAGGCAACCGATACGGCTTTAGTCGGACTTTGGCCTGTGGCTACGTGACAATGTCATGTTGGATTAGGCAGGTGCGAACAGGGAGCTCTGAAAAAACGTCTGTATTTGGCTAACAAACTCCCGGACCTCCTGAACCTGTCTAAGAGACAAAGTGTCTGCTATTTTGACTACGGAGAGGGCTTCTCCTGTCCCCTCCAGGTAATGGAGTCTTCTCCACTGGAAATGCAGGAAGCGGAGGATCCCCACCCAGGTGGTCTCTATCTTTCCATGGTTTAAGCAGATTAACATGGTAAACCTGTTCTGGCTTTCTTAAGGGTATGCCACACTAAACAATATCGCTAACGGGATCGCTAAAAAAAGTCACTATTTAGCGATCCCGTTAGCGATATTGTTCAGTGCGGCAGCTTCCAGCGACGAGCTTCCTGCTGTGATCTCGCTCGTAGCTGGAATCGTTCCGGACCCTATTTCATCGCTGGCGCTCCCGCTGGGTAAGTATCTTATCGCTGTGTGGCACCTTTTCTTAGCGATTTAGCGGTACTTTTGTACCGCTAAAGTCGTTAAGATCGCTAACGGCGATAGCGTCGTTAACTATATCGCTAAATGCGGTAGCATTTAGCGATATAGAAACAATCCCGCTAGCGATCTCATTAGTATGCAACGCTAACGAGATCGCTAGCGGGATAGCTTAGTGTGGCAGTACCTTTAGTCCTGGTTGGTGTACCTTGAAGTTTACTGGCCCCACCTTCTCTATAATCTCGTAGGGTCCCTGCCACCTTGCAAGAAACTTGCTATCCACTGTAGGCACAAGTACCAACACCCGATCCCAAGGGCTAAAGGTTCTTACTCGAGCCTCCCGGTTATAGACCCGACTCTGCGACCTTTGTGCTGCCTCCATATGTTCCCGGACTAATGGCAGGACTGTCTCCATTCTTTCTGATACAGTGAAGATGTGTATCGTGTACCGTGTTAATACAAAATCTGAAGAATCACATGTTGTGTATAAATATGTGATTCTTCAGATTTTGTATTAGTCCTTGCCTGATGAAGAGACCTGAGTAGTCTCGAAAGCTTGCAGTTTGTTACCATCTTTTCAGTTAGCCATTAAAAGGTATCAACCACTGAGGACTCTCAATTCTAAATATTTTCCATTCTTTCTTGCATTTTTGCAACATGTTCTATCACACTTTTATGGGAGGTAGGTTGGTTCTCCCAGGCCTCTTTGGCTACATCAAGTAAGCCCTGTGGATGTCTGCCATACAATAGTTCAAAGGGCGAGAACCCCGTAGATGCCTGGGGCACCTCCCGCATTGCAAACAATAAATATGGCAGTAAGAGATCCCAGTCCTTCCGATCTTTGGAAACTGCTTTTTTTTAACATACTCTTCAGAGTCTTATTGAACCTTTCTACCAGACCATCTGTTTGGGGATGATAGACTGACGTGCGCAACTGTTTGACATTTAACAAGTAGCAGAGTTCCTTCATAATTTTTGACATAAAGGGGGTTCCCTGGTCTGTTCAAATTTCTTGAGGAATTCCCACCTGTGAGAACATACCCATGAGTTCTTTTGCGATAAGCTTAGAGGAAGTGTAGCATAGTGGAACCGACTCCGGATACCGGGTAGCGTAATCTAAAACTACCAGGATGTGTTGGTGACCCCTTGCTGATTTAGGGACAGGCCCAACCAAATCCATTGCCACTCTTTCAAAAGGTACCTCTATAATGGGTAAAGGCACCAACGGACTCCAAAAGTGAGCCTGGGGACTGGTTACCTGGCACACTGGACAGGAATTACAGTACCGTTTAACTTCTTCATGGATCCCTAGCCAGTAAAACCGCTGCAGAATTCGATCTAGGGTTTTCTTTTGGCCTAAATGCCCACCCAGTACATGCGCATGTGCTAATTCCATTACAAGCCTACGATATGCCTGGGGCACCAGTAATTGTTCTACCATTTCCCCCGTATTTTCTCAAATCGATACAACAAATCTTGGTTTAGCTCAAAGCGTGGCAATGCTGTAGCAGCCCCAGTTTGTTGGGGTTCCCCATTAGCAAACAGTCTATTTTCCCGGGCTCGAGCCAACGTAGGGTCTCGGAGTTGCGCTGTACCAAAATTGTCACCTGACACATTTAAGTCTGACAATCCAGTCCTGGCAGCAAGTCTTCCACCTTCCCAGCCAATACTTCTATGGGAGAAGCTTTCCTTTCCTCCACCGAAGAGAAGGTTACCCCTAACGCCAGCACTTCTTCCTCTGGGCCACCAGGCTCATGCCCTACTTCTGGAGAATGCAACCTGGTTGCCACCGGTGCCAGCAATTGTTCAGTGGGTGGGACAACAGTGGGCCAAAGTACAGGAAACAAAGGAAAATCTCTTCCAATTATTACTTCATAATGCAAATTAATCACCACCCCCACCTCGTGGCACCGCCTCCCCTCTGGCGTGTTTATCATCACTAGTATGGTGGTATAGTCTTTTAGGTCTCCATGTATACACAATACTCCAATTGTCCGACCATGCTGGTTTGCACATGGCTGGCTCGTACCAGGGTCAAAAGACTCCCTGAGTCCAGTAGAGCCAGAGCAGGGGTGCCTTCCACTTCAACTTTACACAAATGTTTCATACTGGGTCCCTCTGGGGTGCCCAATGCACACATCGGTTCGGCATAGTGAGACTGGTAGTACCCAAAGTTTGTGTCCATGGGCTCAGCCAGGTGGGGCAATCAGCTCTCACATGTCCTGGTTCCTGGCACCGCCAGCAGATTATGGGGCCCCTTTCTTACCCAGATACTTCTTGAGTGGCCTTCCTGGTCTCGGCTCGCCGAGCCACAGGTGGAAACTTAGGGAACTTTCTTGCTACTTTCCGGGGAGTCTCTCCCTGTAGTTCTTTGGTAGCCCCATATCTTTCTATGAGGTCTATAATCTGGAGGGCATTAGTAGGGGATGCCTGTCCGACCATGTTTGGAAGGAGTGGGGCAAAGCCCTCAAAAATTTATCAGTCACTATACGGTCCAGCATAACACTGGGCGACAATATCTCAGGCTGCAACCATTTTTGTAACAAGTGCACCAAGTCGTAATACTGAGACCGAGACGGCTCGGAGGGGGTAAACTCCCACTTGTGTACCCGCTGGGTCCGGGCCAAAACATTTACCTCAAGACGTGCTAGTATATCACCCTTGACCAGTGGGTAGATCCTGATAGGCTTTCAACGGTCCTGGGGCCAGAAACGGAGCAATGACTTCTGCCCACTGGTGCCTAGGTAGTCTCTCCCTCTCAGCCACTCCTTCGTAAACTTCCAGGTACATCTCAACGTCATCAGATTTCTCCATTTTTGGACTCGCTGTGCGAACCGCTTTCAGGACCTCATGGCTTCCCTGGGTAGCTCCTGTTGTCTGTGGCGCTGTGATGTACTGTATCAACAGCCGGTTGGTTTCTTGCTGCTGTTGATTAAATATCAGCTGGCTGCGTAACTCTTGCTGCTGTCGCAAAGCCTCCTGCTGCTGCTGCTGCGTAACCTACTGCTGCTGTCACATAGCCTCCATCAGCAGTTTTACCGTGGTCTCCATTTTTGGAAAGTTCTCCACCTGAGTTTACGTCACTCTTTTCACCCAGGACATAGACTAGAGTGCAGAGAAAAAAATAAGCAAAAAACAGCCTGACCTCACTGCGTTTGCCCACATTCAAGCCACCAATTGTAGGGATTCGCTCTGGTAGGCAGTGGCAGGGCTGCAGTAATGAGGCAACACACAGGCTTAGAGTCCAACTTCAGTGGTTTAATGTCACTTTAAACACCAGGATCACAGAAACATAGCAAAAACACAAATATACTCTGACTTGGAGAACCACTGGTCCCAGACTCACCCTTGCTGGGACGGGCTTAACTAAGCGGCTGTCAGGTCAGCAGCGACCGCCAGGTGCCATTCCCCGGGGTGTCTGGAGTCTAGATGCTAATGCTTTTTCAGCACGTGTCGTCCAAAACAGATACAGGCTGGCTCCAGCCGAGCTCCTCCTCTTCCACATCTCTCTCTTGCACTCACCCTCACCATTACATAGCCTCTAACCACACCCGCAGGTGAGGTACACATCACCTGGTCTGATCACGTGACCATGACATCATCACAGGTCCTTGTCTTCAGTGAAAATCCCGGCCAAACTTTAACCTGCTGGAAGAAATGTATCTCCCATCCAGCAAAACACCCTTTGCTGTTCCAGAACGCCTACATTGCCAAAATGATCTAATTAGAGATGATGCCTTTCCGTTTGGTTGAAAGCACAGCGTTCCGAGAGCTCATGGCCTATGCTGTCCTATACTATGACCTACCCAGTCAGCATTTCTTTTCTAGAAAAGCCAATCCTGCCCTTCACCTGCATGTGAAAGACCGCATTGTCCATGCACTCAATCAGTGAGTGGAAAGGTGCACCTCACAACAGATGCATGGGCCAGTAGGCATGGCCAGGGCCATTACGTGTCAATCACTGCGCACTGGGTGAATGTAGTGGATGCAGGGTCCACAGGGGACAGTGGCAGTGGAACAGTGCTGCCTAGCCCACGGTTTAGGTAACAGTTGGCTGTAGGCGCTCGACCCTCCTCCTCCAGAAGCGAAAGCTCATCGACAGAGCGCAGTCGCACGAGAACTCCATCCACAGCTGCCAGTGTTGCACACGAGGTGTCCCACTATCGAACAGCTAGTGGTAAGCATCAGCAGGCTGTTTTAAAGATGATGTCATTGGGCAACAACAGACACACTGCGGATGTACAGTCATGGCCAAAAGTTTTGAGAATGACACAAATATTATATTTTCACATGATCTGCTGCCCTCTGGTTTTTATGTGTGTTTGACAGATGTTTTTATCACAGACTGAAATATAATAATTGCAAACATATGAGTAACAAAAGCTTATATTGACAGTTAGAATGAGTTAATGCAGCAAGTCAATATTTGCAGTGTTGACCCTTCTTCCTCATGACCTCTGCAATTCTCCCTGGCATGCTCTCAATCAACTTCTGGACCAAATCCTGACTGATAGCAGTCCATTCTTGCACAATCAATGCTTTCATTTTGTCAGAATTTTTAGGTTTTTGTTTGTCCACCCGTCTCTTGATGATTGACCACAAGTTCTCAATGGGATTAAGATCTGTGGAGTTTCCAGGCCATGGACCCAAAATCTCTATGTTTTGTTCCCTGAGCCATTTAGTTATCACCTTTGCTTCATGGCAAGGTGCTCCATCATGCTGGAAAAGGCATAGTTGATCGCCAAACTGCTCTTGGAGGGTTGGGAGAAGTTGCTCTTGGAGGACATTCTGGTACCATTCTTTATTCATGGCTGTGTTTTTAGGCAAGACTGTGAGAGAGCCAATTCCCTTGGCTGAGAAGCAACCCCACACATGAATGGTTTCAGGATGCTTAACAGTTGGCATGAGACAAGACTGGTGGTAGCGCTCACCTTATCTTCTCCGAATGAGGCGTTTTCCTGATGTCCCAAACAATCGAAAAGGGGATTCATCAGAGAAAATAACTTTACCCAAGTCCTCAGCATTCCAATGCCTGTACCTTTTGCAGAATATCAGTCTGTCTATGATGTTTTTTTCTGGAGAGAAGTGGCTTCTTTGATCCCCTCCTTGAGACCAGGCCTTGCTCCAAGAGTCTCCGCCTCACAGTGGTGCAGATGCACTCACACCTGCCTGCTGCCATTCCTGAGCAAGCTCTGCACTGCTGGTAGCCTGATCCCGCAGCTGAAACACTTTTAAGAGACGGTTCTGGCGCTTGCTGGTCTTCCTTGGGCGCCCTGGAGCCTTTTTGGCAACAATGGAACCTCTCTCCTTGAAGTTCTTGATGATGCGATAGATTGTTGACTGAGGTGCAATCTTTCTAGCTGCGATACTCTTCCCTGTTAGGCCATTTTTGTGCATTGTAATGATGACTGCACGTGTTTCTTTAGAGATAACCATGGTTAACAGAAGAGAAACAATGATGCCAAGCACCAGCCTCCTTTTAAAGTGTCCAGTGGTGTCATTCTTACTTAATCATTACAGATTGATCTTCAGCCATGTCCTCATCAACACCCACACCTGTGTTAATGGAGCAATCACTGAAAAGAGGTTAGCTGGTCCTTTTAAGGCAGGGCTGCAATGATGTTGAAATGTGTTTTGGGGATAAAGTTCATTTTCTAGCCAAATATTGACTTTGCAAGTAATTGCTGTTAAGCTGATCACTCTTTATAACATTCTGGAGTATATGCAAATTGCCATTAGAAAAAGTGAAGCAGTAGACTTTGTAAAAATTAATATTTGTGTCATTCTCAAAACTTTTGTCCATGACTGTACTGGCCAACTACTTGCAGCGAGAAGCTGAGTCATGGCTGGGCAGTCTACATCTTGAGCCAGGCAAGGTAGTCAGTGATAACGGACGTAATTTTGTGGCGGCCATAGCCCTGGCAAAACTCAGACACATACCTTGCCTGGCTCACACATTGAACCTGGTAGTGCAATGCTTCATAAATAATTATCCGGAGTTACCAGCCCTGCTCCATAAGATGCGAAGACTGTGCTCGCACATACGTCGCTCGCCCTTACAAGTCCAGTCGTATGCAGAGGCTGCAGCGATTGATCCACCTCCTCAAGCACCGCCTAATCATAGATGTTGCAACAAGGTGGAACTCCACCATGCACATGGTTGAGAGGCTGTGCGAACAAAGGCAGGTTGTAATGCATTTGTGGGAGGATTCACGGGCAGGCAGTTTGAGGGCAGACATTGAGTTGTCGGGTGTGCAGTGGTCAGAGCTGAAAGACCTCTGTAAAGTCCTTCAGTGTTTTGAGGAATGCACACGGCTGGTAAGCGCAGACGACGCCATCATAAGCATGAGCATCCCACTTATGCGTCTGCTCATGCAAAATTTGACGCACATTAAGGATCATGCGTCTGCAGCGGAGGAGGAGGAGGGAAGCCTTGATGACAGTCAGCCATTGTCTGCTCCGGAAACTGTCCTGGACGAGGTGGAGGAAGAAGAGGAAGAGGAGGAGGAGGATGAGGGGGATGATTATTTTGGGTAGGAGGATGCTTCTCAGTGGGCAAGAGAAAATGTTGGCTTGCCAAGGTCAGGTCCAGGGTTTGTGCATGACTGGAGGGATGTGGATTTGGCAGAAAGTGCTCCTCCACCCACCACTGGCAGTGCATCATTGACACCTGGAACATTGGCCCACATGTGTGATTATCTCTTGCGGTCCTAAAAAGGGACCCCAGCATTGGCAAAATTATGAAGGATGACGACTACTGGTTGGCCAGCATCCTCGATCCACACTATAAAGGCAAATTACAGAACATCATGCCACAGGAGAACCTAGAGCTAATATTGACGAACAAACAAGCAACTCTGGTAAATCGTTTGTTAGAGGCATTCCCAGCACACAGCAGCAGTGCAGGTTCTACCACGAGCCGTACTGGGCAACATGGAAGAGGTGTTTGTGGTGCACACAGCCGAAGTGGCGTTGGAGACAGGGGTTTCATGACTATGTTGTGGACTATTTCTCGAGTACCGCTCACACGACTGGTAATACTGAATCGATTGCAACAGACATGAGACAGCAGTTGTCAACTATGGTTAAAAATTACCTCTCCTCCCCTATCGATGTTCTCCCTTACAGTTCATTCCCCTTTGACTACTGGGCCTGTAAACTGTACACCTGGCCTGAATTGGCACAATATGCCTTACAGGAGCCCGCTTGCCCTGCTGGTAGTGTGCTATCAGAAAGAGTCTTCAGTGCTGCTGGATCAATCCTGAGAGAAAGAAGGACCAGGCTATGATCCAAAATGTAGGTGATCTCACCTTCATTAAAATGAACCATGCCTGGGTTTCAAAGGATTTTGTACCACTTTCCCCTGATGACACATAGGTTGCCAGCAAAATGGCTCACTTTGTCCTCCTCTTCCTCCGACTTCTCCAATTCCTCCATTTGCAGCTGCTGAACATCCAGCCTACACCTCAACATAAGTCAGCTTTTCCACCTCCCTAACTGGACTGAACCCCCCAGGGCCGGCGTCAGCACCTGGAGCACCCGGGCAAGTGCCGGGGCCCTGAGCAGGTGGGGGGCCCACTCGCCGTCAGAGACACCGGTGTACTAGAGGGGCCCTGTGCCTATTCCGGCGCCCAGAGTGTGCCCCCCCTGCTTGCTCAGGCCCCAGCATTTGCAATACTTACCTCTCCCTGCTCCACCGCTGTGACATCTTCCGCGTTTCCTGACAGTGACATTCAGGTAAGGCCTCATTCACACATCCGGCGGGCGCCTAAACGGCGCCCTCGGCATTTAGCCGCAGCGCCGCATCCGGTATTTTGTATGAAAACCGGATGCACCGCATCCGGTTTTTCGCCACATCCGGTTCACGAATGCGGCAAAAAAACGCATCCGTCTCATCCGGTGTATCCGGTTTGGCATCCGTTGACGCCGTATGCGCCGTATCCGGTTTTTTAAGACCGCCCTTTTTGGGGTTCCAAATATGATTGGCTACTGTAATCCTATATATACACTGCTCCTACAACCCATCTTTGACAGGTTGTAGAGGAGCAAGTGCAGTTTTGAGAGAAGAGCAAGTAGCAAGTGATTGGCGAACATGGATGTCATTATCGGCAATATCTTCAGGAATTTTGTTGATTTTACTGCGGAGATGAATCGATTGAGGTTTATCGTTCTGGAGAAGGAGCGAAAGTTTGAGGAGCAGCGCATTAGACGTCAGCGAAGACGCCGCCGTTTGTGGATCCACCCCATTACGGCACAGAGATTAACTCGTGGTACCTATTCCACACTGAACATGGAGCTGCAACAAAATCCAGATAAGTTCTTTGCCTATCTGCAGATGAAGAAAGAAAACTTTGATGATTTGCTGGAGCGTGTTGGAGACCAAATTAAAAAATCAGACACCTACTGTCGGTTCTCGATATCTCCGGCGGAGCGTCTCATGGTGACTATAAGGTAAGCTATATGTATTGGATCTGTTTGCTTGAGCGCACTTGTAATTTTATCATTAATTGAACATCACAGGCCAACTAGGAAACCACATGAGTATCCCCAAATTTAGTTATAAAACAGTCTTTGTCATAGATGTGATTATGTTTGGTATCTCCAATATTCGTAGCTGAGTTCTGGTATGTAATGCTGCGTTTCTGAAATAATTTGTATTTTCTAATTTGTTTTCAGATTTCTGGCAACTGGTGAGACGCTGGCATCGCTACATTTTCAGTATCGGATTGGAATCTCCACACTATCCGGAATAATTAAGTACACTTGTCGTGCTCTGTGGGATACTTTGGTTGGAGAATTTATTCCAGAGCCAACAACAGAGCGATGGCTTCAAATAGCGGACCAGTTTCTACTCATCTGCCAGTTCCCCAATTGCCTGGGGGCCGTTGATGGAAAGCACATCCGCATTCAAAAGCCAAAAGGAACTGGATCTGAATTCTTTAACTATAAAAAGTATTTCTCTATCGTCCTGATGGCTATTGCAGATGCGCACTACAAGTTTATCCGGTGGACATTGGGTCTTATGGACGGTCTAATGACTCCCAAGTGTTTAAACTATCTGCTATGGGACGTAAATTGTATGGAAACAGTTTTCATTTTCCCCCCCTAGGCCACTGCCTCAAACCTCAGGCCCACCGATGCCATTCGTTTGTGTAGGTGATGAGGCATTCCAGCTGTCCCAACACCTATTGAAGCCGTATGCCAGCAGAGAATTGACACATACAAAGCGGATATTTAACTACCGCCTCACAAGAGCCAGGCGGATGGTGGAGTGTGCCTTTGGCATTATGACAGCAAAATGGCGTGTCCTTTTGACTGCAATTACCTTGAAGACCGAGACTGTTGATGATGTAGTGAAAGCGTGCGTGGTCCTCCATAATTTTGTCCTAACCAAGGAACCAATTTCTCTGGAGGACCACAATCAAGAAACAACTTTGCACGACTACAGCAACATTACCACTTGCAGTACAGTCGCGGTTTCCAGAATGAGGGACAAGTTTGCTCAATACTTTGTGTCACCGGAAGGTAGTGTTGACTGGCAGGATGACAGAGTGTGATAAATGTATTGTTTCTTTTAATAATTTTCTTTACCCACAATAAACCAATAGTTTTACTTGTCTACCTTCTTGTGTGTTTTCTACTGTAACCTTTTTTCCATTGTTGTGTCCATGGCTGTTTAATAAAACTATTTCACCTTTTGTCAAAAAAAGTCTACATTGTAGGCCATGGTTCCCCAAATCCAGTCCTCAAGGCCCACCAACAGGTATTGTTTTCAGGATTTCCTTTGTATTGCTCAGGTGATAATTGCCTCACCTGTGCAATACAAAGGAAATCCTGAAAACAATACCTGTTGGTTGGCCTTGATGACTGGATTTGGGGACCCATGGCCTACAATGTACCCTTTTTTGGACAAAAGGTGAAATTGTATTAATAAAAGTATTTCACCATTTGTCAAAAAAAAGTGTACATTCTAGGCCATGTTTCCCCTACTCCAGTCCTCAAGGCCCACCAACATGTCAAGTTTTCAGTCTTTCCTTTGTATTGCTCAGGTGATAATTGCCTCACCTGTGCAATACAAAGGAAATCCTGAAAACATGATATGTTTTTGGTGGGCCTTGAGGACTGGAGTAGGGGAAACCTGGGTTAGGGGATAATCTAAAAAAGTACACATTTTTAGTGAAAAGATAATAGAAACCCGGGACATAACTTTGTAAAAAAGGTTGCATTTATGAACCTTTTAGCCAAAGTTAGCTGTACCTGTATAACAAATTTAAAACTTAACATCCTATAAATTAAAGACAGACAACAGTGTTAAACCAATGAACAATTTATTGAAAAAATTTTTTTAATATAATTGTTATAAAATCATGCCTTTTGGCCAAATGTTTAACATAGAAATAACCTTTTTTATATTAAACTTTATTTATTCAACTTTATTTTTTTATTAAACTTTATTTATTCAACTTTATTTTTTTATTAATTTTTTTTTTTTCATGCAAAAAATTATAAACAAACACATATTTAAAGGTCTGTGTAGTGTGGGGTGGAAATACTGCTGGAGGGGCTGCGGGACACTTCGACCGTGGGAGTGTGGAGAGTGTGGAGGGACGAACGGGATGGTGGTGGGGAAGGAACAGGAAGAGGTGAAGGGGTGGAAAGACCAAAAGAATGGGAAGACAAGGCAGAACAGGTGGGTGGTGGTGGAGTGGAGGGTTGTGCATGAGGAGCAGGTGACATAGTAGGTATTTGGAAGGGGGAAGGAGATTGGTAGGTAGAAGTGTGGTAGGGGGTAGGTGGCTGGTAGTGGGTAGGTTGTTGGTACTGGGGAGGTGACTGCAGTTGGGGAGGTGGTTGGACCTGGGGAGGTGGTTGATATTGGGGAGGTGGTTGGACCTGGGGAGGTGGTTGATATACTGGAGGTTGATGGAGCTGGGGAGGTGGTTGGTATTGGGGAGGTTGATATTGAATAGGAGGGGGAGGAGGTATGGCAGGTGGAGGGGGGGAAGATGGACGGTGGCTGTAGGGGGGGAAGTGGTGGAATGACTGGGGTGGATTGAGGATGGGAGACAACCTGCGCTAGAGCAGAGTGGCACGTGTGCATCACATACATCTGCTGGTCATAAGATAGCGGATCTATGCGCTCCGCAACCGACCTAAAAAAGCTGTAGTTCGGGGGTGTTCTTAACTCAGAACGCACAGTTTCCACAAGTGTCTTGACCTCACCAACTAGTGTGGTTATCTGACGAACGCCTGCGGCAACTTGTTCAGATAGCAACTTAAGGCAGTTCTGGAAAGATGCGTTCATGTGTAAGAACTCGGGCGCATAGTTCTTTTCCTGACCCTTCTGACGCTGCCGCCCAGTACCCGCAGCTGTACTAGAGGTGGCAGGGTCAGAAGGGTGGGGTAAAGGGAAGGCTATATCCTGACCAGTAGATTCATTAATGCAGCCGGCCACGATGCTCCAGCGCTGGTGGAGGGGACTGCGGGATCAACTGTGTGGGAAGGCTGGGAAGGTGCAGATGTGGAGGGTTGGTCAAAGTGTCCCTCGGTGTCGGTCTCCTGAGGGATCGCTCTAGAAGGCTCCAACTCTGCGGGCGCCCGAGTGCTGCTCACCGTGCTGTGGAAGAAACAAAAACATAAAATTAATATACAGATGTGGAATGGCCCTGGCTGTAAAAGAAAAAAAGTTAACATTTTATGGTTATATTTACCTTCTGGTGACCATTGTTTCACGCAGGAACGCCAGAGCTCGTGCATATTTGTACTTGCTCTGGCGTCCTGAAGATCCACTCGGGGCCCGCATCTCTTTGTTAAATTCCTTCTTAAAACGATCCCTCACAGACCGCCACCGCTTCATAATTCTCTCCCCTGAAACGAGAAAGCACACATTGGTTACTATACAACAACCACACTTTAGTCCTCGTGTCCCCCAGAGTTAATGTTTTCATTGTTTCCATAGTGTTTCACAAAAGAAAATAAGGAAAACAAGAAGCGTTGGTTACACGAGGACAGAAGTTTTGAATAAACACCTTTACAGTCAGCAACATGAACTATACTTACGTAATTTAGTCTGGGACCTAGGATTGAGGTCCTCCCAGCGGTGCACCATTGCTGCTGCCACTTCCGTCCAGAACCGTCGTGTCACAATTTCATCCGCATGCTGGCGGTCCCCCATGTTCCACAGCGGCTCCCTTTCTCGGACCAGGTCGATCATCAACTCCGCGTTCAATCCCTCCTCCGTGTCCGAGTCGGGAGCACGCTGTGAAGCCTGTGAAATTAACAAAGGAAAAAAAAAAAAAACATCAGACACATTTTTTGAAATTTGAAAAATTATACATGTTACAATGGGAAAATTAATGCACAAAACATTTTTAGATAACACGTTTTGTACAAATGAAAAATTATAGAAAATGGCACTAAAAAAAAACTTACACGTTGAGAACCGCCGACAGTCTCACGACGACTCTGGGAGGCGCTGGGAGAAACCCTCTGGCTCCCAGATGCGAGAGACTAAAAATGAAAAGAAAAATTAGGATATTGGCAGGTGTTGGCCGCTGTGTGAAGTATGTACTAAATGTTTTTCTATGTGTTGTGTGTACTGTGATGGTGTGTTTCTGCGATTGATGCAGGATACTTACGAATTGTGAGCCCACTCCGGGTATCTCTCCACCCCGTCCTTCTTCCTCTGGGAGCTCCTCGTCATCTTCAGATTCCTGTTATTAAAAAAAAACAATCAAGACATATAGCCCACAGATGGATTGTGGATAGAAAAATTAAAATACATATTTTTACCGCCAATTCCTGACGATGGCTAGGAGGGCTCCCAGAAGAAGATGTGTCCTGCTGTGGCGGCTCTGGCTCTGGCTGGGAGGGAGGAGATGGCGATGCCGGTGGTGCTGCCGCCGCTGCTTCAGCCGCTGCCTCCTCTGCCAACACCGCCATTGCGGCAGCTGCAGCAGCTGTTTGACGTTGTCTGCTGTGGAAGAAACAAAAAGGGACAGTCAATATATTTCTATATTCCTTGGCCCTGGCTGAAAGAGAAAAACAAACATGTATTTTTATTGAAATGGGGGATGTAATCTTTACTTTCTACTGGCTTCCCTCCTTGCCCGCCTCTCCTCCTCTCGTCTATCTCCAGCGCCGCCTCCCCCTCTTCTTGACGTCTTCTGCTGTTAAGTAAAAAGGGACTGTAAATTTTATATTCCTTGTCCATGGCTGAAAGAAAAACAAACATGTAATTTACAGCAAAATGTGTGCTGTAATACTTACTTTCTGCGTGCTAGCCTCCTAGCTTGGAGGTCCTCTCCTCCCCTCTGCTGAACTTGCGCTTCAGCGCCGCCGCCGCGCCCGGTGAAGTCTTCGGCTGTTGAATAAGGACACAAAAACGGACAGTGAATATATCTGTATTCCTTTGCCCTGGCTGAAAGAGAAAAACAAACATGTAATTTAGAGCAAAGTGTGCTGTAATACTTACTTTCTGCTTGCTAGCCTCCTAGCTTGGAGGTCCTCTCCTCCCCTCTGCTCAACTTGCGCTTCAGCCGCCACCGCCGCCGCTCGTTGAATTCTTCTGCTGTTGAATAAGGACACAAAAAGGGACAGTGAATATATGCGGATTCCTTGTCCCTGGCTGAAAGAGAAAAACAAACATTTAATTTTTAGGCACATGGGGGATGTCATATTTACTTTCTACTGGCTTGCCTCCTTGCATCCAGGATCTCCTGCGCCCTTGGATCAGCAGCATCAATTCTTCTGCTGTGGAATTAACAGACAAAAACGAATTGTGTTTATATGTATTGATTGTCCCTGTTTTAAAATATAACATTCAAACAAGGACATTATTCCGACCACATGCAATCATTTGTAGCCATCAACAGTACCATGGTTAAACCGTATCCCTGGACCAAAAAAAAAAAAAAAATAAATAACAAATTAACAGTTTGAATCAACCGTTCCCCAATAACAAAATAAAAAAACAGTACAAACATAATGATAATAAAAACATGGACATTTCACATACGAGCATGAGTACATTTAAGGTCAGAGGCACCCAAAAAAAAAAAAATTGCAACAAAAAGAAAAGTAGAACAACATTTGGATACTAAACACATGCAAATGTAATAGCACCATGAGTAGATAAACCGTGACAGGCCACAAAGAACAAAGATTGCAAACAAAAAAACATAGCATATAAACAAAATTGCCAAAGAGACCATGAGTAGATAAACCGTGACAGGCCACAAAGAACAAAGATTGCAAACAAAAAAACATTAGCATACTAAACAAATGCAAGAGAGCATTAGTAGAAAAACCATCACAGGCCACAAAAAATAAACATTGGCAAAAAAAATGGAGATAAACATTACCATAGTAAACACATGCACATTTCAGATAGTAGCAGGACAAGCAACCACATCACAGGCCCAAAAAAAAAAAGATTTAAAAACAACAACAAAAAAAAACATTATATGATACACA
The DNA here is from genome assembly GCA_033576555.1 of Oophaga sylvatica. Classification (NCBI taxonomy): domain Eukaryota; kingdom Metazoa; phylum Chordata; class Amphibia; order Anura; family Dendrobatidae; genus Oophaga; species Oophaga sylvatica. The sequence goes on along the minus strand of JARQOD010000002.1, from coordinate 242,071,642 downwards.
AATACATCAACATTTCATATTGTCGCAGGAGACCAAGCACATCACTGCAAAAAAAACAGTACATTAGATCTACATTATCAACATTCACAACAGTAGCAGGGAATACACAATAAAGTTCCCAAACAAATGCATTTTAAACTCGGGGACCCACCCCATCATCGGCAATTTAATTTCATACAATACCAGGGGAACCAATCCCCATCACAGAAAAAACATGAAATATAAAATGTACCAGGGTGCCAAAAATAAACATCAGCTCACACAGCATTGGTGACATATGTATTGTAAATTTTGGATTTTGGGGGGGCGCATATTTACCGTCTGTTTTCCTGGCGCTCCATGGTGCGGATCCTGGCTGCGAGTCTCCGGTGGCTGAGTGTCCGGTGGCTGAGGCGTCGGTGGCTGAGGCGTTGGTGGCTGCGTCTCCGGTGGCTGCGTCTCCGGTGGCTGCGTCTCCGGTGGCTGCGTCTCCGGTGGCTGCGTCTCCGGTGGCTGCGTTGTTGGCTCTGTGGCTTCTGTGGATGTGTCTGATGTCCCACAAAAATTTTTTTTTTATGTTTGCTGAGGGGTGGTATCTGTCTGGTATCTGTTTGTTGTGGACTGGTATATCAATTAAAAAACCGGATGCGGCTACCGGATGCGGCTCAAGCCGGATGCGGCGCATTGCGGCGTCCATAGACTGTCATTGTAAAAAAAAAACGCACGCGCCGCATCCGGCGCATGCGGCTTTTTCGCCGCAGACAAAAAACGTTACATGCAACGTTTTTTCCAGACACCGGACGGTGACCAGACACCGCATCCGGCACCAACCGGACGCGCCGCAGTGACATGCGGCGCCATCCAGCGCTAATGAAAGTCTATGGGAAAAAAACCGCATGCGGTGCATACGGTTTTGTGATGCGGCGCTGCGGAAAAATGCCGGGGGCGCCGCAAGGAGAAAAACGGATGTGTGAAAGAGGCCTAAGAGAGCGGGATGACATCACGTATGTGCCCCCTCTGCCTGAACAGTCACAGTGCAGAGAGCTGGAAGATGGCGATGCTGAGGAGTCCAAAGTAGAGCAGTGCCCAGCGACGAGAGGTATTTCATTTTTTCTAATGTTTGCAGCAATATATGGGGCCCATCATACACTTTAGCATAATAGATAGGGCCCATTATACACTGGAGCATTATATTTGGGGCCCATCATACACGGGAGCATTATAAATGTCTCTTGTTCTATATCTTGTTGGTTGTCTTCATGTTCTTTGTCCTCTTGGTCATCTTCTTCTGGGTAATCTTTTTGGTCTTCTATGGGGTGGTGTTCAGGCTCGTCGTCTTCTTGGTCGTCATCCTTGGGGTCGACGTCTTCTTCGGGGTGGTCTTCAGGGTCGTCGTCTTCAGGGTCATCGTCAGGGAGATCCAGAGTGATTACCAAAAAACATTTAAAAAATCTTCAACTTGGAAATGTAGCTGAAGGTACAAGAAGGCAGATTAACTGCCGAGAACCAGCTGACTGTCCTGGAACCCGAATGGGTAGTAGAAGGAACAAGAGCCAATGGCAAAACCGAGGACCAGCTGACGTTACTGGTACACGGTTACTAAGCAGGAGGTACCTGTGCTAGAAAGCACTACCAAGGACCAGCAGACGTTGCTGGAACTCGGATACCGAGATGGAGGCACCTAGGCCAAAGGCACTGCCGAGAACAAGCTGACGGTACTGGAACCCGGATGGGTAGCAGAAGGTACAAGAGACAATGGAAGTAACGAGGACCAGCTGACTGTGCTGGAACCCGGAGGGGCAGCAGAGGGAACAGAGCCAAAGGCACAACGAAGGACCAGCTGACGGTACTGGGACACGGTTACTAAGCAGGAGGTACCTGTGCTAGAAAGCACTACCAAGGACCAGCAGACATTGTTGGAACTCGGATACCGAGATGGAGGCACCTAGGCCAAAGGAACTGCCGAGAACCAGCTGACGGTACTGGAACCCGGATGGGTAGCAGAAGGTACCCATGAAAAATAAAGTTGCAAGGCCGCGAGCGGCCACAGTTACCGAATCCACAGTCCTACAGGGGGTGCTTTTCCTATTGGCACTACGGAAACAGCCTTTAGTTCCATATCCCACAGCCCACATAGGAAGCACCTAAACTGCAGGCACCATAGAGTCGGCTAACCCGACCGCAACACGACAGTACAACTTATTGGAGGCTAAGTGACGTTGACACTGCCCGGAAACAGCTGGCGTGCTGTAACCTGGCTGAGCAGCAGGGAGTACCCGTGCCAAAGACACTGCCGAGAACCAGCTGACGGTACTGGAACCCAGAGGGGCAGCAGAAGGAATAGAGCCAATGGCACAACCGAGGACCAGCTGACGGTACTGGGACATGGTTACTAAGCAGGAGGTACCTGTGCTAGAAAGCACTACCAAGGACCAGCAGACGTTGCTGGATCTCGGATACCGAGATGGAGGCACCTAGGCCAAAGGCTCTGCCGAGAACCAGCTGACGGTACTGGAACCCGGATGAGTAGCAGAAGGTACCCATGAAAAATAAAGTTGCAAGGCCGCGAGCCGACCACAGTTACCGAATCCCACAGTCCTACAGGGGGTGCTTGTCCTATTGGCACTACGGAAACAGCCTTTAGTTCCATATCCCGCAGCCCACATAGGAAGCACCTAAACTGCAGGCACCATAGAGTCGGCTAACCCGACCGCAACACGACAGGACAACTTATTGGAGGCAAAGTGACGTTGACACTGCCTGGAAACAGCTGGCGTGCTGTAACTGGGCTGGGCAGGAGGGAGTACCCATGCCAAAGACACTGCTGAGCAGCAACTGGCTATGTTGGAGCCCAGGGATGAGAGTAGAAACAAAGTGGAGGCAGAGGACAAATTGGCCCAAGTTGAAAATCTGGACTTGGGTGAGTGTAGACAGAGCAGGAAAGATTGCCAGCTACACAGCTGGGGATAAGCTGACATTACTGAACCCCAATAACACAGGAGCTAGTGCTGACTGTTCAGACGGCACTTCCTAGCAGCAACTGGCAGTGTTGGAGCCCAGTGATTATAGTAGAAACAGAGTGGAGGCAGAGGACAAATTGGCCCAAGTTGAAAATCTGGACTTGGGTGAGTGTGGACAGAGCAGGAAAGATTGCCAGCTACACATCTGGGGATCAGCTGACATTACTGAACCCAATAACACAGGAGCTAGTGTTGACTGTGCAGATGGCACTTCCGAGCAGCAACTGGCGGTGTTGAAGTCCAGGTTCAGTCAGGGTCTAGGCTCAGGTTTGGTATGAGCAACTTTCAAATCTGGTGTAACTTGAAATTGGAGGTAGCAGGACTTATTGCCGGACACACAGCAGGGGAACAGCTGGCATTACTGAACCCAGTAACACAGAAGCGAGTATTTTTATCTGTGCATACAGCACTTCCGAGCAGCAACTGGCGGTGTTGAAGCCCAGGTTCAGTCTGGGTCTAGGCTGAGGCCTAGTATGAGCAACTTTCAAATCTGGTGTAACCTGAAATTGGAGGTAGCAGGACTTATTGCCGGACACACAGCAGGGGAACAGCTGTCATTACTGAACCCCACAAACACAGGAGCGAGTGTTTTTATCTGTGCATACAGCACTTCCGAGCAGCAACTGGCGGTGTTGAAGCCCAGGTTCAGTCAGGGTGTAGAAATCCCATAAAGAGTAGTTGCCTTGTTCCGTGGCACTTCAAAATGTATATACTCCAAACAAGAGAAACGTAAGCTTTACTACCATAAAATGATGAGATGAATTCAAAAATATTGAAATAAAGACATTTAAAATATAAACCCATATATATGCACATGGTGACAAGAAATGCAACAAAAAAAAAAAATAGGGTATAGGGGTTGAAATGAATACATGCAAGTACATTTCATAATCCATTAATGCTGCCTAAGGAATGGTATGTACACCTGTAATATAGTGCAGACAATGTATGTAGGACTTCTCATCGTCATCATTACAAGTTATATGTGACAGTAAAAAATACAGTCATTGAGGAAAAATGTTAGTTCACAACACATATATTCAAGGTCCTGCATGTAATCCTGATATTATGGCGCAATAATCAATGATCTGATCAAGCATAACCTAGGAAAAGTGCATCGTGCATAGTGAAAATTGCTATGTATGGCTGCAAGTGCAGGTGAAACCACGCCACTGCATAGATAAGGTATATGCTATCTATCAGAGTGCATAACCACTGATGGCGAATGGCGATATAATACTCTACCTCAATAAAGGCTGCGGCACCACTCATGCGCGTTTCGCTTGTAGAAAGTTGAAGAGGGGAAGTGCATGTATGCTTGCGCGCCGGTTTTTCCACCCACACTGCCTTCCTGCTCTGACGCATTGGGTAGGGAAGCGGCAGGCCATCATATGTCGCTGACTTGCAGTGACGTTGCGCAGCGTTCTTCAGTTGTAGCACCTCTACAAAGCCGCCATCATTACTGATTTTCTCTATAAACATGCACCTAAGAGCAACCATACACGCACGTCCTCTCTTCAAGAAGCTACAAGCAAAAGAAGCATGAGGGGTGCCGCTGCCTTTATTGAGGTACAGTATTATATCGCCATTGTCCATCAGTCGCTATGCACTGTGATACCTAGATAGAATAAACCTTTTCTATCCGTTGGCGTTGTTTCACCTGCACTTGCAGGTATACATTGCTATTTTCACTATGCACGATGCACTTTTTATAGGTTATCCATGATTATTGCGCCTTATTATCAGGATTAGATGCAGGAACTTTCATATATGGGGTGTGAACTTAGAGTTGTCCTCAATCAGTGTATTTTTTACTGTCACATATATAAGTAATGGTGATGATGACTAGTCCTACATCCATTGTCTGCACTATATTACAGGTGTAGATACAGTTCCTTAAGCAGCAATAATGGATTATGAAATTTACTTGTATGCATTCATTTCAACCCCTATACCCTATGTAGGCTTTTTTGTTAGCTTTTGTAGTCGCCATGTGCATATATGCGCTTATATTTAAAATGTATATTTGTACATATTTGGGACTACAATCAATCATTTTCTGTTTGGAAAGCTGCCATTTTTCTGGTTTTGAGCATATCAATCAGGGTGTAGGCTCATCCCTATGTGGAGCAAGTTGGACATCTGATGTTGTGTGCATGTGGAGGGAGACGAGACTTATTGCCGGACACACAGCAGGTGAACAGCTGGCGTTGCCCCACTAACACAGGAGCGAGTGTTTTTCTCTGTGCAGATGGCACTTCTGAGCAGCAACTGGCAGTGTTGGAGCCCAGGGAGTACAGTTCAGGTGGTAGAAACATGAACAGAACAAGAGACATGGATACTGTTGCCAACCAGCTATTTAATCCGAAAACGGACAGGCAAATTCAGGCGAGATCCATGCCTTGTTCATTTTCAGAACAGTAAGCCGGTCAACGTTATCGGAGGATAGTCGCATGCGACAGTCTGTTAGTACACTACCTGCGGCACTAAAGACGCGCTCCGATAATACACTAGCAGCAGGGCAAGCCAGCACCTACAATGCATACTGGCTAAGCTCTGGCCATGTATCCATCTTAGAGACCCAAAACTTGAAGGGGGAAGAGCCGTCTGGGAGTACACTGAGAGGGCAAGACATGTAGTCTGTCACCATCTGACGGAAACATTGCCTCCTGCTGACTGGAGCCGTCTGAGATGGTGTAGACATTTGTGGCGGTGACACAAAACTTTGCCACATTTGGGCCATTTGGCCATACTGGTCTTGCCCTGTGCAGAGGCACTGCTTCTGCAGAGCTTCCTCCACTGCCTCGACGCACAGAGCTGCTTTGTAAAGCACTAGCAGCAGTGCTCTCGGCTGGAATGGAGAACATGATGGAATGCACCAGTGTGTCTTGGTACTCCCGCATTTTACGCTTCCGGTTCAACGGTGTTATGAGGCTTTGTAAGTTGTCCCGGTAGCGAGGGTCTAGGAGGGTGTACACCCTATAATCAGACGTGATGAGAATGTGGGCGATTCGGTGGTCGTTTCTCAGGCACTGCAGCATGAAATCAACCATGTGCTGCAGACTCCCAACTGGCCAAGAAACGCTGTCCCCTGCAAGAGGCGTCATCTCTGCCTGCTCTGCATCACCCCACCCTCGCATTGTGTACCTCCCTCCTCTGGAGCGATGTCTTCCTCCTCCATTGACTCCTCCTCATCCTCCTCACAAAGTGTCCCCTGCTAGGCCTTAGTGAGGAACCATGTTGCACAGACTGTCCAGAAGGTGATGTAATGTGTGACTCCTCATCCTCCACCTTTTCCAAAACCTCATCCCTTAGTGCTTGCAGTGTTTTTTGAAGCAGGCAGATAAGGGGACAGTTATGCTGACTAGTGCATCATCTGCACTCGCCATCCGCGTTGAGTCATCGAACGCATGCAAAACTGGCAGATATTCTTCATAGAGGCCCACTCAGTGGTGGTGAAGTGTGAATCGGCGCAAATTGAGAGTTGATTGCGCCTGATGCAGCTGGTACTCCATTACTGCTGCCTGCTGCTCACACAACCGCTCCAACATATGTAACGTGGAATTCCACCTGGTGGGTAGGTCACATATGATGCGATGTTCCGGAAGGTGGAATCGGCGTTGCGGAGCTGCAATGCGCGATCTGGCCATGCTGGAACGGCGCAAGTGAGCGCACCCTAGGCGGACCTTGTGCAGCAGTGCATCAAGATCCGGATAGTCCTCAAAAAACTCTGCACGACCAAGTTGAGCACATGTGCCAGACATGGTATGTGAGTGAGGTTGCCTAGGCCCAGAGCTGCCACCAGATTTCGGCCATTGTCACACACTACCAAGCCTGGCACTACCAAGCCTGGCTGGAGATTCGCTGGCACAAACCACACGTCGCTCTCCTGCTTGATGGCATTCCAGAGCTCCTGCGCTGTGTGGCTTCGATTCCCCATCGAAATTAATTTCAGGACGGCCTGTTGACGTTTGGCCACGGCCGTGCTCATATCGGTCGTAACAGGTAAGCGTTCACGGGTCCATGTGGAGGTAGACCGTGACGGCTCCTGCAGCGATGATTCTGAGGAACTGGAGTAGGAGGAGGAGTCAATGTTTACAGACTGGATTCCTGCAATCTTTGGAGTTGGCAGAACACTTACAGCGCCACTCTCCAGATCTGTACCCGGCTCCACAACATTGACCCAATGGGCAGTGAGGGAAAGGTATCGTCCCTGTCCATGGGTACTGGTCCACGCATCGGTGGTCAGGTGGACCTTGCTACTGATGGCGTATAGTAGCGCATGTTTAATTTTTCCCTCCACATGCTTTTGAGGGCAGGGACGGCTTGCCTGCTGAAATAAATGCGGCTGGGCACATTGTATTGAGGGACTGCCAATGCCATGAAGTTACGGAAGGTGTCAGTCTCCACCAGCCTGAATGACAGCATTTCAAGGGACAGGAGTTTTGCAATGCCAGCATTCAGAGCCTGTGCTCGTGGATGGTTTGCTGAGTAGGGCCGCCTTTTCTCCCATGCCTGTGCTACCGATGGCTGTACAGTGGCCTGGGAGTGTGAGGATGACAGGGAACGTGGTGCTGTGGGTGGAATTACACTGGGTCTCTGTACACCAGTGCCAGAGGTTCTTCCAGGGTGATACTGTGAGGAAGCCGAACCAGCTGTGTGTGAGCTGGAGGAAGAGGCTTCAACACGAGCTGAAGATGTAGGTGGTGCTGTAGGTTGGCCTACGTCTCCAGTGTGTCTTTGTAACTCCACCATGTGCTTGGTCCGCACATGTTTCCACATATTTGTGGTATTGAGGTTGCTGGCACTTTTACCTCTTTTGACTTTTTGATTACACAGCTTGCATTTGACATAGCAAATGTCATCTGCAACTGTGTCAAAAAAGGACCACGCACTGCAAGTCCTGGGAGCGCCCGTTTTGGCTTTTGGAAGAGAACTGCTCCGAACGGGTGCCAAAGTGGAGGCTACAGGCAACCGAGTCTGCACTCTACCTCTCCCTCCTGTTTGGACCGTTGGGGGAATCTCTTCCTCAGAGCTGCTCCCACCACCTTCCTGTTCCTTACGCCATGATGGGTCAAGGACCTCATCATTTCCACTACCCTCTTCAAACACCTGCTTCTCCTGGGTTGTCTGGCCAACACCATGCGCAACAGAAACTGGTACCTGAGTCTCATCATCATCAGATGCGTTCTGCGGTGTGCTGACCATAGGTACTGGTCCACCCGCCTCTTCAGATTCAGAGAGACAAAGCAGTTGCACATCAATGCATACTCCCTCTTCTTCACATTCTAGAATGCTGCTTGGCTGGCCCCCTCTTTTCAAGCCAACAGATTCAGAGAACAGAAGTAGAGACTGAGCTGGCTCCTGTACAGAGCTCTCTGACTGCCTGGGCAATTTGGCAGGTGGTGAAGAGACAGATGGTTGCTCTTCACTGCTCTGGTCCTGAGAGGAGGTGGAAGCAATTGAAGTCGATGCGTTAGCTGCCATCCATCCGACAACGGCTTCAATTTGTTCTTCCCGCAGCAGGGGGGTACGGTGAGCTCCTACAAAGCTGCGCATAAAGGAACGCTCACGGGGAAAACTGGTGGATGCTCTGTCACTGGTGGCCGCAGCAGGCACAGAATCCCCACGTCCTCTCCCTGCTGAAACTCCACGCCCACGACCACGTGCCTTACTCCCTGCCTTCTTCATCTTGGTAGATTGATAAAGATAGGCAGAAAAGTACTAAGGCCTTAGTGTGCTTATTTCTGAACAGCTGCTAACAAGTATAAGAAACACTAAGTTTATTAAGTGTGGACTACACTTTAATATGAGCTAATGTGGCCTAGCAAGTGTCAAGTGTAGTCTTTGGTGAACTTTATTAACTTTTTTGTGTTTTTCACAAAAAAAAACAAAGGTTGTGATTGAGACAAAAGATGTACAATCGATAGTATCACAAACTTTTTGTAGCTATTACAATGCAGGAAACTATAATGCAATAGATAAGGCTACAAAAAATAGGGTAATACTAATCTGGCTGCTACTGCAGGCCGCAAAGCAGCCGAAAGGCTCCTCTATCTACTCCTATCTAGTGTTTGCAACCAATGTATTGGATATGGATGGCAGCGCGGCACACTAATAGGAGAGAGTTAATTTAAATTGAATGGAGCAGCACCAATTACAAAAAAAAAAAAGGATGAGGCAGTGACACACGCTTAGCAGACTACAACCAGCAGTAGATACAAAACTAACTTCAGCATGAGCTGCACTCACAAAGAGACCTGACAAACAGCCGTGAACACTGCAACAACTGTTCACCAGCTCTGAAAGGCTCCGCTATGTACTTCTATAGTTGTTTTGGACAGACACAATGTTTTTTATGGGAATCGGAATGGAAAAAAAGCAGCCGAGCACACACTAAAATATGAGAAATGAGAAGTTAATTTAAAGTTGAAATATCTGTGAGAAATGTGGCTGCACCAATTACAAAAAAAGGATGAGGCAGTGACACACACTTAGCAGACTACAACCAGCAGTGGATGCAGAACTAACTTCAGCGTGAGCTGCACTCACAGAGACCTCACGGACAGCCGTGAACACTGCACACAACTGTTCACTAACTCTGAAAGGCTCCGCTATGTACTTCTATAGTGTTTGCAACCAATGTATTGGATACGGATGGAAGCGCGGCACATTAATATATAAGAGTTAATTTAAATTGAATGGAGCAGCACCAATTACAAAAACAAAAAAAAGGATGAGGCAGTGACACACGTGCAGCTGACTACAACCAGCAGTGGATGCAGACCAAGCTGCAGCGTCACCTGCACTCACACACAGACCTTGCAGACAGCTGTGAAAACAGCACTGCAAGGCAAAAGGAAACTTTACTCAGCGGTTGGTAAAATAGCCTGCCTAAAGAACAATTCACAAAATCGCAATCTCTAACTGTCCCTCAGAGTCAGAAGAGCAGCGTTCTGTCCTTAACTGAATTCACAGTAGAATGAAACCAAAATGGCGGCGGCACCTTTTATAGTGCATTCTGACATCATTTCAGCAGCCAATCACAGTCATGCCATTAGTTAACATGACCGCAGCATTACAGGATGTGCCCACACTTGTTAGGATTCCTCATTGGCTGAATCAAATCACACAGCCTCTCATAGCATTATGGGAACTTCCGATTTCGGTATACGATATGGCAAAAGTATCGGAACTCAGTATCGGAATTCCGATACCGCGAATATCGGCCGATACCCGATACTTGCGTTATCGGAATGCTCAACACTACTCATGAGTACACAGATACCTCATATGTGGTCATAAACCACTGTTTGGGCGCACGGCAGGGCTCAGAAGGGAAGAAGCGCCATTTGACTTTTTGAATGGAAAATTAGCTCCAATCGTTAGCAGACACCATGTCGCTTATGGAAAGTATATAGTGTATGTCAGGTTGGTGTGTGGTGTAGTATACACCACACACACACCAACAACCTGATGTACACTATATTACACCACACCAACCTGACTACACTACACCACACACACCAACCTGACAGGTTGGTGTGTGTGGTGTAGTGTACGTCAGGTTGATGTGTGGTGTAGTGTACATCAGGTTGGTGTGTGGTGTAGTGTATGTCAGGTTGGTGTGTGTGTGATCTGTATCTGCCAATGGGCAACCACTTCAATGTCCTGAAGGGAAGACTGGACATAGCATCAGGCAAATTAAGGCAGTACACAGTGGGATAATAAGGAGACATACAAGATGACTTACATACTGCAATAAGAAAAGGTAAGAAAGGGGTATCCCAAAAATATTTAGTTCTATTTACATCTACATTATGGTTTACATTTACAATGGAAACCACAACGTAAATCTGGATCCTTAACATACCCCACTGACATATACTGTAATATGATTTGCCAAACTAGTACATTTTTTATCAAATGTGATCAAATTTGTGAAGGAGGCTACTAAGAGACACAGCTAAGTAGATGTGAATAAAGTCATTCATATTCCACACAGCAATGTTTATGATACTAGGTATTTTTTGTAGAACTAGATGATCCAGTAGAGCTAGCTTATCGTGTAGTGCAATCAAATTTCAAATATTCATTATATCACATAACATTCTATTTCAATAACAGAAGTAAAACATACTTTGTAGTTAGGTTATGATAAAATATGCGACTTGTATCTGAACATTTTAAATAGTAACACAAAGGTTCATATCACAACCAAAACTACATAATATTCCAAATTTATGAAATATTCCTTCCTGTCTAACTACTCACCACTCATTTCTCCTTTTGTATAAAAACCCATCTGCATATACTAAATTATATAACCCTAAAGCTAAAGTCATGATAAGAAAACAAAAACAGCCCTACAAATAGGGATTCTATTCATTTAAAATAAGCATTCTTTAGATTACTATGCAAAAGATCAACACCATTTCTCTGATATTTTTCATTTAAACAAGTGTACTTGACTTGTGAGAAAGAATTGAATTAATCTGTGTGCCCTTTCTGAGCCTTTACACAACTTTTTAAGGCTAAAATGATAGTAAGTGCTAAGTAATGTATTGTTTCTATGTTCAGCCAATGCTATTAATCAAATTCATCTTCAAGAGAATTTTTATTTCTACACAGCCTTTTTTCCATTACCTTATTATTTAATCCCCTATCATTTTGTGACCCATTTCTGAGAACTGAATACTTAAAGATACTGGGTATGTATGGACATGAAGCATTAGTAAAATGACAGTAGTTTTCTTTTAGTGCTAAAGTTTATCACTGTAAGCTATAAAAGAGACAGCTCAATTTTTTTTATTCACCACTGCATTTTAAGAGCAATAACTTCATTTTTTTTAACATAGCATTATCAGGGTTTGTGTAGTTTATGATTAGTTGACATTTTAATGACATGATTTTGGTGCACATAATATGTATCGAATAAGTTTTGCTTATTATTTAGGATAGAAATGTAATATCATCAATTTCACCTTTGTTTCGGGGTTCCTTCTTATGGCATTCATTTTGCAGTGTAAATAAAATTGACTTTCAGGCTCCATATCTCTCTATCCACTATTGCTTCAAATGTGAGACTCCCATCATTTTATATCTCGTAGAAAACTTGGCACTCGTAAATGTTGTAAGCAGGTAATATTATTGTGTGCAGGCAATCTAAAAATAATGAAGGCGTTTCGGTCCTACATAAGCATAATGCATAAGCAGGCAATGTATATATTATCTCACCCACCTCCTCAGCTATGAAGGATCTCCACTTAATTGCACGCAAACTCATTTTAAAGAAACTTCATGAAAAACCAATACTGGACAAGAATGGACTGAAAGAGAAGCAGAGGCCATCTCTATCTTGGAAGACTTGTGCAATGAACAGGACCAACGAGCAACTACAGGTAAGTTTACCCCACCAGTTTAAAAATTTTTTCCCCCTTTGAACCTGTACCCCAATGTCGAACTTTTTGTAAAAATGGTAACTAATGAGTTCCGAAAAATTTCACCAAAATTAAAATTAATAATGATAACCTCACTCAATGTCAAAAGAAAGCATTGAAGGATCTGAGAAATCTAAGGGAGATCATAATAAAGCCGTCAGACAAAGGGGGAAATGTGGTGCTGTGGCCTACTAAACAGTATGAAAAAGAAGCATTTAGGCAATTGAGGGATCTTGTATGTTACAAAAGACTTACGTTTAACCCAACTCTGGCTTTTCATAGTGAGTTTCAGGAAATCTTGGTAAAAGCATTCATGGATGGAATTATCACCAAAGAAATTAGAGACAACCTGATACCAATGTACCTAAAGATAGCCTGTATCTACTTCATCCCAAAGATCCACAAAAATCTGATCAACCCTCCGGGACACCCTATTGTCTCCGGCAATGGAAGCCTGTGTGAGATAGTGTGTAAGTACCTTGATTTTCATTTAAAGCCTTTGGTTCACACACTGCCATCTCACATTAAAGACACAGGGGATTTACTAACCAAGATAGAAATTATTCCAAAGGAGAGTGATATGTGGCTCATCTCTTTCAATGTTGATTTACTATACACTTCCATTCAGCACATTGATGGAATCCAAGCAACCAAAACATTTCTGTGTAGGACAGACCACAGTATGGAATTTATAAATTTTTTGATCACCTTGCTTGAATTCATGCTGAAACACAATTACTTTTATCTTCAAAAAGACCATTTGCTTACAAAACCAGGGAACAGCTATGAGGGCAGCTTTTGCTCCCTCATATGCAAACCTGTTCTTAGGTATGTGGGAGATATCATTTTTTTTCACCAATCCATAGCATTTATAAAGAAGGTCTTGTTCTGGGTGCGCTTTATTGATGACAGAGCACAGAACAGGACCGTCTCGCGTTCTTGGAGATTCTAAACAACAGGATGAACATCACACTCATATGTAAGTATAGTTAGAGCAGTATTGATTTTTTGGATGTCTTGAACACCAAAGGAGCCAATGATCACATTGAAATGAATGTATACCGTATGGACACAGCTGTAAATTCTTTATTGCATACATCCTCGTCACATCCCCAGCCATGGATAAACAGCATACCAACAGGCCAGTTCTTAAGAATTAGAAGAATCTGTTCTAATGACCAATTTTTTTCATGAACAAGCAAATGCTTTTTCAATTTTTGCCAGAGCTGTACAGCTCTTAGTCTAAGATTAAATTATATTTAGCTCTTTGCACCTTATTTGTTAGGCTCCGGGATTCTCCCTCTGCACAGGATGGGTCCCAAGCCTTGTCTTCTACTGTGGTCTCTCATTCAGTTTCGATTGCAGTGGATGCTGCTCAGCAAGACGTCGGTCTCAGCATCTTGCTCAGACTCAGGCTGTACGTGTTGTTACCGCTGCCTCTCCAGGTCCAGCTATGGCAGCTTACAATATACAGCGGCAAGCAGATATTCCTGAGGCTAAGTCCAGGATTTTCTCTACTGAGCATGCTCGTGAGGTGGCGAAATCTCATTGGTGGTCAGTAGAGTTGAGCGATACTTTCCGATATCCTAAAGTATCGGAATCGGAATGGTATCGCCGATATCACTAAAATATCGGCGATACCCGATACCGATACCGGAAGTCCCATGTAAGTCTATGGGAACAAAATATCGCAACTAAAAAAACCCCATTCTTTCCTTGTAAACACAAAATATACACACATAGAATACATATATATATATATATACATGTCATTGTGACATATATATATACATATATGTATAGTTTATACACTTCTACATAGTAAAATATCCTCTCATTCAATTGCCGGGTAAAGCCGGCTTCAGTGAAAAGACAGAAGCACCCGACATGAAATGACACTTGGTGTACATAGGGTTAACCATGTCTTTTCATGTCGTTTGCTATCTGATTTGCACAAACAATTAAATCAGACTATGTGTGCAAAATTTCACATCTGTAGGGGTTAATTAAAGGTGTAAATTCGTTGTAAAAAAAACGGACTTTTTTGCTACGAATTTACACCTTTAATTAACCCCTACAGGTGTGAAATTTTGCACACATAGTCTGATTTAATTGTTTGTGCAAATTAGATAGCAAAGGACATGAAAAGACATGGTTAACCCTATGTACACCAAGTGTCATTTCATGTCGGGTCACCCGACATGAAATGACACTTGGTGTACATAGGGTTAACCATGTCTTTTCATGTCCTTTGCTATCTAATTTGCACAAACAATTAAATCAGACTATGTGTGCAAAATTTCACACCTGTAGGGGTTAATTAAAGGTGTAAATTCGTTGTAAAAAAAACGGACTTTTTTGCTACGAATTTACACCTTTAATTAACCCCTACAGGTGTGAAATTTTGCACACATAGTCTGATTTAATTGTTTGTGCAAATTAGATAGCAAAGGACATGAAAAGACATGGTTAACCCTATGTACACCAAGTGTCATTTCATGTCGGGTTCTGCATTTTCACAAAAGCCGGCAATTGAATTAGCGGTTATTATACTATGTAGAAGTGTATGAACTACAAATATAAATATATATATATGTGTCACAAATTCAATGACATGTATATATATATATATATATGAGGTGTAAAATTGCTGAAAAAAAATGCGTGGGCTCCCGCCCTATTTTCGCAACCAGACAGACAAAGCCAGTGAGTGGGGGCAGATAATAATAGCCCAGAGAGGGACCATTATTTTTGCCCCCCCCTGGCTACTAACATCTGCCCCCAGACACCCCAGGAAAGACAAATCTATAATTAGATTCGCCCTTTCTGGCACTTTGCCCGTCTATTCCCATTGCCCTGTAGCGGTGGCGAATGGGTTAATATGGGGTTAAAGCCACCTTGCTATTGAAAGGTGACCTTAAGCCAGGTTAATAATTGAGAGCTGTCAATTAGACAACTATCAATTATTAATCCTATTGCATGAAATAAAAATAAAACACACACACTTTAATTAAAAATCATTTTAATGAAATAAAGACACATGTTTTTGACCATCTTTTATTTTACTGCAAAAACCATTTCCTGTAATAAAAATAAAATAAAAAAGCAAAATTATTCTTACCTATCCCATCCACAGTCAGGTCCCACGGTGTAATCCTTCAGAAAGGGTTAATGTTTACTGCAGGGACCGCAGCTAATGCTGCAGCCTCACAGTAAACCCCAAATGAATGAGTTCCTCTCCTGCCTGACAGGAGAGTAAAGGCTGGGTGTCACATAACGATACACCAGCGATCCCGACAACGATATGCACTTGTCAGGATCGCTGGTGTATCGCTACATGATCGCTGCTGAGCTGCCAAACAGGCAGCTCAGGCAGCGATCTGGGACAGCGACACTGCGGGTAACATCGCTTAAGGGCCCGTCTCACATAGCGATATCGCTACCAAGATCGCTGCTGAGTCACTAGTTTTGTGACGCAGCAGCGAGCTCACCAGCGATATCGCTGTGTGTGACATTCAGCGACGATCAGCCCCCCTGCCGGGTATCGCTGATCGTCGCAGAAATGTCAGGACCTTTTTTTGATCGCTGGTTTCCCTCTGACAGGCACGCATCGCTGCGTATGACAGGCGGGAGACCAGCGATCCGCTGGTAACCAAGGTACACAGCGGGTTTCCAGGCACCGCGCAGCGCTTGGAAACCCGCTGTGTACCTTGGTTACCAGCGGATCGCTGGTCTCCCGCCTGTCACACGCAGCGATGTGTGCCTGTCAGCGGGAAACCAGCGATCAAAAAAAGGTCCTGACATTTCAGCGACGATCAGCGATACCCGGCAGGGGGGCTGATCGTCGCTGATTGTCAAACACAGCGATATCGCTGGTGAGCTCGGTGCTGCGTCACAAAACTAGTGACTCAGCAGCGATCTCGGTAGCGATATCGCTATGTGAGACGGGCCCTTAAGTGGAAAGCTTAATTGATTGCTTTCCACTTTCACTTCAGGTCAGCCAGGGACACAATCAGTGACGTCAGAGGGAACTGATTAACAAAAATAGGGGTTCCCTTCGAAAAAAAAATGGCGTGGGGTCCCCCCTATTTTTGTTAACCAGCCAGATGAAGCAGACCGCTGAGGCCTGGATTTTCAGGCTGTTAAGGAGCCAAGATCCATGGACCTTGCCAGCCTGATAATACCAGGCCACAGCAGTCTGCATATCTTGGCTGATTAACAAAAATAGGGGATCCCCTCGAAAAAAATTGGCGTGGGGTCCCCCCTATTTTTGTTAACCAGCCAGATGAAGCAGACCGCTGAGGCCTGGTTTTTCAGGCTGGTAAGGATCCAATATCCATGGACTTTGCCAGCCTGATAATACCAGGCCACAGCAGTCTGCTTAGCTTGGCTGGTTAACAAAAATAGGGGATCCCCTCGAAAAAAAAACGGCGTGGGGATCCCCCCTATTTTTGTTAACCAGCCAAGTAAAATGCAGACTGCTGCGGCCTGGTATTAAAAGACTGTCAAGGCCCATGGATTTTGGCCCTCAACAGCCTGATAATACCAGGCTACAGCAGCCCCACATTTGGCGCATCAAAAGATGTGCCAATTGTGGCACTTTACCCGGCTCTTCCCACTTGCCCTGTAGCGGTGGCAAGCGGGGTAATAAGGGGTTAATGTCACCGTTGATTGCACGGTGACAATAAGCCCGGTTAATAATGGAGAGGTGTCAATAAGACACCGATCCATTATTAATCCCAAAGTTATTAAATGTGTAAAAAAAAAACACAGCAAGAAAAAAGTATTTTAATGAAATAAAAGAGACAACACAGTTTTCATTAATTTTATTGTACTCTCATTCCTGCGACGCCATCGATCTCCTGTAAAAAAAGAAAAAAAAAAAAACCAACAGTATACCACCTGTCCGACGCAGTCCATAGTAACGACAGTCACACGACGATCCAACTCTGCTACATCGCAATGACAGGCAGAGCCTGTCATCGCGACGCAGCACAGCTGATTACCTGCTTCCCCGGCGGTGACGTCATCGGACTGACTGCTTTACGGCCGGGATTACCCAGCAGTCACTGCAGTTATCGCGAGAAACTGCATGTGACCACCGGGGAAAGAAGATTGCGGCCATGAAGCAGTCCGGGATGTGACCGCCGGAGATCTTCTGCCAGGTAAGTGCCGCTGACTCCTGACAGACCCGACCGACGGACACTGACAGTGACAGTGACAATCCCGATTCCGGTATCCGATAACACGAAAATATCGGAACTCGGAATCGGAATTCCGATACAGCTAATATCGGCCGATACCCGATATTTGCAGTATCGGAATGCTCAACCCTAGTGGTCAGCCGTTAGCTGCTCAGGTCCTGTGCCGGCTCCGGATTGGCCCGTTAGCAAGGTCCTGTCTGACTGGACTTAGGCACAGTCTATAAAGAATCTTTGGGGCACCCGTCGGTACGGTAAGATCACTTGTATTGCTGTGTGTGTTGGTGGGACAGTTACCACCCTGTATGCATATGTGCTGCTATTTGCAATGCTAGTGTGTTTCTCGTCAGGCAGTGTAGGGTGGGAACTCCAACTAGCGTCATTACTACTGTGCACCTGTGACGTCTAACAGGGCACAGCTTAGAGTGCTTTCAGTTTGCTTCTGCTCTGTGAAGTAACAGAGTCAGGAACTTTGCACTGTGTTCACACCGAGTGATATTTAACTTGGTGTATTTACGGTGCTTGCTCGCAGCTTTGCTCCGCCATTGTCTACTAGCTGCGGTTTTTCCATCACCGCATGGTGGACCCCAGGTTGCGATCGCACCTTATAATTTATATTTGGTAAGATCCGCAAACCCTAACATTATGTCTAGGAAATAATTAAGTCACTGGACTATTTGAGCATGTTTATCTGATGCTAACATTTTACAGGAAGGTAAATAGTTATGTACAGCAATTACAGCATTAAGTACTAGTAAGGCTGGATTAGCCTCTTGATATACTTTTCCCATTGGATTCTCTGTTCATTTCTTGTGACCCTCTCACTCTTCATTACCTAAATTATTATTGGAAATTTGGGTCAATCCTTTTTACTGGAATAAAAATGTTATACATGAATCACTTGATATGAGATAATATATACATTGCCTGCTTATGCAGTTGATTTTGTATGTGTATCCCCTCTTTTTAATTTACTTGTATACTCTATGTTTAAATAAAAAATGTGAAAACAATTTTTTACACAGTATTTCTCGCATTTGCTTCCTCAAGTTTGTAGGATTATATAAAAAGTGATATTGTTTATTTAGTGAGCGGTACCTAACAGCTGTGTGCCTAAGGTTTGTGAAGAGGTTACGTTGCAGCTTCCAACACATACATGAAGTGACACAACCACAACAAGGACTGCATCCTCAGCCACAAAACTCTGCCTATGGCCAGCACCAGTCAGGAGTGTGAAGAGCGCAGGGGCGGCAAGGGTTGTCAAGCCTGGGTGCATTTTGATACCACAAAGGATGACACAACACAAGTTTTTTGTCAAATTTTCAAAACATATCAATAGAGGCAAAAATTTAAATAATTTGACAACAACAAGCATGAATCGGCACATGCACGATCAACGTGCTTTAGAATGGGAATCTCACTGTGCTAAAATGTGAAGTAGGGGGCCTCGCCTCAAGAAGTTTATTAACCCTTCAGGTGATTCACAGTAATTTTTGAAATGTGGAAGATAAAAATGAACATTAAAGTTTTTAGTAACAAACATTATCTTTTACAAGCAATTTTTTATTTTCACAAGGGTAAAAGGAGAAAATTGACAGATAAAATTGTTGTGCAATTTCTCCTGAGTACGCCGATACCCCATATGTGGGGGAAAACTACTGTTTGGGCGCACGGCAAAGTTCGGAAGGGAAGGACCACAATTTGACCAAAATTGGCTGGAATTGAGATTGGATGCAATGTCGCGATTCGAGAGCCCTGATGTGTCTAAACAGTGACACCATTTTGGAAACGAGACCCCATAAGGAACTTATCTAGGTGTGTGGTGAGCACTTTGAACCCCCAAGTGCTTCACACAAGTTTTATAACGTACAGCCATGAAAAGAAATCATATTTTTTTCACAAACATGAATTTTTAGTCTCCAATTTTTTATTTTACCAAGGGAAAGAGGAGAAATTGGACCCCAAAAGTTGTTGTCCAATTTGTTCTGAGTATGCTGATACCCCATATGTGTGGGGGAACTACTGTTTGGGCGAACGCAGAGTTCGGAAGAGAAGGAGCACCATTTGACATTTTCAAACTAAAATTGGCTGGAATTTAGATCGGACCCCATGTCGCATTTGGAGAGCCCCTAATGTGCCTAAACAGTGGAAATCCCCTAATTCTAACTCCAACCCTAACCGCAACATACCCCTAACCCTAATCCCAACCCTAACCCCAACACACCCCTAGCCCTAAATTCAAACCTAACCCCAACATACCCCTAACTCTAACCCAACACACCCCTAACCCTATTCCCAACACTAACCGTAATCCCAACCCTAACCCTAATCCCAACCCTAATTGTAATCCAAACCCTAACCCCAACTCTAGCCCCAACCCTAACGCTAACTTTAGTCCAAACCCTAACCCTAAATTTAGTCCCAACCCTAACTTTAGCCCCAACCCTAACCCTAACTTTATCCCAACCCTAGCTCTAACTTTAGCCCCAACCCTAACTTTAGCCCCAACCCTAACCGCAACCCTTACCCTAATGGGAAAATGGAAATAAATACATTTTCTTATTTTATTATTTTTCCCTAATTAAGGGGGTGATAATGGGGGATCTTATTTACTATTTAGCAAGTTTTTATAGCGAGTTTTTCTGTTTGGCAGCTGTCACACACTAAAAAAAACTTTTCATTGCAAAAAATAGTTTTTGCATCACCATATTTTGAGAGCTATAATTTTTCCATATTTTGTCCACAGAGTCATGTGAGGTGACATTTCTTTTGGTATCATTTTCGAGCACATGACATTTTTTGATCGCTTTTTATTCCGATTTTAGGGAAGCAGAATGAACAAAAACCAGCAATTCATGAATTTCTTTTGGGGGGCGTTAACACCATTCCTCATGTGGTAAAATTGATAAGGGAGTTTTATTCTTCGGAACAGTACGATTACAGCGATACCTCATTGATATCAGTTTTGAATGTTTTGGCGCTTTTTTACAATAAAAATTATTTTATAGAAAAAATATTTTTTTTTGCATTGCTTTATTCTGACAGCTATAACTTTTTTAATTTTTTGCTGATGACGCTGTATGGGGGCTTTTTTTTTGCGGGACAAGACGATGTTTTCAGCAGTACTACTTTTATTTATATCCATTTTTTTGATTGCCTGTTATTCCACTTTTTGCTTGGCTGTTTGATGATAAAGCATTGTTTTTTTGCCTTGTTTTTTTTTCATTTTTTTTATGGTGTTCACTAAAGGGGTTAACTAATGGAACAGTTTTATAGGGCGGGACATTATGGACGCAGGGATACCAAAAATGTGTGCTTTTATTGTTTTAATTTTTTTTTAAATATTTATTTATTGATAGAATAATTATTTTTATTAAATATTTTTTAAAATATTTTTACAATTATTTAAAAAGATTTTTTTATTTAATTCCTAGTGTTATACATTGTCCCACTATGGGACACTCATTTTCTACAGGCTGATCGCTTCTAAAGCATGGAGATCTGCATGCTATAGAAGCTGTCAGCGCTGCAGCTTCTATAATGCTGACCTGAGAGACTTCCTGATCATCACTGCGCATGACAGCAAGTTCCTCAGGCTTGGAGACCCGGATGTCATCGTGACGACATCGGGTCTCCATGTCAGCGATTGCGGGGTCTTCGATCGAAAAGCAGAGGGGCTGTTAGCCACATTGGTGCCGACGGAACACTGCGATCATGTTTGATTGCCGTGTGCCTGGAGCGGTCCATGATCACTCTTGGCACTTAGTGCCGGGTGTCAGCTGTGAAAACCATCTGACTTCTGGCCACGATCGGCCGTGCTTCCCCCGTGAGCGCAGTTGATCGACTATGACATACTATCCGTTCTTGGGAATTAAGTCCCAGGGCACATGGATAGGATAGTACGTCAAATGATAGAAAGGGGTTAAAGTCTCAGTAAGAAAAATAGGTATCCAGAGTCAATACTCAGTGCTAATAACCAAAAGGTTGAAATTAGAGGACACAGATAGAGAGCACCGGCAATTAGGCAGTATGTGCAGCTAACGCCATTGGGATAAGGATCTTACCCATAGTCTCCACACAGAGTCTGGTACTAGCAGCCCCAAAGTGCATTTCACGTGGGCTTCCTTTAAATAGTCTGCGTGAGGAGGGTACAGAGGATGTAACCTTGGATGTTACCCCACCAACAAAACAGCACAGGTTTGGACCTCATGGAAACGCAGGACACAAGCGCATTCTTACTGCACTATCTTCAACACAATGCTCACATTCTTAGGGTTAGAAAAAGAGCTGACTATCCTACCTTGTCTCTTAGATCCACAATAAAAGGGAAATTTTGCCAGATGCTTCACCCCTGGAAAGGGATGCGTGCATGCTGCAGTATCGAAATACACTTGTAGACAATCTTTTGAGTGGTTTTCCCCAATATAGCAGTGATGCACACAGTGAGCATCCCAGTTGCAGATGTCCAACCCCAGGAATGTCAAGGCGTCATTGCCAAAACATTAGCAGTAGTGTTAGCATCCCTGTAAGTGGCATAAGCAATGTCAGTTATCTTTTTTAACACATTGTTTAGACCAGCCCGTGCAACAGCAGAACAGAGTGCAAGTTTTTCACACTGTGAATGACTGGATAAGATGGTACAGGAGTATCTGGAGCTCAATATTAATGCTATCACAGGGGGTTTGGACCCTTTTACATTTTGGTCTTCAAAAATGGAAGAGTGGCCTGAGCTTGCCTGTCACGTCTTGGAGGTTTTGTCATACCCGGCAGCCAGTGCTCTCTCAGAATGTGCCTTCAGCACTGCTTGTGGTGTACTGATGGATAATTGCATCCTGCTGTCCCCTCAAAGTGTAGACTGCCTAACTTTCATTAAAATTAACATGTTACAGATCTCCAATTACTTTTGCACTCCAGTCACAGATTGGGCAGACAAGGCGATGGTGTTGTTTTTAGTGTCATGTATTAATCTTGCATTATTGCAATCTGTGCCATCTTTGTGGTGTCTTCTGCGCCTGCTATTGCTACTGCTGTGGATGTTACAAACATTTTTTTTGGAAATGTGTAGACTCCAAATTTTGTCTCCATCTGGTGGGTTGCCTGTGGTGGAAAGTGTGTCAGAGGCCTATTATATTTCTACTCTGTGGAAATTGATGCCACTTTAGTGGTATGTGACAATTATTTTTTGAAATGTGGAGACTCCAAGTTGGGTCTCCATCTGGTGGGTTGCCCATAGGTCTCACAGACAGGTAGGCCTGCACTTACTTTAAGTCAACTACCTATGTTCGTTCCATACATTTTTGTACCAATAGTAAAAGTGATGTTTATGCCATCTGAGTGTGTATGGAATAAAAAAAAATTGGAGGTGTTTCACAAGGTGTGAGGTCTCTCAGCTAAGAAGTCTTACATGGTTCCCTTAACCACCATGTTCTCATTAAAACTTCAATTCCAAGTTGTAAATGCAGGACCACACCCTGGTACCTCATGCATGGGCCATGGCTGACTTCTTGTGTGCCATTAAAACAGGTTCTACTGTGCATCAATTGATCAGTCAACTACCTGTGTTACTATTCATACATTTTTCCATCAATAGTAGTCTATAATACTGATGTTTGTGTCACCTGAGTGTGTCTGGAATAAAAAAAATTGGATGTGTTGCATGAGGTGTGAGGTCTCCCAGCCAAGAAGGTTTACACCTCTCCCATAGCAACCAGATCCTCATTAAAACTTCAATTCCAAGCTGTAAATGCTGGGCCAGAGCCTGATACATCATGCATGGGCCATGGCTGATTGCTGCTGTGCCATTTGCAAATTTCTACTGTGGTTTAATGGATGCCACTTTTCCTGTTGCCTGACCCAAATTTTAGCTGTTTGGGAAGCTTTTTGTCACCCTTTAAGGTGTTGTTTATGTGTTTGGTTTTACCTCCCATTGAATCTAATGGTGTTTGGGTACAATCGTCAAATTGTTAGGCGAACGGAGGTCCATTTAGCGCATACGAACTGAATCAAACCTTTAAAGGTTGGCTCATCTCTACAGAAGACCAAATAGAAAGACAGGGAAGGAAAGGCATATGGAAGGCAGAAGTCAGGTGAGCATAATAGGTTCATTAACCTCACCCAGAAGATTTTATTTACATTACATTTGTTTGATGTGAATTAAATTTCCCAAATGAGTTTGAACTAAATTGCTGTATTTTGGCAAATTTGCTTATCACTACTTATAAGACTTTATTCCATAGTTTAAAAGTTTTAAGGTTGAAAGAAGACATAAATCTATTATAGAGCAACCTATTATCTATAATGCTTTTCCAAAAGAAATTAAAAAAATGAGATGCTAATTGCCACATATAAGGAGAAAAAATCCTTCTTAAGTGCACATATGGCAACCAGACTAGTTCACATGGTCAATTTCCTATCACAGAATCCAGTACCCATAACCTGTAATATTAGGTTTTTCAAGAAAGGCATCCAGGCACTCCTTAAAATTTTTTAGTGAATTGACCATTACAACATCCTGTAGCAGACAGATCAATAATTGCACTACTTGCATAGTAAAGAATTGCTGTCTGTGATGATGATTATTGAAAACTTTTTTTTCTTATGTTTAGAAAATTGGAAAAATAACAGCAAACCTTTTGTCATTCTTGCTGAGTTTTGCATTAAGGTTTTTGCAGTGTGGTGGCTTGTATAAAACTACAGTGATATTAATTTGGTGTGGTTATTTTATTATTACTGCTTTTGCTCAATAAAACACTTCTAAAAGTCATAACTATTTTTTTATTGGTAAAGAAGCTTATATAAGGTCTTAATCTTACAAGTTGTAGTTTTCAATGGGCATTTTCAGACACATAGATCTTTTGGTTTACTATAATTTCTTATTTTGTTAAAAAAAAATTACAAATAATTAAAGAATTGTTTAAATTAATTAAATAATGTGTGCTAATTATATATTAAGGTTTACAATAAAAAATCAAAATAGGATTTCTTGTTTCTTGTTCATGTTAAGATTTGTTATTTTCTTTTGTCCTAACTAAAATGCATTTTATAATAAGTGCAGCACTTTCTTAAATAACATTACAGTACGTATAGAAAAATGTGGGTGATATCCATATATTGCATTTTTTCTCAGTTATGTATAATTTCTCTGTACAAAAAAAGAGAAAAAAATTCAATATACATTTCTTTATTTCAGGAAACTACACTTCAAGACACAATCCACTTGGGAGCACTTTGCTATTCAATTACACTTCACTGTGTCATTTCCTAATTTACATATTTTTTCATAATTCAGCTAGCCTCAAACCTGCCTACATTACCGAAATCCTACTCGAAGTTCCTTTTCTTGAATTTTAATTGCAGCTGAATAAGATGTAGAGGATGTTGCCTGTTATCTGAATTGAAAGTAGCCTTTCCATGTGTTGAAAGAGTGCAATGTAAAACACAAGACAGTATTACAGTCTTTAAATTAATGATGGGGATATTATATTAATAAAACGTTAAGGTTGTAAGTCATACATTGTGTACAATTAATCCTATGGATTATTTATGAAATAAGTTAACCCTCTGATAGTGAGTGACATTAAAAATCCCTCCTGAAAATGCCACCTTTTTTAATTGTAGACTTAAATTTGTGTAGCAATTATATTTGGAGCATAACTAAATTAATTTTAAACCCTTGGTGATGTATCAGTCTTTAAGCTCAAAGTGGTTTTGCCATGATCATAAATTAAACATATAGGATAGGTGATAGGTGAATGATAGCTTTAGTCCTATCTATGTGAACACCACCAATCTAGACAATGGAAGACCGGAGAGTCTCTCAAATGAATAGAAGAATGGACAACTTGTTGTTTGTATTGGTATCATAATACAATATTATACATGCATTTTTTATTACTGTAAGCAGCTTGTGACAAATAGTAAGTGCCTAAATGGTACCGGTATGTAGCGTAACCCACAGCCATTATTGCAGAATGCCAATAGGCTTTCTAAGCTCTTGTAAACTCACTTAACAGCTGAAGTCAGCATTGCTCAAGACATCTGTTGGTGCAAAAAGACAGGCTGAGAAATGATGTTGTAGCTTTACATGCAGGACCGAGGTTTCAATAAAACCTCTTCGAACAAATTGCTTTTAGTTGTAGAATTTCAGAGAGTTCTAAGTCCACTGATTCGTGGAAAAAATAATTCAAAACTGCACTTCACTAGCGGGAAGAAAACTGTCTCAATTTTGCCACCTATAGCATCAATGTCTAACATTTCATAAGCCTTTAAACATGACAGTCCTTATCAGCTTAATCAGAGACACTTATGTCTATTATGTCTGTACAACACATTTTGAGAGCTGCTACTCATCATCAATAGAGAGTTAGGCTATGTTTGGCTATGTGCAAAACTTTTTTTGATATTAAATGGGTATTAAATTGCTTTAAATATTTAAATAGCATGAAAATATGCAAGTTTGCATTTGACATACCTTTTCTGTCTGCAGTCATCTATCAGAGCTTTTATCTATCATAGAAGAGAGAGCGGGAGAGATCTGGGAGCTATCACGTAACATCCAAGGACCTTGTGTTAGAGGTCGAGTTCCCGCTTCTGCACAAGGGGAATCTAGAGCCATCCCTGCTGCAGTCTCCCATCCGTCTCCGGCGCAGTGGACTCTGCTCAGCTTAGACGTTGGTCCCAGCATCTCCCCCAGTCTAACAGCGTGCAGAGGGTTACTGCTGCCTCTCCAGGCTCTGCTATTGTGGCCAGTACTGGTTAGCGGCGAGCAGACGTCTTTAGGACAAAGTCCTTGTTTTCCCCTTCTGAGCATGCCCAGGGTGAGATCTCTCATTGGAGATCAGGGGTCACATGATCAGGTACTGCAGCAGCTCCTATTGGTCCACCAGGAAGGTCCTGTGACTACTAGTGTTCTGGAACAGTTTCATTGGTCCTTGTTTCTGGCAGGTCCTGTAGCTGTTACTATAAAAGGGTAGCATGGCTGGGCCACCATGCACTAATATCAATCGTTATATGCACCAGTGTGGTCATACGTGTGTGTGGTTAGGGCCCGGCTGAAATAAGCCCCTAGAATACCGACTTAATCGGTGAGGAGTTTGGTATGCTAGCTGGTCAGGGTCGGTGTCCTAGATGCTCTAGATTACCGGCATAACCGGTGAGGAGTTTGATTGCCGTATTCAGGGCCTGGCGTTCAGACTCCATATATTGCGGGTGACTCCCTCAAGGACATTAGCGCATGATCACGTTCTATGTTCGCTTAGCAGTCAACTGTGATCCTGGATGCCTGAGAGGACACAGAAGTTTGTCTCAGCAGCTCTGTGACGTGACAGGATTCGCTTTCAACGCTAGACAGCGCCCTAGCAAGTTTATTTGGTGTTAAGTGAGTTCGCACTCATCGCCATATAGCACTGCGGCACTCCTTCTAGCGGCTCTGTGGAATAACAGAGTTCGCACATATTGCCACAGCGCGTTACGGCGTTTATTTTGGCGACTCTGCGGGATAGCAGAGTTCGCTTCTTGCGCCATTTTACTAGCAGCAGGCTCCGCCTGCACGGTGGACCCCGGGCTGCGAACGCACCTCTCTACACCATATATTTGGTGCGTTCCGCAGACCCTAACATAATATTAGCGCCAGGGTCTGGCTAGTAAAATGGCGGACGACCAGCGTCTACGGCAGTTCATCCAGCAGCTGGAGGGTAGGTTGGCGGCTCTTGAGCGCACAACCTCAGCTGTGGATGTGACCGCAGTCGCTGTTCAGGCTGCTAGCACGGCGGCAGCCAGTTTGTCCTCCACACCTCTGCTCCGACCTTGTCCCATCTCCCGCTTCCAGACAAGTTTTCTGGTGACAGCAAACATTGTCGAGGATTCGTGAGTCAGTGCTCTACACAGCTCGAGCTTCTGGCTGCATGTTTTCCTGCAGAGCGGGCACAAGTGGGTTTCATGGTGTCACTACTGTCGGGCAGAGCTTTGGAATGGGCAACGCCGCTGTGGGAGCGTGACGATCGCGTGGTGCGGAGTGCTCCTCGGTTTCTGGAGGCTCTTAAAAAGGTCTTTTTATGCCCTCAGGTCACCCACGATTCGGCGCTCCAACTGCTGGCAATGTCACAGGGTTCGAGCTTGGTCAGTCAGTTTTCAGTTCAATTTCGAACCCTGGCCTCCGAGTTAGAGTGGCCGGATAAGGTCCTTATACCGGTATACTGGAGAGGTCTGGCTGACCATGTAAAGGACGCCTTGGCTACCAGGGAGATTCCTGCCTCACTGGAGAAGCTTATCTCCATATCTACCCGCATCGACCTTCGCTTTAACGAGCGGAGGTTGGAGCGGGCCCAGTGTAGACGGAGGTTTCGGCTAGCTCCCACCTTTGCCAAACCTCTAGAATCTCCCATTCAGGCATCCAACTCCCCGGAGGTCATGGAGGTTGTTCGAGCGGGAACTGATTCTCGGCCCGTTCGAGTCTCCGTGCTTTGTAACAATTGTCAGCAGTTAGGACATTATGCCAATAGATGTCCCCAGCGATCGGGAACACGATCGCGTCTAGTGACCATGGGAGGAGATTCACTAGAATCAGCAGCATTTGCCTCCAAGCTGTCCTTTAAAGGGACAATCTCTTTATGTCCTCTGCTTTTGCCCTCCGCCACACAATACCTCTGGTGATGCTCGCCAAACCGGTGACGGTTCGAGTGGTGAATAGATCCATACTGCCCTCACAGATCACACATCAGACAATCCCTCTCACAGTAGCTACGTCTCCTTCCCATCAGGAGATTATCTCTTTCCTTGTACTTCCTAAGGGTATAGATGAGGTCCTCCTGGGAGTACCCTGGCTTCGTCTTCACTCCCCACATATTGAGTGGTCCTCTGGGAAGATACGGGGTTGGAGTGAGTCTTGTAGAGGTAGATGTGTGAGGGAGAGCGTTCAGGTTACTACTACAGAGATACCCGCAGATCTCACTTCCCTTCCTAAGTGTTATTGGTCCTATGTAGACGTGTTCTCCAAAAAGGCTGCAGAGACTCTTCCACCTCACCGCTCCTATGACTGTCCTATTGACCTCTTGCCTGGAGCAGAACCGCCTCGGGGTAGGGTTTATCCTCTCTCTCTCCCGGAGACGGAGGCTATGTCCCAATACATCCAGGAGAATCTGGCAAGAGGATTCATTAGGAAGTCAGTGTCACGTACTGGGGCGGGGTTCTTTTTCGTGCAGAAGAAGAACGGAGAATTACGTCACTGCATAGATTACAGGGGTCTTAACGTCATCACCATTAAGAATAAATACCCGTTGCCCTGATTTCTGAACTTTTTGATAGGCTCCGGGGAGCAAGGGTATTTACTAAATTAGACCTGCGGGGTGCTTATAACCTGATTCGCATCCGTGAGGGGGACGAATGGAAGACTGCTTTTAATACCAGGATGGGCACTATGAATATCTGGTGATGCCCTTCGGGCTCTGTAATGCCCCAGCCGTTTTCCAAGACTTTGTTAATGACATCTTCCGGGACATGCTTTCCACCTCGGTCGTTGTCTATCTGGATGAATTTCTCATCTTCTCTCAGATATTGACTCCCACCGGAGAGATGTCTGCTGAGTCTTCGACCTCCTGCGGGCAAATTCCCTTTACGCAAAGTTGGAGAAATGTGTGTTTGAGCAGGAGTCTTTACCATTCCTGGGCTATTTCATATCCACCCAGGGATTGGCTATGGATCCTGCCAAACTGCAGGCTGTTATGGACTGGCAAGAACTCCATTCCCTTAAAGCGGTGCAGCACTTTATGGGGTTCATTAATTATTATCGCCAGTTCATTCCCCATTTCTCAACTTTGGTAGCTCCCTTGGTAGCCCTCACCAAGAAGGGAGCAAATCCCAAATTATGGTCTGAGGAAGTCTCCAAGGCTTTCATCTCAATTAAGTCTCAGTTTGCTAGCGCTCCCATTCTACACCGCCCTGATGTTGATAAGCTATTCATATTGGAGGTGGATGCCTCATCCATTGGTGCTGGAGCAGTCCTCTTTCAAAAGGATGCTCAAGGTCGGAAGCATCCTTGCTTCTTCTTCTCCAAGACCTTCACACCAGCGGAGAGGAATTATTCCATCGGGGACAGGGAGTTGCTAGCAATGAAGTTGGCTTTCTCTGAGTGGAGACATCTGTTAGAGGGGGCTTGGTTTCCCTTCCAAGTCTTCACCGACCACAAGAATCTGGTATATCTTCAGACAACTCAGCGGCTTAATTCTCGCCAGGCCAGATGGTCCTTGTTCTTCTCCTGGTTTCATTTCACACTCCATTTCCTCTCGGGAGAGAAGAACATTCGTGCCGACGCTCTATCTCGCTCTGTGGTGTCCTCTGAAAAGGAGGAGCCTCGGCTTATTGTCCCCACAGAAAGCCTGAGAACTGTGGCCCCAGTTTCGCTAGAGTCTTTGCCCCCGGGCAAGACTTTTGTGCCTACCAATTTGCGACCGGAGGTACTCTCTTGGGCACATTCGTCAAGGTTGGTTGGACAGTTTGGGGCAAAGAGGACATCTGAATTGCTGGTGAGGACATACTGGTGGCCGCATATGGTCCGTGACGTTGGGGACTGTGTTCAGGCGTGTGTCTCCTGCGCCAAGAATAAGTCTCCATGACAACAGCCAGCTGGGTTACTTTACCCTTTGCCGGTGGCAGACAGGCCCTGGGAGATGGTTGGGATGGACTTTGTGGTGGGCTTGCCCAAGTCTCGGGTGTTATGTTTTGGTAGCTGAGGAGAGCAGGCAAAAACGGCAATACACCAGAGAGGTTGGAATCTACTGGATTGCAGTACCCTGACTAACCACCACAACTAAAGGCAGCCGTGGAGCGTTCCTACGTTGGTCCTAGACGCCTCGTCACAGCCTGAGAGGCTAACTACACCTAAAGATAGAAAGAGGAAAGCTATCTACCCCGGAGCAGATCCTCAAAGAACATAGGAAGCCCCCAAACATGTAATGGCGGTTAGACAAGAGGAAATACAGACACAGACAGAAAATAGTATGAGCAAACGCTGGGGCCCAATCTGCCTAGACAGAAAAGGATAGGAAGAATACTTACTGCAATTCCAAAAAACCCTAAAAAAAGCCAACGCTACTAATTGCAAAAACACCTGAGATCACACGACCTCTACCACCTAAATTAGTTCTCTGGTGTAACAAAACTAAGCCGCAGCCACAGAAAAAACTGGAAAAGGCAAATGAACAAACAACAGTGGCTCCAGAGGAACCGAGAGACCAAGCCCCCCGGGGAGGGGAACCTGGCCAACCTCACAGAAATGCAGAGAAAAATGCAAATGGCAAGCACAAAAACAAAAAATAGAAAATATCTTATCTGAGAGCAGAAGAAGAGGCAAGACTCAGCAAGCTTCCAAGTGAACCAGGAAACAACGTTGAGACAAGAACAATTGATCACCGGCAACCATGATGGGGGGAAATCTCCCTTATATCCAGCCAGTCTGTACTTCCTGATTGCCAATCCTCATTGAATGGTTCAGTACTGTTTGTAACCACAGGAGGTAGCTTCTGCTCAGAATTCATTTCTAAAACATTCATAACAGTACCCCCCCTTGAGGAGGGGTCACCGAACCCTCATTTGTGCAACCAAGTCGGTCAGGATGAGCTCTGTGATATGCAAGGATCAGTTTCCTAGCATGGATGTCCGAAGCAAACACCTAAGAATTGTCCTCCTGACCATAACCTCTCCACATAACCAAATACTGGAGTTTCCGTCTAGAAAAACGAGAATCCAATATTTTCTCAACCACATACTCCAGATTGCCCTCAACCAAAACAGGGTCAGGGGGCGCAGCCATAGGAACCACTGGCTCGACAAACCTCTTCAATAAGGACTTGTGGAACACGTTATGGATCTTAAATGTCCCTGGAAGAAGTAAACGAAAGGAAACAGGATTAAGAATCTCCATGATCTTATAAGGTCCAATGAACCTAGGCTTAAACTTAGGAGATGCAACTCTCATAGGGATATTTCTTGAGGATAACCAGACCAAGTCCCCCACTTTAAACCGAGGACCATCAGTCCTATGCCGGTTGGCAAACCGCTGGGCCTTCTCCTGAGAGAGGGACAACCTCTCCACTACCTGGTCCCAAATCTGCTGCATATGCTCCACAACAGAGTCAACACCCTGACAGACAGAAGCCTCCGTCTGTCCAGAAGAAAATCGAGGGTGAAACCCAAAATTGCAGAAAAATGGAGACATCAAAGTGGCAGAGCTTGCCC
Source organism: Oophaga sylvatica (assembly GCA_033576555.1). NCBI lineage: Eukaryota > Metazoa > Chordata > Amphibia > Anura > Dendrobatidae > Oophaga > Oophaga sylvatica. Next base: position 242,039,773 of record JARQOD010000002.1, on the reverse strand, counting down.
TATTATTAAGAGCAAACTCAGCCAAAGGCAAAAAAGAGACCCAGTCATCTTGCTCAGCAGATACAAAGCATCTCTGATAAGTCTCCAATGTCTGGTTTGTTCTCTCAGTTTGTCCATTGGTCTGAGGATGAAAAGCAGAGGAGAAAGACAATTGAACACCAAGTTTAGAACAAAAAGTCCTCCAAAATCTGGAAACAAACTGGACTCCTCTGTCAGACACAATGTTCTCAGGAATGCCGTGTAACCGAACCACGTGCTGAAGGAACAAAGGCACCAATTCGGAGGAGGAAGGCAACTTAGGTAATGGCACAAGATGTATCATCTTGGAAAACCTATCACAAATCACCCAGATAACGGTCATTCTCTGAGAAACAGGAAGGTCGGAAATAAAATCCATAGAGATATGGGTCCATGGTCTCTTGGGCACAGGCAATGGCATCAACAAACCACTAGAGCAAGGCTTGGAGCGAGAGCAAGTCCCACAGGACTGCACAAACTCCCTGACGTCACAAGACAAAGTAGGCCACCAAAAGGACCGACTTACCAAGTCTCTGGTACCAAAAATTCCAGGATGACCGGCCAATGCGGAACAATGAATCTCAGACATCACACTCTTCTTCCACTGGTCTGGGACAAACAATTTCCCAACAGGGCAGCGCTCGGGTTTATCCTCCTGACACCCCTCCAGAGCCAGTCTCAAATTGGACGAGATGGCGGAAAGAACTACACCCTCTTTCAAAATAACAGCAGGATCAGATAACTCGGGAGAGTCCGCAAGGAAACTCCTCGAGAGGGCATCCGCCTTAACATTCTTAGTGCCAGGAAGAAAGGAAACCACAAAATTAAAACATGTGAAAAACAAGGCCCACTTAGCCTGTCTAGGATTAAGTCGCTTGGCTGATTCCAGATAAACCAGATTCTTATGGTCCGTGAGGACCACCACCTGATGTTTGGCTCCCTCCAGCCAATGTCTCCACTCTTCAAAAGCCCACTTCATGGCCAATAACTCCCGATTACCCACGTCATAATTACGTTCAGTTGGAGAAAATTTTCGAGAGAAAAAAGCACAAGGGTTACTTTTAGAGGTCTCAGGATCTCTTTGGGACAAAACGGCACCTGCCCCAATTTCAGAGGCATCAACCTCCACCTGAAATGGCAGAGAAACATCAGGCTGCCGTAGAACAGGAGCAGAAGTGAATCTCTGTTTAAGTTCCTGAAATGCAGAGACTGTCTCAGGAGGCCAATTTACCTCATCAGAACCCTTTTTGGTCAAATCAGTCAATGGTTTAACAATAACAGAGAAATTACCAATAAATTTACGATAAAAATTGGCAAAACCCAAGAATCTCTGAAGAGCCTTTAATGAAGTAGGTTGGACCCAATCACAGATGGCCTGAACCTTGACCGGGTACATTTCAATAACAGATGGAGACAAAATGAATCCCAGAAATGAGATCCTCTGTACGCCAAAAAGACACTTTGATCCTTTCACATACAGAGCATTCTCTCTCAAAATCTGGAACACAGTCCGAACATGTTTCACATGAGAGTCCCAGTCATTGGAAAAAAAATCAAGATATCATCCAAATAAACAATCAGAAATTTATCCACAAAATCCTGAAAATGCCATTCATGAAGGACTGGAAGACGGAAGGAGAATTAGTGAGTCCAAAGGGCATCACTAGGTACTCAAGATGCCCCTCTGGGGTATTAAACGCCGTTTTCCATTCATCCCCGTGCTTAATGCGAATAAGGTTATACGCCCCCTTGAGGTCAAGCTTGGTAAACCAAGAAGCACTTTTCACCCTGGAAAACAGGTCAGAAATCAAGGGTAACGGATATTGATATTTCACAGTGATATTGTTCAAGAGACGATAATCAATACACGGCCTTAATGAACCATCCTTTTTGGCCACAAAGAAAAAACCAGCACCCAAGGGTGAAGAGGATGATCTGATATGACCCTTCTCCAATGACTCCTTGATATAAGACCGCATAGCGTCATGTTCAGGTACAGACAAGTTAAAAAGGCGACCTTTAGGGAATTTACTACCAGGCACTAATTCAATAGCGCAGTCATAGCTACTATGGGGGGCAAGGATGCAGATTTACTTTCGCTAAACACATCAGAAAAATCAGTCAAAAAGTCAGGCACATCTTGAGCCTGGGGAGAGGCAGAAAAAACAGGAGTGTTGGCATTAACACATTGGCAGCCCCAACTGGTTACAGACACAGATTTCCAATCCAAAACAGGATTATGAGACTGTAACCAAGGGAAACCTAGTACAATAATGTCATGCAGATTATACAGCACCAAAAATTTGCAACTCTACTGATGATCAGGTTCAACCCTCATTATCACCTGAGTAGAGAACTGGGGTTAATTCTCAGCCAAAGGGGTAGAATCAATTCCCAGTAGGGGAATAGACTTCCGTAGCGGTATCAAGGGAAACCCACAACATTTAGCAAAATCAAAATCCATCAGGTTAATAGCTGCTCCCGAATCAACAAAAGCCTGAGCAGAAAATGTGGACAGGGTAACAGTCAACAGAAATTTAGTCTGAACACTACCCAAGACAACTGAGCGTGCAAAACGTCTTCCCCGCTTAGGGCAGACTGAAATAGCATGAGATGCATCACCACAGTAGAAACATAACCCATTGCATTTTTGAAACTCATGACGCTGTGCCCCAGAAACCATTCCATCACACTGCATGGGCTCAGAAGCTGGTTCACAAGGCAACACTATTCCACGCATACCTCTACGCTCACGCAAACGTCTGTCAATTTGAATCGCTAATGACATAGAATCATTGAGACCAGAGCGAGCAGGGAAACCCACCATAACATCTTTTACATTCTCTGACAGACCCTTCCGAAAAAGGGTTGCCAAACCATCATCATTCCATTTGGTCAGAACTGCCCACTTTGGAATTTCTGACAGTACAACTCAGCATCCTCAAGCCCCTGATTTAATGCCAACAAGGTTTTTTCAGCTTGATCAGTAACATTAGGTTCATCGTACAATAACCCCAGAGCCAGAAAAAATGCATCAACATTACTCAAAACAGGGTCCCCAGGTGTCAGGGAAAAAGCCCAATCCTGAGGATCGCTGCGCAGGAGAGAGATGGCAATTTAACCTGCTGTGTTGCGTTCCCTGAGGACTTAGGTTTTAAGGCAAAAAACAACTTACAGTTATTTTTGAAATTCAGAAATTTAGCTCGATCCCCCAAAACAAATCTGGCATGGGGATCCTAGGTTCCACAACCGGCAACCCTGCAAGATAGGTAGCAATACTCCGAACTTCAGTGGCAAGCTGATCCACACGGCCAGACAACTGTGCAATCTCCATTGAGAGAAAAAAAAATCCTCCTCAGCACCCAGAGAAAAAGAGGAAAAAAAAATGCAGAAAAAAAAAAAAAAATCTCTGACAACTCTGACAACTTTTTTCTTTCCACACTATTTTTCCCTTCTGTGAGTACCATATAATTTTCAGTTTGGGCCGATGATACTGTTATGTTTTGGTAGCTGAGGAGAGCAGGCAAAAACGGCAATACACCAGAGAGGTTGGAATCTACTGGATTGCAGTACCCTGACTAACCACCACAACTAAAGGCAGCCGTGGAGTGTTCCTACGTTGGTCCTAGATGCCTCGTCACAGCCTGAGAGGCTAACTACACCTAAAGATAGAAAGAGGAAAGCTATCTGCCCCGGAGCAATCCCCAAAGAACATAGGAAGCCCCCAAACATGTAATGGCGTTAGACAAGAGGAAATACAGACACATACAGAAAATAGTATGAGCAAACGCTGGGGCCCAATCTGCCTAGACAGAAAAGGATAGGAAGGATACTTACTGCAATTCCAAAAAACCCTAAAAAAAAGCCAACGTTACTAATTGCAAAAACACCTGAGATCACACGACCTCTACCACCTAAATTAGTTCTCTGGTGTAACAAAACTAAGCCGCAGCCACAAAAAAATTGGAAAAGGCAAATGAACAAACAACAGTGGCTCCAGAGGAACAGAGAGGAGACCAAGCCCCCCCGGGGAGGGGAACCTGGCCAACCTCACAGAAATGCAGAGAAAAATGTAAATGGCAAGCACAAAAGCAAAAAAACAGAAAATATCTTATCTGAGAGCAGGAGAAGAGGCAAGACTCACCAAGCTTCCAAGTGAACCAGGAAACAACGTTGAGACAAGAACAATTGATCACCGGTAACTATGATGGGGGGAAACCTCCCTTATATCCAGCCAGTCTGTATTTCCTGATTGCCAATCCTCATTGAATGGTTCAGTACTGTTTGTAACCACCAGAGGGAGCTTCTGCTCAGAATTCATTTCTAAAACATTCCTAACACTCGGGGTTGCAACATCATTTGGGTCATCACCGACCAATTTTCCAAAATGGTGCATCTGGTGCCGCTACCACGGTTACCTTCTGCACGGGCTCTGGCAGCGTTGTTCGTTAGGCACATCTTCCATCTACACGGCATGCCGGACAAAATTGTCAGTGATCGAGGTCCCCAGTTTGCGTCTCAGTTCTGGAGAGAGCTTTGTCGTCTACTCAGTATTGAGTTAAATCTCTCTTAAGCATACCACCCTGAGACGAATTGGTTGGTAGAGAGGGTCAACCAGACCTTGGTCACCTATCTACGACATTTTGTCTCAGCCAGACTGGATGACGGGGCATCTTTGCTACCGTGGGCTGAGTTTGCACTAAGCAATGCTGTGGCTGACTCCACCGGACAGACTCCATTCCTCCTAAACTACGGTCAGCATCCACGGGTTCCGGTGCCCATGCCCGTGTCTTCCGCCGACTCCAGGGTGGCAGACTGGGCTGTGGAGGCACGGTACATTTGGGACCGTACCCAGGATGCCATTCAGGCGTCCAAGGAGAGGATGAGGTCTTCCGCCAACGCACATCGGCGTCCCGCTCCGACATTTGCCCCTGGGGACTTGGTGTGGCTCTACGCTCGTAACATTAGGCTGCGAGTTGAGTCCACTAAGTTGGCACCCCGCTGCCTGGGTCCTTTCAAAGTCCTCGAACAGATTAATCCTGTGGTATACCATTTGGCTTTTCCACCACGCCTGGGTATCTCCGACACCTTTCACATATCCCTTCTGAAACCCGTGCTCATGTCCCGGTTTTCCGAGTCATCTGCCGGGACATCGGGTTCATCTACAGACGACCATGAGGTGAACGCCATCGTAGGGTGTAAGGTGGTACGGGGCAAAAAAATTTATTTGGTGGATTGGAGGGGTTATGGGCCTGAGGATAGGTCCTGAGAGCCTGCCGAGCACATTCATGCTCCGCAGCTCATCGCTGCCTTTGAGCACAGCGAGGCCCTAAGAAGGGGGGGCCCTAGGAGGGGGGTAATGTTAGAGGTCAAGTTCCCGCTTCTGCACAAGGGGAATCTCGAGCCATCCCTGCTGCGGTCTCCCATCCGTCTCCGGCCGCAGTGGACTCTGCTCAGCTTAGACGTCGGTCCCAGCGTCTTGCCCAGTCTAACAGTGTGCAGAGGGCTACTGCTGCCTCTCCAGGCTCTGCTATTGTGTCCAGTACTGGTTAGCGGCGAGCAGACGTCTTTAGGACAAAGTCCTTGTTTTCCCCTTCTGAGCATGCCCAGGGTGAGATCTCTCATTGGAGATCAGTGGTCACATGCTCAGGTACTGCAGCAGCTTCTATTGGTCCGCCAGGAAGGTCCTGTGACTACTGGTGTTCTGGAACAGTTTCATTGGTCCTTGTTTCTGGCAGGTCCTGTAGCTGTTACTATAAAAGGGTAGCATGGCTGGGCCGCCATGCGCTAATATCAACCATTGTATGCTATGCGCCAGTGTGGTCATGTGTGTGTGTGGTTAGGGACCCGGCTGAAATAAGCCACTAGAATACCGACTTAATCGGTGAGGAGTTTGGTATGGTAGCTGGTCAGGGTCGGTGTCTTAGATGCCCTAGATTACCGGCATAACCGGTGAGGAGTTTGATTGCCGTATTCAGGGCCTGGCGTTCAGACGCCATAGATTGCGGGTGACTCCCGCGAGGACAGTAGCGCATGATCACGTTCTATGTTCGCTTAGCAGTCAACTGTGTACCTGGGTGCCTGACAGGACACAGAAGTTTGTCTCAGCGGCGCTGTGACATAACAGGGTTCGCTTTCAACGCTATACAGCACCCTAGCGTGTTTATTTTGCGACTCAGTGGTATTAAGTGAGTTTGCACTCATCGCCATATAGCGCTGCGGCACTCCTTCTAGCGGCTCTGTGGAATAACAGAGTTCGCACATATTGCCACAGCGCGTTACGGCATTTATTTTGGCGACTCTGCGGGATAACAGAGTTCGCTTCTTGCGCCATTTTACTAGCAGCAGGCTCTGCCTGCACGGTGGACCCCGGGCTGCGAACGCACCTCTCTACACCATATATTTGGTGCGTTCCGCAGACCCTAACACCTTGAAGTTGCAATATCACTGAAAGGTGCCTATGCTGCTGGTGAGCAAAGTCATAGTATAGAGGAAAAGGATTTGTTCCAGCACCACCTTCCAGGTAAAAATAGCAATTTTTATTAGAACAGTTTAAAAGAGTTCAAAAGAAACCTAATGCGTTTCTGGCGCAATAGTAGCCCCCTTAGTCATATGATATTGAACAGAAAATAAAGACAAGTATAAATGCATTTGGATTACACAAGATGGATGGAACACTTACAATACGCTGGTACAAACTGCCATTACTAAAGTTAATAAATATAGAACAGGTCATTCCTGTAATTCATCCCACTAGGATATTTTGTGTCTAAACATAAGATCCAATATGCTTCCCTTATGTTGAGGTATCTCTGTCAGTTACCCCCACATTTGGGGTAAAATACTTTTTCAAGTTCAAAAAACGCAAAATGTGTAAGGTCTCCTTTGTAAATGGAGACAAAATGTTTAGTTTGAGCTAAATATCTGCTGATCATGTTGCTATCATGTTGCTAATATTTGTGACATGCTCTGCAATTCTCTTTTTGAACTTTCTAGTTGTGCACCCAATATACAGTTAGGTCCATGTATATTTGGACAGAGACAACATTTATCTAATTTTGGTTCTAGACATTACCACAATGAATTTTAAACAAAACAATTCAGATGCAGTTGAAGTTCAGACTTTCAGCTTTCATTTGAGGGTATCCACATTAAAATTGGATGAAGGGTTTAGGAGTTTCAGCTCCTTAACATGAGCCACCCTGTTTTTAAAGGGACCAAAAGTAATTGAACAGATTTAATAATTGTAAATAAAATGATCATTTCTAGTACTTGGTTGAAAACCCTTTGTTGGCAATGACTGCCTGAAGTCTTTAACTCATGGACATCACCAGACGCTGTGTTTCCTCCTTTTTGATGCTCTGCCAGGCCTTCACTGTGGTGGTTTTCAGTTGCTGCTTGTGGACCTTTCTGTCTGAAGTTTAGTCTTTAACAAGTGAAATGCATGCTCAATTGGGTTGAGATCAGGTGACTGACTTGGCCATTCAAGAATATTCCACTTTTTTGCTTTAATAAACTCCTGGGTTGCTTTGGCTTTATGTTTTGGGTCATTTCATCTGTAGTATGAAACGACGACCAATCAGTTTGGCTGCATTTGGCTGGATCTGAGCACACAGTATGGCTCTGAATACCTCAGAATTAATTCGGCTGCTTCTGTCCTGTGTCACATCATCAATAAACACTAATGACCCAGTGCCACTGGCAGCCATGCATGCCCAAGCCATCACACTGCCTCCTCCGTGTTTTACAGATGATGTGGTATGCTTTGGATCATGAGCTGTACCACTCCATTGCCATACTTTTCTCTTTCCATCATTCTGGTAGAGGTTGATCTTGGTTTCATCTGTCCAAAGAATGTTCTTCCAGAACTGTGCTGGCTATTTAGATGTTTTTTTAGCAAAGTCCAGCCTAGCCTTTTTATTCTTGATGCTTATGAGTGTCTGGCACCGTGCAGTGAACCCTCTGTATTTACTTTCATGCAGTCTTCTCTTTATGGTAGATTTGGATATTGATACGCCTACCTCCTGGAGAGTGTTGATCACTTGGTTGGCTATTGTGAAGGGGTTTCTCTTCACCATGGAGAGTATTCTATGATCATCCACCACTGTTGTCTTCCATGGGCGCCCAGGTCATTTTGCATTGATGAGTTCACAAGTGCTTTCTTTCTTTCTCAGGATGTACCAAACTGTAGATTTTGCCACTCCTAATGTTGTAGCAACTTCTCAATGGGTTTTTTTCTGTTTTGGCAGCTTAAGGATGGCTTGTTTCACCTGCATGGAGAGTTCCTTTGACCGCATGTTTCCTTCACAGCAAAACCTTCCAAATGCAAACACCACACCTCAAATCAACTCCAGCCCTTTTATCTGCTTAATTGAGAATGACATAACGAAGGGATTGCCCACACCTGTCCATGAAATAGCCTTGAAGTCAATTGTCCAATTACTTTTGGTCCCTTTAAAAACAGGGTGGCTCATGTTAAGGAGCTGAAACTCCTAAACCCTTCATCCAATTTTAATGTGGATACCCTCAAATGAAAGCTGGAAGTCTGAACTTCAGCTGCATCTGAATTGTTTTGTTTAAAATTCATTGTGGTAATGTCTAGAACCAAAATTAGATAAATGTTGTCTCTGTCCAAATATACATGGACCTAACTGTATCTTAAATGACAAGTTTGGCTTATTATGCAATAGATCACATACTTTGTGTCACAATTTATGAAATATGTTGTTAGGGATCGAGTTCCCGCTGCTGCACAAGGGGAATCTCGAACCAGTACTGCTGCGGTCCCCCATCCATCTCCGCTGCAGTGGCGCCAGCTCAGCGGAGACGTCGGCCCCAGCGTCTTGCTCGGCCTAATACTGTGCAGAGGCTTGTTGCTGCCTCTCCTGGTTCCTCTATTATAACCAGTGCTAGAGCAGGCAGTCCTGGGACAAAGTCCTCGCTTTCCTCCATCTGAGCATGCCCAGGGCAAGATCTCCCATTGGAGATCAGGGTCACAAGCTCGGTTACAGCAGCGACTCCCATTGGTCGCCAGGAAGGTCCTGAAACTGCTTGTGTTCTGGAACAGTTTCTCATCGGTCCTTTTCTGGAAGGTCCTGTAGCTGCTACTATAAAACATGCGCTTGACCGCACGGCCATGCGCTAGTATCAATTCTGTTATGTGCTTTGCGCAGTGTGGTCATGTACGCATGCGGTTAGGGCTCGGCTGAAATAAGCCCCTAGAATACCGGCACCTCCGGGGAGGAAAGGGGGGGTTA
>JARQOD010000002.1:241904067-242030398 GCA_033576555.1 Oophaga sylvatica | reverse complement strand
ATCACCACAGTAGAAACATAACCCATTGCATTTTTGAAACTCATGACGCTGTGCCCCAGAAACCATTCCATCACACTGCATGGGCTCAGAAGCTGGTTCACAAGGCAACACTATTCCACGCATACCTCTACGCTCACGCAAACGTCTGTCAATTTGAATCGCTAATGACATAGAATCATTGAGACCAGAGCGAGCAGGGAAACCCACCATAACATCTTTTACATTCTCTGACAGACCCTTCCGAAAAAGGGTTGCCAAACCATCATCATTCCATTTGGTCAGAACTGCCCACTTTTGGAATTTCTGACAGTACAACTCAGCATCCTCAAGCCCCTGATTTAATGCCAACAAGGTTTTTTCAGCTTGATCAGTAACATTAGGTTCATCGTACAATAACCCCAGAGCCAGAAAAAATGCATCAACATTACTCAAAACAGGGTCCCCAGGTGTCAGGGAAAAAGCCCAATCCTGAGGATCGCTGCGCAGGAGAGAGATGGCAATTTGAACCTGCTGTGTTGCGTTCCCTGAGGACTTAGGTTTTAAGGCAAAAAACAACTTACAGTTATTTTTGAAATTCAGAAATTTAGCTCGATCCCCCCAAAACAAATCTGGCATGGGGATCCTAGGTTCCACAACCGGCAACCCTGCAAGATAGGTAGCAATACTCCGAACTTCAGTGGCAAGCTGATCCACACGGCCAGACAACTGTGCAATCTCCATTGAGAGAAAAAAAAATCCTCCTCAGCACCCAGAGAAAAAGAGGAAAAAAAAATGCAGAAAAAAAAAAAATCTCTGACAACTCTGACAACTTTTTTCTTTCCACACTATTTTTCCCTTCTGTGAGTACCATATAATTTTCAGTTTGGGCCGATGATACTGTTATGTTTTGGTAGCTGAGGAGAGCAGGCAAAAACGGCAATACACCAGAGAGGTTGGAATCTACTGGATTGCAGTACCCTGACTAACCACCACAACTAAAGGCAGCCGTGGAGTGTTCCTACGTTGGTCCTAGATGCCTCGTCACAGCCTGAGAGGCTAACTACACCTAAAGATAGAAAGAGGAAAGCTATCTGCCCCGGAGCAGATCCCCAAAGAACATAGGAAGCCCCCAAACATGTAATGGCGGTTAGACAAGAGGAAATACAGACACATACAGAAAATAGTATGAGCAAACGCTGGGGCCCAATCTGCCTAGACAGAAAAGGATAGGAAGGATACTTACTGCAATTCCAAAAACCCTAAAAAAAAGCCAACGCTACTAATTGCAAAAACACCTGAGATCACACGACCTCTACCACCTAAATTAGTTCTCTGGTGTAACAAAACTAAGCCGCAGCCACAAAAAAAATTGGAAAAGGCAAATGAACAAACAACAGTGGCTCCAGAGGAACAGAGAGGAGACCAAGCCCCCCCGGGGAGGGGAACCTGGCCAACCTCACAGAAATGCAGAGAAAAATGTAAATGGCAAGCACAAAAGCAAAAAAACAGAAAATATCTTATCTGAGAGCAGGAGAAGAGGCAAGACTCACCAAGCTTCCAAGTGAACCAGGAAACAACGTTGAGACAAGAACAATTGATCACCGGTAACTATGATGGGGGGAAACCTCCCTTATATCCAGCCAGTCTGTATTTCCTGATTGCCAATCCTCATTGAATGGTTCAGTACTGTTTGTAACCACCAGAGGGAGCTTCTGCTCAGAATTCATTTCTAAAACATTCCTAACACTCGGGGTTGCAACATCATTTGGGTCATCACCGACCAATTTTCCAAAATGGTGCATCTGGTGCCGCTACCACGGTTACCTTCTGCACGGGCTCTGGCAGCGTTGTTCGTTAGGCACATCTTCCATCTACACGGCATGCCGGACAAAATTGTCAGTGATCGAGGTCCCCAGTTTGCGTCTCAGTTCTGGAGAGAGCTTTGTCGTCTACTCAGTATTGAGTTAAATCTCTCTTAAGCATACCACCCTGAGACGAATTGGTTGGTAGAGAGGGTCAACCAGACCTTGGTCACCTATCTACGACATTTTGTCTCAGCCAGACTGGATGACGGGGCATCTTTGCTACCGTGGGCTGAGTTTGCACTAAGCAATGCTGTGGCTGACTCCACCGGACAGACTCCATTCCTCCTAAACTACGGTCAGCATCCACGGGTTCCGGTGCCCATGCCCGTGTCTTCCGCCGACTCCAGGGTGGCAGACTGGGCTGTGGAGGCACGGTACATTTGGGACCGTACCCAGGATGCCATTCAGGCGTCCAAGGAGAGGATGAGGTCTTCCGCCAACGCACATCGGCGTCCCGCTCCGACATTTGCCCCTGGGGACTTGGTGTGGCTCTACGCTCGTAACATTAGGCTGCGAGTTGAGTCCACTAAGTTGGCACCCCGCTGCCTGGGTCCTTTCAAAGTCCTCGAACAGATTAATCCTGTGGTATACCATTTGGCTTTTCCACCACGCCTGGGTATCTCCGACACCTTTCACATATCCCTTCTGAAACCCGTGCTCATGTCCCGGTTTTCCGAGTCATCTGCCGGGACATCGGGTTCATCTACAGACGACCATGAGGTGAACGCCATCGTAGGGTGTAAGGTGGTACGGGGCAAAAAAATTTATTTGGTGGATTGGAGGGGTTATGGGCCTGAGGATAGGTCCTGAGAGCCTGCCGAGCACATTCATGCTCCGCAGCTCATCGCTGCCTTTGAGCACAGCGAGGCCCTAAGAAGGGGGGGCCCTAGGAGGGGGGTAATGTTAGAGGTCAAGTTCCCGCTTCTGCACAAGGGGAATCTCGAGCCATCCCTGCTGCGGTCTCCCATCCGTCTCCGGCCGCAGTGGACTCTGCTCAGCTTAGACGTCGGTCCCAGCGTCTTGCCCAGTCTAACAGTGTGCAGAGGGCTACTGCTGCCTCTCCAGGCTCTGCTATTGTGTCCAGTACTGGTTAGCGGCGAGCAGACGTCTTTAGGACAAAGTCCTTGTTTTCCCCTTCTGAGCATGCCCAGGGTGAGATCTCTCATTGGAGATCAGTGGTCACATGCTCAGGTACTGCAGCAGCTTCTATTGGTCCGCCAGGAAGGTCCTGTGACTACTGGTGTTCTGGAACAGTTTCATTGGTCCTTGTTTCTGGCAGGTCCTGTAGCTGTTACTATAAAAGGGTAGCATGGCTGGGCCGCCATGCGCTAATATCAACCATTGTATGCTATGCGCCAGTGTGGTCATGTGTGTGTGTGGTTAGGGACCCGGCTGAAATAAGCCACTAGAATACCGACTTAATCGGTGAGGAGTTTGGTATGGTAGCTGGTCAGGGTCGGTGTCTTAGATGCCCTAGATTACCGGCATAACCGGTGAGGAGTTTGATTGCCGTATTCAGGGCCTGGCGTTCAGACGCCATAGATTGCGGGTGACTCCCGCGAGGACAGTAGCGCATGATCACGTTCTATGTTCGCTTAGCAGTCAACTGTGTACCTGGGTGCCTGACAGGACACAGAAGTTTGTCTCAGCGGCGCTGTGACATAACAGGGTTCGCTTTCAACGCTATACAGCACCCTAGCGTGTTTATTTTGCGACTCAGTGGTATTAAGTGAGTTTGCACTCATCGCCATATAGCGCTGCGGCACTCCTTCTAGCGGCTCTGTGGAATAACAGAGTTCGCACATATTGCCACAGCGCGTTACGGCATTTATTTTGGCGACTCTGCGGGATAACAGAGTTCGCTTCTTGCGCCATTTTACTAGCAGCAGGCTCTGCCTGCACGGTGGACCCCGGGCTGCGAACGCACCTCTCTACACCATATATTTGGTGCGTTCCGCAGACCCTAACACCTTGAAGTTGCAATATCACTGAAAGGTGCCTATGCTGCTGGTGAGCAAAGTCATAGTATAGAGGAAAAGGATTTGTTCCAGCACCACCTTCCAGGTAAAAATAGCAATTTTTATTAGAACAGTTTAAAAGAGTTCAAAAGAAACCTAATGCGTTTCTGGCGCAATAGTAGCCCCCTTAGTCATATGATATTGAACAGAAAATAAAGACAAGTATAAATGCATTTGGATTACACAAGATGGATGGAACACTTACAATACGCTGGTACAAACTGCCATTACTAAAGTTAATAAATATAGAACAGGTCATTCCTGTAATTCATCCCACTAGGATATTTTGTGTCTAAACATAAGATCCAATATGCTTCCCTTATGTTGAGGTATCTCTGTCAGTTACCCCACATTTGGGTAAAATACTTTTTCAAGTTCAAAAAACGCAAAATGTGTAAGGTCTCCTTTGTAAATGGAGACAAAATGTTTAGTTTGAGCTAAATATCTGCTGATCATGTTGCTATCATGTTGCTAATATTTGTGACATGCTCTGCAATTCTCTTTTTGAACTTTCTAGTTGTGCACCCAATATACAGTTAGGTCCATGTATATTTGGACAGAGACAACATTTATCTAATTTTGGTTCTAGACATTACCACAATGAATTTTAAACAAAACAATTCAGATGCAGTTGAAGTTCAGACTTTCAGCTTTCATTTGAGGGTATCCACATTAAAATTGGATGAAGGGTTTAGGAGTTTCAGCTCCTTAACATGAGCCACCCTGTTTTTAAAGGGACCAAAAGTAATTGAACAGATTTAATAATTGTAAATAAAATGATCATTTCTAGTACTTGGTTGAAAACCCTTTGTTGGCAATGACTGCCTGAAGTCTTTAACTCATGGACATCACCAGACGCTGTGTTTCCTCCTTTTTGATGCTCTGCCAGGCCTTCACTGTGGTGGTTTTCAGTTGCTGCTTGTGGACCTTTCTGTCTGAAGTTTAGTCTTTAACAAGTGAAATGCATGCTCAATTGGGTTGAGATCAGGTGACTGACTTGGCCATTCAAGAATATTCCACTTTTTTGCTTTAATAAACTCCTGGGTTGCTTTGGCTTTATGTTTTGGGTCATTTCATCTGTAGTATGAAACGACGACCAATCAGTTTGGCTGCATTTGGCTGGATCTGAGCACACAGTATGGCTCTGAATACCTCAGAATTAATTCGGCTGCTTCTGTCCTGTGTCACATCATCAATAAACACTAATGACCCAGTGCCACTGGCAGCCATGCATGCCCAAGCCATCACACTGCCTCCTCCGTGTTTTACAGATGATGTGGTATGCTTTGGATCATGAGCTGTACCACTCCATTGCCATACTTTTCTCTTTCCATCATTCTGGTAGAGGTTGATCTTGGTTTCATCTGTCCAAAGAATGTTCTTCCAGAACTGTGCTGGCTATTTAGATGTTTTTTTAGCAAAGTCCAGCCTAGCCTTTTTATTCTTGATGCTTATGAGTGTCTGGCACCGTGCAGTGAACCCTCTGTATTTACTTTCATGCAGTCTTCTCTTTATGGTAGATTTGGATATTGATACGCCTACCTCCTGGAGAGTGTTGATCACTTGGTTGGCTATTGTGAAGGGGTTTCTCTTCACCATGGAGAGTATTCTATGATCATCCACCACTGTTGTCTTCCATGGGCGCCCAGGTCATTTTGCATTGATGAGTTCACAAGTGCTTTCTTTCTTTCTCAGGATGTACCAAACTGTAGATTTTGCCACTCCTAATGTTGTAGCAACTTCTCAAATGGGTTTTTTTCTGTTTTGGCAGCTTAAGGATGGCTTGTTTCACCTGCATGGAGAGTTCCTTTGACCGCATGTTTCCTTCACAGCAAAACCTTCCAAATGCAAACACCACACCTCAAATCAACTCCAGCCCTTTTATCTGCTTAATTGAGAATGACATAACGAAGGGATTGCCCACACCTGTCCATGAAATAGCCTTGAAGTCAATTGTCCAATTACTTTTGGTCCCTTTAAAAACAGGGTGGCTCATGTTAAGGAGCTGAAACTCCTAAACCCTTCATCCAATTTTAATGTGGATACCCTCAAATGAAAGCTGGAAGTCTGAACTTCAGCTGCATCTGAATTGTTTTGTTTAAAATTCATTGTGGTAATGTCTAGAACCAAAATTAGATAAATGTTGTCTCTGTCCAAATATACATGGACCTAACTGTATCTTAAATGACAAGTTTGGCTTATTATGCAATAGATCACATACTTTGTGTCACAATTTATGAAATATGTTGTTAGGGATCGAGTTCCCGCTGCTGCACAAGGGGAATCTCGAACCAGTACTGCTGCGGTCCCCCATCCATCTCCGGCTGCAGTGGCGCCAGCTCAGCGGAGACGTCGGTCCCAGCGTCTTGCTCGGCCTAATACTGTGCAGAGGCTTGTTGCTGCCTCTCCTGGTTCCTCTATTATAACCAGTGCTAGAGCAGGCAGTCCTGGGACAAAGTCCTCGCTTTCTCCATCTGAGCATGCCCAGGGCAAGATCTCCCATTGGAGATCAGGGGTCACAAGCTCGGTTACAGCAGCGACTCCCATTGGTCCGCCAGGAAGGTCCTGAAACTGCTTGTGTTCTGGAACAGTTTCTCATCGGTCCTTTTCTGGAAGGTCCTGTAGCTGCTACTATAAAACATGCGCTTGACCGCACGGCCATGCGCTAGTATCAATTCTGTTATGTGCTTTGCGCCAGTGTGGTCATGTACGCATGCGGTTAGGGCTCGGCTGAAATAAGCCCCTAGAATACCGGCACCTCCGGTGAGGAGTTTTGTATGCACATGTTCAGGACTTGGCTGAAATAGCCTCTAGAATACCGGCTACTCCGGTGAGGAGTTGGTTGTTTGCGTTGCTGTCTGCATGACCACGGACTGCTATCCGCTCTGCAGTTATTTGTGTACTCCTGTGGGGTTAACAGGACACACTCTCTACCTTAGCGACTCTGTGGAGTAACAGAGTTCGCTCATATCGCCATATAGTGCCACAGCATTTAAGTCAGCGACTCTGTGGAGTAACAGAGTTAGCTTATACCGCCATCTTACTAGCAGCAGACTCTGCCAGTACGGTGGACCCCGGGCTGCGAACGCACCTATTATTTATATTAATTTAGTGCGTTCTGCAGCCCCTAACAGTATATGTTCTACAAATAGTGCTTTCACCCAAGAAAGTGAAGTCATTAAAGAAAGGGTAATTAGTCGAGGCTATAATAGCCTTAATGCTAAACTTGCATACAACTGTTAGGGGTCGAGTTCCCGCTTCTGCACAAGGGGAATCTCGAGCCGTCCCTGCTGTGGTCTCCCATACATCTCCGGCCGCAGTGGACTCTGCTCAGCTTAGACATCGGTCCCAGTGTCTCACCCAGTCTAACATTGTGCAGAAGATTACTGCTGCTTCTCCAGGCTCTGCTATTGTAGCCAGTACTGGTTAGCGGCGAGCACACGTCTTTAGGAAAAAGTCCTTGCTTTCCCCTTCTGAGCATGCCCAGAGAAAGATCTCTCATTGGAGATCAGGGGTCACATGCTCAGGTACTGCAGCAGCTCCTATTGGTCCGCCAGGAAGGTCCTGAAACCACTTGTGTTCTGGAGCAGTTTCCTATTGGTCCTTATCTGGCAGGTCCTGTAGTTGCTACTATAAAAGGGTGGCATGGTCGTGCCGCCATGCGCTAGTATCAATCACATTATGTGCTTTGCGCCAGGGTGATCTTGCACGCATGTGTTAGGGCTCGGCTGAAATAAGCCCCTAGAATACAGGCACCTTCGGTGAGGAGATTGTATGCACGTGTTTAGGGCTCGGCTGAAATAAGCCCCTAGAATACCGGCTTCTCCGGTGAGGAGACTGTCTGATTGCGTTGCTGATTGCGTTACTACGGACTGCTGTCCGCATAGCAGTTGTCTGTGCATACCTGTGGAGTTAACAGGACACAGTCCATATTTCTGTGTCTCTACCTTAGCGACTGTGTGGTGTAACAGAGTTCGCTTATACCGCCATATAGGGCCACAGTGTCTATAGTTGCGACTCTGTGAAGTAACAGAGTTCGCCATACCGCCATCCTACTAGCAGCAGGCTCTGCCTGCACGGTGGACCCCGGGCTGCGAACGCACTTATTATTTATATTTATTTTGTGCGTTCCGCCAGCCCTAACAACAACAACAATGCCAAAAAATTGAGAGCCCAGCTATTATACAGAAATTCCCTTCTCAGCAACCACATGCGATTCTCTGTCATATTCTCCACTACTTATAGTCCACAATTCAATAAAATAAAAAGAATTATTCTCAAATATCTACCTGTAACAAATCATGTCCACACGTTACGCAAGATCATTTAATGACAGTTGTAGATGTATCGCCAGAAGAGGGCTAAGATTTGGCAATATGTTTTCTCCAAATTTTCTGAAACTACCTAACCCTATATCCACAAGGCTAACTGTAAAAGGTTTTCATAAATGTGCAGGCAGCAGATGTAATGTGTTCATTTGCACTTGATAGAACATGCTCATTTTACATTTCACCCACTCTGCAATACACCATCCATCACATCTTTTATAAATTTTGACACAAAATATATGATCTATTGCATAATATGCCAAACTTGTCATTTAAAATATATTGGGTACACATCTAGAAAGCTCAAAAACATAATTTAAAAACATATCACAAATATTAACAACATGAACAGCACTTATTCAGGTGCAACAAAACATTTTGTCTCTGTTCACAAAGGAGACATTACAAATTTTGCATTTTTTTAACTTGAAAAAGTATTTTGCCTCAAATGTGGGGTAAATGCAGAGACACCTCAATATAAGGGAAGAATATTGGATCTTATGCTTAGACACAAAATATCCCAAAGGGATGAATTTGAGGAATGACCTGTTCTATATTTAGTAACTTTAGGAATTACAGTTTTTACCATCGTGTTGTCAGTGTTCACTCAAATGCAGTAAACAACACTTGTTTGTGATCAAATTATTTTCCTTTATATACTAGTGTCAGGAATTACAAGGGAGGATATATTCGTATATCCCACTGCTGCAACTAGTTGTCACATACCGCTTCTCAGCACGTGACTTGGGGTTGCACCTCCAAGGGTTAATCTATCTCCTCTCACTCAGTCCAGCATTCAACCTCTGTCCTATGCTGCAGTGGAAGCATAAATCAAACCCGACACAGAGCACACACCCCGCTCATACACGCTGCCACCACTCACCGAAAACACAGGCGATGAGTCCCGGAAATATTACTACTATGTGCCAATCACCAGGATCACACACACTATAAGGCTATGGATTCTTAAGAGCATACAAGGTTCAACTTATTAAAGTTTTAAGCTTTAATATAAAATGTACAGTGCTTACAATAAAAATATATAAAAATGGAAATAAAAAGTGACATACAAATATGCAAAAACAGTGATAAAATAAAAGGAGAAAACTTACAGAAATATTGAACTTTGCTGTCTGTATTCTGTCCCTGAAGGAGGGGGAATATGAAATGGAGCACATAAGCTTTCCATGCTGCCCTCACATGTGAACATCTTTCTTTGTGTGTAGGCCTAATTTATAGACTTAGCCCAGGGATCAGATTGCTAGACCAGCCTCTCATGTTAATATTCTAATTGCTGGTTTGTGAAACTCTTTGTGTAATCTTTCTCATAGATGGGCAGTGTCAGGCTGTAATTGGCATCTCTGTTCAAAAGAGCTGGAAAGTGTGAAATGTTTCCACTTTGTGGTTCTCAGTAAAGCCCTCTGGTGGGATTGGAGACAGGAGACTGTCTTTTCAGGAGAACATATGCTGTGAACTTTGTGAAGACTTGCCATCTAAGGACAGATGTGTTAGGGTTCGAGTTCCCGCTGCACAAGGGGAGTCTCGAACCAGTCCCGCTGTGGTCCCCTATTCATCTCCGGCCGCAGTGGAGCCTGCTCAGCAGAGACATTGGTCCCAGTGTCTTGCCCATTCCAATACTGTGCAGAGACTTGCTGCTGCCTCTCCTGGATCTGCTATTATAGCCAGTGCTGGAGCAGACGTCTTTGGGACAAAGTCCTGCATTTCCCCTTCTGAGCATGCCCAGGGTAAGATCTCTCATTGGAGATCAGGGGTCACATGTTCAGGTACTGCAGCAGCTCCTATTGGTCCGCCAGGAAGGTCCTGAAACTGCATGTGTTTTGGAACAGTTTCTCATTGGTCCTTGTTTCTGGCAGGTCCTGTAGCTGTTACTATAAAAGGGTGGCATGGCTGGGCCGCCATGCGCTAATATCAACTGTTACATGCTTTGCGCCAGTGTGGTCATGCGTGTGTTGTGGTTAGGGCAGCTGAAATACGCCATTACAATACCGACTTAATCGGTGAGGAGCTTGGTATGCTAGCTGGTCAGGGTCGGTGTCCTAGATGCCCTAGATTACCGGCATAACCGGTGAGGCGTTTGATTGCCGTATTCAGGGCCTGGCGTTCAGATGCCATAGATTGCGGGTGACTCCCGCGAGGACATTAGCGCATGATCACGTTCTATGTACACTGAGCAGTCAACTGTGTACCTGGGTGCCTGACAGGACACAGAAGTTTGTCTCTGCGGCTCTGTGACGTAACAGGGTTCGCTTTCAATGCTAGACAGCGCCCTAGCGTGTTTATTTTGCGACTCAGTGGTGTTAAGTGAGTTCGCACACATCGCCATATAGCGCTGCGGCATTCCTTCTAGGGGCTCTGTGGAATAACAGAGTTCGCACATATTGCCACAGCGCGTTACGGCGTATATTTTGGCGACTCTGCGGGATAACAGAGTTCGCTTCTTGCGCCATTTTACTAGCAGCAGGCTCCGCCTGCACAGTGGACCCCGGGCTGTGAACGCACCTCTCTGCATCATATATTTGGTGCGTTCTGCAGACCCTAACAAGATGTTAATTGCTGCTAGGCATAAATCCATATATACATATTTCACTACAACTAGTTTTTATTTCCTGTTCAATATCCTATGACAAACGGTGCTACTATTGCACCAAAAAAATGCATCAGGTTTCATTTAAGCTCTTTTATTTCTTTATTTATTTTACTCATTTATATAGTGCCATTAATTCCACAGTGCTTTACAGACATTATCATCACTGTCCCCATTGGAGCTCACAATCTAAATTCCCTATCAGTATGTCTTTGGAATGTGGGAGGAAACCCGAGTACCAGGAAGAAACCCATGCAAACACGGGGAGAACATACAAACTACTGGCAGATATTGTTCTTGGTGGGTTTTGAACCCAGGACCCCAGCGCTGCAAGGCTGCAGTGCTAACCACTGAGCCACCGTGCCACCTCTTTTAAACTTTTTTAATTAAAATTGCTATTTTTACCTGGATGGTTGTCCCAGAACAAGTCTTTTTCCTTTTTAACTTTCATAGTACAGCTGTTTTTCATGGTGCTTGACCACTAGTACCTGAATAGACCTTAGCAAAGTGTGCACATAAGCTATGTTTCAAGAGAAAAGTTAATTTCTAACATACCAGCCACCTCTCTCCAGCCCATTGATTTCTGTAAAACAGTTATCTGTTCACCTTCCGCTTTAGACCTCTCAAGCTGCTGTTATAAATCTTGCAAAATCACAATCTCACAGCATCTGGTTTTCCAAAAGCAGGTCTCCTAATCAAAGTTTTCTCTCACTGTCCTGAGATGTATGTTTGTTCAAATGCCCTGTTATATGTAGATACAATAATAACAGTTTGCACTTCAGAACAAATCACTCATAGTTAAATATGTCACAGAATAACTTTTACTGAGCTTTATAGTTCTACTAATGCTACAGCTCTACTACTCATCAGAACTCTCACTCAAGTAGGATAACCGACCATACCAGGAAATAAGAAGACTGCCTAGCTGCTCAAGAGACAACTTTAGAATAGCCTTTTAAATGATCATTTCAAAAGAAAACTTAGTTGACCTTTTTAGTCATTTTGTGGGTTGTAACTTATTGCAGATAGCAATTACTAAACTGTTCAGATATTGTGTTGCAATACATTGGTAATTACATTTAAAAACTAAAACACTCATGTCCCTTTTATTAGACTGCCTAGCAGTGTGTACAAAACTTAGTACTTTTTGAATGCTGGCCAAATAAGTAGTATAACGTTTAAAGAATTTGCAGACTGGCTTTGCCTCGACACGTCCCATTCATTCCCCGGATGGGGGATCTGGCATAAATTCGTGCAAAAATGGCAAACCTCACAACATTTTGTGCCAACTTTTACAAATATTTTCCTCCAAAAATCTGGCAAAAACACTTTAGTAAATCGAGACCTATGTGTGGTTAATATGTTTTTGCTGGTCTCCTTTAAAAATGCAAGGTAGATTAGTATGAACTTACTGAGTTGCATATAAGGAAGAGTTGAATAAATCACTTTGACAGAAACCAAATGTTTTGTGATTTGCTTCTCATGAAACCAGCAAAGTGGTGGCTGGGACTAAAAAATGTAAAAGTAAATTAATACTTACCTGATTCTCACAAAAAGAACTCTCCAAATGAGCATGATTAGTCATAGTGCAATTGTATGCAAATAAGACCCAAAACAAATAAGCTGTAGAGCAGACTCGAATAAGTAATTAAGCAAAAGGAGGACCTGAGTCCCCGACGTACGTTTCTCCCTGAGAAAGCAACTTGTTTGTGAAACGTATGTCGGGGACAGCTGGCCTGCGCACTCTTTTGACTACAGCAATGGGTATGCTTTGAAACTTTTTATTTGATTATATCCATTCTCTTGAACCTTGGCACTTTGATTATCTGATGTGCATTTGTGGCATCACTTTTCCTCATTGACATCCACGTTACCTTACTACTTTTTCTCATACCTTGGTGGATGTTCTATGGGGGGAAATCCCTGCTTCATTCTTCCCTCAAATATTATGATCATAATGGAGTTATTTTCTGCTATATCTTTGTACTATTGTATTATTATTTCA
The DNA here is from genome assembly GCA_033576555.1 of Oophaga sylvatica. Taxonomy (NCBI): domain Eukaryota; kingdom Metazoa; phylum Chordata; class Amphibia; order Anura; family Dendrobatidae; genus Oophaga; species Oophaga sylvatica. Next base: position 242,017,598 of record JARQOD010000002.1, on the reverse strand, counting down.
ATGCACATCTATTTACAACTCCATTTAGATACATTTGTCTGTTTCACTGGAATTTTTTGCCTTATTACATTTATCAAAGCAGGCCACTGTGTTTTGCTTGGATGATTATCTTACTATCCTATACACATCTCTGTGCGGTCCAGCTGACAGTTTTTCTTTTGGTATTTGGTCATTGTGCCCCCCTCTTTTCTCTTTTACCCATCTACTTTGTTCATTTTAATGTGTTCTGTCGCTATTTTTGTCTTTTTATACTTTAATAAAATTTACTATTTTTTGTAGTTTTTACCTGATCCTCAGCTGTGTTTTGTAGTCTAGTTTTAGATGCAGTCTTAATTGGGCCATCTGCTTTAGGTACTTGGCATCTTTGGCATCACTGGTGCTAACAAGACCTTAATTAGTCATGTTACACCAAACTTTTGTGGTCTAGTTAGTGCAGGAGAATGGCACAGCCTAAAAGATGCTGAAAATGCTGAGTGCTGGAAGACACCACAGACAGCCAAGTAATGACTGGACATGAGAAATTGATTTGAATTGGACAATTTGACACTACATTAGAGAGCCAAGTGCTTATAATTTTTTTCAATATATGTTTACTATGCTTTGGAGTCTGGAATGTCCTCAGTGAATAATAATGTACAGTTGATTTAAATCCACTAAATCTAAGTGCTGAATTTGAATTTTGGCAGATTGACTTAATATTAATATAAAAAACAAATTTTAAAATTTTAGACCCCTTTGATTATGACAATATAAAGAACAAATTTTTAAATTTTAGACCCTTTGATTATGACAATGTATCACATAGTTGATCTGCATATGTTTACAATAGACATATTTTAGTAAGTGTGTTATAAATAATCTAATAATTAACTCCATTGGACATTAATACTTTGTTGTTCTTTCTATTCACAATATTTTATCAATTGGAGAACTGTTTTACCAAATGAATTTTAACTGCATCTGTATAATGTCACTTTCCCTGTAGAGTTCTATGTGATAAGGAAACTACTATAAATTTCAAACTAAGATGGAACAAATTTGTAGAAAGTATAATCAAAACATTTTTACAATGTCATTAAATAATAATCTTTCTTACATCTCTGTCTTTGACAGCATAGAAAGTTTATGGTGTCAAGTGTTCCCAAGAGAACTGACACAGAAGCATGATTGTTGTCATTCTATTTCAGTGTTAAACATAAGCCGATATTGCCCTTTTAACTTTTGACATGTTAAAACTAAGCTTTCAATCAAAGTATCATTCATAATGATCCAACTTAATATCATAAAAAATATGTATTACCCTTATTAGAGTTGTGCAAAATAGCTCTGACTTTTCCTTTATAAAGAATGGCACAAGAACATTAACATCATGCTTTATATACAGTACAGACCAAAAGTTTGGACACACCTTCTCATTCAAAGATTTTTTCTGTATTTTCATGACTATTAAAATTGTAGAATCACACTGAAGGCATCAAAACTATGAATTAACACATGTGGAATTATACATTACACTTTACAAAAAAGTGTGAAACAGCTGAAAATATGTTTTATATTCTAGGTTCTTCAAAGTAGCCACCTTTTGCTTTGATTACTGCTTTGCATGCAGAAAAGGTGAACAGATGGACTCTACATGCCTCGTTCCCACCGGGAAGCATGGAGGAGGTGGTGTGATGGTGTGGGGGTGCTTTGCTGGTGACACTGTTGGGAATTTATTCAAAATAGAAGCGGTGAGCGGTGCAGCTCACCCCAAACCATCTCGATTGGGTTCAGGTCTGGTGACTGTGGAGGCCAGGTCATCTGGCGTAGCACCCCATCACTCTCCTTCATGGTCAAATAGCTCTTACACAGCCTGGAGGTGTGTTTGGGGTCATTGTACTGTTGAAAAATAAATGATGGTCCAACTAAACGGAAACCGGATGGAATAGCATGCTGCTGCAAGATGCTGTGGTAGCCATGCTGGTTCAGTATGCCTTCAATTTTGAATAAATCCCCAACAGTGTCACCAGCAAAGCACCCCCACATCATCACACCACCTCCTCCATGCTTCACGGTGGGAACCAGGCATGTAGAGTCCATCCATTCACCTTTTCTGCGTGCAAAGCAGTAATCAAAGCAAAAGGAGGCTACTTTGAAGAACCTAGAATATAAGACATATTTTCAGTTGTTTCACACTTTTTTGTAAAGTGTAATGTATAATTCCACATGTGTTAATTCATAGATTTGATGCCTTCAGTGTGATTCTACAATTTTCATAGTCGTGAAAATACAGAAAAATCGTTGAATGAGAAGGTGTGTCCAAACTTTTGGTCTGTACTGTATAACAAAATATACCTCCAAATCATAATACATAGAAATAACGGTGGTAAAAAATTACACCAAAAATACTTGAATGTCAGCTGCGACTCATAAATTTCAGATAGAAAAACAGAGAAACTGAGTCAATGCTAATAATAAAAATTGTCTTTTTTATTGAATTCATGATTAAAAATGATTTATCAAAAGTCAGTATCAAAAATAGTGCAAATCACAAAACGCAATAAAGTGAACAGACACCATATGAATAAATATACAAAAGGGTCCTCAAATGACCTTATATCCAAATAACAGTAGCGTGGATATCCTGTATCCCCATAGAGGCATCAAAATGTAAAAGTTGTGGGTCACACAGTAAATGCTAACATGTGTGGCTTATGTGAAAGTTTATGCAACTAGGAGCAATAGGAGGAGCATGTGCGCTCATAGGAGCCAAATAATCACTGAGAGTAAATGCTGAGGTGCAAGATCTCAATTGTGATTTCATATGCACACACAGCTAGGTTAAATAAATCACAGTGAAGGCAAAACATGCTTATCCAAGCCCTAGCTGCAGGACCAAATAAATCAAGGAGCCACAAAATCACATGTAGCCAAAAAAGTCATCAAAAGTCACCACATTTATAATTACCCATTAGAGCCTTGAAACAGCGGACACAGGAGACTGAATCCCCGACGTACGTTTTGGTACACCTTCTTCAGGGGGTATGGTCAGGGAATCCGGTGTCCCTTTTTATAAGCAGCCCTATCAGTCACCTATTAACACAGCCATAATTTGTGAAAACATCGCGCATGCACACCCCGTCCGAAGCCACCCCACCCACCGGCGTCATCATGGTCAGGTGACCCGAGTCACGCGAAGAGGCTGGCGCCTAGCGGTCTCCACGCAACCCGACGACGCCGACACTGAGAGCGCAGGTGGGAGGGAGGTCAGGGCGAGCCACGCAGGCGTACAGCAAGGCTCAGATGGCTGGCAAGGCTAAATCATTACTGTGGTCAAACAACCATTAACAATTAACACATCGATCAGTGGAATGCAATTCATTGGCAGAACTAAGGTCAATCTAATGCAATTCACTGGTAGGACTAAGTCATCTCAGTCTAATAAAATTTAGCAAAGGCACAATTAATTGGCTCAGATATTAACCTGCAGATTTACATACTGTATTGTACATAACAAATATTAAACGGTATATTAGTCATATTATCGATGCATTGTATATGCAATCATATTAAACAAGTGAACAATTGAGTACATACGTCGATACACCCCAAATGCAAGTGTATAACAATACAATATTAATAATTATGTATGCATAGTGAAAGCCGAACACATTCGTAAACATCAATACATTAAACAATTAGATATTAGTATATGAAGCATCTCCAAAATTTCTGATAGAGGTTTGATTTCTGGATAGTCCTCCATAGATATATAGGTATGATCAAGTATTTGTCATGTAGTTCATAGTTCCAACTGGCAGATTGAACCTCCACTCGTACAAAAGGAACATAGATGGATTTCAATGCTGGATATATCACTTGAATGATAAAAGATACAGCTTAATTTCAAATCACAGATTAAACCCAGCAAAAGTTAAAAACAAACATGCATAGCGGGGTAAGGACTAGAACTGAAGATCAAATGTTTATGATACTATCAAAAGGATATATGCTTTATAGGACGGAGGCAAATCCATGGGATTCATTTAGGCCGTTTGGGGACATTGTCCCAAAAATGGTAATCCAGCGGCATTCCTTTTGCGCAAACACTCGCTTGATGTCGCCACCCCGGATGCCGCATTGCATGTGTTGGATTCCTCTAACCATAAAGCATTTTGGATTACATTGATGGGCCAATTTGTAGTGTTTAGGTATAGTCTTAAGGGTAGAGGTATCTGAGATAGATGCAGCTGCCAGAATATCACGCACATGTTTTGAGCTGACGTGATGTCAATCCTATGTAGATTTTCTGGCAGCTGCAAGTAGCATAGTAGATGACCTGTGTTGTGTTACAGGTTATGTGCTGTCTGGTGGTGAATTGTTGAGCTCCATCAGCCGAGGTAAAGACAGTGCTCTGCAATATATTCTTACAAGCCACGCAGTTTCCAAGTGGGTAACAACCTGTGGAGGGCCGCGTGTATTGAAGAAGTTATTAGTTAGAAGGGCATAGTGACTTTGTACAAGCTTATCCGCTAGGTTTCGGCCTCGCCTAGCTGTCATTAAGGGACGTTCAGGTAGAAGAGCAGCTAACGATGGTTCAGATTTTAAGATCCCCCAATGTAGTTGTAGACTTTCTCTCATAGCGGACCATTCCCCATTAAAGGTAGATATAAATCTTAGATTGGCAAATTCCTGTTCTTTTTTATGATTGATTCTATTTTGGGAATGCAGCAAAGCGGTGCGTTGACTTCTCTTTGCCCTCAAATAGCTATTTTTCACACACCTATTACTGTATCCACGCATCTTGAAACTCTCCCTAAGGTCCATGGCTTGATTCTCAAAATGCGAGTCAGAGGAACACACTCTTCTAAGTCTAAGGAATTGTCCAGTGGGTATGGCCCTCACTGTGGCACCCGGTTGGCATGAACGAGCGTGCAGCAGTGAATTGACCGAGGTGGGCTTCCGATGAATGTCTGTCTGTAGCCGCAGGTGGTCATCTGCCAAAGTCTTTATATCTAGGAAGTGTACCTCGGTCCTGCTACACGTATAGTTCAGCCTAATATTGAAAGAATTCTTATTTAACCCTTCCATGAAGGTATGTAATTGCTGTTCAGTGCCTTGCCACACAATAAAAACGTCATCAATATATCTTAGCCAGCACTGCACATGGTCTGCGGCCTGAGCGCACTCCCCCCAAAAATCTCCCTCTCCCAGTACATGAGGAAGAGATTGGCGAAGGAAGGCACATCGGCCGCACCCATGGCAGTGCCGCATAACTGTAAATAAAACCGGTCCCTGAAAACAAAAAAGTTATGAGTCAAAATGTATTGCAATAAATCCAGGATAAATTTACAGTGAGGGCCATCTCAGTTGCTACCACTTAGAAAGAAGCGGCAGGCATCAAGACCGTCTTGGTGTCAGATACACGTGTATAGCGACTCGATGTCGGCCGTCACCAAGAACATATCATGATCCAGAGTCATGCCGTCAATTCTACTCATCGTGTCTCTGGCATGGGAGGGCAGGGCCTCCACCAAAGGTTTTAGATAGTAATCCACAAATTTGCAGATAGGCTCACACAGCCCTCCCATGCCAGACACGAAAGGACGCCCCGGTGGTTCTACAGCATTCTTATGTATTTTGGGCACAAAGTATATTGTCGGGATCTTTGGAGATTTGACTAGTAGGCCATCTAGTATCTTTTTAGGGATTGTGCCCTCCTCAAAAGCTTGACTCAAAATCATCTCCAATTTGGCTGAGAAGGCCCTCAAGGGACTAGAGTCCAGCCTACAGTAAGTCCTCCTGTCCTTCAACTGCCTGTAGGCTTCTTTCTCATATAGGTATTGTGGCCGGACCACTATGTTTCCCCCCTTGTCCGCTGGCTTTATGACAACGTCCTCAAGGGACTGTAATTGTCTCAAGGCTGCACGTTGTTGTGCTGTAAGGTTGTCAAATTTTCGCCTCTGTGAAATACGCTTGAAATCTTCTGTGACCAACCTGGTAAAAATGTCCACTGCTGGGCACAGGGACAAGGGGGAAAACTAGTGGAACGTGGATAAATAAATGTGGGAAACGTACCTTGTGGCGCCGGTTCCTGTTCATTGAGTAGCTCCTCAAGGGCCTGTAAAGCCTCCCCTCCACAGAATCAGTAGACAAATGATCATGACTTCCTTTCGCAAACAACTTCTTAAGAGTCAGCTTACTTGAGAATAAATTTAAATCTTTTATCGCTGTAAAAGAGTCATAGGAATTAGTGGGGGAGAAGGTAAGGCCCCTGGAGAGCAACTCAAGCTGAACATGGGTTAAGGTGTGTTTGGATAAATTGATTACCTCTAAATGATTTTTCTTGTCCCGTTTCTCTTGTTTTTTGGGCAGTGCAATCTTCCGTTTTACAACTTGATTTTCCCGATTAGGGACCATATTACTAGTGTCCACGTTTCTGGCCATTCTAGATGTGGAGCACTCCTCGCTAGAAGCGTAGGAGGTCATTGATGCCGATCTTTTTCTGGAGAAATTTCTAAAGCGGCGTGATCTCCGGTTCCATTTATACACTGTATTTTATTGTTTGTCATTAATGTCCCTCGTAAACTTAGTAGTTTTGTTGGTACAGATTTCTTTTTCCCATTTTTTGAACTCACTGTCTATGTCTTGGTTGATATTTTGTAATTCACCATCAGTTAAATCTTGTTTTAATTTTTTCTGGATGATGTCTATCTCAGAATCTAGAGTGTCCAGAATGTCTCTATTCTGGGCACTCAGTAATTCCATGAAGCCTCTAGAACAATTGGTAGCCAGCTCCTCCCATTTAAGACGAAAGGCTGTGTCCTCTACTTCAAAAGAGGGAAACACCTGTACCCTCAATCCTCTCGGCACCAGGCCTCTCTCGATGTATTTAGTTAGAAATGCATGATTCCACCAAATTCTCGTCCTTTTGTGTAATAGATTTTTAAGTGTCTTAATCGTTTGTTGCGTGTCCTTACCACCGCTTGCTACTGATATTTTGGGTTGGTCATTAAAGACTTCATTTATGCGTGTAAGCCAGGTCTGCTCACGGGTTTATAGTCCATAGATACTTTGGAAGGGTTAGCTGTGAAGAACACAGAAAGCACATATAAAATACACAAGAACGCTGTAGAACCACCAGGGCGTCCTATCGTGTCTGGCATGGGAGGGCTGTGTGAACCTATCTGCAAATTTGTGGATTACTATCTAAAATCTTTGGTGGAGGCCCTGCCCTCCCATGCCAGAGACACGATTGACGTCCTGAGTAGAACTGACAGCATGACTCTGGATCATGATATGTTCTTGGTGACGGCCGACATCGAGTCGCTATACATGTGTATCCAACACCAAGACGGTCTTGATGCCTGCCGCTTCTTTCTAAGTGGTAGCAACTGGGATGGCCCTCACTGTGAATTTATTCTGGATTTATTGCAATACATTTTGACTCATAACTTTTTTGTTTTCATGGACCGGTTTTATTTACAGTTATGTGGCACTGCCATGGGTGCAGCCTGCCGCCTTCCTTTGCCAATCTCTTCCTCGGGTACTGGGAGAGGGAGATTTTTTGGGGGGAGGGCACTCAGACCGCATACCATTGCAGTGCTGGTTAAGATATATTGATGACGTTTTTATTGTGTGGCAAGGCACTGAACAGCAATTACATACCTTCATGGAAGGGTTAAATAGAATTCTTTCAATATTAGGCTGACTGTTGTGAATGAGCTAGAGATGGTTTCTGAGCAGAGGCTCCCTCTGATGGTTACAGACAGTACTGAACCTTCCAGCGAGGAATGGCAATCTGGGATCACTGACTGGACTGATATATGGGAGGTTCCCTCCCATGATGGTTGCCGGTGATCAATTGCTCTTGTCTCAATTGTGGTTCCTGGTTCATTTGGAAAGTTTGCTGGAGTCTTGCCTGCGTCTGCTGCTTTCAGATAAGATATTTTTGCTTTTCTTTTTGTGCTTGCTTTTTGCTTAGTTTTCTCCACTTTTGGAGTTTAGCTTCCTATTTTCTTTGGGGATCTGCTCCGGGGCAGATAGCTTTCATCTTTCTGCCTTTAGGTGTAGTTATCTCTCAGGCTGTGACGAGGCATCTAGGATCAACGTAGGAACGCTCCACGGCTACCTCTAGTTGTGTGGTTAGTTCAGGTTACTGCAATCCAATAGTTTCCAGCCTCTCTGGTGTATTACCGTTTTTGCTATTTCTCCTCAGCTACCTAAACATAACAGTATCACCGGCCCAAAACTAAAATTATATGGTACTCACAGAAGGGAAAAATAGTGTGGAAAGAAAAAAGTTGTCAGAGTTGTCAGAGATTTTTTTTTTTTTTCTGTTTGTTGCATTTTTTCCCTCTTTCTCTCTGGGTGCTGAGGAGTATTTTTATTATTTTTTCTGTCAATGGAGTTTGCACAGTTGTCTGGCCGTGTGAAGCAGCTTGCCACTGAGGTTTAGAGTATTGCTACCTATCTTGCTAGGCTGCCGGTTGTGGAACCTAGGATCCCCATGCCAGATTTGTTTTGGGGGATCGGGCTAAATTTCTGAATTTCAAAAATAACTGTAAGTTGTTTTTTCCCTTAAAGCCTAAGTCCTCAGGGAACGCAACACAGCAGGTTCAAATTGTCATCTCTCTCCTGCGCGGCGACCCTCAGGATTGGGCTTTTTCCCTGACCCTGGGGATCCTGTTTTGAATGATGTTGATGTATTTTTTCAGGCTCTGGGGTTGTTGTACGATGAACCTAATGTCACTGATCAAGCTGAAAAAACCTTGTTGGCATTAAGTCAGGGCTGTGGAGCCGCTGAACTGTACTGTCAGAAATTTCGAAAGTGGGCAGTCCTGAACAAATGGAATGATGATGCTTTGGCAGCCCTTTTTCGGAAGGGTCTGTCAGAGAATGTAAAGGACGTTATGGTGGGATTCCCTGTTCCCTCTGGTCTCAATGATTCTATGTCTTTGGCTATTCAAATTGACAGATGTTTGCGTGAGCGCAGAGGTATGCGTGAGATGGTGTTGCCTTGTGGGCCAGCTCCTGAGCCCATGCAGTGTGATGGAGTGACTTCTGGGGCACAGCGTCATGAGTTTCGAACGCGCAATGGGTTATGTTTCTACTGTGGTGACGCCTCTCATGCTATTTCCGTCTGCCCTAAGCGGGGAAGACGTTTTGCGCGCTCAGTTGTCTTGGGTAGTGTTCAGACTAAATTTCTGTTGACTGTTACCCTGATTTGCTCCATGTCCACATTTTCGGCTCAGGCTTTTGTTGATTCAGGAGCAGCTATTAACCTGATGAATTTTGACTTTGCCAAACGTTGTGGCTTTCCCATGATACCACTGCGGAAGTCTATTCCCCTACTGGGCATTGATTCTACCCCTTTGGCGGAGAATAAACCCCAATTTTCTACTCAGGTGATAATGAGGGTTGAACCAGATCATCAGGAGAGTTGCAAATTTCTGGTGTTGCATAATCTGCATGACATTATTGTACTGGGTTTCCCTTGGTTACAGATTCATAATCCTGTTTTGGATTGGAAATCTGTGTCTGTGACCAGTTGGGGCTACCAATGTGTTAATGCTGACACTCCTGTTTTTTCTGCCTCTCCCCAGTCTCAGGATGTCCCTGACTTTTTGACTGATTTTTCTGATGTGTTTAGTGACAGTAAGTCTGTGTCCTTACCCCCTCACAGAAGCTACGATTGCGCTATTGAGTTAGTGCCTGGTGGTAAATTTCCTAAGGGTCGCCTTTTTAACTTATCTGTACCTGAACACGATGCTATGCGATCTTATATCAAGGAGTCATTGGAGAAGGGACATATCAGACCATCCTCTTCACCCTTGGGTGCCGTTTTTTTCTTTGTGGCCAAAAAGGATGGTTCATTGAGGCCGTGTATTGATTATCGCCTCCTGAATAAGATCACTGTGAAATATCAATGTCCGTTACCCTTGATTTCTGACCTGTTTTCCAGAGTGAAAAGTGCTAGTTGGTTTGCCAAGCTTGACCTCAGGGGGGCGTATAACCTTATTCGCATTAAGCACGAGGATGAATGGAAGATGGAATTTAATACCCCAGAGGGGCATTTTGAGTACCTAGTGATGCGCTTAAAGGGTATGCCACACTAAACAACATCGCTAACGGGATCGCTAAAAAACGTCACTATTTAGCGATCCCGTTAGCGATGTTGTTGTGTGCGGCATCTGTCAGCGACGAGGCCCCTGCTGTGCTCTCGCTCGTCGCTGACATCGTTCTGGACCCTATTTAGATCGTCGGCGCCCCGCAGGTAAGTATATATCGCTAAGTGTGGCACCTTTTCTTAGCGATTTAGCGGTACTTTTGTACCGCTAAAGTCGTTAAGAAGATCGCTAACCGCGATAGCGTCGTTAACTATATCGCTAAGTTAAGCCGCACTTAGCGATATAGAAACAATCCCGCTAGCGATCGCATTAGTATGCGTCTTTATCGCTATCGCTAGCGGGATTGTTTAGTGTGGCAGTACCTTTAGGCTCACTAATGCTCGTTCCATCTTCCAATCCTTCATGAATAGAGTTGAGCGATACTTTCCGATATCCTAAAGTATCGGAATCGGAATGGTATCGCCGATATCACTAAAATATCGGCGATACCCGATACCGATACCGGAAGTCCCATGTAAGTCTATGGGAACAAAATATCGCAACTAAAAAAAACCTTTATTTCCTTGTAAACACTGAATATACACACATAGAATACATATATATATATATATATACATGTCATTGTGACATATATATATACATATATGTATAGTTTATACACTTCTACATAGTAAAATATACTCTGATTCAATTGCCGGGTAAAGCCGGCTTCAGTGAAAAGACAGAAGCACCCGACATGAAAGGACACTTGGTGTACATAGGGTTAACCATGTCTTTTCATGTCGTTTGCTATCTGATTTGCACAAACAATTAAATCAGACTATGTGTGCAAAATTTCACACCTGTAGGGGTTAATTAAAGGTGTAAATTCGTTGTAAAAAAAACGGACTTTTTTGCTACGAATTTACACCTTTAATTAACCCCTACAGGTGTGAAATTTTGCACACATAGACTGATTTAATTGTTTGTGCAAATTAGATAGCAAAGGACATGAAAAGACATGGTTAACCCTATGTACACCAAGTGTCATTTCATGTCGGGTTCTGCATTTTCACAAAAGCCGGCAATTGAATTAGCAGCTATTATACTATGTAGAAGTGTATGAACTACAAATATAAATATATATATATATGTGTCACAAATTCAATGACATGTATATATATATATATATATATATATGAGGTGTAAAATTGCTGAAAAAAATGCGTGGGCTCCCGCCCTATTTTCGCAACCAGACAGACAAAGCCAGTGAGTGGGGGCAGATAATAATAGCCCAGAGAGGGACCATTTTTTTTGGCCCCCCCCGGCTACTTAACATCTGCCCCAGACACCCCAGAAAGGGCAAATCTCTAATTAGATTTGCCCTTTCTGGCACTTTACCCGTCTATTCCCATTGCCCTGTAGCGGTGGCGAATGGGTTAATAAGGGGTTAAAATGACCTTGCAATTGAAAGGTCACTTTAAGCCAGGTTAATAATTGAGAGCTGTCAATTAGACAACTATCAATTATTAATCCTATTGTATGAAAGAAAAATCAAACACACACACTTTAATAAAAAAGAAGTTTAATGAAATAATCACACAGTTTTTGACCATATTTTATTTACCTGCTAAAACCATTTCCTGTAATAAAAATAAAATAATAAAGCAAAATGATTCTTACCAATCCGATGCACAGTCAGGTCCCACGGTGTAATCCTTCAGAAAGGGTTAATGTTTACTGCAGGGACCGCAGCTAATGCTGCAGCCTCACAGTAAACCCCCAAATGAATGAGTTCCTCTCCTGGCTGACAGGAGAGGAAGTGGAAAGCTTAATTGATTGCTTTCCACTTTCACTTCAGGTCAGCCAGGGACACAATCAGTGACGTCAGAGGGAACTGGTTAACAAAAATAGGGGTTCCCTTTGAAAAAAAAATGGTGTGGGGTCCCCCCTATTTTTGTTAACCAGCCAGATGAAGCAGACCGCTAAGGCCTGGATTTTCAGGCTGTTAAGGAGCCAAGATCCATGGACCTTGCCAGCATGATAATACCAGGCCACAGCAGTCTGCATATCTTGGCTGATTAACAAAAATAGGGGATCCCCTCGAAAAAATTGGCGTGGGGTCCCCCCTATTTTTGTTAACCAGCCAGATGAAGCAGACCGCTGAGGCCTGGTTTTTCAGGCTGGTAAGGATCCAATATCCATGGACCTTGCAAGCCTGATAATACCAGGCCACAGCAGTCTGCTTAGCTTGGCTGGTTAACAAAAATAGGGGATCCCCTCGAAAAAAAAACAGCGTGGGGATCCCCCCTATTTTTGTTAACCAGCCAAGTAAAATGCAGACTGCTGCGGCCTGGTATTAAAAGACTGTCAAGGCCCATGGATTTTGGCCCTCAACAGCCTGATAATACCAGGCTACAGCAGCCCCACATTTGGCGCATCAAAAGATGTGCCAATTGTGGCACTTTACCCGGCTCTTCCCACTTGCCCTGTAGCGGTGGCAAGCGGGGTAATAAGGGGTTAATGTCACCGTTGATTGCACGGTGACAATAAGCCCGGTTAATAATGGAGAGGCGTCAATAAGACACCGATCCATTATTAATCCCAAAGTTATTAAATGTATAAAAAAAAGACACAGCAAGAAAAAAGTCTTTTAATGAAATAAAAGAGACAACACAGTTTTCATTACTTTTATTACTCTCTCATTCCTGCGACGCCATCGATCTCCTGTAAAAAAGAAAAAAAAAAAAACCAACAGTATACCACCTGTCCGACGCAGTCCATAACGATAGTCCCACGACGATCCAGCTCTGCTACATCGCAATGACAGGCAGAGCCTGTCATTGCAACGCAGCACAGCTGATTACCTGCTTCCCCGGCGGTGACGTCATCGGACTGACTGCTTTACGGCCGGGATTACCCAGCAGTCACTGCAGTTATCGCGAGAAACTGCATGTGACCGCCGGGGAAAGAAGATGGCGGCCATGAAGCAGTCCAGGCCGTGACCGCCGGAGATCTTCTGCCAGGTAAGTGCCGCTGACTCCTGACAGACCCGACCGACGGACACTGACAGTGACAGTGACAATCCCGATTCCGGTATCCGATAAGACGAAAATATCGGAACTCGGAATCGGAATTCCGATACAGCTAATATCGGCCGATACCCGATATTTGCAGTATCGGAATGCTCAACCCTATTCATGAATGATAATTTCAGGGATTTTGTGGATACATTTCTGATTGTTTATTTGGATGATATTTTGATTTTTTTCCAATGACTGGGAATCTCATGTGAAACATGTTCGGACTGTGTTCCAGATTTTGAGAGAGAATGCACTGTATGTGAAGGGATCAAAGTGTCTTTTTGGCTTACAGAAGGTCTCATTTCTGAGATTCATTTTGTCTCCATCTGTTATTGAAATGGACCCAGTCAAGTTTCAGGCCATCTGTGATTGGGTTCAACCTACTTCATTAAAGGCTCTTCAGAGATTTTTTGGTTTTGCCAATTTTTATCGTAAATTTATTGGTAATTTCTCCGGTATTGTTAAACCATTGACTGATTTGACCAAAAAGGGTTCTGATGTGGTGAATTGGCCTCCTGAATCAGTTTCTGCGTTTCAGGAACTTAAGCAGAGATTAATTTCTGCTCCTGTTCTATGGCAGCCTGATGTTTCTCTGCCATTTCAGGTGGAGGTTGATGCTTCTGAAATTGAGGCAGGTGCCGTTTTGTCCCAAAGGGATCCAGAGACCTCTAAGAGTAACCCTTGTGCCTTTTTCTCTGGAAAATTTTCTCTCCAACTGAACGTAATTATAACGTGGGTAATCGGGAGTTATTGGCCATGAAGTGGGCCTTTGAAGAGTGGAGACATTGGCTGGAAGGAGCCAAACATCAGGTGGTGGTCCTCACGGACCATAAGAACCTGGCTTATCTTGAATCAGCCAAGAGACTTAATCCTAGACAGGCCAGGTGGGCCTTGTTTTTCACACGTTTTAATTTTGTGGTTTCTTTTCTTCCTGGCACTAAGAATGTCAAGGCGGATGCCCTCTCAAGGAGTTTCTTTGCGGATTCTCCTGACTTATCTGATCCTGCTGTTATTTTGAAAGAGGGTGTAGTACTTTCCTCCATCTCGCCCAATTTGAGACTGGCTCTGGAAGGGTCCATAACAGTAAATCAAAAAACAGCGCCTCAGTCAGTGGTGAAAAGCAAATCTTACATTTATTCTGCCTCCTGTGGTGACGTTTCGGTCCAAAGACCTTTTTCAAGCACAGTACAGAGTGTTCCTAACCACCATTATATACATCAAATACCACCCCCCAATTAGTGAGAACACCAATCGGATACAGACACAATAACAGATACAATGACATCAAATCAAAAAAACAATCATATAGTTAAAAACAAACTTACTGAGCATCCAATGAATTACTGGCTAATCTAACATCAAATCGCTAGCTCTGATCGGTAACATACACATAATGTAGATCAGAAATACACAGAGAACTTCTGGATTGCAGAATGTAAACAAAGATCCTCCCACCAATGAGTACAGAGCATTCCCACTTGTCATGGTTACAACCACTCCCACAGATGTGGTCATACTATCCCTAGTCCAATCACAGCCAAGTGCTGTGACTCATGTTTCAGAGCTCCACTGATACACAGTACTGCGCATGTCTCAGTCCTCCATAGCATTGTGCAGGATCCAGCAGAACACAGTGTTCACATATCACGTCGTTCCACTCTACTGCGCATGACAAGACGTCCAGCAGTGCTTGCTCTCACGTTGTTCTGTCCCACAGTGGCTGTATAGATCCAGGCATCCCATCATATTAGCCCACATCACTGCGCATGTCATAACATCCGATGTCAGTTGCCTGTAATTCTCTCCATTCAATATGTCAAAGCAACCTATTCCAATGATGTCCCAAGGGGTTGTGACATGAAGAGTTAAACAGAGACATAATCACAGTATTAAATCTTCCCGATAGTTGCAAAATATATTCAATCTATATAGATTACTCTCACATATGTAATGAAATCGCAAACTAACATAGCTCCATGTATCAGGAGGATATCTAGATGATATAATCATAATTCAATCTGCCAAAAACATCATAAGAAAAAGGTACAGTACAAACATTCAATCCACCCATAACATCATAGGAAATCTCTTAAAGGTACAATACACAATAATAAAAAATATCAAAGAGATCCCATATGGACAAAATTTCAAATGGATGTAAGAGACCAAAAAAATATTTTTGGTGCTCACAATAATATACCTGTTAACAATTCTAGAAAAAGTCTCTAATACAACAGAAACCCCTAATAAATATATACTCAAAGAGCAACAAATACTCTACCAAAGAAATTTGTCCATATAGAGCCCATCATACTGTGTATAACCCTACAAGCATATAAATACAAACATGGAACATACATTGTGGAGGTATATATTTATATATATATAAAAAAATCCATAATGAAAACGAATACACCCAGACACCCTTATTAGGATAGATCAACCCATACATACATGGATCACCTTAGTGAAAAATTATTTACCACATAAATGTATACAGATAAATCCCAAAAATGAACAGAATTATATATACCAAACATTATTATATACATTTTTATAACCCCCACCATCGAAGTCCCATTTTCTTCATACAACCAATATGACTCAGATAAAAAACAAGGTGAGTATACAAAAATAGGTTAAAAATAATATACTGATAAGGTACCACAATAATCATCCAAAAACCCACAATCGTGTATAAAAAACAACTCTGATTATATTCAACATTCATACCCTTTGGCTTAAGGGTGTCCAGCTCAAAGATCCACTTCAATTCTTTCCTGGACTGACAGAGCTTCCGATACCGAGACATTTTCGTGATATGGGTCACTTTGTTAATCAACTGAGATATAGGGTTATTGATGATGTGCCCTTGTTGAGACGGGATGGCGATCGTATCACACTCTTGAAAAGGAAAGAATTGAAGTGGATCTTTGAGCTGGACACCCTTAAGCCAAAGGGTATGAATGTTGAATATAATCAGAGTTGTTTTTTATAAACGATTGTGGGTTTTTGGATGATTATTGTGGTACTTTATCAGTATATTGTTTTTAACCTATTTTTGTATACTCACCTTGTTTTTTATCTGAGCCATATTGGTTGTATGAAGAAAATGGGACTTCGATGGTGGGGGTTATAAAAATGTATATAATAATGTTTGGTATATATAATTCTGTTCATTTTTGGGATTTATCTGTATACATTAATGTGGTAAATAATTTTTCACTAAGGTGATCCATATATGTATGGGTTGATCTATCCTAATAAGGGTGTCTGGGTGTATTCGTTTTCATTATGGATTTTTTTATATATATATATATAATATATACCTCCACAATGTATGTTCCATGTTTGTATTTATATGCTTGTAGGGTTATACACAGTATGATGGGCTCTATATGGACAAATTTCTTTGGTAGAGTATTTGTTGCTCTTTGGGTATATATTTATTAGGGGTTTCTGTTGTATTAGAGACTTTTTCTAGAATTGTTAACAGGTATATTATTGTGAGCACCAAAAATATTTTTTTGGTCTCTCACATCCATTTGAAATTTTGTCCATATGGGATCTCTTTGATATTTTTTATTATTGTGTATTGTACCTTTAAGAGATTTCCTATGATGTTATGGGTGGATTGAATGTTTGTACTGTATCTTTTTCTTATGATGTTTTTGGCAGATTGAATTATGATTATATCATCTAGATATCCTCCTGATACATGGAGCTATGTTAGTTTGCTATTTCAATACATATGTGAGAGTAGTCTATATAGATTGAATATATTTTGCAACTATCGGGCAGATTTAATACTGTGATTATGTCTCTGTTTAACGCTTCATGTCACAACCCCTTGGGACATCATTGGAATAGGTTGCTTTGACATATTGAATGGAGAGAAATACAGGCAACTGACATCGGATGTTATGACATGCGCAGTGATGTGGGCTAATATGATGGGATGCCTGGATCTATACAGCCACTGTGGGACAGAACAACGCGAGAGCAAGCACTGCTGGACGTCTTGTCATGCGCAGTAGAGTGGAACGACGTGATATGTGAACACTGTGTGCTGCTGGATCCTGCACAAGCTATGGAGGACTGAGACATGCGCAGTACTGTGTATCAGTGGAGCTCTGAAACATGAGTCACAGCACTTGGCTGTGATTGGACTAGGGATAGTATGACCACATCTGTGGGAGTGGTTGTAACCATGACAAGTGGGAATGCTCTGTACTCATTGGTGGGAGGATCTTTGTTTACATTCTTCAATCCAGAAGTTCTCTGTGTATTTCTGATCTACATTATGTGTATGTTACCGATCAGAGCTAGCGATTTGATGTTAGATTAGCCAGTAATTCATTGGATGCTCAGTAAGTTTGTTTTTAACTATATGATTGTTTTTTTGATTTGATGTCATTGTATCTGTTATTGTGTCTGTATCCGATTGGTGTTCTCACTAATTGGGGGGTGGTATTTGATGTATATATGGTGGTTAGGAACACTCTGTACTGTGCTTGAAAAAGGTCTTCGGACCGAAACGTCGCCACAGGAGACAGAATAAATGTAAGATTTGCTTTTCACCACTGACTGAGGCGCTGTTTTTTGATTTACTGTTATGGAACCTGCTCTGGGATGGACTCCCCGGTTTTGACATGCGCCTTCATTTTGTCTTATATAGACAAACCGGGTACTCCGGTTTCCTCCCACATTCCAAAGACATACTGATAGGGAATCTAGACTGTGAGCCCCAATGGGGACAGTGATGATAATGTGTGCAAACTGTAAAGCGCTGCGGAATATGTTAGCGCTATATAAAAATAAAGATTATTATTATTAGGGTGCGGTTCAACTTTTTGCATTTTGACATTGGCTCTGGAAGGGTGTCAGGAGGATAAACCTGAGCGCTGCCCTATTGGGAAATTGTTTGTCCCAGACCAGTGGAAGAAGAGTGTGATGTCTGAGATTCATTGTTCCACGTTGGCTGGTCATCCCGGGATTTTTGGTACCAGAGACTTGGTGAGTCGGTCATTTTGGTGGCCTACTTTGTCTCGTGACGTCAGGGACTTTGTGCAGTCCTGTGGGACTTGCTCTCGTTCCAAGCCTTGCTCTCGCTCTAGTGGTTTGTTAAAGCCATTACCTGTGCCCAAGAGGCCATGGACCCATATCTCTATGGATTTTATTTCCAACCTCCCTGTCTCTCAGAGAATGACTGTTATCTGGGTAATCTGTGATAGGTTTTCCAAGATGATACATCTTGTGCCTATACCTAAGTTACCTTCCTCCTCCGAGTTGGTGCCTTTGTTCCTTCAGCGCGTGGTTCGGTTACATGGCATCCGGAGAACATTGTGTCTGACAGAGGAGTCCAGTTTGTTTCCAGATTTTGGAGGACATTTTGTTCTAAATTTGGTGTTCAATTATCTTTCTCCTCTGCATTTCATCCTCAGACCAATGGACAAACCGAGAGAACAAACCAGACCTTGGAGACTAATTTGAGATGTTTTGTGTCTACTGATCAATATGACTGGGTCTCTTTTTTGCCTTTGGCTGAGTTTGCTCTTAATAATAGGGCTAGCTCTGCCACCTTGATGTCTCCATTTTTCTGCAATTCTGGGTTTCACCCTCGATTTTCTTCGGGACGGGACGGAGGTTTCTGTCTGTCCAGGTGTTGACTCTGTTGTGGAGCGTATGCAGCATGTTTGGGACCAGTAGTGGAGAGGTTGTCCCTCTCTCAGGAGAGGGCCCAGCGGTTTGCCAACCGGCATTGGACTGATGGTCCTCGGTTTGAAGTGGGGGACTTGGTCTGGTTGTCCTCAAGAAATATCCCTATGAGAATTGCATCTCCTAAGTTTAAGCCTAGGTTCACTAGGAGATTCTTAATCCTGTTTCCTTTCGTTTACTTCTTCCAGGGACATTTAAGATCCATAACGTGTTTCACAAGTCCTTATTGAAGAGGTTTGTCGAGCCAGTGGTTCCTATGGCTGCGACTCCTGACCCTGTTTTGGTTGAGGGCAATCTGGAGTATGCGGTTGGGAAAATATTGGATTCTCGTTTTTCTAGACGGAAACTCCAGTATTTGGTTAAGTGGAGAGGTTATGGTCAGGAGGACAATTCTTGGGTGTTTGCTTCGGACATCCATGCTAGGAGACTGATTCCGTGCCTATCACCGAGCTCATCCTGATCGGCCTGGTTGCACAAATGAGGGTTCTGTGACCCCTCCTCAGGGGGGGGTACTGTTGTGAATGTGCTAGAGATGTTTTCTGAGCAGAGGCTCCCTCTGGTGGTTACAGACAGTACTGATCCTTCCAGCGAGGAATGGCAATCTGGGATCACTGACTGGACTGATATAAGGGAGGTTCCCTCCCATGATGGCTGTCGGTGATCAATTGTTCTTGTCTCAATTGTGGTTCCTGGTTCATTTGGAAGTTTGCTGGAGTCTTGCCTGCGTCTGCTGCTTTCAGATAAGATATTTTTGTTTTTCTTTTTGTGCTTGCTTTTTGATTAGTTTTCTGCACTTTTGTAGATCAGCCGGGTCCCCTCCTGGAGCCTGTGCTCCTCGCAGTTTATCTGTAGCCACTGTTATTTGTTCATTTGCTTTTTCCTGTTTTTTCAGTGGCTGTGGCTTGGTTTTGTTACACCAGAGATCTGATTTAGGTGGATGAGATCGTGTGATCTCAGGTTTTTTGGCAATCAAAAGTGTTGGGATTTTTTTGGATTTTTTTGGATTGCAGTCAGAATTCCTTCCTGTACTTTTCTGTCTAGACAGATTGGGCCCCAGCGTTTGCTCATTCTATTTTCTGTCTGTGTCCGTGCTTTCTTCTTGTCTAATCGCCATTACATGTTTGGGGGCTTCCTATTTTCTTTGAGGATCTGCTTCGGGGCAGATAGCTTTCATCTTTCTGCCTTTAGGTGTAGTTATCTCTCAGGCTGTGACGAGGCGTCTAGGATCAACGTAGGAACGCTCCACGGCTACCTCTAGTTGTGTGGTTAGTTCAGGTTACTGCAATCCAATAGGTTCCAGCCTCTCTGGTGTATTACCGTTTTTGCGATTTCTCCTCAGCTACCTAAACATAACAGCTGACCTATACGTGTAGCAGGACCGAGGTGGACTTCCTAGATATAAAGATTTTGGTAGATGACCAACTGCGGCTACAGACAGACATTTATCGGAAGCCCACCTAGGTCAATTCACTGCTGCACGCTAGTTCATGCCATCCAGGTGCCACAGTGAGGGCCATACCCACTGGACAATTCCTTAGACTTAGAAGAGTGTGTTCCTCTGAGTCGCGTTTTGAGAATCAAGCCATGGACCTTAGGGACAGATTCAAGATGCGTGGATACAGTAATAGGTGTGTGAAAAATGGCTATTTGAGGGCAAAGAGAAGTCAACACACCGCTTTGCTGCATTCCCAAAATAGAATCAATCATAAAAAAGAACAGGAATTTGCCAATCTAAGATTTATATCTACCTTTAATGGGGAATGGTCCGCCATGAGAGAGAGTCTACAATGACATTGGGGGATCTTAAAATCCGAACCATCGTTAGCTGCTCTTCTACCTGAATGTCCCTTAATGACAGTTAGGCGAGGCCGAAACCTAGCGGATATGCTTGTACAAAGTCACTATGCCCCTCTAACTAAAAACTTCTTCAATACACGTGGCCCTCCACAGGGTTGTTACCCATGTGGAAACTGCATGGCTGGTAAGAATATATTGCAGAGCACTG
Source organism: Oophaga sylvatica (assembly GCA_033576555.1). Taxonomy (NCBI): domain Eukaryota; kingdom Metazoa; phylum Chordata; class Amphibia; order Anura; family Dendrobatidae; genus Oophaga; species Oophaga sylvatica. The sequence continues at coordinate 241,996,704 of JARQOD010000002.1, read as the reverse complement.
TCTTTACCTCGGCTAATGGAGCTCAACAATTCACCATCAGACAGCACATAACCTGTAACACAATACAGGTCATCTGCTATGCTACTTGCAGCTGCCAGAAAATCTACATAGGATTGACATCACATCAGCTCAAAATACGCACAAGAGAACATGTGCATGATATTCTGGCAGCTGCGTCTATCTCAGATACCTCTACCCTTAAAACTATACCTAAACACTACAAATTGGCCCATCAATGTAATACAAAATGCTTTATGGTTAGAGGAATCCAACACGTGCAATGCGGCATCCGGGTGGCGACATCAAGCGATTTGCTTGCGCAAAAGGAATGCCGCTGGATTACCGTTTTTGGGACAATGTCCCCAAACTTCCTAAATGAATCCCATGGATTTGCCTCCTTCCTATAAAGCATATATCCTTTTGATAGTGTCATAAACATTTGATCTGCCAGTTGGAACTATGAGCTACATGACAAATACTTGATCATACCTATATATCTATGGAGGACTATCCAGAAATCAAACCTTTATGAGAAGTTTTGGAGATGCTTCATATACTAATATCTAATTGTCTAGCAATCAAACTTCTATGAGAATTTTTGGAGATGCTTTATATACTAATATCTAATTGTTTAATGTATTGATGTTTACGAATGTGTTCGGCTTTCACCATGCATACATAATTATTAATATTGTATTGTTGTACAATTGCATTTGGGGTGTATCGACGTATGTACTTAATTGTTCACTTGTTTAATATGATTGCATATACAATGCATCGATAATATGACTAATATACCGTTTAATGTTTATGTACAATACAGTATGTAAATCTGCAGGTTAATATCTGAGCCAATTAATTGTGCCTTTGATTAATTTTATTAGACTGCCATGACTTAGTCCTGCCAATGAATTGCATTCGATTGACCTTAGTTCTGCCAATGAATTGCATTCCACTGATCGATGTGTTAATTGTTAATGGTTGTTTGACCACCGCAATGATTCAGCCTTGCCAGCCATCTGAGCCTTGCTATACGCCTGCGTGGCTCACCCTGACCTCCCTCCCACCTGCGCTCTCGGTGCCGGCGTCGCCGGGTTGCCTGGAGACGGCTAGGCGCCGGCCTCTTTGCGTGACTTGGGTCACCTGACCATGATGACGCCGGAGGGTGGGGTGGCTTTGGATGGGGTGCGCATGCGCGATGTTTTCACACATTATGGTTGTGTTAACAGGTGACTGATAGGGCTGCTTATAAAAAGGGACACCGGATTCCCTGACCATACCCCCTGAAGAAGGTGTACCGAAATGTACGTCGGGGATTCGGTCTCCTGTGTCCGCTGTTTCAAGGCTCTAATGGGTAATTATAAGGCTAAGTGCACACGATCAGGAATAATTGCGTTTTTTTCGCGGTTTTTCCGCGGTTTTCCGCGGTAAAAACGCGATAAAAACGCAAGCATTAAGCATCCTATACATGTTAATTGATTCCGCATGTTTTGGCCACATGTTGCGTTTTTTTCCGCGAAAAAAACGCTTCGCGGAAAAAATAGCAACATGTTCATTAATTTTGCGGAATGTAAGCGGTTCATGTGCGGTGGTACCCAGGGTCTGGAGGAGAGGAGACTCTCCTCCAGGCCCTGGGTACCATATCCCTGGTAAAACAATAATTAAAATAAAAAATAATGATATTCTCACCTTCCGGCGGCCCCCGCAGCCTTCCCGCGGCCCCCGCAGCCTTCCCGCCTTCAGCGATGCTCCGGCAACTTCCGGTCCCAGGAGTGCTTTGCGAATCACCCAGATGGCATAGCGGTCTCGCGAGATGTACGTCATCGGTGTGATTTGTCGCAAAGCACTCTGGGACCGGAGTTGCCGGGAGCGTCACTGAGAGGCGGGAAGGCTGCGGGGGCCGCCGGAAGGTGAGAATATCATTATTTTATTTATTTTTTTTTTTTTTACATTAGATCTTTTTACTATTGATGCGGCATAGGCGGCATCAATAGTAAAAAGTTGGTCACACGTGTCAAACACTATGTGTGACAAGTGTGACCAACCTGTCAATCAGTTTTCCAAGCGATGCTACAGATCGCTAGGAAAACGCTAGCATTCTGCAAGCTAATTACGCTTGCAAAACGCTATTATTCTGGCGGGAATCAGCATACAAAAACGTGCGTATTTCCTGCGGGAGAAGTGCGGGATTGCCGCGGAAATTTCCGCGGCAATTCCGCAACGTGTGAACTTAGCCTAAATGTGGTGACTTTTGATGACTTTTTTGGCTACATGTGATTTTGTGGCTCCTTGATTTATTTGGTCCTGCAGCTAGGGCTTGGATAAGCATGTTTTGCCTTCACTGTGATTTATTTAACCTAGTTGTGTGTGCATATGAAATCTCAATTGAGATCTTGCACCTCAGCATTTACTCTCAGTGATTATTTGGCTCCTATGAGCGCACATGCTCATCCTATTGCTCCTAGTTGCATAACCTTTCACATAAGCCACACATGTTAGCATTTACTGTGTGACCCACAACTTTTACATTTTGATGCCTCTATGGGGATACAGGATATCCACGCTACTGTTATTTGGATATAAGGTCATTTGAGGACCCTTTTGTATATTTATTCATATGGTGTCTGTTCACTTTATTGCGTTTTGTGATTTGTACTATTTTTGATACTGACTTTTGATAAATCATTTTTAATCATGAATTCAATAAAAAAGACAATTTTTATTATTAGTATTGACTCAGTTTCTCTGTTTTTCTAATCATGCTTTATATTTACACTTTTCCTAAATTGCCTAAAGCTATACAATTTTTCATGTTAAACATGTACTTTTTTACATTATAGAATATTGGTTATGGATAAATAATAGATGAGCAATTAACGGCAGACATCAGAGGTAATGATTAAAGCCATCCAGTAAAAACATTAAATCATCAAGTCATCAAGCACAAGTTGCTTATTTTTTTTTTTTTTATATGGGAATCTATGTATAGATAGCCAGCAGATAGCATGCGTTTACCAACATTTAGAATTTATAACATTTATTTTCCATACTTAACATGTACTGGAAAATGGGAAAAAAATTCCAAGTGCAGTGAAATTGCAAAAAAGTGCAGCCCCACTCTCATTTTTTGTTTTACTTTTTTACTGTGTTCACTAAATGCTAAAACTGATCTGCCATTATGATTCTCCAGGTCATTATGAGTTCATTGGAAATATATCGTAGCACTACCGTGATGGTGCACAAGTAGGCTTCCCAACCAAATACCGTAAGTAGTAAAACTTGGCACTCAACTTTAGCAAAATGATTCCAGTTTATTGCAGTCAAGGTACACGTAAGTACATCAAGGAAACGTTTCGGTCTTACGATTTTCTCCTTCAAAGGTACTTCAATGTACTCTTTTGTAATTGCACCCTATGTTCTTGATTATTCTTTCATAAATATAACATTATAGTTCCCACATTTACTATAGTACTTTATTTACTTTTTCAGGCATTCTGCCTCTAAGTTCATACTATTTCCTCTTCACAAGCAGTCGGGTAGGTACTTGAACTTTCTAATCACGATATACAATTTATCAATTTCTCTTATTATGGGAATTATTCCCCAGAGGGTCTCTATTTCATTATTCATTTTTAATGAAGTTGCTTTATAACACAAGATTGTTAATTTTTTATTTTTTATGTTATTTTATTTTATTTGTTTTTTCTTTCTTTTTGTATACTTTATTGCCGTCAGATTGATGAAGGTCCTCTTGGACCGATACGTTTCCTTGATGTACTTACCTGTACCTTGACTGCAATAAACTGGAATCATTTTGCTAAAGTTGAGTGCCAAGTTTTACTATTATGAGTTCATTGACACCATATATGTATAGGTTCTTTTTTATCTATGTGGTGAAAAAAATTCCAAGCTTTGTAAAAAAAAAAAAAATTGCACCATTTTCCATACCGATAGCGTCTCCATTTTTCATTATCTTGAGTTGGGTGAGGGCTTAATTTTTGCGCATCGAGCTGATGTTTTTAATGATACCATTTTGGTGCAGATACAATCTTTTTATCGCCCGTTATTGCATTTTAATGCAATGTCGTGGAGACCAAGAAAGCATAATTCTGCTATTTTACTTTTTTTCTTGCTAATCTTTTTCTTGTTAATCCTTCTTTTTTATTGATAGATCGGGTGATTCTGAACGAGGTGATACCAAATATGTGTATGTTTGATTTTTTTGTATTGTTTTATTTTGAATGAGGCGAAAAGGGGGTGATTTGTACTTATATATATATATATATATATATATATATATATCTTTTTTATTTTCAAAAACTTTTTTTTTACTTTTAACATGCTTCAATAGTCTCCATGGGATGATCAGATCACCTGTATGTAGCAAAAATCCTCACTTGCTATAATCGTCAACCACTGGATGGCGCTCATAGCAATCCGGCAGTTGCAACCATAGAAGTCTGCAGGAGAACTCTGGTTGTCATGCCAACCCATCGGTGACCTATGATCATGTGACGGGGTCACCGATGAGTGGATTTCAGGTGCGACTGCCGGAAGCGCATGTTAAATGCTGCTGTCAGAGTTTGACAGCGGCATTTAAGGCTTAATAGCAGCAGGTGGATCACGATTCCACCCGCAGCTATTCTGGGCACATGTCAGCTGCTCAAAACAGCTGACATGTGCCGGGAAAGATGTGGGCTCACCGCCAGAGCCCACATCAAAGGGAGGATGTCTGACATTGGCATATTATTATGCCTGATGTCAGAAAGGGGTTAAGAAAAGCATGGGAAGAATTAGGAATATCAAAGATTGGAAAAGATACAGTAGATTTCAACTACATTTTTTCTCCCCTGCAAGATAGCCACTGCCAGAGTTACTAGATGACTGTGGAAAAATTAGTTACAGGCAAAACAATTATTTATTCAACAATTAGATATCTGGCTAGCTTCCCAGGAATACAGGTGAATGTTTGTCTATGGGTATGGATTTAAATTAGAAGTTTTGGCTCAATATCAGAACAAGTTATAAAAAACTTAACATCATGCAATACTCAAATGATAATGATAACAACAACACACAGTGTTAAGGCTGGCGGAACGCACAAAATAATATAAATAATAAGTGCGTTCGCAGCCCGGGGTCCACCGTGCAGGCGAAGCCCGCTGCTGGCAAAAAGGCGCAAGAAGCAAACTCTGTTATCCCGCAGAGCTGCCAACATAAACGCCGTAATGCGCTGTGGCAATGAGTGCGAACTCTGTTACTCCACAGAGCCGCTAGAAGAGGAGCCGCAACGCTATATGGCGATGTGTGCGCACTCACTAGACACAACTGAGTGGCAAAGAAAACACGCTAGGGTGCTGACTAGCGTTGAAAGCGAACCCTGTTACGTCACAGGGCGGCTGAGAAAAAGCACTGTGTCCTGTAAGGCTCCCAGATACACAGTTAAGTGCTAAGCGCACATAAAGCGTGATCATGCGCTAATGTCCTCGCGGGAGTCACCCGCAATCTATGGCGTCTGAACACCAGACCCTGAATACGGCAATCAAACTCCTCACCGGTTATGCCGGTAATCTAGGGCATCTAGGACACCGACCCTGACCAGCTACCATACCAAACTCCTACCGATTAAGTCGGTATTCTAGTGGCTTATTTCAGCCGGGTCCCTATCCACACATACACATGACCACACTGGCGCATAGCATACAATGATTGATATTAGCGCATGGCGGCCCAGCCATGCTACCCTTTTATAGCAACAGCTACAGGACCTTCCAGGAACAAGGACCAATGAGAAGCTGTTACAAACAAACGTAGCTACATGACCTTCCTGGCGGACCAATAGGAGCCGCTGCAGCACCTGAACATGTGACCCCTGATCTCCAATGAGAGATCTCACTCTGGGCATGCTCAGATGGGAAAACGCAGGACTTTGTCTCAAAGACGACTGCTCCAGCACTGGCTATAATAGCAGATCCAGGAAAGGCAGCAGCAAGTCACTGCACAGTAGAGGAGTGGGCAAGACACCTGGACCGACGTCTCTGCTGAGCAGGCTCCACTGCGGCCGGAGATGAATGGGAGACCGCAGCGGGACGGGTTCGAGACTCCCCTTGTGCAGCAGCGGGAAATCGAACCCTAACATTACCCCCCCTTCTTTGGGCCTCGCTGTGCTCAAAGGCTGCGGGAGCGTGAATATGCTCGGCAGGCTCCCAAGACCTATCCTCAGGCCCATAGCCCCTCCAGTCCACCAAATAAAACTTTTTACCCCGTACCACCTTACACCCTACGATGGCGTTCACCTCATGGTCATCCGTAGATGAACCCGATGTCCCGGCAGATGACTCAGAAAACCGGGACATGAGTACGGGTTTCAGGAGGGATACATGAAAGGTGTCGGAGATACCCAGGTGTGGTGGAAGAGCCAAACTGTATACCACAGGGTTAACCTGCTCGAGGACCTTGAAAGGACCCAGGTAGCGGGGTGCCAACTTAGTGGACTCAACTCGTAGCCTGATGTTACGGGCGGAGAGCCACACCAAGTCCCCAGGAGCAAATGTTGGAGCGGGGCGCCGATGTGCGTCGGCGGAGGACCTCATCCTCTCCTTGGACGCCTGAATGGCATCCTGGGTACGGTCCCAAATGTCCCGTGCCTCCACAGCCCAGTCTGCCACCCTGGAGTTGGCGGAAGACACGGGCATGGGCACCGGAACCCGCGGATGCTGACCGTAGTTCAGAAGTAAAAGAGTCTGTCCGGTGGAGTCAGCCACAGCATTGTTTAATGCAAACTCAGCCCATGGTAGCAAGGATGCCCAGTCATCCTGCCTGGCAGAGACAAAATGTCGTAGATAGGTGACCAAGGTCTGGTTGGCTCTCTCTACCAACCCATTCGTCTCAGGATGATACGCTGAAGAGAGATTTAACTCAATACTGAGTAGACGACAAAGCTCTCTCCAGAACCGAGACGCAAACTGGGGACCTCGGTCACTGACAATTTTGTCCGGCATGCCGTGTAGATGGAAGATGTGCCTAACGAACAACGCTGCCAGAGCCCGTGCAGAAGGTAACCGTGGAAGCGGCACCAAATGCACCATTTTGGAAAAATGGTCGGTGATTACCCAAATGATGGTGCAACCCCGAGACTTGGGCAAGCCCACCACAACGTCCATCCCAACCATCTCTCAGGGCCTGTCTGCCACCGGAAAAGGGTAAAGTAACCCAGCTGGCCGTTGTCGTGGAGACTTATTCTTGGCGCAGGAGACACACGCCCGAACATAGTCCCCAATGTCACGGACCATATGCGGCCACCAGTATGTCCTCGCCAGCAATTCAGATGTCCTCTGTGTCCCAAAGTGTCCACCCACCCTGGACGAATGTGCTCAAGAGAGTACCTCCGGTCGCAAATTGGTAGGCACAAAAGTCTTGCCCGGGGGCACAGACTCTAGCGAAACCGGGGCCACTGTTCTCAGGCTCTCTGTAGGGACGATAAGCCGAGGCTCCTCCACCTCCTCCTCCGAGGACACCACAGAGCGAGAGAGAGCGTCGGCACGAATGTTCTTCTCTCCCGAGAGGAAATGCAGTGTGAAATGAAACCGGGAGAAGAACAAGGACCATCTGGCCTGGCGAGAATTAAGCCGCTGGGCTGTCTGAAGATATACCAAATTTTTGTGATCCGTGAAGACTTGGAAGGGAAAGCGAGCCCCCTCCAACAGATGTCTCCACTCCGAGAAGGCCAACTTCATTGCTAGCAACTCCCTGTCCCCGATGGAATAATTCCTCTCCGCTGGTGTGAAGGTCTTGGAGAAAAAGAAGCATGGATGCTTCCGACCTTGAGCATCCTTTTGGAAGAGGACTGCTCCAGCACCAACGGACGAGGCATCCACCTCCAATATAAATGGCTTATCAACATCGGGGCGATGTAGGATGGGAGCGCTAGCGAAATGGGACTTAATAGACGTGAAGGCCTTGGAGCCCTCTTCAGACCACAATTTGGGATTAGCTCCCTTTTTGGTGAGAGCAACCACGGGAGCTACCAAAGTTGAGAAGTGAGGAATAAACTGGCGGTAGTAATTAATGAACCCCATAAAGCGCTGCACCGCCTTTAGAGAATGGGGTTCTTGCCAGTCCATCACCGCTTGTAGTTTGGCAGGATCCATAGCCAATCCCTGGGCGGAGATGATATAGCCCAGAAAAGGTAAGGACTCCTGCTCAAACACACATTTCTCCAACTTTGCGTAGAGGGAATTTGCCCGTAGGAGGTCGAAGACTCTGCAAACATCTCTCCGGTGGGAGTCAATATCTGGGGAAAAGATGAGAATATCATCCAGATAGACTACGACTGAGGTGGAGAGCATATCCCGGAAGATGTCATTAACAAAGTCTTGGAAGACGGCTGGGGCATTACAGAGCCCGAAGGGCATCACCAGATATTCATAGTGCCCGTCCCTGGTATTAAAAGCCGTCTTCCATTCGTCCCCCTCACGGATGCGTATCAGGTTATAAGCACCCCGCAGATGTAACTTCGTAAATATCCTTGCCCCCCGTAGCCTATCAAATAGCTCAGAAATTAGAGGCAACGGGTATTTATTCTTAACGGTGATGGCATTAAGACCCCTGTAATCGATACATGGACGTAACTCTCCGTTCTTCTTCTGCACGAAGAAGAACCCCGCCCCTGCAGGTGACACTGACTTCCTAATGAATCCTCTTGCCAAGTTCTCCTGGATATATTGGGACATAGCCTCCGTCTCCGGGAGAGAAAGGGATAGACCCGTCCCCGAGGAGGTTCTGCTCCAGGCAAGAGGTCAATAGGACAGTCATAGGGACGGTGAGGTGGAAGGACTTCTGCAGCCTTTTTGGAGAATACATCTGCATATGACCAATAGTAATTAGGAAGAGAAGTAAGATCTGCGGGCATCTCTGTAGTGGCCACCTGAATGCATTCACTCATACATCTGCCTTTACATGACTCACCCCAACCCAATATCCTCCCAGAGTTCCACTCAATGTGTGGAGAATGGAAATGGAGCCAGGGCATCCCTAACAAGATCTCGTCTATTCCCTCGGGAATGACTAAAAGTGAGATAATCTCTTGATGGGAAGGTGACATTGACAACGTACAAGGGATGGTCTGATGTGTGATTGGTGAAGGCAGTGTCGACCCATTCACTACTCGAACAGTCACGGGTTTGGCGAGCATCACCAGAGGTATAGAGTGGCGGAGAGCGAAGGTAGAAGACATGAAATTTCCTTCGGCTCCAGAATCCACACAAAGCATGACTGTTAAAGTGGATGAGCCAAAATTGATTGTCCCCCTAAAGGACAACTTGGAGGCGTGTACTGCTGTGTCTAGTGAACCCCCCCCAATGGTTACTAGACGCGGTCGTTTCCCGACCGCCATGGACATTTGTTAGCATAATGCCCTATTTGTTGGCAGGCATTACAGGTCACAGATACTCGAGCAGCCCGAGACTTAGGTCTCACTCGAGAAATCTCCATGGCCTCAGGGGAATCGGACGCCTGAATGGAAGATTCCAGAGGTCTGGCGAAGTGGGCGCCAGCCGGAACCTTTGCCTACACTGGGCCCGCTCCAACCTCCGCTCGTTAAAACGAAGGTCGATGCGGGTAGATATGGTAATGAGCTCCTCCAGTGTGGCAGGAATCTCCCTGGTGGACAAGGCGTCCTTCACATGGTCTGCCAGTCCCCTCCAGTACACGGGTATAAGGACTTTATCTGGCCAATCCAGCTCAGAGACCAGAGTCCGAAATTGGACGGCAAACTGGCTGACCATGGATGAACCCTGAGTGATAGCCAACAATTGAAGAGCCGTATCGTGGGTGACACGAGGTCCTAAAAAGACCTGTTTAAGAGTGTCCAAGAAGAGAGGAGCACCACACGATCATTGCGCTCCCATAACGGCGTTGCCCACTCCAACGCCCTGCTCGACAAAAGGGATATGATAAAACCCACTTTTGCCCGCTCCGTGGGATAACGTGCAGCCAGAAGCTCTAGATGTATGGAGCACTGACTGACGAAACCCCGACATTGTTTACTGTCACCGGTAAACTTGTCTGGAAGTGGGAGGCGGGAAATAGTCGGAGCAGGGGTAGCAGAGGACAAACTGGCGGCGGCCACACTAGCAGCCTGAACCGCGACTGCGGTAACATCCACCGCTGAGGTTGTGCGCTCTAGAGTCGCCAACCTACCCTCCAGCTGCTGGATATACCACTGCAGACGCTGGTCGTCCGCCATTTTACCAGCCAGACCCTGGCGCTAATATTATGTTAAGACTGGCGGAATGCACAAAATAATATAAATAATAAGTGCGTTCGCAGCCCGGGGTCCACCGTGCAGGCGAAGCCCGCTGCTGGCAAAAAGGCGCAAGAAGCAAACTCTGTTATCCCGCAGAGCTGCCAACATAAACGCCGTAATGCGCTGTGGCAATGAGTGCGAACTCTGTTACTCCACAGAGCCGCTAGAAGAGGAGCCGCAACGCTATATGGCGATGTGTGCGCACTCACTAGACACAACTGAGTGGCAAAGAAAACACGCTAGGGCGCTGACTAGTGTTGAAAGCTAACCCTGTTACGTCACAGGGCCGCTGAGAAAAAGCACTGTGTCCTGTAAGGCTCCCAGATACACAGTTAAGTGCTAAGCGCACATAAAGCGTGATCATGCGCTAATGTCCTCGCGGGAGTCACCCGCAATCTATGGCGTCTGAACGCCAGACCCTGAATACGGCAATCAAACTCCTCACCGGTTATGCCGGTAATCTAGGGCATCTAGGACACCGACCCTGACCAGCTACCATACCAAACTCCTCACCGATTAAGTCGGTATTCTAGTGGCTTATTTCAGCCGGGTCCCTATCCACACATACACATGACCACACTGGCGCATAGCATACAATGATTGATATTAGCGCATGGCGGCCCAGCCATGCTACCCTTTTATAGCAACAGCTACAGGACCTTCCAGGAACAAGGACCAATGAGAAGCTGTTACAAACAAACGTAGCTACATGACCTTCCTGGCGGACCAATAGGAGCCGCTGCAGCACCTGAACATGTGACCCCTGATCTCCAATGAGAGATCTCACTCTGGGCATGCTCAGATGGGAAAACGCAGGACTTTGTCTCAAGACGACTGCTCCAGCACTGGCTATAATAGCAGATCCAGGAAAGGCAGCAGCAAGTCACTGCACAGTAGAGGAGTGGGCAAGACGCCTGGACCGACTTCTCCGCTGAGTAGGCTCCACTGCGGCCGGAGATGAATGGGAGACCGCAGCGGGACGGGTTCGAGACTCCCCTTGTGCAGCAGCGGGAAATCGAACCCTAACACACAGTGGAGCAGATTTAAGAATCCTGTATAATTTATAGGACATGTGATATTGTCTAAATTTATCAAACTGAATGATAAATTTGATGAACCTTTACACTGTCCTTTTGAATAAGTTTACACCAACTAATTGTCATTCTTTGCATCACTAATTTGCTACAAAATTTGGATGCAAAAGTAGAAAACACACTCCAAACGTATTTATTTTCAAAGGAAGATTCTTTAATACTTTAATTAATTTAACCAGTCAAATACGCTATATGGCACTTTGGTTTTTAGATCTTCATTGGACAAATGGATGTACTTGCAGTACAGTTTAAGGAGAGAGTCAGCAAGACAGTTCCATATGTGGCAAATGTCACTGGAATCAATATACTGTGCTTATCCTATGGTGCTGTATTGCTTATTCTTTTTACCCAAACTGTACTACAAGAGCAATCCATTTGTCCATTGAAAGTCTAAAGGACTAAAATGTCATATATTACTGGGTTGCTTACAAATGAAAAAGTTTTCCTTTGAAAATGCAAACTTTTGAAGTGCCATGGTCTTTTTTTTACTATTGGATAAAAGAGTCCATACCTTCTTTCTAAACAAGTTATATAACCTTATAGCTAGGTTAGACCCCACTTTCTACTAGTCAGAAAAAGGTGTTTCAAACACATAAATGTGGTGCAAGGCATCAAAGACAGTTTTTTTTAGCGCAAATCTACTATATAATTGTCTTATCCCGTCTGTCTGTCTGTCGGTCTGTCTGTCTGTCCAGGAAATCCCGCGTCACTCATTGGTCCGGCAGCGGCCAATCAGCGCCGCGGGATTTCACAAAAAAATGGCGGCCGTTTAGCGGCTCATCTGCGAGATGGAGGTCAGTGGCGAGGCAGTGGGGAGATGACCGGCGCGAGGCGCTCATCTCCCGGCTGCTAGCAGCAGAAGGACCTCGACCGACGGCACCGCTGACCTCCATGCGGAAGGGAGGACCGGGATACTTCTGCTGCGAGCGCCCGCTCATGTCCCGGGTTCTAGCAGCGGAAGTACCCGCACAGGCAGCGGCGCTGACATCCATGCGGCTAGGATGTCAAGAGAGGACCGGGAGCGGCGCTGCGGGTCGGGATACTTCTCCTGCGAGCGCCCGCTCATGTCCCGGGTTTTCGCAGCGAAAGTAGCCACATAGGCAGCGGCGCTCTCCGGTCCTCACAATACAATTCGATGATTGGTCGCGGTCTTTCACCTCAACCAATCAACGATCTTGCCACTAAACTTAAACACCACTGTGTTTATTGGTCGCGGACGCTGCCCGCGACCAATTACCGATTTGGGCGCCACATTTAAATTGCGGCCGCGACCAATCACTGATCTTGCCACAAACGTTAAACAGTGCTGTGTTGATTGGTCGCGGACGCTGCCCGCGACCAATCACCGATTTGGGCGCCACATTTAAATAGCGTCCGCGACAAATCAGCACAGCGGTGATTGAATGTGTCTACAAGATCGTTGATTGGTCGCGGGCGCTATTTAAATGTGGCGCCCAAGTCAGCGGAAACAACAGCCAGCTGCAGCCGGGAAAATTACGTGCTAGCTGTGCGTCGTCTGCGATGTCACAAGCACTATTCACAACGTGACGTCATAACAAAATTCATTCGGTGCCCTGGAGAGATACATAGTAATGTTAATTTAAAGTAGTGCACAACCCATGTAAACACTGCTTCACTGCTTAGGCGCACACGGTCGGCCGCATACATATTCTAGAATACCCGATGCATTAGAATCGGGCCACCATCTAGTTAATTATACAATTCTAATTTAATTTATATTCGGAAAGCTAAACTAGTATATACACATAAAAACATTCATCCCATATGTGAATATTTATCACGTATGTACATATTTACTATGTATATTCATATTTACTTGTACATAATGCTATATATACACTAAATGAAGTATACACATAAAGAAAATATATGTGAATACTCATTAAAGTCAAATGTATAAGCAAAATGGCTCAAAATTGCCTGAGTGGATAGCTCTGTAAAAAACTGACCAATAGAATATTATAAATTGTCTTGCTCATGCCATAGTCTCCATAACCTGTTTATATCTTCAGATTTTTCCAGCTTTTTTATATTTTATGGTTTTCCTGATAAAGAAGTCAGAGTACTTTGAAACGAGATTAAACCGCATTGTTCCTCATTCCATGTATTGAATTTTCTTGATTCAACAACCAGCAGCGCAGGACACCTGCATCTCTTATTATTTTGGTGTTCTCTAGTGAAATAAAGAGCAGTCTCTGTGTCTCCTATGTGATGTATGCAGCAGTCAGTGTATCCTTTGTGATGTAAATACAGCAGTGTCTGTGTCTCCTGTGTAAAGTATACAGCAGTCTCAGTGTCTCCTATGTGTAGTATATACAGCGGCATGTAAACATTTGGGTATCCCTGGTCAAAATGACTGCTATTGTGATCAGTTAAGCAAGTTGAAGATGAAATTCTATCTAAATGGCCTAAAGTTAAAGATGACACATTTTCCTTGTAACTTAAGGGGGGTTTTATATTTAGCGATGCAGCAGCGATCCCGACTACGATACGACCCGGTCAGGATCGCTGGTGCATCGCTAAATGGTCGCTAGTGAGCTGCCACACAGGCAGATCTCACAGCGACTTAGTGACGCAGCAGCGGTCGTTACTTACTCTTCAGACGCGGCGATCCTGATGTCCTCACGCCCGCTTCAACGCGTCGCTTGTCGGCGCCAGCAGGAAGCCCAGCAGGAAGTGCCCGACGAGAAATGGAGCTGCACATTCTCGCACGATCAGCAACAGACGTCCTCCCGCCCGCTTCAACGCGTCGCTCGTCGGCGCCAGCAGTAAGCCCAGCAGGAAGTGGCCAACGAGAAATGGAGCTGCACATTCTCACGCGATCAGCAACAGACAGAGCGGGGGAGGCGGTCGGAGGTAAGTATCACACATAGCGATATCGCTAGCAATATCGCTGCTGCGTCACCAAATCGGTGATGCTTTAGAGATATTGCTGGCAATATTGCTATGTGTAAAAGGCCCTTAAGGCAAAAAAATTGTCATCTTTTACATTTTAAAAATGAGAAAAAGCAAATGTAAAAGTTTGGCCACCCTGCATGGTTAGTACCTAGTAGCACCTCATTTTGAAAGTATCACAGCTTGTAAATGTTTATAACTGCTTTTTGTAGTCAGCCAAGAGTCTTTCAATTCTTGTTTGAGGGATTATCATCCATTCTTCCTTGGATAATTCTTCAAGTTCTGTGAGATTCCTGGGTCATCTTGCATGCACTGCTATTTTGAAGTCTAGTCACAGATTTTCAATGATGTTCAGATCAGGGGACTGTGAGGGTCATTGAAAAACCTTCAGATTGCACTTTTGAGGTAGTTTATTATGGATTTTGATGTGTGTTTATTATCATTATCCATTTGTAGAAGCCATCCTCTTTTCAACATGAGCTTTTATGCAGATTGTGTTATATTTGTATCAAGAATTTGTTGAAATTTCATTGAATCCATTCTTTCCTCTACCCTTGAAATGTTCTCCACGCCATTGGCTTCAGCACAACCCCAAAGCATGATTGATCCACCCCATGCTTAATGGTTAGCGAGATGTTCTTTTCCTGAAATTCTGTGCTTTTTTTTTCTCCACCCATACCTTTGATCATAGTGGCCAAAGAATTCTGTTTTAAACTCATTGATCCACAGGACTTGTTTCCAAAATGCATCAGGCTTTTTTAGATGTTCTTTTTTATACTTCTGATGATAAAGTTTATGATGAGGATGCAGGAGAGGTTTTCTTCTGATGACTCTTCTATGAAGGCCATATTTGTGCAGATGTCTCTGAAGAGCAGAACAATGTACCACAACTTCAAAGTCAGCTAAATCTTTCTGACAGTCTTTTGCAGTCAAGTGGGGGTTCTGATTTGCCTCTCTAGCAATCCTATGAGCAGCTCTCGCTGACATTTTGCTTGATCTTCCAGACCTTATCTTGACTTCCATTGTTCCTGTTAAATGCCATTTCTTAATTACATTTTGAACTGAGAAAACGGCAACTTGAAAACGCTTTCCTATATTCTTATTGCCTTCTTCTGCTTTTTGGACATCCAAAACCCATGAATGCTGTTTTTTGGCACAAGGTTAGAGAAGGTTTGGCCTTTCCTAACGATCATAGTGAACAAGCCATAACCCTAACAAGCTATTTAAAGCCTGACATCTTGGTCTAAGTTATCTGAGCACACTAATCTCCAAGGGTGCCCTAACTGCCAATTTTCTTTTTTGTAATTTTAAAAATGACAAGAAATATTTTTTTGTGCCTAAAATACAAAGGAAATGTGTCATCTTTAGCTTTAGGCCTTTTAGAGATCATTTCATATTCATCTTGCTTAACTGTTCACAATAGCAGTTATTCTGACCAAGGGTGCCCAACCTTTTACATGCCACTGTACAGGCATCTCGGTGTATCTTCTCTGATGTACACAGCAATCTTGGTGTCTTCTATGTGATGTATGCTACAGACCTCCCACTGCATAAGTTCCATAAATGTTATATGAGCAGCAATGAATTTCTCCATTTGAGGAGACTTGCAGTGTAATATACATAGAATCATAGAATCATAAAATGGCAGAGTTGGAAGTGACGTCCTGGGTCATCTGGTCCAACCCCCTGCTCAAAGCAGGATTCACTAAATCATCCCAGACAGATGTGTGTCCAGTCTTTGTTTGAAGACTTCCATTGAAGGAGAACTCACCACCTCTCATGGCAGTTCCATTCATTGATCAACCTAACTGTCAAAAAGTTTTTTCTAATATCTAATCTGTGCCTCCTCTCATTCAGTTTCATCCCATTGCTTCTAGTCTTTCCTTGTCCAAATGAGAATAAAGATGATCCTTCTACAATGTGACAGTCCTTGAGATATTTGTAGACAGCTATTAAGTCTCCTCTCAGTCTTCTCTTTTGCAAGCTAAACATTCCCAAATCCTGTAACTATTCCTCATAGGACATGGTTTGCAGACTGGTCACCATTCTTGTCACTCTTCTCTGAACTTGCCTCAGTTTGTTGATGTCTTTTTTAAAATGTGGTGTCCAAAACTGGACACAGTATTCCAGATGAGGTCTGACCAGAGATGAATAGAGGCAATAATGACTTCACGTGATCTAGACCGTATTCTTCTGTTAATACATCCCAGAATTGTATTTACCTTTTTTGCTGCTGCATCACACTGTTGACTCATGTTCAGTCTGTGATCTATTAGTATACACAAGTCTATTTCAAATGTGCTGTTGCTTAGCCCTATCCTCCCATTCTGTATATGATTTTTTTATTTTTTTGCCCAGATGTAGTACTTTGCATTTTTCCCTGTTAAAAAACATTCTATTAGTTGCTGTCCACTGCTCCAGTTTATTTATATCTTTTTGAATCTTCTCTCTCTTCTCTAGTAATAGCTATCCCTCCTAGCTTTGTGTCATCAGCAAATTTAATCAGTTTATCCTCAATTCCTTCATCTAAATAATTGAAAAAAAATGTTGAACAATACAGGGCCCAGGACAGAGCCCTGTGGTACCCCACTTGAGACATTCTTCCAATTGGATGTGCAGCCATTTACGACCACTCTTTGGGTCCGACCACTAAGCCAGTTATGAATCTACCTAACAGTTGCCTTGTCCATTCCATAATTACTCATTTTTTCAATAAGGATTGTGTGAGATGCTTCGTCAAATGCTTTGCTGAAGTCAAGATATACCATATCTACAGCATTTCCCTGATCCACCCTGTCAGTGATTCTGTCATAGAAGGAAATTAAGTTAGTCTGACGTGACTTATTATTTACAATCCCATGCTAACTCTGGTTAATCACTTCATTCTTATCCAGGTACTTGCATACATGTTGTTTCATAATTTGCTCAAAGATCTTTCCTGGTATAGAAATCAGACTCACCAGCCTATAGATCCCTGGGTCCACCTTCTTACCCTTTTTGAAGATAGGAACAATATTTGCTCTTCTTCTGTCTCCTGGGACTTCTCCTGTTCTTCAAGAATTTTCAAAGATTATGGAGAGTGATTCAAAAATTTCTTCTGCTATCTCCTTCAGTATTCTGGGGTGTAATTCATCTGACCTGGAGACTTGAATTAATTTATGTTAGCTAAGTGTTTCCTCACTATCTTTCTGTTTATAGATATCCTGGGTTCTTCTGTTCCTTTAATAGGACAGTGAAGATTAGTTGATGTTACATTTCCTTTCTGAAAGAAAACAGATGCAAAATAGGAATTTAAAAGTTCGGCCGTCTCAACATCGTTTCTTACCATTTCATAATTTTCATCCTGTAAAAATCTTATAGCATCTTTGACTTTTCTTTTACTTTTGACATATCCCAAAAATCCTTTTGATGTCTCTTGCAAGCCTTAAATCATTGTCAGCTTTATCTAATCTGATTCGTGCCCTGCAGGTTCTGCAGACAGCATTATATTCTCCATTAGATATGCCTCCCTCTTTCTATTTATTCCTTTTTCGCATGTGTTTAAAAGTTCTGTGTTCATCCATCCTGGTTTCATTATATGCTTCCTACTCTTCCCTCTTTTCGGAATTGTTAATGATTGTGCTTTGAGAATTTCATTTTTCAAGATTTCCCATCCTTCCTGGACACTTTTGTCCTTAACCATATCCAGCCATTGGATCCCTCCTAATCTCTTTATGAGTCCCTTAAAATCTGCCTTTCTGAAATCTAACTTTGAAGTCTGAGTCTTCACAGGTCTTCCTCCTCTAGTTATTCAAAATTCTAAAATAGCATTGTCACTACCTCCTTGGGTCCCAGCCACTCTTACCTCCTCAACCATTTTTTCCCTGTTTATAAGGATTAGATCCAAGTTAGCAGATCCCCTTGTTTTCTCCCCAACCTTTTGGAAGATAAGGTTGTCAGCAAGAGAGGATAAGAATTTGCTTGACCTGTTAGTTTTGTCTGAGAGAGATTCCCAACAAATGTCTGGATAGTTGAAATCTCTCATGACCACTATGTCATATTTTTTGGAGAACTTGGACATTTGATGCATAAATAGTTCATCCATATCTTCAGCTTGCACAGGTGGCCTTTAGTAAATGCATACAATGGTGTGCTTTCTGTTGTTCTCTCCTTGTATTCTACCCAGTTTCCACAAAACTCCCAGTCTCTGAAGCTTCCAACTCTGTGCAAATATACGCTTTTCTACAATACAATGCGACACCTCCTCCTCGTTTATCAGGTCTGTTTCTTGCAAATAAGTTGTATCCTTCTAGCCTTGTATTCCAATCATGTGTATCATCCCACCTAGTTTCAGTGATTCCAGTGACAACATATTTATTTTCCAGCATTAGTAGTTCCAGTTCTCCTTGTTTGTTGCCCATGCTTTGTGCATTTGTATAGAAACCTTTTTTTATTTTGTGATTGGTTTCTCTTTCTCCAATATTTTTATTATTTAGATTTTTTGTCTTTGTTCTTCCTTTCCAATTCTAATAGCAGAGTTCTCAAAAGTATTTGTCAGGTGTATGGCTTTTTCTGGCCTTTTGCTTCCCTTCCCACATTGACCTAGTTTAAAGCACTCCTGATGTGACTTCCAAATACATGTTTTCCAGTCTTTGTAAGGTGTGTTAAGGATATGAATTTGATATTTGATTATGAAGATATACAAATCATGGACACTTAAATTCAAGATGAACGCTTTGCTGAATATGTACTGAATCATGAGTTTTCATATGCTCTGATTCATTCGTGTTTCCAGGTTACATAAACCTTCAGTTGACTTTGAGATGATTGTATGATTCATTGAGCTTATCAAGAATGAACAATACTAAATGTACCTGTACTATGGAGCTATTATCAGCCCCACACCCTTCATATGAACTGAAAATCAATATGCTGCATGCAAAGACAGATGTCAGCTCAACCTAACCGATTAATCATTAGAGTAATGATCCTTGTAGTAATAAAGATAAAGACATGCGACATGTGGGCAACAGAAATCAGTAATGACTAGCAACAGTTATTAGATAATGGACATGAGGTAATTTGTGGAAACCACCTAATTTTTCTCTATAAATACTGTGCATCTCGACCAATAAAATCAGAAATCATTTGAGACACGACTCCTTGCATCTATGCTCTGACTTCTCCGGCCGTAAACCTCTTGTTAAGGGCCTGCGGAATGCACCTAATAGATATTAAGGAGTGGTGCGTTCGCAGCCCGGGGTCCACCGTGCAGGCAGAGTCTGCTGCTAGTAAGATGGCGTAAATAGGCAGTATGAGCAAACTCTGTTATCCCGCAGAGTCGCAGATGTAAACGCCGTAGCACTTTATGGCGATATAAGCGGACTCTGTTAATTCACAGAGCCGCTGTAACAAAGACTGTGTCCTGTTAGACTCACAGGGAACACAGATGACTGCTAAGCGGATTGCAGTTTGTGGTCATGCAATCAGAACCCAAGCAGTAATCTCCTTACCGGAGTAGCCGGTATTCTAATGGCATTTTCAGCCGAGCCCTGAACACGTGCATACAATCTCCTCACCGGAGGTGCTGGTATTCTAGGGACTTATTTCAGCCAGACCTAACCACATGCATACATGACCACACTGGCGCAAGCACATAACAGATTTGATACTAGTGCGCCACCGTGCGGTCATGCCCACCTTTTATAGTAGCAGCTACAGGACCTTCCAGTAAAGGACCAATGGGAAAGCTTGTGATGTTATTTGTTCCCACATGTATTAGCAGGAATGGGTAGTCATCTCTAGGCCTGTAGAGTCCTGATATCCTGTCAGACATATCTTTAAGTTTTTCAACTGGAAGACAACACATTTCCTTGAGGTTATATCTGGTCTGCAGATAGCAGCCTCTGTTCCTCTCAACAGGGAATCCCCCATAAGCACAACTCTCTGCTTCTTCTTCACATTTTTCTTTCTCAATCCAGGAGGACTCTGAGGGCGTACAAGGTTGTTCTTTGTGGGCAAAGTCTTATCTTCAGGTATTTCTTCATCATTCTGCATGACAGCCGGGTACTGGTTTCTGAGCAGTATGGGTGCTGACTGCCTCCCATTCTCCTGCTTCTCTGTGTCGCATGCATCCATCGCTCTGTTTCTTCAGGTGCACTTTGAATTTCTTCTCTTTCTGTAACATGAGGAGATAATTCTGCTCTAAGAACTCTTCACAATCCTTAATGATTTTCAATGTAGCTAACCTCTCTTCTAGATTTTGCAACTTTTCCTCCAACAGGGATACAAGCTTGCATTTCTGGAATGTGAAATTTGACTTTTCCACAGGTAAGTTTGTGAATATGTATCAAGAAATGCAGCTCACCAAATGGCTCCTGTCCTCTTTCATGTTCTTATTGTTAAAGAGATATCAAAGCAGTGAAAAATGTGCCAAAATTCATGGTTTAGGCAGAGTTCTGGGTTCGAAACCAAAAACTGCTGCAAGATATTCTTTACAAAACTTATTGCAAAGAGTCAACTGTGCTGCAGACCAAAGCAAACCTAGAAAATCAGTTGAAAGTGACAACCACTTTATTAGCACATACATCACGTTAGGAGTGAGCTAATTAAATGTTTGACCAAATAGAGCAGAATAAATGGCCATTGGCAGAGAAAAATGATTCCACCCTATGCACTATAAAACAAAAATCAGGTAGCTTAGGAGACTGATGCATCCTGCACAATGCTGTGAGAAACATCTTCAAGAGGAGGTGAAATAAACCATTATCTACATAAGGTATAACTTCAAGGATTTCAGGTTCAACATAATTTAATTTATATTAGTAATGGCTCATTCTTCTGCTAACAGTAAAATATCTTGCTGATTCTTCAGCTACATGATCAGAATTCTCCAACAGAGGTGTCATGGTATAGGACATGGTTAATGTCCTGTCCACTCAGGGTTAACTTTTGCTGGCCTCCCTTTGGATCTGGGAGGGTATCTGGACCCAGTCCAGAGGGAGATTCTCTGTCAGCTATACTTTCGTTGTGACTGTGTATTTGACCCTCCTGGTTTGCATGTATACTGCTTTGCTTGTTTGACTCCTGTGTATGACCCGGTCTGTTTGCTTACTCTGCTCTCTGTCTCACGTTTTGCTTACATTGTCTTCTCCGGTTCTGACCTCCTGGCTTGGCTATCGATACTCTGTTACCGTTTTGTCCCTATTGTACTGTCTATTGCCCGCTCTGGTTTACTGATCTATTGCTACGTCCTGACTATCCGTTCTGTCTAACCCTTTGGTATTGTCGTGCTATCTTGTGCTCTGATCTCGGCCTGTCCTGGTTTTCGTCTCTGTCTTTGCCCCTTGGTAACTTTATCTCGTGGTTACCCTGCTAGGAGTTTTCCTGCAGTTCCTAGATCTCTGGAGCTTAGGCCACGCCCCCAGCAGTCATGTGCTGCAGGTCCTGTTAGTCTGCAGTACACATCATTCATTACTGCTGCCTCTGAGAGACGTGTGGGCGGCTCCGCCCTTGGCTGTCACATGCTGCGGAAGGTCCTGTTACACAGAAACACACGTCTTCTCTGCTGCGGCTCTGCTTACAGGTATCTGGGGGCACAGTTGGTTTACTTAGGACACGTGCACTGGCTCAGTGAGCATGTGCAGTGCGGTGTCCTGACATTATAGCTTACCATTACAGTCTTTCCCTGGTGGTGGGGTGTTAGCACATTATGGATCCGGTACGGACTCTCACTGAACAGGTTAATGAGCTCTCCCAGCTTATGCAGAAGCTGTCTATGGAGCAGCAAAATCTGGTTCAGTCGCATCAGCAGGTACAGAGAGATGTGGCAGACGCTCTAATGGGGTCTGTTCCGTCGGGGTTAAAATTTTGTTAATACTTTGGGGTCTGCGCTCGCTCTAAAAGCTCTCAGGTCCGACCGGCCGGGGAATTGGTGCCTTTGCCAATTCCGGATAAACCATGGACACACCTGTCCATGGACTTTATCACTAATCTTCCCTCATCCAAGGGCAATTCAGTGGTATGGGTAGTGGTTGATAGATTTTCTAAGCAAGCCCACTTTGTGCCGTTACCCGCGTTGCCGTCTGCTGAAACCTTGGCCCGCTTGTTTATACAGCACATAGTTCGGTTGCATGGAGTGCCTGTGAATGTGGTGTCGGACAGGGGTGTGCAGTTTGTGGCCAGGTTTTGGAGAGCGTTCTGTAAGAAGTTGGGGGTCACATTATCATTCTCCTCTGCCTATCACCCGGAATCCAACGGACAGACTGAATGCACCAATCAGTCGTTGGAGAAGATTCTGAGATGCCTGACCTCCTCCAGACAGGAAGATTGGTGTGAGGTTTTACCCATGGCAGAATTTGCGTTCAACTGTCGTATCAATCAGTCTACCGGAAAGTCTCCTTTTCAGGTCAATTATGGGTTTGTTCCGCAGTTTGGGGAATTTTCCAGTATGGATTCTGGTTGTCCTGGTTCCGAGGGGATGGTTCAACAGTTAAAAAACCTTTGGAGGGAGGTGCAGGGGAACATCTCCAAAGCCCAGAAGAAGTACAAACATTTTGCGGACGGAGGAGGGGGTTGGGTCCTGCGTTGACAGTGGGGGAAAAGGTCTGGTTGTCCACCCGTAATATCAAACTTAAGATACCCTCATGAAGCTGGGCCCCAAATTTATTGGCCCATACAAGATTGTAGAGGTGATCAATCCAGTGGCGTACAGGCTTCAGTTGCCCACCTCCTTCAAAATATCTAACGTCTTCCACAGGTCCCTATTAAAACCTGTGGGGATGGTTAGAGAAGATCCCTCATCCGTGGTTCCACCAGTATTGGTAGAGGGTCAACTGGAGTACGAGGTAGGGCACATCATTGATTCACGGTGGGTGCGCCGGAGACTTCAGTACCTTATTCATTGGAAGGGATACTCCATTGAAGATCGGTCATGGGTTCCGGCCAGTTCGGTACATGCCGATCGACTGGTACAGGCTTTTCATGCCAGATATCCTGAGAGGCCTGGGGGTCCAGTGGCCCCCCATTAAGGGGGGGGTACTGTCATGGTATAGGACATGGTTAATGTCCTGTCCACTCAGGGTTAACTTTTGCTGGCCTCCCTTTGGATCTGGGAGGGTATTTATACCCAGTTCAGAGGGAGATTCTCTGTCAGCTATACTTTCGTTGTGACTGTGTATTTGACCCCCTGGTTTGCGTGTATACTGCTCTGCTTGTTTGACTCCTGTGTATGACCCGGTCTGTTTGCTGACTCTGCTCTCTGTCTCACGTTTTGCTTATATTGTCTTCTCCGGTTCTGACCTCCTGGCTTGGCTATCGATACTCTGTTACTGTTTTGTCCCTATTGTACTGTCTATTGCCCGCTCTGGTTTACTGATCTATTGCTACGTCCTGACTATCCGTTCTGTCTAACCCTTTGGTACTGTCGTGCTATCTTGTGCTCTGATCTCGGCCTGTCCTGGTTTTCGTCTCTGTCTTTGCCCCTTGGTAACTTTATCTCGTGGTTACCCTGCTAGGAGTTTTCCTGCAGTTCCTAGATCTCTGGAGCTTAGGCCACGCCCCCAGCAGTCATGTGCTGCAGGTCCTGTTAGTCTGCAGTACACATCATTCATTACTGCTGCCTCTGAGAGACGTGTGGCCGGCTCCGCCCCTTGGCTGTCACATGCTGCGGAAGGTCCTGTTACACAGAAACACACGTCTTCTCTGCTGCGGCTCTGCTTACAGGTATCTGGGGGCACAGTTGGTTTACTTAGGACACGTGCACTGGCTCAGTGAGCATGTGCAGTGCGGTGTCCCTGACAAGAGGCTCTTCATTCAGAAGAATCATTTGTTGGCACAAAGTCATATGGATGGAGATCACTCAAGGAACAGAACACTGATTCACTATTTCCTGTGGTCTGGACATCATATTATCCATGGAAAGTACCATCCATTGACAGATAGGACACACAGACACAGTGTCACTGCTACAAGAATGAATGATCATCAAGTCATGAACCCTGCATGCATCATTTATGAAATGCATGGTCAATCAAGTTTTGTGTAGACCATAGTCTTAGGCAGGTGAGTTTTAAGTTGGCCTCTTTACAGGAAATTTCAGTCATTCTTACAGACTTACAGGCAATAAGACAGAATAGTGTATTTAACTACAAGAGCAAGAGAGAATTTTTTTGGATAGCTTTTTTATTTTAAAAAGCATGGAAATTCTATCAGTACATTGTGTCATTAAACAGTCTTTTGATTACTATAAGTCACCAAACATTTACCCATAGCCATATATGTTGAGGTTACGTTTACACGCTGCAAGGATACCTTAGAGTGCTACACATCTTTTCTGGCAATTATAAAATTAGCAGCTCTAGAGTTTATCAGCTACATAGGAAAAATGTGTCAAAGCTGGCAAATTTGAATTTCAAAAGGTTCAATCATCTGTAATCGAAGTCATGAGTGCCTCACTATAGTTTATGTGGTTGAAAAAATAGGCAAAGATTCTTTACGCCCAATTTACAATCCCACTATATTGATCCAGAAGCAGGGATAAAACCATTTTTACTATGTTAGGGAAAATCATTCCTCTCTGACTCCAAATATAGCAATGAAAATAAATCCTTGCATCATCTATAGAAATCTAACATTTAAAATATCTTATTGTTTTTTTCAAGACTAGACTCTTCTTGTACTTCAATGACTCAACCATGACAACAACATGTGGCAGAGAGTTTTAGAATCTCACTGCTTTTACAGCAAAGAATCACCATCTATCTACCTAACAGATTTTTAAAGCAATTCATCTTTATTAGGCCGGTGTCACACTTGCATGTGTGATGCGAAAAACTCGCACCAACACCTGGCATTGCCGCCGACACTCGGCACTCTATGCAGCCGCACACTCCGGGCTGAGTGCCGGTGGCAGTGCCGGGTGTTGATGCAAGAGACTCGTGAAAGTTTCTCGCATCACACATGCAAGTGTGACATCGGCCTTAGAGTTTTACAATTCAGTGGCTGTAATTGCATTATGACATAGAGTAGAAAACTGCGTCAGGCTCAAACTGAAAAGCAGCCCTAACACAAAAACGCCATCAGTCGATATAAAATATTGCAACAGCTTAAAAGGGGAACATAGAAACACCTATTCACCAATTTCACGGACACATGTAAACTCACTTTTTCCGTTAGCTATCAAGATAGACTATAATACCCCAATACACACAGTGGTAAGAGGCGTCTACACAGACACCCTGCAGAGTATTATCAGGCTGCAGACTATATAAGAGCATACAGTACCGTTCATTCACAGCCATTGAATACCAATTCTGGAGCATCTTTTGTTTTATTCTCTTCATTGCCCTATTAAGGCTGGGTCTCACATAGCGATACACCAGCGATCCCGACAACGATCAGGATCGCTGGTGTATCGCTACATTATCGCTGCTGAGCTGCCAAAAGCAGCTCAGGCAGCGATCAGTACAGCGACACTGCGGGTAACATCGCTTAGTTACCCGCAGTGTACCTTGGATACCAGCGCCCTGATTCAGGGAGCTGGTATCCAAGGTACACAGCGGGTTTCTAGGCACAGCCCCGCGCCTGGAAACCCGCTGTGTACCTTGGTTACCAGCGGATCGCTGGTCTCCCGCCTGTCACACGCAGCAATGCGTGCCTGTCAGCGGGAGACCAGCGATCAAAAAAATGTCCTGACATTTCAGCGACGATCAGCGATACCCGGCAGGGGGGCTGATCGTCGCTGAATGTCACACACAGCGATATCGCTGGGGAGATCGCTGCTGCGTCACAAAACTAGTGACTCAGCACCGATCTCGCGAGCGATATCGCTATGTGAGACGGGGGCTTTACTCTGTTATTTATCCTGGAAATGTATAAATAAGTTTGCAACTCATTGTTGTCAATCCTTATGTAGAAAGACTGTACATTACACAGTCTGATAGTGTTTTCTTCAGCTATTGCAGACAGTATCTGACTGTATAAGACGCCTTCTCTTGATAAGGAGAATGGTAACAGACAGATATCAATTAGATCTGAGCCACACAAAGATTTTCTGGAGTGCTTCTGATTGATTTTAACAATCTAGTGATATCCGCAGTTCACACTATTGTATGCAACTCTTGTATGAAAGCAGTTGTAGCTCTATAGTTAAAACCAGTATGCTGTGTCACAAAAAGTCCCCATGTATACCAAGCTTTATTCAGATATTTTTCAGATATTTTTCAGGATGAATGACAAAGGAATGTATGAATTTTTTAAATCCAGTAACTCGCAGTTTGCATGTTCTTGTGATTGTAGATGCTTCATTTTTTTTTCTCTATTTGACCTAGGCCCATGTGGTGACTTTAACTGATGACTGTGCAGAATTTTCTGCAGATACATCTATATGCCTTCGCTTCTGCAGTCTTCCCAGCCTCTGTAGCAACACAAATAACTTCAGATCACAGACCACACAGAAAAATGAATAAAGAATCCAAACAATGTTATTAAATATTATTCAGGCCACAAATTCTGATTCATATTCGTACAAAATATTTACAATTTTTCAAAAGAGTATTATAAAAGCACCTCCAATATTAGAGCTAAAGGGCTAAAAAAGGTACAAAAATTTACTTAAACAGACAATAGATTAAGGATAACATAATAGATATACACCAACTGCAAGAAATGGAATTCACATTCTACCATCCCTTAGAAATATAGTGATAAGTGGATATAAAGTAAACAAAAATTATGTGACTGCAGACTTGTGAATCCTCACAGTGTGCGTGCTGCGTGCTGTGACAATTCTCTGGTGGCGGCCCCGAGAGTGAGCTGTCATGTGATCCCAAGCATGTGATTTGCATACTTCTGGACACATTCCGACATCTACGACATGTGACCGCATGTATGCAAATCACATACTTGCGGTCTCATATCCACTGCTCCCAGCACCAGAGAAACATCACAATACTGTGAGGATTTACAAGTCTGCAGTGACATAGACTGACTGCAGTCTTGTACCCTAAGGTAGGGCAACACTGTTAATATATGTTTTTGGTAAATAATATAGATGAAATTGATTTTACAGCCAAAGAATTCATAAAAAATACTCAGTGAAGTTAAACATTTTAAAGAGAACTATATTTAATCATTCAATCCCACAAACCTCCCATTTTGGAACTTAATAAATCCTTACAGGTTCTGTTTGCTGGTCTTACTTTCTATATAACAAAAATGGCCAGGAAAACCTGCACCATTAATCAACAATGACCTAATTCAACCATTGATTGGTTCTGTGGCAATTTTAGCCATTTTTGATGTGTCGAGAACAGGACCAGGAAGACCAGACAATATCCAAGCATTGCTATAAGAATTATTCATGGATTGAAAAATGTAGAAAAGTTTTGAATATCTTTTTTGTAATGCATTCTTAAAGGAATGTTGTCCTTAATTGATTTTATAAGAGCTCAGTACACAGAGACATGATGCATTCCAGCTTTCCCATGTCCATATGATATATGTTCAGGAGCAGTAGCATGTAGGAAATTGTACAATAGTATAGTTTTATTTTGTTTAGCCCCTAACAAACAGGTTTTAGTTGTATTTCTGAGTTTATAATGATTTTATATGGGAAAGGGAAAAGAAAGAGCATCATGTTTCTATAATATTCACTGGGTCTCAACACTTTTTTAATTAGGACAATGTACAGTACAGCACAAAATGCTTCCCTAGAAACACCAAATAACACAATGCACTTAAAAAATTTACCCCAAAGCACAAAAAAGCCACAATGTAAATCAAGATACCTCCACAGAAGTATCAATGTAACAGCTTCAATATAACTCATCTTCATTCCACCTCTTCTGGCAGTAACATTGTACCACTTTTTAAACTTCTTCAACTGACAGAAGAATCATCCTTTTCCACCCCACCTAGACTAGTCAAAGCTGAAACAATACATGGAGAGAGTATGAAGAGAACTCGAAATGCCTTAATCTTCTTTGCTCTGCAGTTCATTTTCTAGTCTTCTGACTACCCCAGAACTAATGGGTGCAGAAAATTTTAGCCTAAAGGGTACTTCCCACATAGCGAGATCGTTAGCGAGATAGCTGAAACGTCACAGGTTTTGTGACGCAACAGCGACCTCGCAGCGATCTCGCTACGTGTGACACATAGCGGCGACCGGCACCCCGTTGCGATATCGCTGATCATGCTGGAATGTCCTCGGTCATTTTTTGATCATTGGTGTCCCGCTGGCCAGCATGCATCGCTGTGTTTGACGCCATAAAAATGACGAGCGACCTCGTTGGCAACTCAGAAATCAGCGACACCGGCGTGATTTTGCTTTGTCTTTGTCAGAATCGCTGCTGTGACAAGGTCTCAACGACCGCCGAGGTCGTTTTACGGATCGCCGTATCGTTGCTGCGTTGTTGAATAGATCTGCCTGTTTGACAACTTACTAACGACCATGTAGCGACTACCAGCGGATCCTTACCAGGTCGTATCATTGTTGAGATTGCTGGAGCGTCGCTATGTGTAACGGGGCCCTAAGATCATTTCACAAGATGTTGTTACAAGTACTTAAAGGGGTTTTCTCACAAACAAAAGCTCATTTTAACCAATAGAAATTGGAATAATAGTTCCACAATTGGATGTATTGAAATAAAATGTTCCTGTGCTAAGATAAACTTATAAATGTGTCCCTGCTGTGTACTGTGCTCTGGCTGTGTCTGACCATGCAGGAGCATGGTCTGATCATACAACATCTCCTGGGAAGGGGGTGGGAGAAAAAAAGTATACAGACATTACAGCACAGGATCGCAAATTATTCTTTCTTTGAAGAAAAACATTGTTTAAAAATAGGCAGGGAAATGCTTTATCTCACAAAAAGAGTCATCTGTGATACTATGCTGTCATGTCTGTATACTCTTTTGATTCCTTTTTGCCCAGGAGATGTGTTAAGGTACTGCCACACTAAACAATCCCGCTAGCGATCACGATAACGACGCATACTAATGCGATCGCTAGCGGGATTGTTTCTATATCGCTAAGTGCGGCCACATTTAGCGATATAGTTAACGACGCTATCGCCGTTAGCGATCTTCTTAACGACTTTAGCGTACAAAAGTACCGCTAAATCACTAAGAAAAGGTGCCACACTAGCGATATATATTTACCCAGCGGGAGCGCCGACGAGAAAATAGGGTCCGGAACGATTCCAGCGACGAGCGAGATCACAGCAGGAAGCTCGTCGCTGGCAGCTGCCGCACTGAACAACATCGCTAACGGGATCGCTAAATAGTGACGTTTTTTAGCGATCCCGTTAGCGATATTGTTCAGTGTGGCATACCCTTTAAGTTCAGACCATGTCCCTCTACGGTCAGATACAGCCATTACACAATACATAGCAGGGGCACAGAACTGTCCAAGGCTTCATCAGGGCAAGAACTGCCAGCTTACTATGAAGAGGCCTTTGATTTCAGTGCTTGTGACAGGGATCTGAAGATAGGTAGGGATGATGAGGAGCGAACAGAGGTGAGAGCAGTCAGGTAAGTATTTTTATTTTTCACATATTACATTTATTATGCTCTGGGCTCCAGAGAGAACCCAAGAGAATAACGGACATTCAATTTGAGGAACACAACTTTGCTGCAAATTGAATTTTCCAGGAAAATCAGCGCAATTTGTTGAATAAAAATTTTGCCTGATAGACTCATCTCTAAATAGAACTGTCTGTGTACTTGGCCAGTTAAGGTAAGCTTCTACTTTACTTACCTACAGAGAATCTAGTCAGAATCCACAAGTTAACCTTATGATTCTGTACACCAGAAGCAAATATAGCCACAAGTGAAACAGGATTCCGAATGCAAAAAATTAACATAGCCTACAGCCTAAAGCCTACAGCCTGCAATAACCATTCTGTCTCGCCGCCACCACCCGAGCTGCCGCCTCGCCGCCATCACCCGAGCTGCCGCCTCATAGCCACCACCCTAGCTGCCGCCACGCCGCCACCACCAGAGCTGCCGCACCCCTGACCTTCTGTTTCTTCCCCATTATCCCGTAGAATGTAAGTCCGCAAGGACAGGGTCCTCTCCCCTCTGTACCAGTCTGTCATTGTAAATTTGTTTACTGTAAAAGATATCTATAACTTTGTAAGTAACCCCTTCTCATGTACAGCAACAAGGAATTAATGGCGCTATATTAATAAATAATAATAATAATAACATAGTGATGTTTTTGTTGCATTTAAATGTATTGGATGTATTGGTTAAAAATTGTGTAAAGGGAAGCTTACTCAATAAATGAGATAATTAGCAAGACAAGATAAAGCGTGCAAAAGGATACCTTAAAGGCGTATTCTGAATGAATCTATGTGCAAAGTATGTGGATCACAACAGAACTCACGTCAGATATAGAGTAAATGAAAGAATTCTGGATGAGTGCTTAATATCTTGGCAAGCACACAACAAGAACTATAAAATAACGGACAGATTTTGTGTTGAAAGCCCTCAGAGTTCAGTTGATAAAATGGTGGATTACAAAGCTTACCACACTATTTCTCGTACCATACCTCATGGTCAGCAAATTTCATTGTGTTTCAGAAAAACAACCTAGCTATGCAAAACTCATGTGGCAAAAATAAGGAGTTGGAGGGTTGACTTTGGTGGACTGGAAAAACATAGTCTCTAAATCTCAACCAATACTCGCCTGAATATCTTGAAAAACTGAATGTAAAATATCTGCAATGGGTTTGGGATATTTAGTGTAATGGGCATGTGGGGAGAAGATTTGAGGAAACAAGTTTGGGGAGCAAGGAAGGGACAGGCTGTTAGGGGTCGAGTTCCCACTCCTGCACAAGGGGAATCTCAAGCTATCCCCGCTGTGGTCTCCCATCCGTCTCCGGCCGCAGTGGAACCTGCTCAGCAGAGACGTCGGTCCCAGCGTCTCGCTCAGTCTAGTGCTGTGCAGAGGATGACTGCTGCCACTCCAGGTCCTGCCATTGTAACTAGTGCAGGTCAGTGGCAAGCAGACTCAGTTGGGACTAAGTCCTGTGCTTTCCTTTCTGATCATGCCCAGGGTAAGATATCTCATAGGAGATCAGGGATGACATGCCCAGCTACTGTAGTGACTCCCATTGTGTTGTGAATGGGTTTGAGATGAGTTCTGAGCAGAGGCTTCCTCTGGTGGTTACAAGCGGTGCTGGTCTGTCCAGTGAAGATTGTGAGGACTGGGAATCAGGTGTTACTGACTGGTCTTATATAAGGGAGTCACCTTCCCATCAGGGTTGCCGGTGATCAATTGTTCTGGTCTGAATCCTTCATTCCTGTTTCCCTTGTAGCCTGCTGTGTCGTGTCTGCATCTCCTGCTAACAGATAAGACATTTTCTTCTTTTTGTTTTTGTGCTATATTTTTGCATTTTTGTCCTGCACTTCTGTGGGGGCCTTCAGGGTCCCCTCCGGGGCTTTTGCCCTCTCAGTTTAGTTCAGCCACTTATGTATGTACTTTTGCTTTTTCCAGTTTTTTCAGTGGCTGCTGTTTTGATTTTGTTACACCAGAGAACTAATTTAGGTAGTAGAGGTCGTGTGATCTCAGGTGTTTTTGAAATTAGTGGTGTTGGTGCTTTTCAGGGTTTTCTGGGATTGCAGTAAGTACCCTTCCTGTCCTTTTCTATTTAGTTAGTTTGGGCCCCAGCGTTTGCTCATACTATTTTCTTTCTGTGTCAGTATTTCATCTTGTCTAACTGCCATTACATGTTTGGGGGCTTTCTATTGTCTTTGGGGTTCTGCTCCGGGGCAGATAGCTTTCCTATATCTATCTTTAGGTGTAGTTAGTTTCTCAGGCTGTGACGAGGCGTCTAGGACCAACGTAGGAACGCTCCACGGCTGCCTCTAGTTGTGGTGGTTAGTCAGGGTACTGCAATCTCATAGTTTCGAAACTGCTCTGGTGTATTGCCTTTTTTACCTGCACTCCTCAGCTACCAAATCATAACAGTATCACCGGCCAAAACTGAAAATTGTGTGGTACTCACAGAAGGGAAAAATATTGTGAAAGAAAAAAAAAAAAAAAAAGGTTGTCAGAGTTGTCAGAGATATTTTTCAGTTTGTTGCATTTTTTTTTTTTCCCTCTGTATCTCTGGGTGCTGGGGAGGATCTTTTCTCTCAACGGAGTTTGCACAGTTGTCTGGCCGTGTGGATCAGCTTGCCACTGAGGTTCAGAGTATTGCTACCTATCTTGCTAGGTTGCCTGTTGTGGAACCTAGGATCCCATGCCAGATTTGTTTTTAGGGGATCGAGCTAAGTTTCAGAATTTCAAAAATAATTGTAAATTGTTTTTTGCCTTAAAATCTAAGTCCTCAGGGAACGCAGCGCAGCAGGTTCAAATTATCATCTCTCTCCTGCGCGGCGATCCTCAGGATTGGGCTTTTTCCCTGACACCTGGGGATCCTGTTTTGAGTGATGTTGATGCATTTTTTCAGGCTTTGGGGTTATTGTACGATGAGCCTAATGTCACTGATCAAGCTGAAAAAGCCTTGTTGGCATTAAATCAGGGGCTTGATGACGCTGAGTTATACTGTCAGAGATTCCGTAGGTGGGCAGTCCTGACCAAATGGAATGACGACGCTTTGGCAGCCCTTTTCCGGAAGGGTCTGTCAGATAATGTAAAGGATGTTATGGTGGGATTCCCTGTCCCCTCTGGTCTCAATGATTTTATGTCATTAGTGATTCAAATTGACAGACGTTTGCGTGAGCGGAGAAGTATGCGTGGAATGGTGTTGCCTTGTGAACCAGCTTCTGAACCCATGCAGTGTGATAGAGTGGTGTCTGGGGCACAGCGTCATGAGTTTCGAAAGCGCAATGGGTTATGTTTCTACTGTGGTGATGCCTCTCATGCTATTTCAGTCTGCCCTAAGCGGGGAAGACGTTTTGCACGCTCAGTTGTCTTGGGTAGTGTTCAGACTAAGTTTTTATTAACTGTCACTCTGATATGCTCTCTGTCCTCATTTTCTGCTCAGGCTTTCGTTGATTCTGGAGCAGCTATTAACCTGATGGATTATGATTTTGTTGTGGGTTTCCCTTGATACCCCTACAGAAGTCTATTCCCCTACTGGGGATCGATTCTACCCCTTTTGCTGAGAATAAACCCCAGTTTTCTACTCAGGTGATAATGAGGGTTGAACCTGATCACCAGGAGTGCTGCAAATTTTTGGTTCTGTATAATCTGCATGACATTATCGTGCTGGGTTTCCCTTGGTTACAGTCTCATAATCCTGTTTTGGATTGGAAATCTGTGTCTGTAACCAGTTGGGGCTGCCAATGTGTTAATACCAACACTCCTGTTTTTTCTGCCCCCCCAGGCTCAGGATGTTCCTGACTTTTTGATTGATTTTTCTGATGTGTTTAGCGAAAGTAAATCTGCATCCTTGCCTCCTCATAGGAGCTATGACTGCGCTATTGAATTAGTGCCGGGTAGTAAATTCCCTAAGGGTCGCCTTTTTAACTTGTCTGTACCTGAACATGACGCTATGCGGTCTTATATCAAGGAATCATTGGAGAAGGGTCATATCAGACCATCCTCTTCACCCTTAGGTGCCGGTTTTTTCTTTGTGGCCAAAAAGGATGGTTCATTGAGGCCGTGTATTGATTATCGTCTCTTGAACAATATTACTGTGAAATATCAATACCCGTTACCCTTGATTTCTGACCTGTTTTCCAGGGTGAAAAACGCTACTTGGTTTACCAAGCTTGACCTCAGGGGGGCGTTATAACCTTATTCGCATTAAGCACGGGGATGAATGGAAGACGGCATTCAATACCCCTGAAGGGCATTTTGAGTACCTGGTGATGCCCTTTGGGCTCACTAATGCTCCTTCCGTCTTCCAGTCCTTCATGAATGACATTTTCAGGGATTTTGTGGACAAATTTCTGATTGTTTATTTGGATGATATCTTGATTTTTTCTAATGACTGGGACTCTCATGTGAAACATGTTCGAACTGTATTCCAGATTTTGAGAGAGAATGCTCTGTATGTGAAGGGATCAAAGTGTCTTTTTGGCGTACAGAGGATCTCATTTCTGGGATTCAATTTTGTCCCCATCGTTATTGAAATGGACCCAGTCAAGGTTCAGGCCATCTGTGATTGGGTCCAACCTACTTCATTAAAGGCTCTTCAGAGATTTTTGGGTTTTGCCAATTTTTATCGTAAATTTATTGGTAATTTCTCGGTTATTGTTAAACCATTAACTGATTTGACCAGAAAGGTTCTGATGTGGTGAATTGGCCTCCTGAGTCAGTCTCTGCATTTCAGGAACTTAAGCAGAGATTCACTTCTGCTCCTGTTCTACGGCAGCCTGATGTTTCTCTGCCATTTCAGGTGGAGGTTGATGCCTCTGAAATTGGGGCAGGTGCCGTTTTGTCCCAAAAGATCCAGAGACCTCTAAAAGTAACCCTTGTGCCTTTTTCTCTCGAAAATTTTCTCCTACTGAACGTAATTATGACGTGGGTAATCGGGAGTTATTGGCCATGAAGTGGGCTTTTGAAGAGTGGAGACATTGGCTGGAGGGAGCCAAACATCAGGTGGTGGTCCTTACGGACCATAAGAATCTGGTCTATCTGGAATCTGCCAAGCGACTCAATCCTAGACAGGCCAGGTGGGCCTTGTTTTTCACACGTTTTAATTTTGTGGTTTCCTTTCTTCCTGGCACTAAGAATGTTAAGGCGGATGCCCTCTCGAGGAGCTTCCTTGCGGACTCTCCTGAGTTATCTGATCCTTCTGTTATTTTGAAAGAGGGTGTAGTTCTTTCCGCCATCTCGCCCAATTTGAGACTTGCTCTGGAGGGGTGTCAGGAGGATAGGCCCGAGCGCTGCCCGGTTGGAAAATTGTTTGTCCCGGATCAGTGGAAAAAGAGTGTGATGTCTGAGATTCATTGTTCCGCATTGGCTGGGCATCCCGGAATTTTTGTACCAGAGACTTGGTTAGTCGGTCTTTTTGGTGGCCTACCTTGTCTCGTGATGTCAGGGAATTTGTGCAGTCCTGCGGGACTTGCTCTCGCTCCAAGCCTTGCTCTCGCTCTAGTGGTTTGTTGATGCCATTGCCTGTGCCCAAGAGACCATGGACCCATATCTCTATGGATTTCATTTCCGACCTTCCTGTTTCTCAGAGAATGACCACCATCTGGGTAATTTGTGATAGGTTTTCCAAAATGATACATCTTGTGCCATTACCTAAGTTGCCTTCCTCCTCTGAATTGGTGCCGTTGTTCCTTCAGCACGTGGTTCGTTTACACGGCATTCCTGAGAACATTGTGTCTGACAGAGGAGTCCAGTTTGTTTCCAGATTTTGGAGGACTTTTTGTTCTAAACTGGGTGTTCAATTGTCTTTCTCCTCGGCATTTCATCCTCAGACCAATGGTCAAATCTGAGAGAACAAACCAGACATTGGAGACTTATCTAAGATGCTTTGTGTCTGCTGATCAGGATGACTGGGTCTCTTTTTTGCCTTTGGCTGAGTTTGCTCTTAATAATAGGGCTAGCACTGCCACTTTGATGTCTCCGTTTTTCTGTAATTCTGGGTTTCACCTCGATTTTCTTCAGGACAGACGGAGGCTTCTGTCTGTCCAGGTGTTGACTCTGTTGTGGAGCGTATGCAACAGATTTGGGACCAGGTAGTGGAGAGGTTGTCCCTCTCTCAGGAGAAGGCCCAGCGGTTTGCTAACCGGCATAGGACTGATGGTCCTCGGTTTAAAGTGGGGGACTTGGTCTGGTTGTGCTCAAAGAATATTCCTATGAGAGTGGCATCTCCTAAATTTAAGCCTAGGTTCATTGGACCTTATAAGATCATGGAGATTATTAATCCTGTTTCTTTTCGTTTGCTTCTTCCAGGGACATTTAAGATCCATAACGTGTTCCACAAGTCCTTGTTGAAGAGGTTTGTTGAGCCAGTGGTTCCTGCTGCTGTGCCTCCTGACCCTGTTTTGGTTGAGGGCAATCTGGAGTATGTGGTTGAGAAAATATTAGATTCTCGTTTTTCTAGACGGAAACTCCAGTATTTGGTTAAATGGAGAGGTTATGGTCAGGAAGACAATTCTTGGGTGTTTGCTTCGGACATCCATGCTAGGAGACTTATCCGTGCGTATCATAGAACTCATCCTGACCGGCCTGGTTGCTCAGGTGAGGGTTCGGTGACCCCTTCTCAAGGGGGGGTACTGTTGTGAATGGGTTTGAGATGAGTTCTGAGCAGAGGCTACCTCTGGTGGTTACAAGCGGTGCTGGTCTGTCCAGTGAAGATTGTGAGGACTGGGAATCAGGTGTTACTGACTGGTCTTATATAAGGGAGTCACCTTCCATCAGGGTTGCCGGTGATCAATTGTTCTGGTCTGAATCCTTCATTCCTGTTTCCCTTGTAGCCTGCTGTGTCGTGTCTGCATCTCCTGCTAACAGATAAGACATTTTCTTCTTTTTGTTTTTGTGCTATATTTTTGCATTTTTGTCCTGCACTTCTGTGGGGGCCTTCAGGGTCCCTCCGGGGGCTTTTGCCCTCTCAGTTTAGTTCAGCCACTTATGTATGTACTTTTGCTTTTTCCAGTTTTTTCAGTGGCTGCTGTTTTGATTTTGTTACACCAGAGAACTAATTTAGGTGGTAGAGGTCATGTGATCTCAGGTGTTTTTGAAATTAGTGGTGTTGGTGCTTTTCAGGGTTTTCTGGGATTACAGTAAGTACCCTTCCTGTCCTTTTCTATTTAGTTAGTTTGGGCCCCAGCGTTTGCTCATACTATTTTCTTTCTGTGTCAGTATTTCATCTTGTCTAACCGCCATTACATGTTTGGGGGCTTTCTATTGTCTTTGGGGTTCTGCTCCGGGGCAGATAGCTTTCCTATATCTATCTTTAGGTGTAGTTAGTTTCTCAGGCTGTGACGAGGCGTCTAGGACCAACGTAGGAACGCTCCACGGCTGCCTCTAGTTGTGGTGGTTAGTCAGGGTACTGCAATCTCATAGTTTCCAACTGCTCTGGTGTATTGCCTTTTTTACCTGCACTCCTCAGCTACCAAATCATAACACATTGGTTCTCCTGGAAGATCCTGAACCTGCTTGAGTTCTGGGGCAGGCTTCCATTGGTTCTTGCAGGAAGGTCTTGCAGTTGCTGCTGCTATAAAAGGGTCTCACTGCAGCACGGCCATGCGCTAGTGTCAATTGCATTGTGTGCTTTGCGCCAATGTGATCATGCATGCATGTGGTTAGGGCTCGGCTGAAATAAGCCCCTAGAATACCGGCACCTCCGGTGAGGAGATTTGTGTGCACATGTTTAGGGCTTGGCTGAAATAAGCCCCTAGAATAACGGCTTCTCCAGTGAGGAGATTGCTTGATTGCTTTTCTGACTGCATGACCACAGACTGCTATCCACACAGCAGTTATCTGTGTATCCCTGTGAAGTTAACAGGACACAGTACATATCTCTGCATCTCTACCTCAGCGACTCTGTGGTGTAACTGAGTTCGCTTATACCGCCATATAGTGCCACAGTATTTATATTTGCGACTCTGTGAAGTAACAGAGTTCGCCTATCCCGCCATCTTACTAGCAGCAGGCTCTGCCTGCACGGTGGACCCCGGGCTGCTAACGCACCCACTATTTATATTTATCTGGTGCGTTCCGCAGACTCTAACACAGGCCAGACACAATATGGAGAGCGGGACAAATTGGGATGATAGCATGTATGACTAAACAGTATGGGGGATTGGTGTAGACACAATATGGTAAGTGTAGCGATGGGTGCGGTCACAGTATGGTAAGTGTATGGATGGATGTGGTCACAGTATGGTGAATAGAGGGGTGGGTGCAGACACAGTTTGAGAAACAAGGGGGTAATGCATGATGAGGGGACGGTTGCAGACGCATTTTGATGAATGGGGAAAATGGGTGAAACCATAGTATGAGGAGCGCAAGAGGGAATGTATGCGGACACAGTATGCAGAGTGAGTGGGAGATTGGTGCAGACACAGTATGGTAAGAGGGGGATGGGTGCACTGCAGACACATTATTGTGAATGGGGTATGGGTGTGGACACAATATGAGTAGTGAGAGGGTGAATCTATGAGGAGACAGTATGGTTAGCTGGGGGATCTGAGAAAAAACAGTATGATGAGGGAGAGGAAAATGCATGAGGAGACTATTTTGGGGAATAGTGTGAGGAGACAGTATGGGGAGAAAGGTGTGAGTGGGCACAGAAAAGAGACTGAGTAGTGTGGGGGTAGCATGCAGTAACAGTGTAAGATCACAACCAGGAGGGAACAGTAAGCCAAGGAGGGGGAGTGTGATGAGAGGGCACAGTATAGAGACTGGCCCATATAAGGAGGACACAGTGTGAGGGCACAGAATGAAGATACGGAAAAGGAGTGGGCAGTGTGGAGGGCTTGCATCATAAGAAGGACAGTGTGGGGGTCATATTTTGTGCATGGAATATAGTGAGGGGCAATTATTTATTCAGGCGCTCAGATATTTTTTATTCAGTAGCATTATAATGACACTGCTATTTTTAAGGGTATCATTTGGGGATGTGCTGCAGAAGACTGGAGAAGATGGAAGTCTGCCAAGAAGGGCTATGGATGAGAAAATTCATCATGGAGTCTGGACAAGATGAAGAGAAGAAAGAGAATGACTCCAATTGGAGATGTCAATTTTCAGGTAACTAGATGTAAATATTTTTTGTGATACTGACTAATTCTCATATTTTTATTTATGTTAGGAGCATTTAAAAGGTTGTCCAAGTTTGTGATGATATATAATGTCAATGGTTAGCACTAGACAAAAAAAGTTGAAATGTCCGGTGCTAGTGAAAAAAGACCATGGGGTCCAATCAACATAAGTAAGAGGATCGTGAGCACAGCTTCCAGAGTGGTGGTGCTATTAGTCTAGGTTCCCACACCGAAAATATGAAAGTATAAACACTAAGCACTCATCTTAAATGTGAAGAGAGGATTTTTAATGGTAGTATATCCAAAACGTCTCGGTCACAGGGACCTTCGTCAGTCACTACATAAACAGGAAAGCATATTAATCACATAGGATATTAATCTAATGGTCCTAAAAAAAATTTAACAAAATATATACATATATACAAGTATAGAATGAACTGAAAATATATAATAAAATAATATGATGAAATAATAGTAATGGTCAGGGTCAAATAGATAGCAAAATAGATGCAGTGGGTCCCTGCATAGCAATTAATGTCAATACCAAAATTAGACTAGAAGAGTTTCTAAAGTAGTATGAAGTAGACCGTGTGCCGTACCTTCACTTAAATGATCAAAAACACAGACTCCTTATGTATAATGCCCTTAGGTCAGAAACACTGAACCTGAGAAAAACAGTGTCAGATAAGAAAATAGAACTGACAGTATTGTAGCAGTATAGCAAGTGTGACCACCTAAAGCATACTCACATTAGGTAACGTGATAGTAAATATCAAGCTGTGGAGATATTTTAAATAAGAAGAGTTATTATATGGAGAAGTGGTATAAAGGTGGTAGAGAGACGAAAATATACCTTATTCAGAGCCAATGGTGGGCCAATGGGCCTCTAGAGTGCGGTATCCACCGCTACTGTGGCTATTACTATTTGGGAGAAAAATTGAGCAAAGTTAAAATAAGGAGAATCTGTAAGCCAGAGTTACCATGCGTGTATTAGCGATATCCCAGTAAGCTGCGGTCAAAAGAAACTATACCTTAGTAGGGCCGTAGGAGAAACAGACCGTCACGTCTGTGGGGCGCGTACTCCGCCGTCAGTATGGCAGTGAGATACCGCGCTGAACTTAAGAGGAAGGGGCGGGACTAAGCCCTGACTATGTGCATGGAGCAGCGTGGGCCGGAAATGACCCGGCGGAAACAGTATGGCAGTGCGTTCCATGTATGCCGGTAACTGCGTTCCACAGTTAGGAAGTTAGAGAATCTAATACAAAGGTTAATGCCAGTGGATAACCAGAAAAAAATCATAGGTTATTAGCGTTATAGCTAGTAAATATATAGGCAGCACTAAATAGTATGTGGGATAAAAAATAATAGATGGAAGAAAAAAATTAATTATTTATATGATGACGCATGGTAACGGCTTAAGTAAAGTAGTGTGGCCAGTGCCAGAGCTGAATATGACTTCATAACTAGAAGAAGTTACCAGAGGAAAGATCAGGAACTAGACAGAATCGGTGTGATAGTGATAAAGATATTTTATTTTATTTAGACTAGAAGAGGCGTTCAAATAGTTGTTGTGAGGTAACCATGGTAACAGTGAACTCTGGCAAGGAGTGGTGATCATAGGTGGATCCTAGTTAGAATTCCCACGTGAAAGTGATTTGCAGTGATAGATCCACTGGAAATTAATATAAACGGCTCTAAAAAAGAAAGAAGGAGAGCAAGTTATATTATTGATCAGACAACACATGGCGACATAGAGCAAACATTATATAATACAATATAGGGAAAACAGAGTGATCTCACTGGAGGTTGTATAATCACTTTCAGTAAATTGTTATGAGAAGTTATTAGAGAGAAGGAATAACGATCAAACAACGTATATCATTATAAAAATGCCGATAATTCGTATTCCCTATTCAAGCCTTTAGGGCTCAGTGTGTCGAGAGTGTGGATCCAAAACGCCTCACGTTTTCTGAGATGAAGAATTCTGTTACCCCCTCTCCTGGATGGTAAAATCTGTTCAATGACTTGAAATTTTAATTGTGAAATATTGTGGCCTGAGGATATGAGATGATGGGGGATGGGGAGAAGAAGGTTTTTGCAGCGTATTGTAGATTTGTGTTTGGAGATTCTGTCGCGTATCGTTTGAGAGGTTTCTCCAACGTAAAGAAGGCCGCAGGGGCACTTAATCAAGTAGATCACATGTATGGAGTCGCATGTGAAGAAATTTTTAATCTTAAATGTTTTGCCTGAGTGTGGATGAGAGAAGCTATCCCCTTTTATCACACTGTTACACTGTACGCAGTGTAAACAGGGGAAAGTGCCACATTTGGGTGTGTGTAGAAAGCGTTGTACTTTTTTTGATGATGTGGGGCCAAGGTCTGCGTGTACCAAGGAGTCCTGTAAGTTCGGTGGCCGTTTGTAGCATGGTACAAATGGCTCCCTAAATTCCAAGACCTCTGGATAAGCTGTAGATAGTAAATGCCAGTTTTTCCGAATAGATCTATGAATGATATTGGTAGCAGGATGAAAAGTGTGTACAAAAGGAATGCGGTTACCTGTGGTCCTATCTAGTCTGGTAGTAGGGAGTTTGGATTTCTCAAGTAATGGCCGAGGATAACCCTGTGTTTCAAATTTTTTGGTCATCTCTTGGAACCGTAATTCCTGAGTAATATCGTCAGTGACGATGCGTCTAACGCGTGCAAACTGGGATTTGGGGATAGCCTTTCTCATGGCTTATAGATTCTCCTTATTTTAACTTTGCTCAATTTTTCTCCCAAATAGTAATAGCCACAGTAGCGGTGGATACCGCACTC
Source organism: Oophaga sylvatica (assembly GCA_033576555.1). Taxonomy (NCBI): domain Eukaryota; kingdom Metazoa; phylum Chordata; class Amphibia; order Anura; family Dendrobatidae; genus Oophaga; species Oophaga sylvatica. Next base: position 241,954,925 of record JARQOD010000002.1, on the reverse strand, counting down.
TAGAGGCCCATTGGCCCACCATTGGCTCTGAATAAGGTATATTTTCGTCTCTCTACCACCTTTATACCACTTCTCCATATAATAACTCTTCTTATTTAAAATATCTCCACAGCTTGATATTTACTATCACGTTACCTAATGTGAGTATGCTTTAGGTGGTCACACTTGCTATACTGCTACAATACTGTCAGTTCTATTTTCTTATCTGCCACTGTTTTTCTCAGGTTCAGTGTTTCTGACCTAAGGGCATTATACATAAAGAGTCTGTGTTTTTGATCATTTAAGTGAAGGTACGGCACACGGTCTACTTCATACTACTTTAGAAACTCTTCTAGTCTAATTTTGGTATTGACATTAATTGCTATGCAGGGACCCACTGCATCTATTTTGCTATCTATTTGACCCTGACCATTACTATTATTTCATCATATTATTTTATTATATATTTTCAGTTCATTCTATACTTGTATATATGTATATATTTTGTTAAATTTTTTTTAGGACCATTAGATTAATATCCTATGTGATTAATATGCTTTCCTGTTTATGTAGTGACTGACGAAGGTCCCTGTGACCGAAACGTTTTGGATATACTACCATTAAAAATCCTCTCTTCACAATCAACATAAGTAACCTTAGATTCACTGCACACGTGGAGAAGGTAAGTATGCTTCAAGTGAAAACAATTTTTATTGGCAATGGTGGCGACATTCAAATAAAGACGTTTCGGACCAAATTGGCCTTTATCATGCAGTCGCCTTATAGGAAGTGGTGCCAAAAAATCATAGATAAAGCCACAGGTATTTCATATATTCTGGTGAAACTATCATTGGTGGTGCTGGTGGAGCGCAAACCCAGCAGTGTCCAGGCGCTGAACACTGCTGGGTTTGCGCTCCACCAGCGCCACCAATGATAGTTTCACCAAAATATATGAAATATCTGTGGCTTTATTAATGATTTTTTTGGCACCACTTACTATAAGGCGACTGCATGATAAAGGCCAATTTGGGCCAAAACGTCTTTATTTGAATGTCGCCACCATTGCCAATAAAAATTGTTTTCACTTGAAGCATACTTACCTTCTCCACGTGTGCAGTGATTCTAAGGTTACTCAAGTTTGTGATGAGTCTGAAGTCATTCTATGTGACTGCAGACTTCAGACTTCTTACAGTGCTCACTGCATGTGATCTGCATACATGCAGTCATGTGCCGACTAGACATGCGTGGCCTGACTCAATGAAAATGAATTGGCTGGACGCATCTAGTCAGAATGTGGCCAGAAGTGTACAAATCTCATACTTTGTGCTGACATGGCCGTCCACTCTTGCTACTGGCAAGGGAGAATCCGAAAAGTGTGCAGTGTATGTGCTGTGAAAATTTAGAAGCCTGCAATGATATTTAATCACTGTGAAATTTCATCTGAAACCTGGACAAGCCCTTTAATTATAAAATGAAGCCCTGTAGCATGCCAATCCTAACAACATGTAATATACTCACCGTCAGGATTCAGCTCTGCTTGCAGGTTTCAGCAATCATCACATGACTACTTCATATGTGATTTTCACACTTATGGTCACATGACAATTAGCTGCCTTCCTACTTCTCTCAGTTATTCACTGAACATTGAGAGAATTAGGGAGAGCAGCTCATGGATAGGTGACTTAATGTGCAAATTGCATATGCGCTTGGAGGGGTGCCAAATTGATTTCTTGACCCAGGTGTCGGAAGACCTAGATACACATCTCTCAGGACATATATGGCAAGAACAATACAAAACACAGAATATGAAGCTAACCTAGCGAACATCTTAAAGGTCCCTACCTCATGCACATTAATTTTCATTTCAATTAATTGAAATGCAAATGTATAATAAGTGGAAAAAAGAGAATGGTGGCACTCACCAGTTCTTTATAAAAGTCCAAAATTTATTCACAACTTTAAAAAGGCTGGCATGGAAGATGGTGGCATATAGAATGGACGATAGCTGTTTCGAGCCTGCCTGTGCTTCTACGGGTCCTGGAATAGAACTAGGTAACTGTCAGTATATCAGTGGTCGTAACCATGGTTACCTAAGGTCATGCAATGCCTGCACATGAGGAAAGAGACATGGCAAATCAGAAAGACTATATTACATTTCTAATTGGAGGTCATTGCTAATATTATTATTATATACATACTACATATTAAGATGGAAATAGCCCTTTACTGATCTTTAACCCCTCTCTGACATTAGACGTACTATCCCGTCCATAAAACCCGTGCCATTCTGCCCATGGACGGGATAGTACGTCATAGGCGATCAGCTGCGCTCCTGAGGGGAGCGCAGCTAATCGCCGCCGGGTGTCAGCTGATTATCACAGCTGACACCCGTGACTGTGTGTCAGGAGCGGGAACCGACCGCTCCCGGCACATTAACCCCTAGCACACCGCGATCAAACATGATCGCGGTGTACTGGGGGCACAGGGGAGGATCGCGCAGGGTGGGGGCTCCCTGCGCGCCCCCCTGAGACCCTCAGACCAGCGCGATGTGATCGCGCTGTTCTGAGGGCTTCCTCCCTCCCAGGACCCGGATCCAAGATGGCGCCGGGGTCCTGGAGGGAGGCGGCTTCCTCAGTGCCTGCTGAGAGCAGGCACTGAGAAGCCTGCAGCTATGCCTGAGCGATCGCTGGTGTGACAGAGTGCTGTGCACACTGTCACACCAGCGATTTGATAAAATACAGTGATGTCCCACCCTGGGACAAAGTAAAAAAGTTAAAAAAATAAAAATAAACATGTTATAAAAAAAAATCCAAATAAATAAAAAAAAAAAAAAAATATTCCCCAATAAATTCATTTCTTCCTGTAAATAAAAAAAAAAACAATAAAAGTACACATATTTGGTATCGCCGCGTCCGTAACGACCCCCCCTATAAAACTGTCCAACTAGTTAACCCCTTTAGTGAACCCCTTAAAAAAAAAAAAAAGAAGCAAAAAATCAATGCTTTATCATCATACCGCCGAACAAAAAGTGGAATAACGCGCGATCAAAAAGACCGATATAAATAACATGGTACCGCTGAAAACGTCATCTTGTCCCGCAAAAAACGAGCTGCCATACAGAATCATCAGCGAAAAAATAAAAAAGTTATAGCTCGCAGAATAAAGCGATGCAAAAATAATTATTTTTTATATAAAATTGTTTTTATTCTATAAAAGCACCAAAACATAAAAAAATGATATAAATGAGGTATCGCCATAATCGTACTGACCCGAAGAATAAAACTGCTTTATCAATTTTACCACACGCGGAACAATAAAAACGCCTCCCCCAAAAGAAATTCATGAATTGCTGATTTTTGTTCATTCTAACCTCCCAAAAATCGAAATAAAAAGCGATCAAAAAATGTCACCTGCTCAAAAATGGTACAAATAAAAACGTCAACTCGTACCGCAAAAAATAAGACCTCACATGACTCTGTGGGCCAAAATATGCAAAAATTATAGCTCTCAAAATGTGGCGATGCAAAAAACTATTTTTGCAATAAAAAGCGTCTTTTAGCGTGACAGCTGCCAATCATAAAAACCCGCTATAAATAGTAAATCAAACCCCCCTTTATCACCCCCTTAGTTAGGGAAAAATAATAAATTAAAAAAATGTATTTATTTCCATTTTCCCATTAGGGTTAGGGTTAGGGTTGCGGCTAAAGTTAGGGTTAGGGTTGGTGCTAAAGTTAGGATTAGGGTTAGGGTTGGGATTAGGGGTGTGTTAGGGTTAGGTTTGTGGTTAGGGTTGGGACTAGGGTTAGGGGTGTGTTGGGGTTAGGGTTGGAGTTAGAATTGGGGGGTTTCCGCTGTTTAGGCACATCAGGGGCTCTCCAAATGTGACATGGCGTCTGATCTCAATTCCAGCCAATTCTGCGTTGAAAAAGTCAAACGGTGCTCCTTCACTTCTGAGCTCTGCCATGCGTCCAAACAGTAGTTTATCCCCACATATGGGGTATCAGCGTACTCTGGACCCCAAGAGTTATTGTGCAATTTGTCCTATTTCTTCTGTTACCCTTGGGAAAATAAAAAACTGGGGGCGAAAATATCATTTTTGTACAAAAAAAATTATTTTTTTGTTTTTACGGCTGTACATTATAAACTTCTGTGAAGCACTTGGGGCTTCATAGCGCTCACCACACACCTAGATAAGTTCCTTGTGGGGTCTATTTTCCAAAATGGGGTCAATTGTTGGGGATTTCCACTGTTTAGGCGCATCAGGGGCTCTCCAAATGCGACATGACGCCCCCAGACCATTCCATCAAAGTCTGCAATCCAAAACGTCACTACTTCCCTTCCGAGCCCAACGTGTACCCAACAGTAGTTTTCTCCCACATATTGGGTATCAGCGTACTCAGGACAAATTGGGCAACAACTTTTGGGGTCCAATTTCTCCTGTTACCCTTGTAAAAATAAATATTGGGGCGAAAAAATCATTTTTTCAAAAAAAAAAAAGATTTTTTATTTTTACGGCTGTGCGTTATAAACTTCTGTGAAGCACTTCGGGGTTCAAAGTGCTCACCACACATCTAGATAAGTTCCTTGTGGGGTCTATTTGCCAAAATGGGGTCACTTGTGGGGGGTTTCCACTGTTTAGGTGCATCAGGGGCTCTCCAAATGTGACATGACGCCCCCAGACCATTCCATCAAAGTCTGCAATCCAAAACGTCACTACTTCCCTTCCGAGCCCCGACGTGTGCCCATACAGTAGTTTTCGCCCACATATTGGGTATCAGTGTACTCAGGACAAATTGGACAACAACTTTTGCGTTCCAATTTCTTCTGTTACCCTTGTGAAAATAAAATATTGGGGGCGAAAAAATCATTTTTGTAAAAAAAAAAAAAAGATTTTTTATTTTACGGCTGTACGTTATAAACTTTAGTGAAACACCTGGGGTTCAAAGTTCTCACCACACATCTAGATAAGTTCCTTGAGGGGTCTAGTTTCCAAAATGGTGTCATTTATGGGGGTTTCCACTGTTTAGGCAGATCAGGAGCTCTCCAAACACGACATGGCGTCCAGCCAATTCTGCGTTGAAAAAGTCAGACGGCGCTCCTTCCCTTCCAAACTCTGCCATGCACCCAAACAGTGGTTTACCCCCACATATGGGGTATCAGCGCACTCAGGACAAATTGCACAATAACTTTTGGAGTCTTGTTACCCTTGGAAAAATAAAAATTGGGGTGAAAAGATCATTTTGTGGAAAAAATATGATTTTTAAATTTTACGGCTCTACGTTATAAACTTGTGTGAAGCACTTGGGGGTTCAAATTGCTCATCAAAAATCTAGATAAGTTCCTTAGGGGGTCTAGTTTCCCAAATGGGGTCATTTGTGGGGGGTTTCCACTGTTTAGGCACATCAGGGGCTCTCCAAATGCAACATGGCATCCAAACTCAATTCCAGCCAATTTTGGTTGGAAAAAGTCAAATGGTGCTCCTTCCATTCCGAGCTCTGCCGTGCGCCCAAACAGTGGTTCCCCCCACACATATGGGGTATCAGCGTACTCAGGACAAGTTGTACAACAACTTATGTGGTCCAATTTCTCCTGTTACCCTTGGGAAAATAAAAAATTAGTGACTAAAAGATAATTTTTGTGGGAAAAAAATAGGATTTTTTATTTTCATGCCCGGGCATTATAAACTTGTGTGAAGCACTTGGGGTTCAAAGTGCTCACCAAAGATCTAGATAAGTTCCTTAGGGGGTCTAGTTTCCAAAATGGGGTCACTTGTGGGGGGTTTCCACTGTTTAGGCTCATCTGGGGCACTGCAAACGGAACATGACCCCCATTAACGTCTGCATTCCAAAACGTTACTACTTCCTTTCCAAGCCCTGCCATGCGCCCAAACAGTTTCCCCCCCCACATATGGGGTATCAGCGTACTCAGGACAAATTGGACAACAACTTTTGGGGTCCAATTTCCTTGGGAAAATTCAAAAATTTGGGACAAAAAAATCATTTTTGTGGAAAATTGATTTTTTTTTTTTCACACCCAGGCTTTATAAACTTTTGTGAAACACTTGAGGGTTCAAAGTGCTCACAACAGATCTAGATAAGTACCTTAGGGGGTCTAGTTTCCAAAATGGTGTCACTTGTGGGGGGTTTTCACTGTTTAGGCGCATCAGGGGCTCTCCAAACGCGACATGGCATCCAATCTAAATTCCAGCCAATTTTAGTTTGAAAAAGTCAAACGTCGCTCCTTCCCTTACGATCTCTGCCGTGTGCCCAAACAGTGGTTTTCCCCCACATATGGGGTATTGGCGTACTCAGGAGAAATTGCATAACAACCTTATCTGTCCATTTTCTCATTTTACCCTTGTGAAAATAAAAAAAAGTTTGTAAAAGATCATTTTTGTGGCTAAAAAGTAAAATATTCATTTTTTCCTTCCACGTTGCTTTAGTTACTGTGAAGCACCTGAAGGGTTAATAAACTTCTTGAATGTGGTTTTGAGTACCTTGAGGGGTGCAGTTTTTAGAATGGTGTCACTTTTGGGTATTTTCTGCCATATAGACCCCTCAAAGTGACTTCAAATGTGAGGTGGTCCCTAAAAAAAATGGCTTTGTAAATTTTGTTGTAAAAATGAGAAATCGCTGGTCAACTTTTAACCCTTATAACTTCCTAACAAAAAAAAATTTTGGTTCCAAAATTGTGCTGATGTAAAGTAGACATGTGGGAAATGTTATTTCTTAACTATTTTGTGTGATATATTTCTCTGTTTTAAGGGAATAAAAATTCAAAGTTTGAAAATTGCAAAATTTTCAAAATTTTCGCCATATTTGCGTTTTTTTCAAAAATAAACGCAAGTTATATCGAAGAAATGTTTACCACTAACATGAAGTACAATATGTCACGAGAAAACAGTCTCAGAATTGCGAAGATCCGTTGAAGCGTTCCAGAGTTATAACCTCATAAAGAGACAGTGGTCAGAATTGTAAAAATTGGCCCGGTCATTAACGTGCAAACCACCCTTGGGGGTGAAGGGGTTAAGGGAACCATCTGCTTGACCATATCCTAGGTAAAGGGCTGGCTGTGAGGACTCGTACCTGCCTTTAGAGACTGCTCTGCGAAATTTATTTAAAAATGCACCTTTATCTCCTATAAATGTGTAAGACATTTTTCCAAGCCACAGTGTGTTAGGCGCTGGGATTCTCCCACTGCACAGAGTAGATCCCAAGCTGTGTCATCTTCCTCGGTCTTCCATGCAGCTTTGGCCACAGTGGATGCTGCTCAGCAAAAACATCGGTCCCAGCGTCTTGCTCAGACTCATGCTAATCGCTTGGTTACTGCTGGTACTCCAGCCAAAGCTATAGGGATGAGGAATAGGCAACGGCGAACAGACGGTTCTGAGTCTAAGTCCAGAAATCACACTACTGAACATGCTCTTGAGGCGACCTCTCATTGGCGGTCGGTCGTCAGCTGCTCAGGTGATGTTGCAGTTCCGGATTGGTCCATGAGCAAGGTCCTGTCAAACTGAACTTGAACAGGAACATATAAAAGGTCCTCTGGAGCACGAGTCAGCATTCTAAGATAATGTGTTTGGTGTGCTGGTGGAAGCACTACCACCCTGTGTGCACGTGTCCTGCTACTAGCTTTGAGAGCATGTTTAGACATGGGAATTCCCGCTTGAGCTTAGCACCTTCGTTGCATGTGCGAGTTATCGTGTGACAGGGCAGGCCAATCACCAGCATAGTGGGGGGGGTTAGTCATAGGACCCCAACTAGCATCATTCCTACTATGCTTCTGTGAGGTTTAACAGGGCATAACTTAGAGTGCTCTCTGTGTGTTGCTCTGTAGAGTAACAGAGTCAGGTACTTAGCACTCTGTTCACACCGAGTGATGTTTAATTCAGTGTGATTACAGCGCATGGTCGCAGCTGCGCTCCACCATTGTGTCTTAACTGCGGTTCCTCCATCACTGCACGGTGGACTCGGGTTGAGATCGCACCTTATCATAATTTATATTTGGTGCGATCTGCAAACCCTAACTCAGGGTGAGTTTCCACGGTCAGGAAACGCTGCGTGTTTGGCGCTGTGCGCTGGCGCAGCGCCAAACACGCAGCGTCCAGATGTTACAGCATAGTGGAGGGGATTTCAAGAAATCCCGTCTCCACTATGCGTAACAATACGCAGGTGGCAAAACCTGCGTAAACGGACATGCGGCGCGTCTTTTTAGACCGCAGCATGTCCTCGCGTATTGCGGCGACGGTGAGTCGCCGCAACATAATTAACACAGGGCTATGTAGCCCTGCGCTCTTTCCGGAGGTGTTCCGGAGGTGTCTGAACACCTCCGGAAAGATCGCGCGTCATAAAGGGGGCGGGGCTTAGACGGAGCGGAATTTCCGCTCCGTCAAAAGCGCTATGGTTCCGGACCGTGGAACCATAGCCTCAGTGTTTTTTATTCCTAACAGAAATTCAAACAACTTTTGAATGCTTACTTTGCAATAAAAAAATACTTTTTATCTCATTGTTTGCAATGGTTTGCAATTTCCAACGTAGCACAAATTTTACACAGAATTGCATCTACGTTAGTACATCTTGTACTTAAAAATAAAGCATTTTATAAACACATAATATGTATATTGGTATGAGCACTGTAAGAAATTATTCACCGCTCTACTACTTTCTCAGATTCAAGGCTGAGTGATGCATTATAAAGTTGTTGCCTTGCACATCGTGGATATTCCATAACTAATATTCCTACATGGGCAGCATGGTGGCTCAGTGGATAGCACTGCAGCACTGGAGTCCTGGGTTTGAATCCCACCAAGGACAACATCTGCAAGGAGTTGGTATGTTCTCCCCATGTTTGCGTGGGTTTCCTCCGGGTACTCCAGTTTCCTCCCACATTCCAAAAACATACTGATAGGGAATCTAGATTGTGAGCCCATCGGGGACAGCAACGATAATGTGTGCAAACTGTAAAGCGCTGTGGAATATGTTAGCGCTATAAAAATAAAGATTATTATTAACTGAGATTGAATACAACATTTCTATATTAACAATAATAGAGTTTTGTCTGTTGAAAAATATACACAATGTATCCCTTGCTTGTAGTCTAAAGGTACTGCCACACTAAACAATCCCGCTAGCGATCACGATAACGACGCATACTAATGCGATCGCTAGCGGGATTGTTTCTATATCGCTAGTAGCAGCCTAACTTAGCGATGTCGTTAAGGACGCTATCGCGGTTAGCGATCTCCTTAACGACTTTAGCGGTACAAAAGTACCGCTAAATCGCTAACAAAAGGTGCTACACTCAGCGATATATACTTACCAGCGGGGCGCCGACGATAAAAATAGGGTCCGGAACGATGAGAACGACGAGCAGATCACAGCAGGATCTCAGCAGGGGCCACGTCTGCTGGTAGATGCCGCACACAACAACATCGCTAATGGGATCGCTAAATAGTGACGTTTTTTAGCGATCCCGTTAGCGATGTTGTTTAGTGTGGCAGTACCTTAAGGCTCAAACTTATCTCTTGCTTTAGTTAAAAGAAAACAACAAAAAAGAGTAAGTATCCTTGTGACTTTGATACAAGAGTTCTTTTTATTCTAGACAATCCTTGGGTATGTAGAATCTTTGGTTCTTTTTATCTGTAGGCAAAAATCTGATGATGTGAATGACAGCAATAGTTTCTTATGGGATACACTTGTTATTTTGATTTGACAATATTGTAATGTGACTGCCAAGAAGGTTCTCCTTTTTTTATTTTTATAAAGGCCATATAGGTCATTGGCTAATTAACTTAAACAATTGACATTAGAGGTGAGTGAATATATTCCAGTGTAATGAATTCTACTTACCGTAATTATTACAAAAATTTTGAATTTTTGCACATGCGCATGCAAGTTCACAGCACATGTCCTTACATTGTGACATTATGCTAGCTTGTGCAGAATCGACCTGTGCCTCATCAAGTCCCTGCCTAGAGTAGAGAGGCCCAAGGATTCAACACTTGTGCCAGTGATAAGAAGATGTGACAAGGAATTGACGGTATGAAGCAGAGGGACAGTGAGTAGAGTATAAGTATTTTTTTTTGTTTTTATGTTTATTATGCACTGAGGTCTAGAAAGACACCAGAGCATCACAAGGGACATTCAGTTCATGGAGAATAACTTCTCTGCGAATCAAAGTTCCTGGGAAAATCTACAAGAACAAACAAATTCAAATTTTCTTTGTCCGCTTTTCATTTCTTCTTGACATTTAATCTGTCACAATAAAAAAGTATTGCTCTGGACTAAGAATAAGTTGGATATTCTTAAATACTTTAATATTGCAATATTTTGTGATTATATAAACTGCTTAATTTAATACATTCATCATAGACATATCTAAATCACAGTAAATTACCGTAGACATATTCCAGAGCACTTCAAGGATTTCTTTCAAACCCTGTGATAAACAAGTGAACTGAAAGTGGAAAATATTGAAGAATCAAAAAGCCTTGGCAGAAAAGGTCAACGTGTTTGGAAATGTATAATGATTAGTTTACTGTTCTCCTAATAAAGGTTCCGCAACAATGAAATTAATCTTCAGAAAGAGAAAAAATTAAGAGGTAGTTTACCCCCAAGGGAGACATGATGGGATTTCTCTTTATAAGTTATGATGAGCACTCTTCAGGACAGACAGCAAAACCCCATGACGTCTCATTGTTTAATCAGTTTGGATAATATCAAGTTGATTAATCAGCTGCACTTTCCTTTGACATAAACTGCTAATACTTGCAGCAGTAGAGATATTTCCATTTTGTATAATGGCTTTTGCCTAGAATCACAGTTTCCTTTCCATGTTTCTAGATTATTATATCTGACATTGCAAAGTATAACATCTAGAGAGCTTATCTCATTGAAGTATAGTAGAGAAATGTACAGACATTTCTGGCATATTTGCAAAATCCCTAAGAATAGAAAACATACAGCATAGTGCTTCAATTCAACAACTGTATAGTTCAATGCATAAACTTGAATTTTTAGTACTCACAATTCCATATATATATACAGAGATAGATAGATAATAGATAGATAATAGACAGATGGATAGATAATAGATAGAAAGATAGATTGATAGAGATATCTTTATATACAGAAATATTATATATATAATATATATATAAAAAAAAAGCAGCCGCCATTTTTAATTGCTATTGCATAAATCAATAGTACACATGAAAATAAGAAACTTTGTAATATATATTATCATAAAAATTAGCAACTTTCTCTGTCAGTGCTATTCGTTCATTTTCAAAATTCTCAATTCTCTTTTAAAATCAGGATTCAGTGAATATATTTGTTACACTACAGAAATAGAAATTGACAGTTGGTACTTATAAGACCCTATGCAGCAGAGGGGAGGTAGGAATAGAGAGGGGGAAGGAGCTAGAAGCAGAGCTCCTGCCTCCTTCTTGCCCTCCCATCTATATAAAATTTTACCAATAAAAGTAATATAAAAATCGGTCTTCACTGAATACAGAATTTACCCAGGAATTGAGAATTTTGAGAATGAATGATCAGTCTAGGAAGAGAAGCAGATTTCTCTGATCACATATATTAGAAAGTTCCTTATAATATTGGTTTATTAAATAAAAATATACTATCCCAAGTAAGATGAGCTATTTTTCATAGGGTTAGTCATTATCTTCTCAACCTATTTATAATCCAGGCACTTTTTTTCTTTTTGCACTTTCATTTTTCCTCCCCCCCATTCTAAGAGATATAACTTTATTATTTTACTATTCACATAGCCGTATGAAAGCATGTTTTTTTTATGTAACAAGTTGTACTTTTGAATGACACCATTCATTTTACCGTAAAATGTACTGGAAAATGGGGAAAAAAATCCAAATGCGGTGAAATCGTGAAAATAGATGCAAATGACAAGCTGTGTTTTTCTACAGGTAATTGCAGATGTGATCTATGTAGCACAACTGTCATCTCCCTCGTATTTAGCAGGCTCAGTTCCTGAGCTGGCTTCATCCTTTCCATATTGACCTATGATGAAAATGCACATCATAGATCGTTAAAAAGTTATGAAATTATAGGGATCTAAAATACTTGAAAAGTTGCAACATTTTTGCAAAGTTTTCTGGTTGCTCCCAAATTATTGTGACTTTCAGTAGTTTTGCCCCAGCTCTTCTCAATTTTTCAAAGCGGTATGAGCGTAGCTGGAAGGAGTATGGCAGAGTGCAGCCCAACATATACCTATATGATGGCTTAAATGTGGGCTAAGTTATAACAGAAACGTGCATCTTACTCCAGCTCACCTTTCATCAAGACTAATAAACATAATGCTAGTCTTGACCAATCAGAGTCTAAGTCTTCATTTAATTTTCATATTTGTAAAGTATACCCTAATTTTTTTCTTTGATGCTGATGTGTTATAACCAACATCACATGTGTCATGTAATATAATGTGTTCATATACAGTATTATAATATAATAGAAGATATAAGGTACTCTAGAACAGATGCATGCTTGCTTTTTATCATTCTAATTGCCTGCTCACTGCTTTGTTCTGCCTTGTGTCTATAAAACATTTTCTTATTATTTGCTTTTTGATTACCAATTGTACAATATAAATATTAGGTTACTGGTTACGTATGCAATAGTTGCTCCACATACTGTATATTACAGCAGTAAACCATTGACTTAACATGTCCAGTTATATCCCATAGGAGATTAGTTTCTTAATCTTGTAAGAATCAGCTACTTATTTAGTAATGCTTAAGCTGCCATTGATGTGATGAAACCCTGATGTAATTACAAGTCAATAAGTCACATCCACAGTAGATCACAAGAGGATTATATGTCTCACTTGCTAAACCAATATCACAGGCTTGTTCTAAGAACATTTGAAATGACTCCTTTAAAATTTGCTCTTCTACAATTATGCATCATTATGCTTTCTTCATTTCATCATGCTGCAACTCATTTGCAATTATTTTTTTTTACAAATCTAGCTCCCCATAAGAAAAGTTTTTGAATGCAAAATTTATATTCACTTAAAAAGTAAAGAGTTATTCAAACTGGTAGAAAACAACTATCATGTTCTCATCACTTGTCATTTTTATTTTATTTGTCGTTATTCATTTGTATCCATGTCCTCTGGTTTACCAACAGTTATTTCTATAGTGACTGACATGAAACTTAGAAACAATAAGACTGGAACAATATTACAAAATGGTATAGGTATTCTTTCTTTCTCTTTTTTTTCTTTAATTTTTGCATAGTTGAATATTATTGATTTTGTATGCAAAATTCAGCAGATTAGAATACTACTACCACTACTACTACTATTAATACTACTACTGTAACTAGCTGCTAAATAGACATCATATCAGGCATAATATATAAGTTTGTTAAGTCTAGCACTGGCGCTGAGATGGTGGTGTGTTCACGGCTATAGAACCACTGAAAAGTTCACCGTGATGTGGCAGTGGGCTTCATACAATATGAACAGAATGTTATGAACTTATGTTCAGTTTTGCACATTTTGACCTAGTGGCAATGTATGTTTTTTGGATGTGCAGTCCGCTTTTTTTTCAACAGTTTTCCAACTGGAATGAGTGTTAGTCAATTTTACTATGCTGTTTATACAGTACATTAGTCTCAGTGGGCCCTTTTAACACTTACCACAATTCATGATGCTCCGATACGGCAGAGAAATATACTATACAATGCCAAATACTTCACTTCTTACTTTACATGAGTGATATCTATTGTAAATTCTACAATAGTTCAAAAACCGGACAATAATGTCCTCCATACAGTATTATGGGCACCACATAGCGCGCCATACAGAATAATGAGCCCCATATATTGCTCAATACATAATTGATCCCATATAATGTTCCATACAGTATATGATGAGCTCCACATAATGCTCCAGTATATGATGGTCCCCATATAATGTGGCATACAGTATAGGACGGTCCCCATAGAGTATAATGAGCCCCACATATTGCCACATACAGTATAATGAGTCGCATATAAAGCTCCATACAGTATATGATGGGCCCCATATATTGCTCCATACAGAATGGGCTCCATATAATGCTCCATACAGAATAGGCCCCATATGTGCTCCATATGATGCTCCATATATAAAGGGCCCTATATAATGCCCAATAAATAATGAACCCCATATGATGCTCCAGTATATGATGGGCCCCATGGAGGATGCTCCAGTGTATGATGGGCCTATATAATGCCCCATATATAATGGGCCCCATATGATGCTCCAGTATATGATGGGCCCTTTGGATGATGCTCCAGTGTATGATGGGCCTATATAATGCTCCATATATAATGGGCCCCATATGATGCTCCAGTATATGATGGGCCCCATGGATGACGCTCCAGTGTATGATGGGCCTATATAATGCTCCATATATAATGGGCCCCATATGATGCTTCAGTATATGATGGGCCCCATGGATGATGCTCCAGTGTATGATGGGCCTATATAATGCTCCATATATAATAGGCCCCATATGATGCTCCAGTGTATAATGGGCCCCGTATATGATGCTCAAGTGTATGTTGGGCCCCATTTATAATGGTCCAGTGTATGATGTGCCCCATATATAATGCTCCAGTCTATAATGGGCCCTATCTATGATGCTCAAGTGTATGATGGGCTCCATATATAATTCTCCAGTGTATAATGCTCCCCATATATTGCACCAAACATTAAAAAAATGAAATACCTCTCCTCGCTGGGCACTGTTCTACTCTGGACTCCTCAGCATCGCCATCTTCCAGCTCTCTGCACTGTGACTGTTCAGGCAGAGGGCGCACAGACGTGATGTCATCACGCTCTCTGACCTGAATGTCACTGTCAGGAAACGCAGAAGACGTCACAGCTGTGGAGCAGGGAGAGGTAAGTATTGCAAGTGCTGGGACCCTGAGCAAGCAGGGGGGCTCACTCTTGGGTGTCGGCACTGGCACAGGGCCCCTCATAGTACGCCGGTGTCTCTGACTGCGAGTGGGCCCCTCACCTGCTCAGGGCCCCGGCACTTGCCCGGGTGCGCCAGGTGCTGATGCTGGCCCTGTGTAGGGTACAGCCCAGTTAGGGAGGTGGAAAAACTGGCATATGTTGAGGTGTAGGCTGGACGTTCAGCAGCTGCAAATGGAGGATTTTGAGAAGTGGGAGAAAGAGGAGGACAAAGCGAGCCATTTTGCTGGCAACCTATGTGTCATCAGGGGAAGGTGGTACAAAATCCTTTGAAACCCAGGCATGGTTCATTTTAATGAAGGTGAGATCACCAACATTTTGGGTCGACAGCCGGGTCCTTCTTTCTGTCTGGATTGATCCAGCAGCACTGAAGACTCTTTCTGATAGCACACTACCAGCAGGGCAAGAGAGCTCCTGTAAGGCATATTGTGCCAATTCAGGCCAGGTGTCCAGTTTACAGGCCCAGTAGTCAAAGGGGTATCACCTGTGAGGGAGAACATCGATAGGGGAGGAGAGGTAATTTTGAACCATAGTTGACAACTGCTGTCTCCTGTCTGTTTCAATTGATTCAGTATTACCAGTCGTGTGAGCGGTACTCGAGAAATCAGTCCACAACATGGTCATAAAACCCCTGTCTCCAACGCCACTTAGACTGTGTGCACGAAGAACACCTCTTCCATTTGGCCTAGTACGGCTCATGGTAGAACCTGCACCGCTGCTGTGTGGTGGGAATACCTCTAACAAACGATTTACCAGAGTTGCTTGTTTGTTCGCCAATATTAGCTCTAGGTTCTTCTGTGGCATGATGTCCTGTAATTTGCCTTTAGAGCGTGGATTGAGGATGCTGGCCAACCAGTAGTCATCATCCTTCATAATTTTGGCAATGCGGGGGTCTCTTTTTAGTATCCACAAGACTTAATCGCACATGTGGGCCAATGTTCCAGGTGTCAATGATGCACTGCCAGTGGTGGATGGAGGAGCACTTTCTGCCAAATCCACATCCTTCCAGTCACGCACAAACCCTTGTCCTGACCTTGGCAAGCCAACATTTTCTCTTTCCCCCTGAGAAACATCCTCCTCCCCAAAATAATCATCCCCCTCCACCTCTTCCTCTTCCTCTTCTTCCTTCACCTCATCCAGGACATTTCCCTGAGCAGACAACGGCTGACTGTCATCAAGGCTTCCCCCTCCTCCTCCTCTTCCTCCTCCGCTGCAGATGCCTGATCCTTAATGTGCGTCAAAGTTTGCATGAGCAGACGCATAAGTGGGATGCTCATGCTTATGATGGCGTCGTCTGCGCTTACCAGCCGTGTGCATTCCTCAAAACACTTAAGGACTTTACAGAGGTCTTTCAGCTTTGACCACTGCACACCTGACAACTCCATGTCTGCCCTCAAACTGCCTGCCCATGTATCCTCCCACAAATGCATTACAGCCTGCCTTTGTTCGCACAGCCTCTCAACCATGTGCATGGTGGCGTTCCACCTTGTTGCAATGTCTATGATTAGGCAGTGCTTGGGGAGGTGGAGCGATCGCTGCAGCCTCTGCATATGACTGGAGTCTACAGGCGAGCGACAGATGTGTGAGCACAGTCTTCGCACCTTATGGAGCAGGGCTGGTAACTCCAGATAATTATTTATGAAGCACTGCACCACCAGGTTCAAGGTGTGAGCCAGGCAAGGTATGTGTTTGAGTTTTGCCAGGGCTATGGCCGCCACAAAATTACGGCCGTTATCACTGACTGCCTTGCCTGGCTCAAGATGTATACTGCCGAGCCATGACTCAGTTTCTCCCTTCAAGTTGTCAGCCAGTACCTCCGCGGTGTTTCTGTTGTCGCCCAAAGACATCATCTTTAAAACAGCCTGCTGACGCTTACCACTAGCTGTTCGATAGTGGGACACCTTGTGTGCAACACTGGTAGCTGCGGATGGAGTGCTCGTGCAACTGTGCTCTGTCGACGAGCTTTCGTTTCTGAAGGAGGAGGAGGAGGGTCGAACGCCTACAGCCAACAGTTGTCTATACCGTGGGCTAGGCAGCACTGTCCCACTACTGCTGTCCCCTGTGGAGTCTGCATCCACCACATTAACCCAATGCGCAGTGATGGACACGTAATGGCCCAGGCCATACCTACTGGCCCATGCATCTGTTGTGAGGTGCACCTTTCCACTCACTGATTGTTTGAGTGCATGAACAATGCGGTCTTTCACATGCAGGTGGAGGGCAGGGATGGCTTTTCTAGAAAAGAAGTGCCAACTGGGTAGGTCATAGCGTGGGACAGCGTAGGCCATGAGCTCTCGGAACGCTGCACTTTCAACCAAACGGAAGGGCATCATCTCTAATGAGATCAGTTTGGCAATGTAGGCGTTCAAAGCCAGTGTACGCGGATGAGAGGATGAGTACTTTCTTGTCCTACTCAGAGTGTCTGCTAGGGTGAGCTGGACTTGAGAGCTGCATATGGGGGAACTAGTGGTGGACATGGTGGACTGAGAGGGGGTTGGTGATGGTGATGATGGTGGTGGTGGTGATGACCTAGATTCAGTCTTTTGATGGAAAAACATTGTGATTCCCTGACTGCTTTGGCCTTGCGACGACACCTCAACATTTCTTGCTGGTGGTGTGCTAAACAGTGTGCTTACAGTGGGGGAAGCGATGTAGCGTTGTTGGCTACTTTCAGTCGGAGCAGGTGCACATGTGCTACCTGAGGTTTTGTAGTCTGTCCACGCTTGCAAGTGCATGGTGTTTAAATGTCTAAGCATGCAAATGGTTTTCAAATTTCGGAGATTTTTCCCTCGGCTAAAGGTCCTTCCGCACTTCTAACAGATAACCTTTGTTTCATCAATAGGATTTTTGTCAAAAAAAGTGCCACACTGCACTCTTCCTACTACGAGATAAATTTTCAAGGCTTGCACGCTGTGCTAATTTGACCATCTGACCAAGCTGTCCTGCAACTCTTTTTGTTTTTTTAACATGTTTTTGGACTGCTACGGGGCTGCCAAATAACCACAGCTGCAATGTCGATGCCTGCTGCGGATCCTCCTCCTCTTCTGAGCTATTGCCAGTGGCACCCTCTTCCCCCAATGGATGCCAATCCGGGTCAACAACTGGGTCATCCATCACCTCCTCTTCAATTTCATCTGCACCTTCCTCTGTGTAACCGTGTAAGGTGGTAGAGTATGCGGGAAGGGGCACCTGAGTTTCATCAGGGTCAGAATCAGGCTCAGTAGACTGCGAGGGTAATGCAGTGCTCTGGGTAAATGTACCAGCAGAATCATATAGCAGTGGCTGTGCATCAGTGCACTCCATGTCATATTCATCTTGGACTGGGGAATTCAGGATTTCACTTGATAATCCAGGCATGGTATGTGAAAAGAGCTCCAGGGAGTAATCTGAAGTGTGGCCTGTCGCATCCTTCACTTTTGTTGGGGGTGAAGGACACAAGGAAAGGTGTCATTCCTGACCAGGAGCCTGCACTGACGACTCAGAGCTTGCAGTTTTTGAAACTTCAGAAGAGGAGGCGATAGAGCTGGAGGCTGTTTCGGCAATGTAAGCCAAAACCTGTTCCGGATGCTCTGGCTTTAAAAGCGGTTTACCTACTCCCAGAAAAGGGAGTCTTCCAGGCCTTCTGGAGTCAGACGATGATGCAGGCTCAACACCTCCTGCCTTAGGTGCTATTGTGCTTTTGGCACTTCCAGCAGATGCACCACAAGCACCATCAGTACCAGCTGGCCACCCCGCCCACATCCGCGGCCTCTTCCACCATACATCCTCATGTTTGGGAAAATGTACCAAAAATACCAGCAGATATATGGTACTGTATCAGAAGCGTACAGCTGTATACAGTGTAGGGGAAAATTTAAATCTCCGTATATATTTCCAGAGTCACATACAGACTCTCACTCAGTATGGATTAGATCAAAATACAAAAGCAGAAAAACGGTACTGTATCAGAAGCGTACAGCTGTATGCAGTGTAGGGGAAAATTTAAATCTCGGTATATATTTCCGGAGTCACACACAGACGCTCACTCAGTATGGATTTGACCGTAATACAAAAGGCAGAAAAACGGTACTGTATCAGAAGATACCAGCTGTATACGGTGAAGGGTAAAATTTAAATCTCCGTATATATTTCCGGAGTCACACACAGACGCTCTCTCAGTATGGATTTGACCGTAATACAAAAGGCAGAAAAACGGTACTGTATCAGAAGATGCCAGCTGTATATGGTTTAGGGGAAAATTTAAATCTCCGTATATATTTCCGGAGTCACACACAGATAGTCAGCATGTATTTGTCCGTGATACCAGCCGGTACACGGTAGTGTGTGAGGAGCGTGCAGCTCTATACGGTGTGGTAAAAAATGAACGCTCTGTAACTGTGCAGAAAAAAAGAATCAAAGTATCAGTGCCGTGTAAAAAGCAGTCTGCACAGCAGTGTACACACAGCAATACAGCTATCAGGCAGCCTAATAACCAGCGCTGCTGCACAAGAAAATCCTCCCTTGTCACTGCACACTAACTGTACAGCACAATTGCTATCAGCACAAGCACATAAGAACTTCTCTTTCCAGCCCTAAAGGCACTGCCACACTTAGCGATCGCACCAGCGATCACGACAACGACTTAACCTGGCGAGATTGCTATTGCGATCGCTATGTGATCGCTAGTTAGATTCCAAACACAACTCATCAGCGATCTGTGATTCCAAATACAACTTATCAGCGATCTGTATAACGACCTCTGCGGTCGTTGGGAAAATCTAGTCCCACCTGCAACGCTGGTGAAGTTGTTCATAAAGAGTGTCACACTCAGCGATTCAGGCTCACCAGCGGGACACCAATGACCAAAAAATGCTCGGAACTTTCATAAGCGATCAGCGACATCTCAACAGGGGCCACATCGCTGCTACATGTCACACACAGCTAAGTCGCTAACGAGATTGCTACTGCATCATAAATGGTGACGCAGTAGCGATCTCGTTAGCGATCTCGCTAGCGATCTCGCTTAGTGTGGCATACCCTTAACTCTCTCCCTACTGATAAACAGCATCAGCAACCTCTCCCTACTGTTAAGATCGGCAGAAATAAAATGGCGGTCGGCGGTCAGGGCTTTTATAGACACTATGACGCCCCCCAAAGCAAGCCAATCACTGCAATGCCCTTCTCTAAGATGGTGGTGGACGCTGCCCATGTCATCTCATTGCCCACAGTGTGCGTCCTTGCTCATTGGCTGAAAAAAGGCACCTGAAAGCATTTTGGGAAAACCGTCTTTGGCGTTTCAGTTGACGACCGCATGGCCAACTTCACGCTATGGTCGGGTTTCGATCGGCGAAACCCGACTTTGGTGAAAGTCGGCGATTTATGAATCTGACAGACCTGTTTCGCTCAACTCTAGTCTTAACATATTGTATCCTGGATAACGGGAAAAAAATTCCAAGAGCGGTGAAATTGCAAAAAAAAGTGTAATTCAACACTTGTTTTTTTTAGCATGTTAACTAAATGCTAAAATTGACCTGCCATTATGATTCTCCATGTCATGATGAGTAGATAGGCTCCAAACATGTCTAGGTTCTTTTTTATTTAAGTGGTGAAAAAAAATTCAAACTTTGGTAAAAAAAAATGGTGCCATTTTCCGAGACCCATAGCGTCTCCATTTTTCCTCATTTAGGGCTGAGTGAGGGCTTATTTTTTGTGCACTGAGCTGATGCTTTTATTGATACCATTTTGGTGTATATACAATCTTTTGATCGCCCATTATTTGCACGTAATTCTAACGTTTTGAATTTTTTTCTCGTTACGCCGTTTACCGACCGGTTAATTCTTTTTTTATATTGATAGATCAGGCGTTTCTGAATGCAGCAACACCGAATATGTGCATGTTTAATTTTTTATTATATTTTGAATGGGGCGAAAAGGGGGGTGATTTGAAAATTTTAAAAACTTTTTTTACTTTTTGCATGCTTCAATAGTCTTCATGGGATGATCAGATTGCCTGTATGTAGCAGAAATGCTCACTTGCTATGAGCATTAACCTCCGGCTGTGACAACCATAGAGGTCTGCTGGAAACCTCTATGGTTGTCATGCCAACATATCGGTGATCCGCGATCACGTGACAAGCTTACCAATGGGTAGGTTTTCCAGCGCACTGTCAGATATTCCACCCGCGGCTGACATGTGTCAGGAAAGATGTGGGCTCAGCAAAGGAGTTAAATTGCAATTTTATTAAAACATTCTTGAATCAAAATACTGATGTTACATGCTTGTTATGGTGTTTTGGTTACCTCTCAGGATTTCCCCCCCACTCAGATCCTATTGCTTACAGGGTCTGGAGTTATTTCTGTTTTCAAGAGGGCAGACAATCATGATCATCTCAGTAGATGCAATTACTTCTCTCCATTCACTGAACACATTAGATGAGCTTAATCACAAGAAATGAAAAGAACAACAGTAAGATCATTCTTTTTTAATCCAATTAAAAGTTGTTTCTATTAGTGGATGTATTTAAGCAGAGTACCGACATGTCCTCTAACTATCCCCCTTCCCATGCTCTCCATTGTACATTTCTATGGATTTCAGAATACAGAGGTGTCTATGTGTCTGTGATCAATGTATGGTCCTCCTGGGCAATTGTTATACCCTAGAACGGTCATTGTCTAGACCACGTAAATTTTTATTTCTTCATTCACTGAAAGTGAAACATGCTTTCTTGATTTACAATCTTCATCATTTGGTGGCTCCATAGCAGTACAAAGCTATCATAACAATACCATCACAGATATACATTACTCTTCCATAGACTAGCAAATAGTATAAAAATCTTATGTAAAGATATGTAAAGATAATGAAGTCAAATTAAGATGATTATAAAAGCAAGGTTATTCCGTTGAGATAAAATATAAATAATCGTTTACTATTAGTGCAAATAGTAGTAGTTGAAAAAGTAGAATCTTCAAACATGGGAAAAGACAATATAATTGCTTTATATTTTCTGATAACTGATATTAAATATATGATATTTTCAATTTGTGTTACGGAGCTAATTCATTGCCTCTTTTTGAGGCAAGAAATTAAAGAAATTACATAGCAAATTGATTTCAGTAATTCATTTCAATGTTATCTTTTAAGTTACCTTACTTGATTTACACATTAGTGACAGACATAATGAAAATCAAACCATACTTATATAATTTTGAAATGAATTGTAAAAGAATATTTGTATTGAAACAATTGTCCAGTATCCTGAGAAAATGCATGTCTCGGATATACCGTGACAGAAAGTGGCCAGAAGATAGCGGTGTCTGGTTTCACGATCTCCTGCACTGGTTAGAAGTAGAGATGAGCAAACATTTCATGGTTCAGTTCGGCAAACGTCCTGATGTTCACCGAACATGTTCGCCAAACATGTTTGTCGAACATACCTGAACTCCATTAAATTCAATGGGAGGCAAAACAACGCATAAACAACATCTTCAGGAATTACAAAATGCTGCCAAAACAGTTTAAATTAGGATCAGACACCAGGAAAAGTTGCATCAATTGACTCAGAATACAAACAGTATAATTGTGCAGCATGGATGCATAAGAAATGGCCTGGGCCAGGGTTTGGACCAGCATTTCTAGCTTAAACATTGATCAGTAACAGGTGGATGAGTGACAGTTGTAGGCCTGGTGTTCTGAGAGCCCTGCCAAATTCAGGCAACACATGATGGAGATCCAACTTGGAGTCCAAACATTTACAAAATTTAGGAGCAGACAACAAGAAAAGTGTCATCAATTGACCCACAGTAGAAATTTCATAATGGCTCAGCAGCAGTCAGCCATGGGCCACACATGAGGTATCAGGGTCTGGGCCACCATTTAGAGATTTGAATTTAAGTTTAAATTAAGACAGGGAGGGTGAGAGACCAGTGTAAGCATGCTATGCTGGGAGCCCTGATACCTCATGCATCACGTCAAACTATTTTTTTGCTCAGCCACACTCAGGTTGCACCAATATCAGCTTGGTAGACCACTTAATGTTAGAAAAACGTAAGAATAGAATCAAATTTAGTTTACTGAAAGTAACTGCAGGCAACACACATGATGGAGACCCAACTAGGAGTCTTCATATTTAAAAAAAACTGTTGCCACACACCACTAAAGTGGCATCAATTTCCCCAGAGTAGAAATAGTATAATGGTACTCTGTCACCTCTTCCACTGCAGGACAGCCACAGGATGGAGATCCAACTTGGAATCTCCACATTTCAAAAAATTATTGTCACACACCACTAAAATAGCATCAATTTTCCTAGAGTAGAAAGAGTATAATGGGGCTCTGACACCCCTTCCACTACAGGCAACCCACCAATGGAGACCTAACTTGGAATCTCCAGAGTTCAAAAGATTGTAACATCAGCAGCAATAGCAACTGCAGACACAGAAGCCACGCCAAAGGTGTCACAGACTGCAATAACATGAGATCAATGCAGCCCACTAAAAACTGCACCATGACCTAGTCTACCCAGCCTCTGATTGGGGTGCAAAGGTCATTGGAGATCTAGGAGTTGTACATCTCTATGAAAGTTGGGGGTAAACTTTCAGGGGACAGCTGGATGTGTTTATTCATCAGAACACACTCATTAGTGCTGAAAACACGTTTTGAGAGATTGCTTGCAGCCGGGCATGACAAAACAACCAAGTCATGATAGGCTATCTTAGGCCACTCTTCCAATTTTGAAGATCAAAATGCAAAAGGGTCCAAATTTCCCCTGATGGCATTGATTTTGAGCCCTAGATCTTCTTGCACTATCCGCTTCAGTTGTTCACGTGTCAGACTTGTACTCTGTTCTGCCGGTGCATGGACTGGTCTAAAAAATGTGTGAACTGACTCACAGAAATTGCTTCTGCCACTTACACTGCTGCTGCTAATGTTCCCCATTTTCGGGGTTGGAAGTCTACAACAGCGATGCACACTGTGTGTCCCACTGCTGTCTTGAGGTAATCCACTCTTAAGATTGTATACAAGCGTGCTTCAATACTTCAACAAAGTAGTCAGCACTATTTATAATACTAACAATATGGGCATCATGTGCAGCAAGAAGGAGCTGATGTGTCGGGTACTTCCATGAGGTCCAAGTCTATGGTGTGTTGGTGGAAGGGTAACACTCAAGCTTGCTTTCTCCGTCCCCTACCACCATCCAAGGACAATAGAGAGTGGATCGTTATACTCTTCATCTCCTGACTGTTGCACGCCCATCACCTCTTCCTCCTCGTCCTATTCCATTTGTTCCTCGACTCATACACCTTTAGTAACAGTTTGTCTGATACTGTGAGTCCCCCTCGATTGCTGCAATCTACTTTACTAAGGCACCTGCCTGTGCGATGACAGCCCGGTATTTCAGATATTGTTATCCCTTCTGCATCCTCCTCTGTTTCCACCTCTTCCTCTGGGAACACTACCTCCTCACGCAGACTATTCAAAGTGTGCTCCAGCATGTAGATGACCAGAATAGTGATGCTGACGATGGCATCATCAGCGCTAACCATCTTAGTCGCCAATTCAAAACTGTGCAGAAGGGTGCAAAGGTACTTCATCTGTGCCCACTCCGCAAGCATGATTTGCACCACGTCCATACTGCTTTAGCCCAAAGTATGTAAAAGTATATACTGCACCAGGGCTCTTCACTGCTTCCACAGTTGCTGCTACATTTGCAGAGTGGAATTCCACTGTGTCAGCAGATCTCATATCAAATAGTTAACCGGTTGACAAAGATATCTGTAGCAATGCAAGTTTGAGACCTACGGGGTGCTAACGGCAAAAGTGAGCCCTTCCCGGTTAACCCTAAAACCACCTAATCCCAGAAACTCAGCAGACCATGACAGAACTCTTGAGCTGTGTGATTGCGCTCTCCAAAGGATATTAATTCAAACACTCCATGATTGCGGTAAGCCCTGGCTGCGCAATACGTATGTGGGGAGGATTCTCTCTGCACTGTTAGAATGCATATCTCATTAAGGGAAAGAATGCAGATGGAGGCTCTAGAGGAGGTGGAGGAGGCAGAAGCAGTGGATGATGTGTTAGATACAGAGGTTTGTCCCGCTAGCCTTGGAGATTCCAAGACTTGAGGAGCAGTTCCTTGCCCGCCTTCCCCCTCAGCCACCAGAGTCACTCAGTGCCCAGTCAGCGAAATGTAACGCCTCTGCCCTTGTTTGCTTGTCCAGGTTTCAGTGGTGAAATGCACTCTTGCAGACATAGATTTTTCAAGGAATGGGGGTGATGTTGTCTGTCACATGCTGGTGTAGCGCAGGCACAGTTTTCTTTGAGAAGTAGTAAGCAAGTGGATTTTCTGCTGCTGTAGACCTCCGTGAGAACACTTGCCATGGTGATGGAGGAGTAAAAAGCAGCAGATGGGGTTGATAGGTTGGCCTGTAGTTGGAGAAGCCCTCTAGTCCGCAGATTCCCAGACTAACGCATGTTGATCGTGCTTGTGCGAGTTCATGCATGCAGTAGTCAAATTATTGTAATTTTTGCCTCTACCAAGTCATTTTTTGCAAAGTTGACAGATAACTGGAATTGAGTCATCCTTTGCGGTCTCAAGAAAGGCCCAGGCTAAGCAACCCTTGCTGCCCCTGTGAACTTCAGACCCTCAACAGCTGATGTCCACAGCCAGAGTTGTATTTGTTAATCTGGCCTCCTGCCAGCTTCACAATTTTAGCACAAAGAAGTTAGATAAGGAAATGTGGCCTCCTGCCTGCACCACACTATTAGCACAAATGAGTTAGATGCTGGATGGTCAATTTCACACAGGGTCCTATCTAACTGAGCTAACTGACAATAAACCGCTATCTAACTATCTGACTACTTGCAGCAGCATGAGCAGCCTCCGTGGGATGTTAAACTGACAAATGGAGCCAAAACAACATATGTGCTTTTTATATTGAGAGGGATATATGACTTCAGCAGCCAATGACAGAAGCCCTTGTGTCTGCATGTTGTGAATGGTTTCTGTGCCATAATTTGCTGCCGGAATCTCCACCCATTAAGCTAAAAAAAAAAATTACAGTCTTCCGCTACGAACCCTCTGCCACCTCTCCAGCACCACTATCCTAGCCAAAGTCCAAACAATAATATTAGTGGAAATGCGATCATTTATCGAATTGTGCCCGAATGTTGCTGACTTTGATGAAAAATGCTTGTAAATCCGAACACGAATCCAAATGTGCTATGTTCGTGCCGAATTTGAGATTGGCGAACATTTTCCGAACAAGTTGGCTCATCTCTAGTTAGAGGTACTTGACCATTGTATTAAACAGTGCACATTTTTCCCCACTAGCAGTACAAGAGTTAACCTGTCAAGTTGAAGCTCCTTGAGCTTTCCTATTCATATTGTCTTAGCTGTTCAGTGTTGGCAATTCCCCTCTGCTATATATGCTCACCTCTGTTGCCAGTGTTAGTTCTCACTGCCTGGTTCTGGAATTGGAGGTGTAGTTCGTGGTTGGAGTTGGAGTTTGGAGTTTGTTCAGAAACTGCTTTGAGTTTTATCTGTGTGCATGCACATCCTCATACTCTCCTATTTGGTTTCTTATTCCTTTAACTCCCTTGTGTTCCACTCTTTTGCTTGGTGCGTGTATTTTGTATTGTTGGCATTTTTATTTATCCCTGTCCATCTTCCCTTGTTTGTCTAGTTTGTGTGTTCTGTATACTTCAACTTACCACTACCATGGATGGGAGAGGAGACAGATCAGTGTCAATATCGGAGCACAGCAAGGCACGTGAACCCGGCAGCTTCACCTTGTGGAGTAATCCGGGGGACAGTGATAAACTAGGGCACCTCTAATTCTAAAGACCTGGTTAGCGCCCATAGTCTCAACATCCACATGACAATGCCTCTATGGAATGTCTTACAGTCAATAGTAGACAAACAGCAGCTTAAAAAAAACATTCTTTTCTGCTTCCATGTGGCTCCTCTATTTTTCCCACAATTGCACAAGCTGTGCATGAGATTGCCTTTTAGGCCACATTCACACGTCCAGTATTTATTTAGTATTTTACATCATTATTTTTAAGCCAAATTCAGAAGTGGAACAATTAAGGAAATATTTAATAGAAACAAGTACAATACTTCTACTTGTATATTTTCCACCCACTTCTGATTTTTACTTACAAATAGAGATGTAAAATACTGACCAAATACTGAACATGTGAATGTGGTCTCATTATAATAAGCTGTACTGCCAAATACAATATAAGGCCATATTCACACCTTCTGTATATGGCCAGTGAGATTTTTATGAAATTATGTTTTTACTACACCTAATGTATTACACATTTTTCTGTAGTTTACAGTACAGACCAAAAGTTTGGACACACCTTCTCATTCAAAGATTTTTCTGTATTTTCATGCTTATGAAAATTGTAGAATCACACTGAAGGCATCAAAACTATGAATTAACACATGTGGAATTATACATTACACTTTACAAAAAAGTGTGAAACAACTGAAAATATGTCTTATATTCTAGGTTCTTCAAAGTAGCCACCTTTTGCTTTGATTACTGCTTTGCACACAGAAAAGGTGAACGGATGGACTCTACATGCCTAGTTCCCACCGTGAAGCATGGAGGAGGTGGTGTGATGGTGTGGGGGTGATTTGCTGGTGATACTGTTGGGGATTTATTATGTAATGGAATACTACTATCTGGGTGCACGGCAAGGCTCGGAAGGGAAGGGACACCATTTGACTTTTGGAGTGCAAAATTGGCTGAAATCAGCAGAGGATGCCATGTTTTGTTTTCAGAGTCCCTGATGTGCCTAAACAATGGAAATCTCCCACAAATGATTCCATTTTGGAAACTACACCCCTCAAGGAATTTATTTAGAACTCTAGCGAGTACCTTGAATACTTGAATCCTTTGCAGAATTTTATAACGTTGAGCTGTGAAACTTAAAATATTAATTTTCCCCATTTTGTTATGCAATTTCTTCTGAGTATGCCGATATGCGGTGGAAAACTACTGTTTGGGTGCACTGCATGGCTCTGAAGGGAAAGAATGCTAATTAACTTTTGGAGTGCAATATGGAGAAGATAGCGGATGCCATGTCACGTTTGCAGAGTCTCTGATGTGACTAAACAGGGGCAATTCCAAACAAGTGATCTCATTTCAGAAACGTTATGCCTCAAGGAACTTATTTAGTGGTGTGGTGAGCATCTTAAATTCACAGGCGTTTCACAGAATTTTCAAATTTGAGGAATGAAAATAAAATAAAAAAAATTTCCCACAAAAATGTTGCTTTCGACCCATTTTTTTTATTTTTATAAGGATAACAGAAGAAAATGGACCATAAAATTTATTGTGCAATTTCTTCTGAGTACACTGATATCCCATATGTGGTATAAAACTACTGTTGGGCACATGACAGGGCTCAGAAAGGATGGAGCTCTAATTGAATTCTGGAGTTCAATTTTTGGTGGAATAGATTGCACATGACATGTGAGATTTGAAGGGCCCATCATATGCCAGAACAGCAAAAATAAATGACCCCATTTTGGAAACTACACCTCTTGAGGAATTCATATAGGTGTGTAGTGAGCATTTTTAACCTTCAGGCAATTCACAGAATTGCATAACATTGAGCTGAGTCAGTGGAAAATTACCATTGTTTCCATTAAAATGTAACTTTTGCGCCAAGGTTTTAATGTTCAAACGAGATAATAGGAGAAAAAGAATGATACTATTTGATACAAAATTTCTTCTGAGTGCACCAATACCCAATATGTAGTCAATAACTAATTTTGAGGCACACTGCAAAGCTCAAAAGTGAAGAATCGCTATATTGGAGTTCACATGTTGTGGGAATCGTTTGAAGGTGCCATATCACATTGGCAGAGCCCCTGTGGTGCCAGATTAGCAAAAGCTCCATAAGTGACCCTGTTTTACAAACCACATTCCCTAATGAATTCATCTAGTGGTGCAGTAAATGCACTGACACCAGTTGCACGTCACACAATTGTATACCATTGGGAGATAAAGAAGAAATAATTACATTTTTACTACTAAAATATTGTTTTAGCCCCAAAAGTTTAATTTTTATAAAGGCTAATAAAAAATGGACCTCACAGTTTGTTGTGCAAATTCTCTTGAGTGCATCAATACCATAAATGTAATCAGGAAGAACTTCTCAGACAGTGCAAAGCTCAGAAGGGAAGGAGATCCATATTATAGAACAGATTTTACTGCTATGGTTTGCGGGTACCGTGACTCAATGGAAACATCCCTGAGTTGAAAAAACAGCATAACCCCCCATAAGTGACCCCATTTTTCAAATTACACCTCTCAATAAATTTATTTAACAGTTCAGTGATCACATTGACACCACGGGTGTATGACAGAATTTTTTTTACCATTGGTCAGTGAAGAAAAATTAATTACCGTATTTTTCTTTTTATAAGATGCACTTTTTTCCCAAAAAATTTTGGGAGAAAATGGGGGTGCGACTTATAGTTGGAATATTCTTATGAATACTGCGGCGGCAGCGAGAGTCGGGCAATTCTGCGGCGGTCCTGGTCCGACGCTGCCAGGCGATGATCACACTTCCTTCCCAGGCTTGTTCGTCAGGTGCGGCAGGTGCAGCAGGCTCTGCGGTGGTGCTCTGTGGTGCGGGGGGGAGTTCTGCTGGCATCTTTTGAAAGCCCGGAGGCCCCGCATATCCAATGCTGCGGTGCGGTGGCCTCCGGGAAAATGGCCGCATGCTCAGGTTGAGATCTCGGCAATGAGATCTCGTCTCCCAATTGAGTTTAAGCTTTCAGTGAGAACATGTTGCATAACATTTTGGATCACATTTATCTTGTGCTTTACGCTTAGCATTTACATCCGTGTTTACATCTGAACCTCTGAATGACGTAATTCAGATGAAACCCCTGACAGATCCAATCACTATATTGAGGCAGCAGAGTTACTCTAGAATCCGTCTGGCCTCTGTTCAGCAGTGTCATTCTTTTGCGGAGTGCACAAAACTGTGATAGAGTCACATGAGGGATTGTTTTTTTGCTGGATGAGTTCACGTTTTATTGTAACCATTTTCGAGCACATAACATTTTTGACAGCTTTCTGTTTCGATTTTTAAGAGGCAGAATGAACAAGAACCAGCAATTCAGGAATTGGTTATTGGGTTATTTTTTATGCCATTCCTAGTGTTTAGCGATACTTTCCGATATCATGAAATATCGGATTGGATTGGATCGGAGCGATACCCAAAAAGTATCGGGTATCGCCGATTCCGATACCAGAAACCAATGCAAGTCAATGGGACAGAAATATCGGAATTAAAATAAACCCTTTCTTTCCTTGTAAACACTAGATATACACACATAGAATACATATATATATACACATGTCATTGTGACATATATATATATATATATACATATATTTATAGTTCATACACTTCTACATAGTAAAATAGCCGCTGATTCAATTGCCGGCTTTTGTGAAATTACAGAACCACCCAACATGAAATGACACATGGTTTACATACAGTTAACCATGTCATTTCATGTAGTTTGATATATGGTTTTCACTAACAATTACATGAGTGTATGTGTGCAAAATTTCAGACATGTAGGGGTTAATTAAAGGTGTAAATTCGTTGAAAAAAAATGCTTGGGCTCCCGCACTATTTTCTCAACCAGACAGACAAAGCCAGCGAGTGGGGGCAGATAATAATAGCCCAGAGAGGGACCATAATTTTTGCCCCCCCGGCTACTAACATCTGCCCCCAGACACCCCAGAAAAAGCAAATCTATAATTATATAGTATAGCAAGGTGGCTTTAACCCATTAGTAAGATGGCGAAAGTAGCGAACTCTGTTATCCCGCAGAGTCGCTAAAATAAACGCTGTAGCGCGCTGTGGCAGTTAGTGCGAACTCTGTTAATCCCCAGAGCCGCTAACGGGAATGCCACAGCACTATATGGCGATAAGTACAAACTCACTTAACTTCAGTGAGCTGCAAAGTAAAACGCTAGGGCGCTGAACCAGCATTATAAAGCGAACCCTGTTGCGTCACAGAGCCCCTGAGAAAAAGACTGTGTCCTGTTAGACTCACAGGGATACACAGATAACTGCTGTGCGGATAGCAGTCTGTGATCATGCAGACAGCAACGCAATCAAGCAATCTCCTCACCGGAGAAGCCGGTATTCTAGGGGCTTATTTCAGCCAAGCCCTAACCACGTGCAGCCAAATCTCCTCACCGGAGAAGCCGGTATTCTAGGGGCTTATTTCAGCCGAGCCCTAACCACATGCGTACATGATCACACTGGCGCAAAGCACATAATGCAATTGACACTAGTGCATGGCGGCCCAGCCATGCCACCCTTTTATAGTAACAGCTACAGGACCTGCCAGAAAAAGGACCAATGAGAAACTGTTCCAAAACACATGTAGTTTCAGGACCTTCCTGGCGGACCAATAGGAGCTGCCGCAGTACCTGAACATGTGACCCCTGATCTCCAATGAGAGATCCCACCCTGGGTATGCTCAGAAGGGGAAACGCAGGACTTCGTCCCAAAGACGACTGCTCCAGCACTGGCTATAATAGCAAATCCAGGAGAAACAGCAGCAAGTCTCTGCACAGTATTGGAATGGGCACGACGCTGGGACTGATGTCTCTGCTGAGCAGGCTCCACTGCGGACGGAGATGGATGGGAGACCGCAGCGGGACTGGTTCGAGACTCCCCTTGTGCAGCAGTGGGAACTCAAACCCTAACACCATGTCATTTCATGTAGTTTGATATATGGTTTTCACTAACAATTACATGAGTGTATGTGTGCAAAATTTCAGACATCTAAAGGTTAATTAAAGGTGTAAATTCGTTGAAAAAAATGCTTGGGCTCCCGCACTATTTTCTCAACCAGACAGACAAATCCAGCGAGTGGGGGCAGATAATAATAGCCCAGAGAGGGACCATAATTTTTGCCCCCCCGGCTACTAACATCTGCCCCCAGACACCCCAGAAAAAGCAAATCTATAATTATATAGTATATAGGGGTTTACTGCGAGGCTGGCAGCATTAGCTGCGGTCCCTGCAGTAAACATTAAACCTTTCAGAAGGATTACATCAGGGGACCTGACTGAACACGGGATAGGTAAGAATAATGTTGCTTTATTATTTTATTTTTATTACAGGAGAACAAGGGCTTCGCAAAGAATGGCAGTAAAATAAAAGATGGTCAAAAACTGTGTGATTATTTCATTAAAATGATTTTTAATTAAAGTGTGTGTGTTTTATTTTTATTTCATACAATAGGATTAATAATTGATAGTTGTCTAATTGACAGCTTTCAATTATTAACCTGGCTTAAAGTCACCTTCCAATAGCAAGGTGGCTTTAACCCATTATTAACCCATTCGCCACCGCTACAGGGCAATGGGAATAGACGGGCTAAGTGCCAAAAAGGGTGAATCTAATTATAGATTTGCCTTTTCTGGGGTGTCTGGGGGCAGATGTTAGTAGCCAGGGGGGGCCTTAAAATAATGGTCCCTCTCTGGGCTATTATTATCTGCCCCCACTCGCTGGCTTTGTCTGTCTGGTTGAGAAAATAGTGCGGGAGCCCAAGCATTTTTTTCAACGAATTTACACCTTTAATTAACCTTTAGATGTCTGAAATTTTGCACACATACACTCATGTAATTGTTAGTGAAAACCATATATCAAACTACAAGAAATTACATGGTGTTAGGGTTCAAGTTCCTGCTGCTGCACAAGGGGAGTCTCGAACCAGTCCCGCTGCGGTCTCCCATCCATCTCCGTCCACAGTGGAGCCTGCTCAGCAGAGACATCAGTCCCAGCGTCTTGCCCATTCCAATACTGTGCAGAAACTTGCTGCTGTTTCTCCTGGATTTGCTATTATAGCCAGTGCTGGAGCAGTCGTCTTTGGGACGAAGTCCTGCGTTTCCCCTTCTGAGCATGCCCAGGGTGGGATCTCTCATTGGAGATCAGGGGTCACATGTTCAGGTACTGCGGCAGCTCCTATTGGTCCGCCAGGAAGGTCCTGAAACTACATGTGTTTTGGAACAGTTTCTCATTGGTCCTTTTTCTGGCAGGTCCTGTAGCTGTTACTATAAAAGGGTGGCATGGCTGGGCCGCCATGCACTAGTGTCAATTGCATTATGTGCTTTGCGCCAGTGTGATCATGTACGCATGTGGTTAGGGCTCGGCTGAAATAAGCCCCTAGAATACCGGCTTCTCCGGTGAGGAGATTTGGCTGCACGTGGTTAGGGCTTGGCTGAAATAAGCCCCTAGAATACCGGCTTCTCCGGTGAGGAGATTGCTTGATTGCGTTGCTGTCTGCATGATCACAGACTGCTATCCGCACAACAGTTATCTGTGTATCCCTGTGAGTCTAACAGGACACAGTCTTTTTCTCAGGGGCTCTGTGACGCAACAGGGTTCGCTTTATAATGCTGATTCAGTGCCCTAGCGTTTTACTTTGCAGCTCACTGAAGTTAAGTGAGTTTGTACTTATCGCCATATAGTGCTGTGGCATTCCCGTTAGCGGCTCTGGGGATTAACAGAGTTCGCACTAACTGCCACAGCGCGCTACAGCGTTTATTTTAGCGACTCTGCGGGATAACAGAGTTCGCTACTTTCGCCATCTTACTAGCAGCGGGCTTTGCCTGCACGGTGGACCCCGGGCTGCGAACGCACCTCTCAACAATATCTATTAGGCGCGTTCCGCAGACCCTAACACATGGTTAACTGTATGTAAACCATGCGTCATTTCATGTCGGGTCTGTAATTTCAGAAAAGCCCGCAATTGAATTAGCTGCTATTATACTATGTAGAAGTGTATGAACTATAAATATATATATATATATATATATATATATATGTGTGTCACAATGACATATATATATGAGGTATAAATTTGTTGAAAAAAAATGCGTGGGCTCTAGTGTTGAGCGATACGATACTGCAAATATCGGATATCGGCCGATATTAGCTGTATCGGCCTTTCGATTCCGAATACCGATATTTTCGTCATATCGAATACCGGAATCGGGATTGTCACTGTCATTGTCAGTGTCCGTCGGTCGGGTCTGTCACTGTCACTGTCCGTCGGTCGGGTCTGTCAGGAGTCAGCGGCACTTACCTGGCAGAAGATCTCCGGCGGTCACAGCCTGGACTGCTTCATGGCCGCCATCCTCTTCTCCCCGGCGGTCACATGCAGTTTCTCGTGATAACTGCAGTGACTGCTGGGTAATCCCGGCCGTAAAGCAGTCAGTCCGATGACGTCACCGCCGGGGAAGCAGGTGATCAGCTGTGCTGCGCCGGGATGACAGGCTCTGCCTGTCATTCTGATGTAGCAGAGCTGGATCGTCGTGGGACACTCGTTACTATGGACTGCGTCGGACAGGTGGTATACTGCTGTTTGTTTTTTTCATTTTTTTACAGGAGATCGATGGCGTCGCAAGATGAGACTGTAATAAAAGTAATGAAAACTGTGTTGTGTTTTTTATTAAATTTAAAAAATTTTTATGAACATTCACCCGTCCGGGTACATCAACAATTTAACTATTTACATATTTAACTATTTACATACAGGGACCCTGTCCGGGTTATTTATAATTCTTTGGCAGGGGTGTTCCAGGTACCACCTGGTACTCTTCTGATGCTTGCCAAACATCCGAGACACCAAGGACCACCAGGACCTGATGACGTCGTGTGGCCTGTACAGTCAAGTCGTGACCCGCTATCTGGGTCTGTGTGGCCACCTCT
The DNA here is from genome assembly GCA_033576555.1 of Oophaga sylvatica. Classification (NCBI taxonomy): domain Eukaryota; kingdom Metazoa; phylum Chordata; class Amphibia; order Anura; family Dendrobatidae; genus Oophaga; species Oophaga sylvatica. Next base: position 241,920,193 of record JARQOD010000002.1, on the reverse strand, counting down.
TTCATCTCCCTCCGGGTCTGGACCCCTATGTCCCGGACTGAACGAACCCCAGGGGGCCTAACAGGCGCCGGGTACGGGCCAGCTATACTTATCATGTCCATAGCTGGGGCTGCTGAGGAGACCACTGAGGGAGGCTTGGGAGATTTACGGCTGGGGTGGGCACTTTTGCAGAGGCCTGGATGTGGGAGGCTGAAGGCTCCGAGGGTCTCACAGGTTCCTGACACTCTGGGGAGTAGGGGTCGCACCTGGTAACATTTAGGGCGTACCATCCATTGTAACCCCAGTGTCGGGTGTAAGTCACCAAGTCTCCTGGCAACAGGTCTCTCCCCGGGTGTCCTTCTGGGAGGTGAGCCTCCACGTCCCGCCGGTTCACAAAAACTTCTAAATAAAGTCCAGGCTCCTGGGTGAAGCCCCAACCACCTTTCAATTTAAAGCTCCGTACTGCACCCTTACGCCGCGGCTCCCACAGGGTTCCTTTATCTTTTCTCATCCGGTCCTTATCTGCCCGGTCCTTCTCCAGCTGACGTTGGCGAAGCTTTTGGGTTTCTCGCTGCTCCCTTTGTCGCTCTGCTTCCCGCTCCCAACGTCTCCACTCTTCCTCCTGACGCCGGTTGAAATTCTCCTCCACCCTCAGCTCCATGTCTCCACCATCAAACTGCAGCTTATAGTGTCCGGTTTGCGGCAGCTCTACTGGCGCCCCCCAGTCCTGGCGGCGCTCACCTGCGGAGGAAGCAGCCGGCTCTGGAACAGATGACAGTCGGGGCTCCGGTACAGACTGGTAGACCTCTGGTGCCTGCGTGGCCTCCTCCATGAGGACGGGTGTCGCTTCTTCTGTCTCAGCGACGGGGGCAGACAGCGGGATCTGGGGTGCTGCCGGTGCAGAGGTTTTTGCAGGAACGGGTGCCTCCACTGCGACAACGTCAACCGGATCACATTGCAAGGGCTGGGATGCCCGCACGGACTCCTCTACTAGAACGGGTGCCTCACCTTCCGGTACAGACACTTCAGGTAAGAGGGATTGGCGCCGCTCCAAGTTTAGTTTTAGGGCACGCCAGCTGGCTTCCATCCTGGCGACCTCCTCCCGGTGCCGGGCCAGGCCTCTTAGGGTATCCTCCGCTTCTTCCAGCGTAGGAGGGTTTCCAGGCCGGGTGCCCAACGGTGGTTCCGTGGCGATCGGGTCGCTTCCGTGGGGGGAGAGCTCTGACTGCTCCATCCCTTCACACTTCTGCTCGTGTCCATTAGCCATCTCTGCCAAGTCACATGTGTCATTAGCATCTGGAGAGGGCCCCTCTTTTGTAGTGAGGCGGGACCTTCGTGTTAGTTTCCGCACACTAAGGAGGATGAGGAGGCGGAACTCAAGAGCTGTGGGGCACGATCTTACATTGCAGTACCATTTAGAGTGGTCGGCCACTGAGTGAGTGTACACCCACGAAGAGCACGCCCTTCTTCTTCACCAGTGCCTCGTCGTGACGCAGATATGGCGGAAAAATGGCAAATACATTCTCTGATGATTTTAGCAATTCTCAAGCACAAAACCAGTTCAATTCAGGCACACAGGACTCGCTTATAGAGAGCTACAGAATCCTGTTTGTGACGCCCAAGTTGAGTCGCACAGAGCAAGAGGTTTTGGGGGTACTCGGCACCGAGCCCGTCGACTTCTATGGGGTATGTCACGGCTTTACCCGGCAATTGAATCAGAGTCTATTTTACTATGTAGAAGTGTATAAACTATAAATATATGTATATATATATGTCACAATGACATGTATATATATATATATATATGTATTCTATGTGTGTATATTTTGTGTTTACAACGAAAGAAAGGTTTTTTTTGGTTGCGATTTTTTGTTCCCATAGACTTACATTGGACTTCCGGTATCGGAATCGGATATCGACGATATTTAGTGATATCGGCGATACCATTTCGATACGATATTTTTAGATATCGAGCAGTTAATCGCTCTGCACTATTTTCTCAACCAGACAGACAAAGCCAGCGAGTGGGGGCAGATAATAGCCTAGGGAGGGTGCATTTATTTATTGCCCCCCTTGGCTACTAACGTCTATCCCAGCCACCCCAGAAAAGGCAAATCTATAATTAATTGGAAGGTGATTTAAGCCAGGTTGATAATTGAGAGCTGTCAATTAGACAACTATCAATTATTAATCCTATTGTATGAAATAAAAATAAAACCCACACACTTTAATTAAAAATCATTTTAATGAAATAATCACAGTTTTTGACCATCTTTAATTTTACTGCCATTCCTTGCGAAGCCCTTGTTCTCCTGTAATAAAAATAAAATAATAAAGCAACATTATTACCTATCCGGTGTTCAGTCAGGTCCCCGATGTAATCCTTCTGAAAGGGTTAATGTTTACTGCAGAGACCGCAGCTAATGCTGCCAGCCTCACAGTAAACCCCCGAATGAATCATCTCTTCTCCCAGCTGACCGGAGAGGAAGTGATTAGTGTGGGAAACTTAATTGATTGCTTCCCACTTTCACTTCAGGTCAGCCGGGGACACCGCACAGCATCAGTGACGTCAGAGGGAATCCCGGCTGACCTGAAGTGAACTGATTAACAAAAATAGGGGATCCCCTTGAAAAAAAATGGCGTGGGGTCCCTCTATTTTTGTTTACCAGCCAGATGAAGCAGACTACTGAGGCCTGGTATTTCAGGCTGTTAAGGATCCAATATCCATGAACCTTGCAAGCCTGATAATACCAGGCCACAGCAGTCTGCTTATCTTGGTGGGTTAACAAAAACAGGGGATCCCCTCAAAAAAATATGGCGTGTGGTCCCCCCTATTTTTGTTAACCAGCCAGATGAAGCAGACTACTGAGGCCTGGTATTTCAGGCTGGTAAGGATCCAATATCCATGAACCTTGCAAGCCTTATAATACCAGGCCACAGCAGTCTGCTTATCTTGGTTGGTTAACAAAAATAGGGGATCCCTTGAAAAAAAAATGGCGTGGGGTCCCCCTATTTTTGTTAACCAGCCAAGTAAAAAGCAGACTGCTGCGGCCTGGTATTAAAAAGACTGTCAAGGCCCATGGATTTTGGCCCTCAACAGCCTAAAAATACCAGGCTGCAGCAGCCCCACAATTGGCGCATCCAAAGATCCAAAGATGCGCCAATTGTGGCATTTTACCCGGCTCTTCCCACTCCCCTGTAGCGGTGGGATATGGGGTAATAAGGGGTTAATGTTACTTTGATTGAACGGTGACAATAAGCCCGGTTAATAATGGAAAGGCGTCAATAAGACACCGATCCATTATTAATCATAAAGTTTGAAAATGTTTAAAAAAAGACATAGCCAAAATAAAATCTTTTAATGAAATAATACACAACACAGTTTTCATTATTTTTTATTGCACGCTCATCCTTTGACGCCATCGATCTCCTGTAAAAAAAACAAAAATAACAAACCAACACAAATACTCCCTGTCTGACGTAGTCCAAAATAACGAGTGTCCCACGACGAGTCCAGCTCTGCTACATCTGGATGCCAGGCTCAGCCTGACATCCAGACACAGCAGAGCAGCTTACCGGAGGAGATTCCCTGGCGGTCACGTGACGTTGAATGGATTTCTCATGGCCAGCTGTCGCGAAAGTACAGCTGGCCGAGATTACCCAGTATCCATTCAGAGTCGTGACCACCGGGGATCCTCTGGTAAGATAAGTGCTGACAGCTCCGACACTGACACTCGGGAAGTTCCTGTGTCACGTACTTCGTTCTGTGACACAGGAACTCCCCATATACTGCTGACTGCTGACATGGGAACTTCCAATTCTGGTATCCGATATGCAAAAAGTATCGGAACTCAGAATCAGAATTCCGATACCGCGAATATCGGCCGATACCTGATATTTGCAGTATCGGAATGCTCAACACTAGCCATTCCATGTGTGGTAAAATTGATAATACAGCTTTATTCTTCAGTTCAGTGCGATTACAGCGATACCATATTTCTATCACTTTTGTATACTTTGCTGCTTCTGCACAATAAAAATTATTTTATTGAAAAAATAATTGTTTTTGCATCACTGTATTCTGAAAGCTATAGCTTTTTTATTTTTCCACTGACTGAGCTGTATAGTGGCTTGTTTTTTGATGGAAAAGGTGGCATTTTCATTGATACTATGGGAGAACTAGGGCATTTGTCAGGAAGTGTTTTTGTGAATTAAAATAATAATTTTTCTTACTGGGTTAATAATGGGGGGGTGTCTGACAGACACCTCTCCTTTACTAACCCCGTGGGTTGACACCAGCTGTGATTTTTGGCAATTCACAGCTGTCATCAACCCCTAATCACATCTCCCAATTGCCACCGCACAAGGGCAATCAGTTAGAGCTGAGAAGGGGCACCAGAATTGGCACATCTAATGTGATATGCTAGTTCTGTGGAGGCTGCTGGTTGGTATTTTTATGCTGGGAACGGGAAAATAACCAACTTAACTTTAACCCAACATTACTTTACCAGCCTAATAATATCAGCCCGCAGGTGTCTGCTTTGTCTTAGCTGCTTATTAAAAATAGTGGTGACCCCATTTCAATTTTTTAATGATTTATTTATTGCTAAAAACAACAGGATCTTGAGAATTTATGGATACCCCCACTCTGCCGATTATTAAAGACGTCAATTCGAAGAAAATGATTAACATTGCAGTTTTTATTCAACGCATTTCAGGCACTTCTTATTCAGAAAACAACTACATGCTTTTCTTCTAATCGACTTATTCAATAATCAGCAGCATAGGAGCTATCCACAAATTTTCCAGATCCTGATATTAAATGGTTTTGACAAACTATGGATCCAAGCAGCTGAATATCAATTTAAAAATACATAGGTGAGATCAGGTTAGCACAATCTGATAAAAATACTTAAAATGTTTGTTAGATAAGACCCTATATGCGCTAATTTCTCCTTAGTGTTTCATCTTAAAAACGACAGGGTAATACGGTGAGAATTGGTGTTTTTTTTCTACTATTTTTTATTTTGCCTTATATGCAAGTCATTATACAGGAAATAAAGTTTCTGAACATTTTCCTGTAAAATCCATTTTATCTTCAGTTTTGTATGTTTTATTCTTAGTCAATAAAAGTGGTGTAATACTCTGACAACATTGTTCGCACCAGCGACCTAAGAGCCAGAGATGCTTTCAGGTGTTTTCTCCATGATGTTGAGAAGCCATTTCATTGGTGTTTCCATCCATTGCAGCAATTTTCCGCCCCCCCAGACCTCCTAGTAGGGTCTGCAGGAAAAATACTCGAGTTTTCCATTGACTTCTATTTGCTCGATTCGAGTAACAAGAAATCAAGCATTTTCGGGATAAGATATATTACAAAGTTGCTTATTGTCATATGTATTACTTATTTATGAAATAAAAATTAAAACTATGGTTACTCTTTAACCCCTTAGTGACAGAGCCAATTTGGTACTTAATGATCAATCCAATTTTTACAATTCTGACCACTGTCACTTTATGAGGTTATAGGTCTGGAACGCTTCTACGTATCCCACTGATTCTGAGACTGTTTTTTTGTCACATATTGTACTTCATGTTAGTGGTAAAATTTATTCTATATAACTTGCATTTATTTATGAAAAAATGGAAATTTGGCAAAAAATATTGAAAATTTGCAATTTTCAAACTTTTAATTTTTGTACACTTAAATGAGAAAGAGGTGTCACATAAAATAGTTAATAAATAACATTTCCCATATATTTACTTTACATCAGCACAATTTTGGAAACATAAATTTTTTGTTAGGACATAATAAGGGTTAAAAGTTGACCAGCAATTTCTTATTTTTCCAACTAAATTTACAAAACCATTTTTTTAGAGACCACCTCATATTTGAAGTGAGTTTGGGTGGTCAATATAGCAGAAAATACCCAAAAGTGACACCATTCTAAAAACTGGATCCCTCAAGGTGTGTAAAACCACATTCAAGAAGTTTATCAACCCTTCAGGTGCTTCACGAGAGCTAAAGCAATGTGGAAGGAAAAAATTAACATTTTACTTTTTTCACAAAAAATTTACTTTGGAACCATTTTTTTATGTTCACAAGAGTAGCAGGAGAAAATGGACCACAAAATTTGTTGTGCAATTTCTCCTGAGTACGCTGATACCCCATATGTGGCGTAATGCCACAGAAGGGAGGGAGCACCGTTTGACTTTTTGAACGCAAAATTGACTGGAACCACGTCACGTTTGGAGACCCTGATGTACCTAAAAAGTGGAAACCCATCAATTCTAACTCCAACCCTAACTCCAACACACCCCTAACCGTAATCCCAACCCTAACCATAACCCTAATCATAACCCTAACCCCAACACACCCTTAACCCTAATCCCAACCCTAACCATAACCCTAACCACAAATGTAACCCTAACACACCCCTAACCCCAAACCTAACCATAATCCCAACAATAACCACAACCGTAATCCTAGCCCAACCCTAACTTTAGCCAATCCCTAACCCTAGCCCAACCCTAACCCTAACTTCAGCCCAACCTAACCCTAACATTAGCCCAACTCATGTTAGCCCAACTCACTTTAGCTCAACTCACTTTAGACCATCTCTAACCCTAATGGAAAAATGGAAATAAATAAATTTTTTTATTTTATTATTTTTAGCTAACTAAGGGGGTGATAAAAGGGGGTTTGATTTACTATTTTTTTTATTTTGATCACTGTGATAGGATCTATCACAGTGATCAAAATGAACAAGCCAGTAGGAAAAATTTCCTATGGTTGCCGGGTTGCGGCTGGCAGATCTTGGAGGGCGCACTGCGCATGCACTCATCATTTTCTTCCTGGAAGAAGACGCAGATGGCAGGAGGATTTCACAGGGAGATGCAGGGACAACGGAGGTACGGGGGATCTGAGGACCCTATTTCTCTCTCCTCTGATGTGCAATCACATCAGAAGAGAGAGAAATTAAATGGAAAATCATACTTTTTTTTCCGGTTGCAACACAGGGGTCGGTACAACCCGACACAAACCATGCTCTCAGGGGTCTCAGCTACCCCCAGTAGCCGAGACCCCAAAGAAATTCTGACTCTTGGGGGGCACTATACCCTTATTCCTCAGTGCCGTTAAAAAGCGGAGCTTTGGCATAAGTACCTTAAACTACCGCCATTTAAAGGCGTATCGGTGGTCGTTAAGTGGTTAATGATGTACAGGTATAACACACACACACATACGCACCCACAAACACACACACCATATTATCATGATACTCTATACAGTATTTGTGACTGTTTTCGAGAATCTACTTCACTCTAATAATAAAAGGTATGAACTGGAAATTATCAAACACACGATGCAAATGTAATTCTTAAGGTTAACCTGATCTTTGATATAATGGTAGGTTTTATCTTAACATGTGCTTCTAGGTTAAAGTACAAGTATAATGCCTTTACATTTTTTTCCAGATGGCAACAAAAATCTGTTTATAGCATTAAATATGCTTTTCCTTTCTTTATTTTCTCCTTTTTTCCAGTTTATAGTTACAAATACTTTTATGTGGTTCAATATTTACAAAAGAATTGCAAAATCAAAAGGAATCCCATGGTTACAGGAGACAACATAATTATAAGGGTCAACTTGATAAGACATATAATCTTCAGAAACCTGCAGGTTTGCTTAATAAAATATTTATATCACTCACAGTTGGTTACCAAAAGAGAGGGTAATGTAAATGAATTCCTCCACAGCAACTTTTTAATGTGGAAAGATCTGTAGTAAATCTGAACCGTGGTTGAGCTCAAGCTCAAGTAAAATAACTATGCTATTAATCTCCTTCACATAAATCTTTTATCAAACATTACTAACATAAAGGTTGCATTTTTACAGAAAGAAATTATATTTTAGTATATTTACATCTACAGTTTAGTTTTCCATCTGTTTTTATGATTGGTTGGTAAAACATATGATTATACAGCCACAACAGTAATTCACTATAACTGAAACTCTGCTCAATATTTCAAAAAACAGACTCTGTTTAAATAGTAGGTTTACTAATATGTATGACACATGACAAATCTATCTGTCTATCTAGAAAAAATAAAGCAGAGAGCAGCACCTGAACAATGGCAATAGTTGGGTACAAGGCTTCACAGGTACATACCAGTACTTATATTAGAAAAATCAAAGAAGCAGCACATCATCATTTTAGTGCAAAAAAAGCTATTTTAATAGCCCATTTGTGTGCGACGTTTTGTTTCTGTGTATGAGCCTTTTTTAAGCAGTATACAAGTGCACATTCAAGTTAGTTTAAAGTATGCAGTGAAGTGAATAAAATTATTTACATCAATTAGTAATAAAACAATACAATTTCATATCTGTTATTCCATATTTATACATAAAGTGCAGAAGGATTTAATTTGCAACACTATAAAGTGAAATACAAAAGTTCCTGTAGTGCAATGTAATATAAAAATTAATAAACAAGTAAATTGATTGTAATCTGAAAAGCTGTGAAGGACTATAATGCCACATGACTCACCCCATTTCTAATAACGCTGTTACCAGTGACCTATGAAATCAATTGCACATGTCAGAAAGAAACCACAATTCCATCTGTACCATTCTTGGCGTCTTAAAAGATCAGCTGCGCATGTCAGAAAGCAAATACATCATCAGGAGAAAAACGAAAGTTTGCATGTGCTCAATTGCGCTCCAGTGATTGCAGCACCATCTTTATTATTAGAAATCCTATCCACGTATGTGCAATCGCATCTTTTGGTTGCCACGATCGCAGACATGTATTTCTGCTGTTATAAGCACCTGGCACCCTCTTATTTAAGGGCACACAAGCATGTATTTATGCTGTTAGAAGCACCCGGCACCAAATTATTTAAGGGCACATATTTTCACCACTCAAACTGGGTTTCAACAGTGCAGTTACCAAAGATCCACTGAGCATCTACTAAAGAGACCATAGAAAAGGCAAAGGATTATTCCTTAAAGGAGCAAGAACACCTCCCATTAGCTGGGGCTGATAACCTGTTAATCTGTTGCCTTTTTTATGGTCTCTTTAGTAGATGGTCAGTGGATCTTTGGTAACTGCACTGTTGAAACCAAGTTTGAGTGGTGAAAATATGTGCCCTTAAATCAGATGGCACCGGGTGCATCTAACAGCAGAAATACATGCTTGTGTGCCCTTAAATAAGATGGTGCCGGGTTCTTATAACAGCATAAATATATATCTGCAATCGCGGCAACCAAAAGACGCGATTTCACTTGTGCAAGTAGGATCTCTAATAATAAAGATGGTGCTGCAATCACAGGAGCGCAATTGCGCACATACAAACTTTTGTTTTGCTCTTGATAATGTATTTGCTTTCTGACATGCACAGCTGATCTTTTAAGACACCAAGAATGGCATAGATAGGATTGTTGTTTCTTTCTGACATGTGCAATTGATTTCATAGGAAGCTGGTAACAGCGTGTTAGGGTTGGCGGAACGCACCAAATGAAATATATATAATAATAGTAAGGTGTGTTTGCAACCCGAGGTCCACCATGCAGAGATGGAACCTGCTGCTAAGCAATGGCGGAACAAGGCGACGGTTGAATGCCGACAACACGGGGTTAGATGTCACCGGTATGAAGTTGGCGAACTCTGTTGCTTCACAGAGCCGCAGTAACAAAACAAATAGAATGCTGGTCCCTGTTACATATCACAGGACACAGCTGATATGGCGCGAGTGAGGTCTCTAGGCTCAACCCCTAGAACACGGGGACTTGAGTCTGACTGGACACACAGGCGATGCCATTACTTGGCGCTGAGTGGTAGCAAAATAGAGCTAACTAAGGCGCACCAGGATTTGGGGCAAAACAAGAGCAACAGCTCAACTGTCCGCAGAGTGGTACCAAAAGATGTGTGCCAGAGCACCTGGATTGACTGTGCCCTGTAAACAGCCTGTGCTAAGCAGCACCCGTGGCCAAGACAGGCGCTAGGTCAAGCTGAGTAAAAACCTGCCTGACTAGGGAAGACTAGGTGATCATATACGACAACAGTGCGGCAGGTTCTCAGCCCAAACACACGTGCATACACATAGTGGTAGCATATCCACTCGCTGACACACACCACATGGTTTATACTAGCCTTGCAGCCGTGCAATCCTTTTTTAACCGCAGCCTTCCAGGAACTTGCTGATGGCCCAATCCGAACTGCTTGAGGACCTGAGCATGTGACCTCCGACCACCAATGAGCAGTCGTCTCACAGGCATGCTCAGATGGAGAAAAGCAGGACTTAGTCCCAGGAACATCTGCTCGCCGCTGACTAATGCTGGTTGCTATAGCTGAACCTGGGCAGAAGCAGCAACCAAACACATAGCATTAGCCTGAGCTAGAACTTGACATCTCTGCTGAGAAGGATCCTCTGTGGTTGAAGAAGAATGGGAGACTGCAGAGGACATGGCTCGGGATTCCCCTGTGCAGCGGTGGGATCTCGACGACTAACACAGTATTATTATCTTCTCCTCCATCCTTCCAGTGGATGGCCATGGAACAAGGAGGTGGAATAAGATTCTGCAGGTGAACAACTGGCTACGTCGATGGTGCCGTCAGCAAGGATTTGGATTTCTGGATCACGGAGTGAATTACCTGTACGATGGACTACTTGCTAGAGATGGGGTGCACCTTACGAAGACTGGAAAACATGTATTTGGAAGTTGCCTTGCTACACTCATCAGGAGAGCTTTAAACTAGAACAATGTGGGAAGGGAAGCAAAACGCCAGCAAAAGCCATACACCTGACAAATGCTATTGAGAACTCTGCTATTAGAAGTGAAGGGGAAGAACAAAGACAAAAAAATCTACATAATAAAAATATTGAAGAAAGAGAAACCAATCACAAACTAAAGTGTTTCTATACGAATGCACAAAGCATGGGCAACAAACAAGGAGAACTGGAGCTACTAACGCAGGAGAAGAAATATGATGTCATTGGAATCACTGAGACTTGGTGGGACGATACACATGATTGGAATACAAGGCTAGAAGGTTACAACTTATTTGCAAGAAACAGACTTGATAAACGAGGAGGAGGTGTTGCATTGTATGTTAGAAAAGCGTATATCTGCACAGAGATTGAAGCTTCAGAGACTGGGAGTTCTGTGGAAACTGTTTGGGTAAGAATACAAGGACAGAACAATGGAAAGGACACCATTGTAGGCATTTACTACAGGCCGCCTGTGCAAGCTGAAGATATGGATGAACTCTTTATGCATCAAATGGCCAAGTTCTCCAAAAAATATGACATAGTGGTCATGGGAGATTTCAACTATCCAGACATTTGTTGGGAATCTCTCTCAGGCAAAACTAACAGGTCCAGGAAATTCTTATCCTCTCTTGCTGACAACTTTATCTTCCAAAAGGTAATGGAGAAAACAAGGGGATCTGCTACCTTGGATCTAATCCTCATAAACAGGGAGGAAATGGTGGAGGAGGTAAGAGTGGCTGGGACCCTAGGAGGTAGTGACCATGCTATTTTAGAATTTTGGATAACAAGAGGAGGAAGACCTGTGAAGACTCAGACACATCAGGAAGGATGGAAAATCTTGAAAAATGAGATTCTCAAAGCACAGTCGTTAACAATTCCAAAAAGAGGGAAGAATGGGAAGCATTTAAGGAAACCAGGATGGATGAACACAGAACTTAAACACATGCTAAAAAGGAAGAAAGAAATGTTTATCAAATGGAAAGAGGGAGGCATATCTAAAGAAGAATATAATGCCGTCTGCAGAACCTGCAGGGCACAAATCAGATTATCTAAAGCTGACAATGAATTAAGGCTTGCAAGTGACGTCAAAAGCAACAAAAAAGGATTTTGGGGATACGTCAAAAGTAAAAGAAAAGTCAAAGATGCTATAGGATTTTTACAGGATGAAAATGATGAAATGGTAAGTCAGGATGTTGAGAAGGCTGAACTTTTAAATTCCTATTTTGCATCTGTTTTCTCTCAGAAAGGAAATGTAACATCAACTGATCTTCACTGTCCTATTAAAGGAATAGAAGAATCCAGGATATCTATAAACAGAAAGACAGTGAGGAAACACTTAGCTAACCTAAATGAATTCAAGTCTCCAGGTCCAGATGAATTACACCCCAGGGTACTGAAGGAGATAGCAGAAGAAATTCTTGAACCACTGTCCATAATCTTTGAAAATTCTTGGAGAACAGGAGAAGTCCAGAAGACTGGAGAAGAGCAAATGTTGTTCCTATCTTCAAAAAGGGGAAGAAGGTGGACCCAGGGAACTACAGGCCGGTGAGTCTGACTTCTATACCAGGAAAGATCTTTGAACAAATTATTAAAGAACATGTATGCAAGTACCTGGATAAGAATGAAGTGATTAAACAGAGTCAGCATGGGTTTGTAACTAATAAGTCATGTCAGACTAACTTAATTTCCTTCTATGACAGAATCACTGACTGGGTGGATCAGGGAAATGCTGTGGATATAGTATATCTTGACTTCAGCAAAGCATTTGACAAAGTATCTCACACAATCCTTATTGAAAAAATGACTAAGTATGGAATGGACAAGGCAACTGTTAGGTGGATTCATAACTGGCTTAGTGATCGGACCCAAAGAGTGGTTGTAAATGGCTGCACATCCAGTTGGAAGAATGTCTCAAGTGGGGTACCACAAGGCTCTGTTTTGGGCCCTGTATTGTTCAACATCTTTATCAATGATTTAGATGAAGGAATTGAGGGTAAACTGATCAAATTTGCTGATGACACAAAGCTAGGAGGGGTAGCTAATACTAGAGAAGAGAGAGAGAGAGGATTCAAAAAGATATACATAAACTGGAGCAGTGGGCAGCAACTAACAGAATGGATTTTAACAGGGAAAAATGCAAAGTACTACATCTGGGCAATAAAAATGAAAAAAGCATATACAAAATGGGAGGAATAGGGCTAAGTAACAGCACATGTGAAAAAGACTTGGGTATACTAATTGATCACAGACTTAACATGAGTCAACAGTGTGATGCAGCAGCAAAAAAGGCAAATGCAATTCTAGGATGTATCAACAGAAGCATACAGTCTAGATCACGTGAGGTCATTATTGCCCTCTACTCCTCTTTGGTCAGACCTCATCTGGAATACTGTGTCCAGTTTTGGGCACCACATTTTAAAAAAGACATCAACAAACTGGAGCAAGTTCAGAGAAGAGCCACCAGAATGGTGACCGGTCTGCAAACCATGTCCTATGAGGAACGGTTGCAGGATTTGGGAATGTTTAGCTTGCAAAAAAGAAGACTGAGAGGAGACTTAATAGCTGTCTACAAATATCTCAAGGGCTGTCACATTGTAGAAGGATCATCTTTATTCTCATTTGCGCAAGGAAAGACTAGAAGCAATGGGATGAAACTGAATGGGAGGAGACACAGATTAGATATTAGAAAAAACTTTTTGACAGTTAGGGTGATCAATGAGTGGAACAGGCTGCTACAAGAGGTGGTGAGTTCTCCTTCAATGGAAGTCTTCAAACAGAGGCTGGATAGACATCTGTCTGGGATGATTTAGAGAATCCTGCTTTGAGCAGGGGGTTGGACCAGATGACCCAGGAGGTCCCTTCCAACTCTACCATTCTATGATTCTATTAGAAATGGGGCGAGTCATGTGGCACTATAATCCTTTATAGTTGTTCAGATTACAATCAATTGACTTGTTTATGAATTTTTATATTATATTGTACTGCAGGAACTTGTGTATTTCACATTATAGTGTTGCAAATACAATCCTCCTGTACATTATATATAAATATGGAATAACAGATATGAAATTGTATTGTTTTGATACTAACTGATGTAAGCTGTATTTACTTCACTGCATACTTAACCCCCAAGAGTGGTTTGCACGTTAATGACCAGGTCAACTTTTACAATTATGACCACTGTCCCTTTATGAGGTTATAACTCTGGAACACTTCAACGGATCTTGGCAATTCTGAGAATGTTTTCTCATGACATATTGTACTTCATGTTAGCAGTAAAATTTCTTCGATAGAACTTGCATTTATTTGTGAAAAAAAGGGAAATATGGCGAAAATTTAGAAAATTTTGCAATTTTCAAAATTTGAATTTTTATGCCCTTAACCCCTTACTGCCATCGGACGTACTATCCCGTCCATGGTACCTGGGCCCGTATAACCATGGACGGGATAGTACGTCTCGTGCGATCGGACGCGCTCCCGGGGGGAGCGCAGCCGATCGCGGCCGGGTGTCAGCTGATTATCACAGCTGACACCCATGACTGTGTGTCAGGAGCGGTCACGGACCGCTCCCGGCACATTAACCCCTTGCACACCGCGATCAAACATGATCGCGATGTACTGGGGGCACAGGGGAGGATCGCGCAGGGTGGGGGCTCCCTGCGCGCCCCCCTGAGACCCTCAGAGCAGCGCGATGTGATCGCGCTGTTCTGAGGGCTTCCTCCCTCCCAGGACCCGGATCCAAGATGGCGCCGGGGTCCTGGAGGGAGGCGGCTACCTCAGTGCCTGCCGAGAGCAGGCACTGAGAAGCCTGCATCTATGCCTGTGCGATCGCTGGTGTGACAGAGTGCTGTGCACACTGTCACACCAGCGATCTGACAAAATACAGTGATGTCCCACCCTGGGACAAAGTAAAAAAGTTAAAAAAATAAAAAATAAACATGTTTTAAAAAAAAATCCAAAATAAATAAAAAAAAAATAAAATATTCCCAATAAATTCACTTTTTCCTGTAAATAAAAAAAAAAAAAGCAATAAAAGTACACATATTTGGTATCGCCGCGTCCGTAACGCCCCCCCCTATAAAATTGTCCCACTAGTTAACCCCTTTAGTAAACCCCTTAAAAAAAAAAAAAACGAAGCAAAAAATCAATGCTTTATCATCATACCGCCGAACAAAAAGTGGAATAACTCGCGATCAAAAAGACCGATACAAAAAAACATGGTACCGCTGAAAACGTCATCTTGTCCGCAAAAAACGAGCCATCATACAGCATCATCAGCGAAAAAATAAAAAAGTTATAGCTCGCAGAATAAAGCGATGCAAAAATAATTATTTTTTATATAAAATTGTTTTTATTCTATAAAAGCGCCAAAACATGAAAAAATGATATAAATGAGGTATCGCCGTAATCGTACTGACCCGAAGAATAAAACTGCTTTATCAATTTTACCACACGCGGAACGGTATAAACGCCTCCCCCAAAAGAAATTCATGAATTGCTGATTTTTGTTCATTCTAACCTCCCAAAAATCGAAATAAAAAGCGATCAAAAAACGTCATGTGCTCAAAAATGGTACCAATAAAAACGTCAACTCGTCCCGCAAAAAATAAGACCTCACATGACTCTGTGGGCCAAAATATGCAAAAATTATAGCTCTCAAAATGTGATGATGCAAAAACTATTTTTGCAATAAAAAGCATCTTTTAGCGTGACAGCTGCCAATCATAAAAACCCGCTATAAATAGTAAATCAAACCCCCTTTATCACCCCCTTAGTAAGGGAAAAATAATAAAATTAAAAAAAAGTATTTATTTCCATTTTCCCATTAGGGTTAGGGTTAGGGTTGCGGCTAAAGTTAGGGTTAGGGTTGGCGCTAAAGTTAGGATTAGGGTTAGGGTTGGGATTAGGGGTGTGTTAGGGTTAGGTTTGTGGTTGGGTTGGGACTAGGGTTAGGGGTGTGTTGGGGTTAGGGTTGGAGTTAGAATTGGGGGGTTTCCGCTGTTTAGGCACATCAGGGGCTCTCCAAATGTGACATGGCGTCTGATCTCAATTCCAGCCAATTCTGCGTTGAAAAAGTCAAACAGTGCTCCTTCACTTCTCAGCTCTGCCATGCGTCCAAACAGTAGTTTATCCCCACATATGGGGTATCAGCGTACTCTGGACCCCAAGAGTTATTGTGCAATTTGTCCTATTTCTTTTGTTACCCTTGGGAAAATAAAAAACTGGGGGCGAAAATATCATTTTTGTACAAAAAAATTATTTTTTTGTTTTTACGGCTGTACATTATAAACTTCTGTGAAGCACTTGGGGCTTCATAGCGCTCACCACACATCTAGATAAGTTCCTTGTGGGGTCTATTTTCCAAAATGGGGTCACT
>JARQOD010000002.1:241874155-241903967 GCA_033576555.1 Oophaga sylvatica | reverse complement strand
TTTAGGGAAAAAAAATATGGAAAAAAAACTGTGATTATTTTTTAAATTTTTTTTTATTAAGTGTGGTGTTTGATTTTTCTTTCTACATAGGATTAATAATTGATGTTGTCTAATTGACACTTAAATTTTTAAACCGGTTTAAGTGTTTAAATTGAAAGGCATTTTAACCCTTAAAAACCCATGCCCCCGTACAGGGCAAGGGGAAAATGACGGGCAAAGTGCAAAAAGGGAAAATTTAAATTAGAGTTTCCCCTTTCGAGGTTTTTGGGGGCAGATGTTATACCCGGGGGGGGCCAAAATTGGCCCCTTCTGGGCTTTTATTATCTCCCCCCACTCAGGGCTTTTTTGTTGGTTGCAAAATAGGGGGGAGCCAGCATTTTTTTCGAATTTTCCCCTAATAATATTAATGCTTAAATTTTGTGACCATATATATTTTATTTTATTTTAGTTCATACATTCAATAGTAAAATGGCAATTAAATTGCGGTTTTGTAAAAATGCAGAACCGACATGAAATGAACTTGGTTTAATAGAGTTAACCGTCTTTTCATGTAGTTTGTTTATTTGCACAAACAATTCATGAGGTAAGTGTGAAAAATTTAAACCCCTGTAGGGGTTTAATAAAGGTGTAAATTCGTAGCAAAAAAGTCCGTTTTTTTTCAAAAAAATTTACATTTTAAATTTAAACCCCTAAGGTGTAAAATTTTTGCACACATGATGATGTAAATTTTTTTGTGAAATAGATTGCAAACGACATGAAAAGACATGGTTAACCCTATGTACACCAAGTGTCATTTCATGTCGGGTGCTTCTGTCTTTTCACAGAAGCCGGCTTTACCCGGCAATTTAATCAGAGGATATTTTACTATGTAGAAGTGTATAAACTATACATATATGTATATATATATGTCACAATGACATGTTTATATATATATATATATATATATATGTATTCTATGTGTGTATATTTAGTGTTTACAAGGAAATAAAGGTTTTTTTTAGTTGCGATATTTTGTTCCCATAGACTTACATGGGACTTCCGGTATCGGAATCGGATATCGGCGATATTTAGTGATATCGGCGATACCATTCCGATCCAATTTTTTAGATATCGAGCAGTATCGCTCAACACTATTGAATACCATTAGGGACTCTGCTGATTGGCTACTAATTTATCTTGCACCAGGATATACAGCCAATATCAATAATAACTATTTTCAAGAAAAAGAAGAAGATGGAGTCCTGGAAATGATGAAACGACCCCCACAGAGCCCTGTTCTCAACATAATCATGTTTGTCTGGGATCACATGAGTCAACAGATGGATTCGCATGACCCTATATTCACAGAAGATCTTGTCAAAGATGCTTGGAACAACCTCCCTGCCCAGCTCCTTCAAACCGGTACGAAATTGTACCTAAAAGAATTGATGATGTTTTGAAGGCAAAAGGAAGTTCCACTAAATATTGATTTGATTTAGATTTCTCTTTTGTTCATTCATTCAATTTGCCTTTTGTTAATTGATAAAAATAAACTATTAACAATTTATTTTTTTAAAGAATTCTTACTTTGTAACATTTTTTCCACACTTGCCTAAACATTTTGCTCAGTGCTGTATATCCTGTACATGTGTACATCATATATATCTACAGTATTGGTCAAAGGTTTGGACACATCTGTCCATACAATGGTTTTCAATGTTCTTGTTGGATTTTAAAAACTTAACTATAGTGTTACACAAAATGTTTGGTAAGAGAGAAAGTGTTATTGGCACTGGATGGGGTAGTGTAAATGAAAGAAAAACAAACTATGGCTAAAAATTTGGGAGCAGCTAGCAAATACAAAATCATCCTCATCATTAATGACACCAGTCATCTGGACATTGTACCTACTCAACGCAGGTCAGAGTTGGCTTCCTTTGCCTCAGGAAAATGTATTAGCAGGGAGTTGGTAGGAGGCATTAGGGAACATATGGCATATCACTCATTTCATTGACATCAGGATGATGATACTTCTGGCAGCAATAGTGTCAGTTTGAGTCAGTGTTCTGCACAGAACTGTTCTGATCACGAAAGACTAAGAGGAATAATTTAGGGATTTTTATTTAAAAATAACATGAAAAGTCTCTCAGTGGCTTGTGTTATTAAATGGGCTGTTTGACACCACTGGATTATCTGTGATTCTATATTGATGTCACTCTGACATAACTAAGGCCGTGTTTGTGTTAAATAGCTTTAAAGGGGTACTATACAGCCCTATGAGATTTTAGTGTTAAACACAGCTTTCAGCGCAGTTGAAGGCTTTGCCGTATTGTGATTTGCAGCAAATGGATTCACTGTGAATCAATTTTTTGGGGAAAAAATTTGACTAAACTGGAAAATTTCAATTTTAAACATTTAATTATCTCTGAATAGTATCTTTTATTTTGAGCAGTGCCAATACCTATAAATACTTATAAATAACACTGTCTACATATCACTTTCAGACTTTTTGCGTATAACCTTTTCATTCAGCAGTTACCATATCTGTAGAAAGTATATTATATACACAAAAATGTTTTTCTCTTCACGTATAACTTTGTCCATGTAGCAGTGCCAGTTTATTTAAATATAAACGTGTTCTTCAAGCAGAGTCTGTTTCTTTATTCAAAAATGTAGTTAAAGGGACCTGGGCCACTGAGCAAGAGTTCAGCTTGACCACTTACACCCCTAACCCCCACAGATCCTCCTTTACTTATATATGACATATCCATATCTTTGTCTCTGTCTATCTTGTCTATTTATCTATCTCTGACAAGTCAATGTTTCTGTACAGTACCTGAATAAAACTGTTCGACCATGCCTAAATAATAGTGTCATCAGCTGCTCAATAAAGTATATTGGTCTACTCCTTAAATAATGCAAAATATTATACATACATATTTATACATGTTATGCAATAACATATGCTCATATGCTATGATCACTCTACAACACACATTCTACATTAATGTTACACATGTCTAAAATGCTCACATAAACATATTTATATATTTTATTATATATTTGAACATGAAAATATATGTATACATTTATAACTATTTTAACTCATATACAGCCACTAACTCACCTACTGGCATGTTTGGCTTGAATAATTTAGTGGCCAGAATATGTGAGCCTGATGAATATCAGAGAAATGTCTTGGACAGTAGTAGAGAGACTATCTTATGCACATATACTACACTAGTGATGAACCCGTTCTACGCCCGGGTGGCAAGCATTTTTATAGGTACATGGTCTCCCATTCTGGTATGTACTGCCCCCCTCCTATCCTGGTATGCATGGCACCCCTCATCCCTATCCTGGTATGTATGGTCCCCTCACCCCCACCCAAATCTACTATGCATGGCACCTCATTCCTCATCCTGGTATGCGCGGTCCCCTCATCCCCCAATCCTGGTATGCATGTTACCCCCTCATCCCTATCCTGGTATGCATGTTACCTGCTCATCCATATCCTGGTATTCATGGTCCCCTCACCCCCCAATCCTGGTATGCATGGTCCCCTCACCCCCCCAATCCTGGTATGCATGGTCCCCTCACCCCCCAATCCTGGTATGCATGGTTCCCTCCTGCCCAATCCTGATATGCATGGTCCCCTCACCCCCAATCCTGATGTGCATGGTCCCCTCACCCCTATCCTGATGTGCATGGTCCCCTCACCCACAATCCTGATGTGCATGGCCCCCTCACCCCCCAATCCTGAAGTGCATGGTCCCCGTCACCCCCATCCTGATAGGCATGGTCCCCTCACCCCCAATCCTGGTATGCATGGTCCCATCACCCCCCAATCCTGATGTGCATGGCCCCTTCACCCCCCAATCCTGATGTGCATGGTCCCCTCACCACCTATCCTGGTATGCATGGTCCCTCACCCCTATCCTGGTGTGCATGGCCCTCACCCCCAATCCTGATGTGCATGGTCCCCTGGCAATGGCATCCCTATGCTGGTATGTATGGTCCCCTCACCCAAACCCAAATCTGGTATGCATGGCACCCCATTCCTCATCCTGGTACGCATGGACCCCTCATCACCCAATCCTGGTATGCATGGTACCCCTCATCCCTATCCTGGTATGCATGGTACCTGCTCATCCATATCCTGGCATTCATGGTTCCCTCACCCCCCAATCCTGGTATGCATGGTCCCCTCATCTCCCCAATCCCGGTATGCACGGTCCCCTCACCCCCCAATCCTGATGTGCATGGTCCCCTCACCCCCCAATCCTGATGTTCATGGTCCCCTCACCCCACCAATCCTGATGTGCATGGTCCCTCACCCCCCCAATCCTGATGTGCATGGTCCCCTCACCCCAATCCTGATGTGCATGGTCCTCTCACCCCCAACCCTGATGTGCATGGTCCTCTCACCCCCCCAACCCTGATGTGCATGGTTTGCTCACCCCCCAATCCTGATGTGCATGGTCCCCTCACCCTCAATCCTGATGTGCATGGTCCTCTCACCCCAACCCTGATGTGTATGGTCCCCTCACCCCCAATCCTGATGTGCATGGTCCCCTCCCCCCCAACCCTGATGTGCATGGTCCCCTCACCCCCAACCCAGATGTGCATGGTCCTCTCAACCCCCAACCCTGATGTGCTTGGTCCCCTCACACCCCTCTATCCTGATATGCATGACCCCCTCACACCCCCAACCCTGATATGCATGGTCCCCTCACCACCCAATCCTGATGTGCATGGTCCCCTCACCCCCCCATCCTGATATGCATGACCCGCTCACCCCCAACCCTGATATGCATGACCCCCTCACCCCCCCAACCCTGATGTGCATGGTCCGCTCACCCCCAATCCTGATGTGCATGGTCCCCTCACCCCCCAACCCGGATGTGCATGGTCCCCTCACCCCCCCATCCCTGATGTGCATGTTCCTCTCACCCCCCAATCCTGATGTGCATGGTCCCTCACCCCCCTATCCTGATATGCATGACCCCCTCACCCCCCAACCCTGATATGCATGACCCCCTCACCCCCCCAACCCTGATATGCATGGTCCGCTCACCCCCCAATCCTGATGTGCTTGGTCCCCTCACACCCCTATACCTGATATGCATGACCCCCTCACACCCCCAACCCTGATATGCATGGTACCCTCACCCCCCAATCCTGAAGTGCATGGTCCCCTCACCCCCCTATCCTGATATGCATAACCCCCTCACCTTCCAATCCTGATGTGCATGGTCCCCTCACCCCCCAACCCTGATGTGCATGGTCCTCTCACCCCCCCAATCCTGATGTGCATGGTCCCCTCACTCCTTCAATCCTGATATGCATGGTCCTCTCACCCCCCAACCCTGATGTGCATGGTCCGCTCACCCCCCAGTCCTGATGTGCATGGTCCCCTCACCCCCAATCCTGATGTGCATGGTCCTCTCACCCCCCAACCCTGATGTGCATGGTCCTCTCACCCCCAACCCTGATGTGCATGGTCCCTCACCCCCAACCCTGATGTGCATGGTCCCCTCACCCCCAATCTTGATTTGCATGGTCCCCTCACCCCCCAACCCTGATGTGCATGGTCCCCTCACCCCCCAACCCAGATGTGCATGGTCCCCTCACCCTTAACCCTGATGTGCATGGTCCGCTCACGCCCCAATCCTGATGTGCATGGTCCCCTAACCCCCATCCTGATATGCATGACCCCTCACCCACCCCAACCCTGATATGCATGGTCCGCTCACCCCCCAATCCTGATGTGCATGGTCCCTCACCCCCCAACCCGGATGTGCATGGTCCCCTCACCCCCAACCCTGATGTGCATGGTCCACTCACCCACCAATCCTGATGTGCATGGTCCCTCACCCCCCTATCCTGATATGCATGACCCCCTCACCCCCCAACCCTGATATGCATGGTCCCCTCACCCCCTATCCTGATATGCATGGTCCCATCACCCCCCAATCCTGATGTGCATGGTCCCCTCACCCCCTATCATGATATGCATGACCCCTCATCCCCCCAACCCTGATATGCATGGTCCCCTCACCCCCAATCCTGATGTGCATGGTCCCCTCACCCCCCTATCCTGATATGCATGACCCCCTCACACCCCCAACCCTGATATGCATGGTCCCCTCACCCCCAATCCTGATGTGCATGGTCCCCTCACCCCCTATCCTGATATGCATGACCCCCTCACCCTCCAATCCTGATGTGCATGGTCCCCTCACCCCCCAACCCTGATGTGCATGGTCCTCTCACCCCCCAATCCTGATGTGTATGGTCCCCTCACTCCTTCAATCCTGATATGCATGGTCCTCTCACCCCCAACCCTGATGTGCATGGTCCCCTCACCCCCCTATCCTGATTTGCATGACCCCCTCACCCTCCAATCCTGATGTGTATGGTCCCCTCACCCCCCAACCCTGATGTGCATGGTCCTCTCACCCCCCAATCCTGATGTGTATGGTCCCCTCACTCCTTCAATCCTGATATGCATGGTCCCCTTACCCCCCAACCCGGATGTGCATGGTCCCCTCACCCCCCCAACCCTGATATGCATGGTCCGCTCACCCCCCAACCCTGATGTGCATGGTCCGCTCACCCCCCAATCCTGATGTGCATGACCCCCTCACCTCCCAATCCGGATGTGCATTGTCCCCTTACCCCCCAACCCGGATGTGCATGGTCCCCTCACCCCCCATCCTGATATGCATGACCCCCTCACCCCCCCAACCCTGATATGCATGCTCTGCTCACCCCCCAATTCTGATGTGCATGGTCCCCTCACCCCCCTATCCTGATATGCATGGTCCCCTCACCGCTATTAAACTGCACACATACCCCCAAAAAAACATTTATACTCACCTTTCATCCCTGTGCTCCAGCGCTGTTCCGTTCTGCTGGACGCCGGGGGGAGGAGAGCGGCGCCGGAGTACGCGCATGCCCATACCGCGCGGTCCGGTCCATATTGCTGAAGACACACTGTAAATGTGTCTTCAGCAAAATGGCGCTGGATAGCGCTATTGCGCATGCGCGATTCCGACGCGCACTCCTGGTCTCCTGCCCCGGGAGAAGAGGAGCACAGCGGCAACGCTCCTCCCAGTCAGGTAAGTATGTGAGTATGGCGCCGGAGATCGCGTTATGCATCCAGTACGCATACCGCGATCTCCGGCGCCATACAGAGTACTCACCGCTCTGGATGCCTCACTCTGTCTGGAGCCAGACTGCGCAGACGTGTCGTGCTTGCGCAGTCTATAAAGGCTTCAGACAGAGTGATGCTCCCAGCGTTATATTATAGATAGCTGACGTTTTCCCTCCGTCAGCCACAACATTATCGTCACTGTTGCAAACTTACATCAACAAGGATCTTTGTAGTTCAGCTGCTGAGAGACATGTGCTTCCAATCTACTAGACCCAAACTCCCCAGCAGGGTTGCCAACCTGACTTTTTATTTATTCTGTGCAGCTGATTTAAAAATCACGGGTAGACAATATTTTTTATGGACACTTTGGAAAACAATAATAAATCATTATGATTACAAGTAATACATGTCTGCAGCCCATAGTTCTGATTTGTAGACATCAGCTGTGTTCACTGTAAACTGTAAATTGATGATAATTACAGTTAAAGTAATCTGTATAAGTTTCTTCAGCCTCAAAAATCAGGGATCAATGCATGAATGGGTCAACTCGCAGGTCCACTCAAATTAAAACACTCGGTGATTCATTTAACTAAGATCACCAAAAAAAATGCCCACCACCATTTCACACACTGCTGATGCCTCAGAAAGTGAGCTAATGACGTGATGCACGGCCTTCCCAATAATGCCCTGCAGCTATCACATAACATGCTCTACTGCAGCCAATTAACAGGACTATCTAAGGCAATATAAAAGATGGGGCCTACCATGGAACACCATTGCATGCTTGGATAGTGTAAGGACAGTTTTGTCAGAGTGCACAGCTCATTCCATCTAAGGATAAAATAAATCGTAATCTGATTGTGGTGTATGATTTTCATCACTGATATATCAGCTTGAAATTTGGAGTGCTATTCTCAGTCTGAGTACCAATCCAAAGATTCAAGTTAAATTTGGGGAGGTGCTTTATGTACCTTTATCATCATATTGTGGGTAATTCGAAAAGCTGTATAGGACAAAAACATGAAAACGATATCCAAAACTTCTTTTTAAATATTGCTTATATTCTTTCTTCACACAGTAAACTAACATGATGAATAAATAACAACATTCTACATGGATAAAAGCAGAAATATACCACAATTCTCTGCTGTTTCCCTTGCTAATTACTGGATGACATGTAGGATAGTAAAAATCTTCATGGAATCTTTTCCAAATACGTTGAATAATCTAGATATCAGTCCAAGTAGATAAACAAATGCATCTAAAGGGCGAGCTTAAGGAAACTTTGTCAAGGGAGACTGGTGTGTGGACACCCCTGCAACATTTCAAGGCAGATCCCTTTTTTCCTGAGTGCATTGCTACTGTCTATGAATATTAATGAACTAGCATGATAGATCTATCTGTCAAAGGATTCATGAAGATTTGTCACTAGATTTCACATTATGAACTATATACAGTCATGGCAGAAAGTGTTGGCACCCTTGAAATTGTTCCAGAAAATGAAGGATTTCTTCCAGAAAATTGTTGCAGTTATACATGTTTTGTTATTCACATGTTTATTTCCTTTATATGTATTGGAACAACACAAAAAATAGAGAAAAATAGAGAAAAAAAGTCAAATTGGACATAATTCCACACAAAATGCCCAAAATGTGCAGGACAAAATTGTTAGAACTTTCAAATTAATATTTGGTTACACTAAATAACTGCAATCAGACACATCATATAACCATCAACAAGCTTCTTACACCTCTCAACTGGAATTTTTGACCACCCTTCTTTTGCTATCTGCGCCATGTCTCTCATATTTGAAGGGTTCCTTCTCCCAACAGCATATTTAAGATATCTCCATAGGTGTTCAATGGGATTTAGATCCGTACTCATTGCTAACCACTTCAGAACTCTACAGCACTTTGTTTCCATCCATTTATGGGTGCTTCTTGAAATATGTTTTTGGTCATTGTCCTTACTGGAAAATTCATGACTTATTGACGCAAACCCAGCTTTATGACACTGGGCACAACATTGCCATCCAAAATCAATTGGTAATCTTCAGATTTCATGATGCTTTGCACACAGTCAAGGCACCAAGTACCAGAGGCAGCAAAACAAACCCAAAACATTCTTGAACCTACACCATATTTGATTGTAGTCACTGTGTTCTTTTTTTTGTAGGCCTCATTCTGTTTTTGGTAACTATAAAATGATGTGTTTTACCAAAAAGCTCTATCTTGGCCTCATCTGTCTACAAGATGCTTTCCCAGAAAGATTTTGGCTTACTCCCTTACATTTTGGCCAATTGCAGACTAGCCTTTTTATATCTCTGTGTCAGCAGTGGGGTCCTCCTGGGTCTCCTGTCATAGCATTTCATTTAATTGAAATGTTGACAAATACTTCACGCTGACACTGTAGCACTGTGAGCCAGCACGACAGCTTGAATTTTTTTGTAACTTGATTTGGGTTGCTTATACACCATTCAGACTATCCTTTGTTGCAACCTTTCATCAATTTTTCTCTGCCGTCCACATCCATGGAGATTAGCTACAGTGCCATGGGTTATAAACTTCTTGATTATTTGTGCACCATAGACAAAGGAACATCAAGAACTCTGGAGTTGGACTTTTAACTGTGCGATTGTTGATATTGTTCAACAATTTTGGTTCTCAAGTCCTCAGACAGTTCTCTTCTCTTCTTTCGGTTCTCCATGCTTAGTGTGGCATACATAGACACACAATGCAAACATTGAGTTAATTTCTCCTTTTTTTATCTGGCATCAGGTGTCATTTTTATATTGCCCACACCTTTTACTTGCCAGAGATAAGCTTGAACTAGCATCACATGCTTGAAATAAAGTTGTTTACCCACAATTTTGGAAAGGTGCCAAAAATGTTGTCCTGACCATTTTTTTTTCTGAAATAATGTCCAATTTGCCTTTTTTTCTCTGTTATTGTGTTGTTCTAATACACACAAATGAAATAAACATGTGCATAACAAAACATGAGTAATTGCAATAATTTTCTAGAAGAAATACTTCATTTTCTGAAACATTTTCAAGGGTGCCAAAACTTTCGGCCATGGATATTCATTTATAAAAACTTCTTTAAGAGGTGAGGTTTGTGTATTTATTGGTTAGGAGGGAGTTTGAAGGACAATGGATTGTCATGGCAACTTAGCCTACTGACAGCAGCCAGTCTAAAAGGGTAAAGGTATGAAAGATTTTTTTAAATGCTGGAAATAAGTTAAAAAAAGCTTCATGTTTCCTAATGTCATGCTGTCTGTGCTGAACTAATGATGTCCGATCACATCAACACGTAGCCAATTATTTACTTTTGTGGGTCTACCCTTCAATCAATGATTGGCTTTAGTTGTCACATGTTCCTGTGAAAGAACGCTAATACTACAGTCAGAAGAAGATACCAGCAGTGGATAGGACTGTAATGGATTGGCAGCGGCAGGGAATTAGTATGATAATAATGTTTTTACTTTTTCATTTCCAGTATTTAAAAAAAAAACTCTTCCCAGATAATTCATTTAATATGGTTTAATAGAACATTGATAATATGCCAAACACTACAATACAGAGTCCAAGATTCCCATAAATTATGGTGCCATTAAGACACTACTTGTCTGACTTAAAACAAGGACTCATAAGGTTGAATGAGAATTAAAGGGCTGTGTATCCAGAAAGCTGGGGATGTAAACAAAAGTTAAAAAAAGCTAAAAATAGCCATGTCGTCAAGAGGTTAAACTGCTCCATCTGAGGTCAATGATAACTAATTAATTACACATGCTACAAGCTCTACCAAGTGTCCCATTTCAGCTGTATTTTTTCCTGATTTGATGATGGGTACATGGGAGATCATCCATCTTTCCGGAAATGTCCATACAATCTGGTAGAGCAAGAAATTATGCATTTATGTGATTGGAAAGATTGCTAAAAATTTTGGGCCAATACTTCTTATTTTGCACACACTGAGCCATATACATAACAGCTTTATTGCAGAAAGCTAATGTCCATAGTTGGCATTGACAATTCAATTCAATTTAAAGAAGCACTCCCACTAACATTATTATTGTTTAAATGTGTATATATGCATGTAATGTATTGTGAGTGAGTTAATATACTCACCTACCACCACTCTATCTGGTGTCCAGCACCATTCTGCTCCTCTTCCCAGTGACTTCACCTCAAATTAGATCTGTCGGATCAATCTACACTCTATGCATTAGCCAAATGTCTCTGTTACAGTGAAATCATATGGAGTCTTGTTCTGGACCTCGTTCTGATGCTTTGAAGGCTTACATTGTAATAGTCACTACCAGGTCACACCAAGTGCAACGTGACCCAAAAAAGTCTGCAGAGAGATAACGCCACTCAGATGAGCAGAAAAGCGGCGCTGGACCCCAGAGAGCGCGGGCGGTAGGTGAGTATATTAATACACTCACTCTACATTACATCCATATACACACACAGTTAAACAATTTGTGCTTTGTCTTGTGATTTTTCCTGATGAAAAAGTTGGATAACTTCAAAATGTGTTGAATAAACTACATCGCTACCAATCCTGTCTCCTTGAATCCTCCTCTGGATTTTTTTCAGCAGCATAGAGGACCCCCTTGTTCCTTCTAAGCAACACACCCTCATACACATAAGACAATCGGCTGTATCGGCTCACAATGGTGAGTATAGTTGGCTTTGAACCTATCCTCTTGTATATGGGCACCATAAGGTATATTGCCTGTGACTTAGAGAAGTAGAATCAGAACAACACTTGAAAGAAAACATAAGCCCATGTCAAAAGCTTATCCGAAGAATACATTAATACTGTAGTTTAAAAATTAGTATTAAATGGAAAAAAATCTGCATATATGTTTTTTTTTTACTTCACACTATAAATTAATTCTTATTATTTGAAACGTATTAATAAGCAAGAAACAGCTTTGAACATGTCCTAACCTGTCTTTTTCAATTACATCGATCAATGCTGTGCCCTACAAAATAAAAAAATTCAGACAAATCTCAATATTCAAATGACAGATTCTGATGCTAAATAACATGTGAAAGTAGAAATTATTCCTAACAATAATAATGATCAAATTTTACAGCAATACATCATGGAAGAAAACCCTGTAGTTTTAACATCAAGCTGCTAAATTGCAGCAATAATAAGTGTCTTCCATTTTTCTCTTATATTATATTTGTCTGGAACATAAGTGTACTTTAGTAAATGGCACATCCTCTTTTAATAAGGCAGGTGCGCTGAATGTACACAGAAGGGCATGATTATTATTAAAATTAACTATAGCGGGTACAGCAGAGGGTACAAAATGCTATGGTGAATTAATTGAAAGCTTCAGTTTAATGCTACTGGTAGTATCCTCTTTAGGGCTTTTGGTTGTCTTGACAACTTTATCATCCTGAAAAGTACAAGACAGCATCAGCTGCTTTATTTTCTATTCTGCATATATGATACTAATCCCTTCTCCTCTAGCACAAATCTACCACTGCACATACCATCATTACTTTAAAAGGAACTGATATGTTGGCTTAATTAGAAAGTACATTAAATTCTGTAATGTGTATAGAAGAGTTCACAGTTGGAATTATGTGATTTTTTTAAATCAGTTTTTATTACAATATCGATATCGATCTCAGCATTTAGAAGGAGAGATCCCTCTGATCGGTGCCTCCACAACATCATCACGAGGGCCCGATTGTTGCCATGGTGATCCGAGGTCATCAGGCTAGCAAGCTTGTTAGACCATGCATGGTCTAACACGCTTGTGTGTTTAGGCTAAGTGCACACGATCAGGAATAATTGCGTTTTTTTCGCGTTTTTTCCGCGATTTTCCGCGGTTAAACCGCGAAAAAAACGCAAGCATTAAGCATTCTATACTTGTTAATTGATTGCGCATGTTTTGTACACATGTTGCGGTATTTTCCGCAGAAAAAACGCTTTGCGGAAAATCTAGCAACATGTTCATTAATTTAGCGTAACCGCGGTGATTCCGCCGCCATAGGAATGCATTGAACCGCTTACTTTCCGCATGTGGCTATGCCCACTATGCGCAATGTAAGCGGTTCATGTGCGGATGGTACCCAGGGTCTGGAGCAGAGGAGACTCTCCTCCAGGCCCTGGGTACCATATCCCTGGTAAAACAATAATTAAAATAATAAATAATGATATTCTCACCTTCCGGCGTCCCCCGCAGCCTTCCCGCCTTCAGCGACGCTCCCGGCAACTTCCGGTCCCAAGAGTCCTTTGCGAGAATCACCCAGATGGCATAGCGGTCTCGCGAGATGCTACGTCATCGGTGTGATTTGTCGCAATGCATCCTTGGGACCATGAGTTGCCGGGAGCGTCGCTGAGAGGCGGGAAGGCTGCGGGGGACGCCGGAAGGTGAGAATATCATTATTTATTATTTTTTTTATTATTTTTACATTAGATCTTTTTACTATTGATGCGGCATAGGCGGCATCAATAGTAAAAAGTTGGTCACACTTGTCAAACACTATGTGTGACTCGTGTGACCAACCTGTCAATCAGTTTTCCAAGCGATGCTACAGATCGCTAGGAAAACGCTAGCATTCTGCAAGCTAATTACGCTTGCAAAACGCTATTATTCTGGCGGGAATCAGCATACAAAAAACGTGCGTATTTCCTGCGGGAGAAGTGCGGGATTGCCCGGAAATTTCCGCGGCAATTCCGCAACGTGTGAACTTAGCCTAAATGTGGAACTGACAGTTCTAAAGCATTGCAATGCATCTACATTGCAATGCTTTAGAACTGCGATCAGACTGTTGAAAGTGAAAATCAAATAGAGGGACTAAATAAAAAAGGACAGGAAAAAACTATTGTAAAATTATTAATTTTAAAAATCACAAAATAATAATAAAAAATAAAAATATATTGTACCCATACATAAGTATTTTTATGTAAAAAAAAACTAACAAAGTACACATATTTGTTATTGCCTTGTCCTGAACAACCCGACATATAAAACTGTCACACTTGTTAACCCCTTCAGTAAACACTATAAAAAATAAAAAATGAGGGAAAAAATTGTTCATTTTCATTATACTGCCAAACAAAAAGTAGAATAAAGCTCGATCAAAAAGGTAATGTAAATAAATGGTGCCACTGAAAACATCATCTTGTACTGCAAAAAACAAGGTGCGATATAGTTCCATCAGTGGAAAAATGAAAAAGTTATAGCTCTCAGAATACAGTGATTCAAAAATAATTCTTTTTGCTATAAAATAGTTTTTATTCTGTAAGAGCAGCAAAACATAGAAAAAGATTTAAATGTCGTATTGCTGTAATCATTCTCGCCCAAAGAATAAAGTTGTCTTATCAATTTTACAACACGGAAATGACATAAAAAAAAAAATAATAAAAATAAAAAAAGAACAATTCCTGAATTGGTGAGTTTTGTTCATTTTGCCTCTCAAAAATCAGAATACACATCGATCAAAAAACATTATTTGACTGAAAATGGTACCAATAAAAACACCAACTAGTCCCACAAAAAACAATCCCTCACATGACTCAGTAGGTACAAATATGGAACAATTTATAGGTCTCAAAATATGGTGATGAAAAATCTTGTTTTTGCAAAAATAAGCATATTTTAGGCCTTATTCACACATCCTGGTGATTCTTGTTCAAGAAATATCAGTACTGGTGAGATTCATGGACCTTGTTGGTGAGCCAGTGCCATCTGTATGTACGCATGTGATATCCGTGTATCCGTTTGCTGTCTGTGTGTCACATCCATGTGCCATCCGTGTGTCTGTGTGACATGTACCGGCGCCTGGGAAAAGCAGTACAATTTGCTATGTTACAGGGCGCCGGCAGCTGAAAGCAGCTCTCATCATTATCTCCTAGTCACGCTAATCTCAGGAAGACGAAGCGACAATGATGGGAGTTGTATTCAGCACCCGCTATGTACATCCTCATCTGCTCATCTCAACTATTTAGTCAACGTTAAAGGCAAATACTAGCAGCAGCAAAATTATCTAGTGCAATTATCTGTCTTATCCGTGAGTCTAAGGGAGGCCCAAAAAGTACCCCACCCATTTGAGAAGACCAGTGCTGTAAATGACATGTGGTAATTCGGGGACCACCCTATTACAGATTTACAGAAAGTGCTGGAGCTTCAAATTACACTGCAGAAGAAGAATATATGGACCACCTAAGATTACAATGCAGATGAGACAGGAGGTCTTCAGAAAAAAACAGAAAGCGATAAAAGAAAATTGAATTTAACTTTTACAAAATGAAAATGAGGCACCTCTATATAAATGTGGCTTATGCATTTCTGTCAATAAAGTGCCAAGGACAACTACAGCAATAATGAAAATGACTTGTCATTAAGAGTATTTTTTAAGCTGGATGTCATGGTAAGCTAAACTAAGGCAAATCACTGTAAAGCCAAGGTTCCGTATTCAAGACTCACACTTGACTGAAAAATGTATGTATTTTATTTGTATGCTAACCTTGACTATAATCAGTTCATTCTGCCACTTTAAACACTAAACTTTCTTTGTCAATATTAATTCTCAACTGTGTTTCAAGATGTTTTTCAACATGCTGTACATATTATTATTATCATTATTATTATTAATAATAATAATAAACAGATTTTCCATAGATATTTAAAAGATTTGTCACTATAAATGTCTGATCTGTATTTTAATAACTACTGTGCACTTCACTGGAGAGGAACAGGTGTTTAATTAGTTAATAATGATAAAAGCAGACACTGACATATGGTTTGAATGGCGAACAAAATCACAGGAAAGAAACAAGGATGGATCCTAACTGTTAAGGAGTGTTCAAGAGTTTAAAAGAGATGTTCAGATTTGAAAAACGTGTCTACTTGCTTCCAAAAACAGAGCCACACCTGTGTTCAGGTTATGTGTGGTATTGCAGCTCTCACTCACTGCAATACCACACACACTAGACAGGAGTGGGCTGTTTTAAAAAAAAAACCTGCCAAGTGTTTTGGTGTTACTCTAGACAATCTCCTTATAAGAAGTAAACTGAATAAAGAAAAAATATGTATTAAAAATAAAAACATTACTCTCCTATTAAAGAGAATCTGTTTCCACAAGGAAAGACTAGAAGCAATGGGATGAAACTGAATGGAAGTAAACACAGATTAGATATTAGAAAAAAAACTTTTTGACAGTTAGGGTGATCATGAGTGGAACAGGCTGCCACAAGAGGTGGTGAGTTCTCCTTCAATGGAAGTCTTCAAACAGAGGCTGGACAGACATCTGTCTGGGATGATTTAGTGAATCCTGCTTTGAGCAGAGGTTTGGACCAGATGGCCCAGGAGGTCCCTTCCAATCTACCATTCTATGATTCTATGATTCTATGTTTCTCTAATATAGAACAGTAGAACTGAACTTTGTCTTCTTGCAATCATATTTTTGCAGCTCTCTGAGGTCTGCTGAATTGTAACAATATTACAACCCTGTCCGCCTGTGAGCTGGAAGCTGAAGCTGAAAGGAACCTGCAGATGTGTCAGTTATAATCACACACAGCTTTGCAATGAGGTCAGGAGAGTAAAAAACAGCTGTTACATATCACACAGGCAACACTAGTACATGTTTCATGCTGGTAACACCCCGTTCTATTTAATACAAGCCCTGGAAGAAGATTCTCATGCGCATCAGTGTCCTGTTCGTAGTCCTGATTGATATCTCTAGAATAAGACATTAGATAGCAGATATCAATGTATCATTTTATTCAGATTCCTATGACCTATATGCCTATATAAATGGTTTAGTAGGGTTTATCTTACAAATTTCCTTTATGCTTTTTTGCTGCTTCAATGCCAATGCCTCAGGTTTCCTGTGGGTTATTTGTTTTCTTTCATAGAGCAATGAAATGCAGTATATGCCATGACCACTGCAGCTAATCCCTGGTGGTCAAGTATCACACATTGTATAATTACCTCTGAGCCCAGGGATTGGCTGACGCAATTACATGAATGCACAGAATTGCTCCAGAATAGTTACTTGAAAGGTTTCAACAGAGCTTAAGCAGCAGGAGATCGATCAGCTGCTATTTTTTATTTGATTTATTTGAGTCAGTGCTCCAATGAGTTATAAGGGTCAATGCTGCCTGCATACCAGTCAAATGTACATATACTTTGCATACAATGCTGTCCATAGCAAAATGTCATAAGTCACATCGTATACAAGCACAGCATTGACCCGTATTCACAACAACAATTTGGCAGATAAAAAATTGCACATGCCCAGCGTTAGTAGTACACACAAAAAGTGCAATAGTGCAAAGTGACAGACAACCAGCTCCCTGGATTGCCAACCAATATTTGGGGTATGTCACATAGTAAATGAACTTAAGTTGGGATTAAGTTACCTGGTGTAGGGGTTGGCCTTCCTAAAGTTTGGGTAAGATATCTCCCTCGTGTGGATTTATGTATTCATTTACTATGTGACATACCCCAAATATTGGTTGGCAATCCAGGGAGCTTGTTGTCTGTCACTTTGCACTATTGCACTTTTTGTTTGTACTACTAACGCTGGGCATGTGCAATTTTTCATCTGCCAAATTGTTGTTGTGAATACGGGTCAATGCTGTGCTTGCATACGATGACTTATGACATTTTGCTATGGACAGCATTGTATGCAAAGTATATGTACATTTGACGGGTATGCAGGCAGCATTGACCCTTATAACTCATTGGAGCACTGACTCGATACTTATTTTTGGTGCTAATAATATTGCCATGATGTGTGGTGGCCAAACGAATATGTGCAATACTATTGATATATAATACTTATGACTTTATCAGCTTTGTGTATTCCTGAATGCATATTTCTTTATATATTTTTTACCAAGCTATACTTTTTGTAGTGATCAATAAAAATGTATACATTTATATTTTTCTGAACCTATGTGCTCCGTGTCGTCTCCCATGTTTGTTATTTGTAGTAGGTATTGAGTTGTATTGAGTGGACTACCACTGGGTGAGATCCATCTCTTTGCATATAATATGCAACTAAGATTGTTGTTTGTATTATTAAAATAATAATAATGATGAAGATAATAATAATAGTTTTGCTGTTTAGTAAAAAAAGCAAAAAAAAAAAAAAGATATTATGGTAGAGATGCTATCATATGCTCTCCCATTCAGCTTTCCCCCAAATCTTGAATAAAAAAGGATTTCCAAATGATAGAAGTTATTATCTTTTCTGCGTGGAGAGCATCCTCTCCAACTCTCAGCAGGCCTAAGGCATAGAGGATACAAGGTCACTGCTACATCTCGATCTCAAACAGGAAAGCATGCTGTGCTAGCCACCCAGGAGTTAAACCTAGAGCGGCTTTTTTTGAAATAATTAATTAGGTTTCTTTTTTTGAGTGTGTGTGTTTATGTGTGACTACATACTTCAATTCAATACTCTAGAAAGTATGGCCAGATTATACTGTCCCTGTATTTCTTTTGAAGTAATACACAATAAATTTGGTAGTTCAGAAATTCCAAATGTAATTATTTCCCCTGCTCAGCAAGGTATTTGAATATCATGCTGGGAAGAACATTTATCTCTAATGATTAATAGACTCTGAATACTTTCATGTCTTTAAGTTCTGCAGCTCTCAGGAACACAGTGACAAATACAATGGGTCATACAGTTAAAGCATATGGTGACGGTCATATTTTTGCATTTTGAACATGTGAAAGTGCACCTCATTCATCATAATCAATTAATTACCAAAAAAAAAACAAACATCAATCTAAATACAATTTTTTCAAACAAAAAAATAGCCAATTTTCAGCCACAAAAGTGAGTAAAGTTTGGTAATCTACCAAGTGAAATAAAAGGTTTCTCATCAGAACAAATTTTGTTCACACCCCTTATGGGTCTCAAGAGGATACAGATTCCTGATACCTAGCTATAAGCCAGAGCATGAGGCCACTAGAACAGCAGCAATATCTGGCCAGATACATAGGATTATCATTAATGGAATCTTTACGAATTGTTCATTAATCTTAAGAGCAGCATAATGTAGAGAGAGATACTCTGATTCCAGTCATTTACTGGATACTTTGCTGTAGTTTTGATACAATCACTGTTTTCTTAGCAGGAAATTATCACTAGAGAATTAGTAAACCTGCTGTAACGTAGTCTTTAATATTCATGAAAACGGTATAACTGTTGTCAGGTTTCCGGCTATGAAGATTGTACACAGAAAGTTCTCAATCAGTGTTATGGCTGGGATTATTGCAGGGCGCAACCTTCAGAGAAGTTCTGCAGCAGATAAAGCAGTGATTTTATCAAAACTGCAGCAATCAGCCCTCTTTCTTCCCCTACTTCATGCTGCTCTCAGATTAAAAAAACCTGGTGACAGATCCCATTGAAATGGATTGCCATTCATCTGAATACTGCATTTCAGTTAAGGTACTGCACATAACAATCCGCTAGCGATCAGATAACGACCATACTATGCATGTAGCGGATGTTTCTATATGCTAAGTGGGCAATTTAGCGATAGTTAACGACGCTATCGCCGTAGCGTTTCTCTTACGACTTTAGCGTACAAAAGTACGCTAAATCGCTAGAAAAGGTGCCACACTAGCGATATATACTTACCAGCGGAGCGCACCTCAGAAATAGGTCCGAACGATTCAGCGACGGCGAGATCACAGCAGGAAGTCGTCGCTGGCAGATCCGCACTGAACAACATCGCTAAGGATCGTAAATAGTGACGTTTTTTAGCGATCCCATTGCAATATTGATTCAGTGTGGCAATACCTTTAGTTTTGGCTTTCACAGATAAATTCAGCTGGTTGTGCAATATTCCAAGCTTAACCTTTGCATATCAGCTGGATATCATATTAAAACTGTTTTATGTGAAGTGTTTAAAGGGATTTCCATTACTTTTGGCAATGCAGGCTCTCCCTCAGCTGACATCATTCCAGCATAGCTGCACTGTATCTAGTACTGGAGGCATCTACAGTATTGAATGATGTCACAGAAAAGTTATTGAGCCTCATTTATTACTATTGCAAAGCTCATACAAGGAAGTATTAATAGTAAAGACTGTGTGCTGTTAAGTAAAAACAATGTACCATGGAATGGAGCTGTAAATAGAGGGGAAAAAAAGGAAAGTGGCTTGCAAAAGTATTAACCCCCTTGACGTTTTTCTTGCTTTGCTACCTCACAACCTGGAATTTCATAGTTTTTTTGAGGGTTGGCATCAGTTCATGTAAAAAAGATAAAAACATAATAAGCAAATTCCCTGCAGTAAATATTTAAACAGCAGTAGTTCATGAAAATAATGTAGGGTACTTAATTAATACATTAACATTATATTATTATTTATTATTGTTATAGCGCCATTTATTCCTTGGCACTTTAAGCAGTTACCTGTGGCTACTTGTCCTCTAGCCGGGTTTCAGTCCTTCTCTGCCCTTATCCACATGTAAGTCACTTGACAAATGGTATGATTTTAATATTAGAGGTTAGGACCTTCCTGAATAGGGTCACCTGGTGTGGTGGGATGACTTTTGCATTTTTTTAATCAAAATTATATTAACTAAGCACTCTGTGTTATTTTCATGCACTTTTGCTGGTTACTTGTTTACTGCATGGTATGTTTTTATATTGAGTTTTGTCTGTTTATTGGCCTGTGTGAACTTGTGCTTACATGCTATATTCCAGTTCATCTCTTTAGGTTTCATGTAAAGAACATACCTACAATTGTGAACATTTGGTTTTCTTTTATTCACATTAAATGGTTTCCTCTGATGAACAGCAATCTTCCAGTCTGATCACAGATTCTCAATTGAATTAAGGTCTGAGCTTTTACTAGATAACTCCAAAACATTTACACATTTTCCTGTAAACCACTCGAGTGTTGCTTTAGCAGATGCTTTGGGTCATTGTCTTGTTGGAAGGTGAACCTCTGTGCCAGTCTCAAATTACTGACAGACTGAAACAAGTTTTGCTCAAGAATATCGCTGTATTTTGCATCATCCCTCTTCCCCTCAACTCAGACTATTTTCCCTGTCCCCTCTGATGAAAAACATCCTCACTACATGATGCTGCCACCAACATGTTTCTGTCATGCTGTGATCCTAACCATCCCTGTCCCAGGGGTACTTTTAAGGTCTCCAACCTCACTAAGCTCCTGTTAATCCCAGTTCTGTCCCCTCCCCCAATCTATGGAGCCTGGTACAGAAATGTAATGTGAAGAAGACACACAAGACAAAACAGTTATAACATAAATCCTCTATCATACAAAAGAACCAACCAACAATAGAGAGGAGAATGGGGACAGGGAGGCATAAACTAAACAGGAAAAAGGGAACAGGAGATAACCACACACATACAACAGAACACCTCTACAATAACTTTTCTCCAAAACACTTAGCATAAGCACACCACACAGGAAGATGAATCTCCAATAGCAACAATGAACTCCTTTTCAGCACAGCATCTAAGGGCAAGGAAGCAGAGTTTTCACTGGAAAGACAGAGGGGGTCTGGCCAGGTTTTATAGAAAGAGTTAACAACCAAATAAGAAGCAGCTGGAATGAAGCTGCATCTATCTGACCAAAAAAAAAACTAATCTATCTGACCAGCATAGAAAGGGTCATTAACCTCTTCAGTACCAAACAAAACCAAATTCATTTAACATGGGATACAAACACACGTTACACACGTTACCCAGTGATCGTCTACCCATAGATCCATAGATCTCTGAGGTTGGCGTGACAAACTCATGACAGTAGCCCCCCTTTCTGCGAGGGGCCCAAGGACCCTCAGGGACAGGGTTACCCGGATGGGCCAAATAAAATGACTGTATTAACCTACCTGCATTTACCTCAGATGCCGGCACCCACGTCCTCTCCTCCAGACCATATTCTTTCTAATGTATCAGGTACTGTGCAGATTGGGAACCATACGAGAATCGATTATTTTCACTACCTGAAATTCTAATTTGCCATCAGCAATAAGCGGTGTGGGTGGTAAAGGTGACGGTTCCACAGGTGCAACAAATTTTTTGAGCAAAGACCAGTGAAAAACATTATGGATCTTGAGAGTCGTCAGAAGCTTGAGATGAAAAGTTACAGGATTGATTATGGGGACCACCTTATAAGGATCAATAAACCTATGACCTAATTTCCAAGAAGGAACTTTTAGTTTAATATTTTTGGTGGATACCCATACTAAATTTTTCCCCCAGGTCCAGACCTGACAGTCATTTCTTATCAGCCATATTTTGTATTTGTCCCCATGATCTTTAAATTATTCTGAACCCCTTCCCACACAGATGAGAGTGAAGAAGACAATTGTTCCTGTCAGTAACCCCCAAAGACTCATCTTTACTTAAGGTACAGAATTGTGGATGGTAAACATATGCACCAAATATGGTGACTTACCAGTGGACTCACTACAATGATTGTTTAATGCAAACTAAGTCAGTGGTAGAAAAGAAGACCAATCCTCCTGGTTATCTAACACAAAACATCTGAGGTAAGTCTCCAAACTTGGTTTAGGCATTCAGTCTGGCCATTAGTTTGAGCAGGGCCGGCTCCAGGTTTTTATGGGCCCCGGGCGAAAGAGCCTCAGTGGGCCCCTTTAACACAGACCACGATTCATGATGCACAGATACAGCAGAGAAATGTGGGTACAGTACAATGCCAAATACTTCTCTTCTTACATTACATGAGTGATATCTATTGTAAATTGTACAATAGCTCAAAAACCGCCAAATCCTCACAGCGCACAGTACAGACTGGACAGTACAGTCCTCCATACAATATTATGGGCACCACAGTCTCCCCCTCATCGCCCATATAATACCCCATGCAGGATGTCACCCCCCATATAATGCTCCATACAGAATACTGGACCCAATATAATGCTCCATACAGGATACTGGACCCAATATAATGCTCCATACAGGATACTGGTCCCCATATAATGCTCCATACAGGATACTGGTCCCCATATAATGCTCCATACAAAATATGGAGCTCTCCTCTGCGCTGTACTGCGTTCTGCACTGTTACAGCTCAGGAAAGGGCGCTGTGGAAAGACTCCCCATTATCATCATCATTGCCTCCCCATCATCATCATGGCCTCCCCATTATCATCAATGCCTGCCCATCATCATCATCTCCTCCCCATCATCATCAATGCCTGCCCATCATCATCTTCTCCCCATCATCAATGCCTGCCCATTATCATCAATGCCTGCCCATTATCATCATCTTCTCCCCATCATCATCAATGCCTCCCCATTATCAGCAATGCCTGCCCATCATCATCTCCTCCCCATCATCATCAATGCCTGCCCATCATCATCTTCTCCCCATCATCAATGCCTGCCCATTATCATCATCTTCTCCCCATCATCACCAATGCCTCCCCATTATCAGCAATGCCTGCTCATTATCATCTTCTCCCCATCATCATCATCAATGCCTCCCCATTATCAGCAATGCCTGCCCATTATCATCATCTTCTCCCCATCATCACCAATGCCTCCCCATTATCAGTAATGCCTGCCCATTATCATCTTCTCCCCATCATCATCATCATCAATGCCTCCCCATTATCAGCAATGCCTGCCCATTATCATCTTCTCCCCATCATCATCATCAATGCCTCCCCATTATCAGCAATGCCTGCCCATCATCACACACAGACAGCACACAAGCACTCTCTCACATACTTATACACACACACACACACACACACACACAAAGCACCGCACTACATACACACAGACACACACAGAGACATACACACACACGTCTTACCTGTCCGACGTCCGCGCGCTCTGTGCCACAGCCGGCCGCTGAATGATTACGTCATTCAGCGGCCTGCTGTGAGAGGAAGCGCCGGCGCCCCCTGGAGCCCGGAGCTGCGGCAGTGGAGGCACGGGAGAGGTAAGTATTGTGCCAGCTGATGCCGGGGCCCTGAGCAAGCGGGGGGGGCCCAGTGGCGGCGCTGACACCGCTCTCCTCCGCTAAGGGGCGGGGGGTGCCAGACTGCGAGTGGGCCCCCCGCCTGCTCAGGGCCCCGGCACTTGCCCGGGTGTGCCGGGTGCTGACGCCGGCCCTGAGTTTGAGGATGGAATGCAGAAGAAAAGGATAGATGCATCCCTAAACACGCAAAAAACGCACTCCAAAATTTAGATACAAATTGGGTTCCGGATCTGACACCACATTGGAAGGAACCCCGAGAAGCTTCACAATCTCAGTGATAAACATCTGAGCCAGTATCTTGGAGAGCAGGTAAAGCAATAAAGTGCACCATTTTACTAAACTTATTCACCACAACTAAGATAACAGTTTTACCAGAGGACGAAGGAAGATCCATGGATAAATGAGTCCATGGTCGGTGAGGAATTGTCAATGGCAAAAGAGCCCCAGATGGATGTGTATATGGGGTCTTGGAACATGCACAGAAACAACATGAAGACAGAAAGTCAACTACATCCTTACAAAACCTTGGCCACCAAAAATGACAAGAAAGGAGGTTCAAGGTCAACTTACTTGAGTGACCAGTCAGAGCCAAGTCATGAAGGACCAACAATTTCCCTGAAGGACCAGCAGGGGTGCCCCACAGAGCCTTCAATACCTCACCCTCAAGTTCAGAACAGACTGCGGAGATGACCACCCCTTCTTGCAAAATAGGGACAGCATCGTCAGTATTCCCACCCCCAGAGAAACTGAGACAAAATATCTGCTTTAATGTTCTTAATCCCAGGACAGTCATACACATGATGAGGAGGTATTTTTTTCACCCCTTTCAGAAAACTCTTCCTCAAAAAAGACAGGAAAGATGGAATGATTTTAGTAGAGACACTAGAGATAGTAGCACTTAGGCAATTATTTTTGCAAAAATCGCTCCGCTTAATAATCTCTCTGGCCTGCCAGTCTGGGACCAAATTATGTAGACCCAGCACAATAGGAGTAGGGAGACTTTCCAAGATATAACAAGAAATGAGCTCCCTGTGAAGAGCCCCTATGTGCAGGTTCACACATGCTCTACTTGGGTAAAATTTCCCTGACTGGGAGGCGCAAAGTTAATTGCAAGTATAGGGACGGGCTTCACCAGAGTACTACAAGAAAGATCAAGGTCCCAAGCAAACCGAGCATCCACCATATTGGCTCTCGCACCACTAACCAAGAGAATGGATATTTTCTCAGTTTTTATACCAATAGCCACTTCTTGTGGGTAAGAAAAACTGAGATACACATGCGGAGGAGATATATACACCAATGTATATGTGAGGAGGTAGTGGGGCCATTGCATGGTGTAAGCTTTCCTGAAGAGGTGGGTTTTCAGGTTCCATCTGAAGGATCCGAATGTGGTTGATAGTCGAACGTGTTGGGGCAAAGAATTCCAGAGGATGGGGATATTCGGGAGAAGTCTTGCAGGCGGTTGTGTGAGGAGCAAATAAGTGTGGAGGAGAGAAGGAGGTCTTTGGAGGACCGGAGATTACGTGAGGGAAGGAAGGAGGTCTTGGGAGGACCGGAGATTACGTAAGGGAAGGTATTGGGAGATTAGTTCAGAGACATATGGAAGAGACAGGTTATGGATGGCTTTGTAGGTCAGTATTAGTAATTTGAACTGGATACACTGAGGGAATGGGAGCCAGTGAAGAGATTTGCACAGGGGAGAAGATGAGGGCATGCACAAGCATTTTAGTAGATTGATTGTTGAGGAAAGGACAGATTCTGGAAATATTTTTGAGCTCGAGGCGACAGGAGGTGGAAAGAGCTTAGATGTGCCGTTTGAAGGAAATGGCAGAGTCAAGGGTTACTCTGAGGCAGCAGACTTCTGGTATGGGGGAAAGCGTGTTGTCGTTAATTGTGATAGATAGGTTTAGGTAAGGAAGATCTGTGAGATGAGGAAAGATGATGAGTTCAGATTTGTCCACACTGAGTTTGAGGAAGTCCAAGGAGAAGAAGGAGGATATGGCTGATAGACACTCCGGGATTCTGGACAGCAGAGAGGTGACGTCTGGACCAGAGAGGTAGATCTGAGTATCATCAGCATAAAGGTGGTACTGGAATCCATAGGACTTTATGAGTTGCCCCAGGCCAAGTGTAGGGGTCCTAGAACAGAGCCTTGAGGGACTCCAACAGAGAGAGGGTGGGATGAGGAGGTAGTGTGGAAGTGGGAGACGCTGAATGAGCAGTTGGAAAGGTATGAGGAGGTCCAGGATAGGGCGAGGTCTTTGATGCCAAAGGAGGAGAGGATCTGTAGTAGGAGGTAGTGGTCAACTGAGTCGAAAGCAGAGGACAGGTCTAGAAGCAGGAGTATAGAGTATTGTCTGTTAGCTTTGGCTGTAAGTAGGTCGTTAGTAATTTTGGTCAAGGCTGTCTCAGTGGAGTGATGGGGCGGAAACCAGATTTTGGATTATCAAAGAGCAAGTTAGATAAGAGGTGGGAGGAAATTCAGCATGTACGTGCTGCTCCAGGAGTTTGGAAGCGAATGGGAGCAGCGATATTGGGCAATAGCTGGACATAGGGGTTTGGTTGAGGGTTGGCTTTTTAAGGATAGGCATTATTGTGGCATGTTTGAAGGCAGAAGAGAAGGTACCAGAAGTTAGTGATAGGTTGAAGAGTTGGGTTAGGGATGAGATAATATTGGTGGTGAGGTTGGAGAGGAGGTGGGATGGGATGGGATGGTGTCAAGTGCACAGGTTATGAGGTGCGATTTGGCAAGGAGACAAATAATCTCCCCTTCAGTGATGTTGGAGAGGGAGGTTATGGGGTTTGGTCATTGGTCTGGTAGACAAAGGGGTTGTGGTTGTTGAACAATGAAGACTTGCCTTGTTTGGTCAATCTTATTTTTGAAGTGTGTGGCAAAGTCTTCAGCAGAGATGAGGGAGGTTGGAATGGGCAGTGGTGGGCGAAGGAGGGAATTAAAAGTTTTGAATAACTGTTGGGGTTGTAGGATAAGGAAGATACGAGGGTTGGGAAGTAGGCCTGTTTAGCAGAGGTGAGGGCAGATTTGAAAGCGAATGTTGCCTGTTTGAATGCAGTGAAGTCGTCTTGCGAATTTGTTTTCTTCTAACGCTGCTCTGCAATCCTGGACACTTGCTGGAGCTTTTTAGTGGTGTTATTTGGCCAGGGTTGTCTGTTGGTACATCGCATCCTGCCATGAACGAGAGGGGCAACCAATTCAAGAGCTGATGCGAGAGTGGCATTGTAGAAATCAGTGGCACTGTCTGTGTCGTGGAGTGAGGATATGGATGCCAGTGGTAGAATAGAGTCAGAAAGGTGTAGGTGTCTAGGTGTGCGAGGTTTCTGCGGGGGGTGCGCATGTTGCTGGACATGGGTGACAGGAGAGGAGGACAGGGAGAGAAAGTGAGTAGATGGTGGTCGGATAGAGGGAGAGGAGAGGTGTTAAAGTTAGATAGAGAGCAGAGGCAGGTGAAGACCAGGTCTAATGTATGTCCGTCTGTGTGGGTGACTGAGGAGAACCACTGATTAAGTCCAAAGGGTGAAGTAAAGGACAGGAGTTGGGAGGCTGCTGACTGAAGGGTATCAGTGGGGATGTTGAAGTCACCCATGATGATAGTGGAGATGTCAGTGGAAAGAAAGTGAAGAAGCCAGGTAGAGAATTGGTCAATGAAGGCAGTGCTCGGGCCCGGAGGTCAGTATATGATGGCCACTTAGAGGTTTGAGTGAGAGTAGATGCAGACAGAGTGGACTTCAAAATAGGGGAGGATTAGGGAGGGAAGAGGTGGGATTGGGTTAAAGGTGCAGTTAGAAGAAAGGAGTATACCCACTCCTCCACCATGTCTGTTGCCAGGGCAAGAAGTGTGGGGTGAAGTGGAGGCTGCTGTAACGCAGCGCAGCAGGGAGGTGTTTTCAGAGGGTGTCGGCCATGTTTCTGTGAGGCCGAGGAAGGCAAGATTGAGAGAGAGAAAGAGGTCATGAATCACATGAAGCTTATTGCAGATGGAGCGGGCATTCCAGAGTGCTCCAGAGAAAGGGAGCAGG
Source organism: Oophaga sylvatica (assembly GCA_033576555.1). Lineage (NCBI taxonomy): Eukaryota > Metazoa > Chordata > Amphibia > Anura > Dendrobatidae > Oophaga > Oophaga sylvatica. Next base: position 241,875,815 of record JARQOD010000002.1, on the reverse strand, counting down.
GGGATGGGTGTCAATGGCATGGGTTTTATGTTGGAAAGATTACGTTAGTTCTTATTAGATAGGGAGCAGTAGGAAGGGGTAGTAATGGGAGGTATGAGCTATGGGGGTCCAGGATTGGGAGATATGTCACCAGCAGTGAGGACAAGCAGAGAAGGGGAGAGCAGGTGGGAGAAGGAGATTGGGCGGCTTGTTTTATGTTTTATTGGGACAGATTTGAGGTTGAGGAGCAGGTCAGCAGAGGAGGTCAGGTGGGGAGGTAAGAGGGAAGGGGAGATGATTATTTGGTTAGAGGGTGCTGGGGTTTGGGGATAGCGAAGGAGAGTGAGGATTAACGGACACTGTGATGGCATATATAAACATGGTGAAGGAGTAGGAGGGTTAATAGAAAAGCTACTTCTAAGTAATAAGAAGTGCGTACTCAGCAGACATACCCAAAAAGATACAGATACATAGTGTGGGGTCCTGACTCCTGCCATGATTAACTGCCGTTGAAATAACTGCAGCTTCTCGATACTTTAGCTGCAGTGATACTTATGCTGCAAGGAAACAACGCATGCCAGACCCCACACGCGTGCCCCCCTAGACTGCTAATAAATTTAAAGGACTGAGTAGAGGATCAGGTGAGAGGGATTGTGGGAACTGATTTGGGATAAATTAGCAACTGGCTAGCACACCAGGGGGAGGTTAGACAATCAAAGGCACAGGGCCTGACTACATCCATATGCTGTAACACCTTGCACCTAATAACATCTCTACTGACTCTACAGACCCCAACATGGATATACATCAGTAAGTATTGAGTACAATGCAACAAATGAATTTAGCAAACATTCAGCAGGCACTGTTATATACCATTAAAGGAAATGTTGCAAAATGGTAAACATCAGATGACAGCAAGCAGGGATTGTAGCAGAGATTGTACCATTAACCCCTTAGTGACAGAGCCATTTTACAGCTTAATGACAGGGCCAATTTTTACAATTCTGACCTCTGTCACTTTATGAGATTATAACTCTGGAACGCTTTAACGAATCCAGCTGATTCTGAGATTGTTTTTTCGTGACATATTGTACTTCACGTTAGTGGTAAAATTTCTTTGATATGACTTGTGTTTATTTATGAAAAAAATGGAAATATGGCTAAAATTTTGAAAATGTAACAATTTTCAAACTTTAAATTTTTATGCCCTAAAATCAGAGAGATATGTCACACAAATTTCTTAATAAATAACATTTCCCACATGTCTACTTTACATCAGCACAATTTTGGGAACAAAATTTTTTTTTGTTATGAAATTATAAGGGTTAAAAGTTGACCAGCGATTTCTCATTTTTACAACACCATTTTTTTTTAGGGACCACATCACATTTGAAGTCACTTTGAGGGGTCTATATGATAGCAAATACCCAAAAGTGACACCATTCTAAAAACTGCACCCCTCAAGGTGCTCAAAACCACATTCAAGAAGTTTATTAACCCTTTACGTGCTTCACAGGAACTGAAACAATGTGGAAGGAAAAAATTAACATTTAACTTTTTTTGCAAAAACTTTACTTCGGAACCAATTTTTTTTATTTTCACAACTGTTAAAAGAAAAAATGAACCACAAAATTTGTTGTGCAATTTCTCCTGAATAAGCCGATACCCCATATGTGGGGGT
>JARQOD010000002.1:241854867-241874055 GCA_033576555.1 Oophaga sylvatica | reverse complement strand
TTTTTTTGGGCTATTTTGGGCATTTTGCGGAAACCCAAAAATCGTAATTCTGACATTTCAATATTTTTTTCCCTTTTACAGTTTTCACACATCTGGTTAATTAATTTTATATTTAGATAAATCGGCCTTTTCTAAACACGTTGATACTAAATATTTGAGTTTTTTTCATGTCTATATTGTTAACTGTTAAAAAGGGGAATGATTAAATGTTTATATCTTTCTTATTTTTTTATACTTTCAAAATTTTATTTTCTTTATTTTACTTGAAGATGTGATCGTCTGTTCGCTTGTGCTATATACAGTAATACCGCAGTATTTGTTTTTTGCAACCCTCTCTTCTATGGTGCCACCAGGCTGGACTGCATAGAAAGATCACATGACAGGCATGGGACATTCAACTAGCCCCAGGGCATCTGCCCAAAACACATCGTTACCTGCAATTTTTTGTAGAGAAACCGATATCTCCCCAAACTACGTCTAAGACCAGATTGTGGTGGCTTAAAAGCCGCGGTCAGCAACGACAGTGGCTTTTAAGAGGTTTAACAGCAGCAATCAGTGGGCACATGATTGCTGCTGTTAAAGGCTGATGTCAGCTATATAATATAGCCAGCATCTGCCTTGTATGTAGCTTTGTTTCGGCTTGCTTCAATGTCCCTGACAGATATATGTAACTAAAATTTAATTCAGGCAATTCTTTACAAATCTACCCACAAACATTGACTCCTATTTAAACCTTTTGGGTTTTGTTTTTGAGGTCTAAATGCTTTGAGTTTTTGTATTGTGACTTTTAATGTCCTCATTGTTCAATTCTGTTTTTTTCACCTCTTTAGACTTTTGAGCAAAACAAGAAATTTTTATAAAAAGAAAAATTGTTCAGGTCATGTATTATTTTTTCTCAAATGCTAAACGCATTTGAAATGATTTAACAATATACATACAATTGTTTCCATTTATTATTTACAAATTTTCTTAGTGATACTTTTTAAAATAAACATACTTCATTTTTTTGCATCCTCTGATATGGAAATATCCATTACAGATTTTTGCATAAACGCTAAAAACCCCAAAATAAAGTTTTTCTCTTTTAAACTTTTGGGTCTATTTTCATCTCTAACGGCTTTTCTGTGCATTCAGCTTCACAGAGCAAAATGGGCAGTCTATAATCTTTTTAAAAACTATATTTTACAATAGCACTTGATTCTTCTAAGTGCTGCAGAATCCTCCCCACTCTCCTGTTTGCTCCTACTAGTTGAAGTCATGTCATTTTTGTGAGATATGTTGAACCAGGATGATAAATTGCAGGAGATATTTAAAAAAACTGACATAAGATTTGTTGCTAGGAAAGCCCCAACTCTACGCTCCATATTGTCTCCGAGTTTGTACAGTCACACTCAACCACATGTTCAGATACTTCACTTACACTGGAAAGGTTTTTCAAATGTGGTAACAATATAGGTTTATGTTGTAAACATGTACACAAATCTAAGACATTTTTCCTCTTCCACTACATGTAAATCATACAACATAAAACAGCTTTCTAAATTGCAACAGCAAGGCTGTCATTTACCTTATGGACTGCACAGTTTGCAATACGCAATATGTGGGTTCCACCATAGATGTTTGGAAAAAACGCATCCGTAGACACTTTTTCAGATGGGACAAGTACAGTACTATTGTGTTTAACATGTCAGCATCGTCAAAGCACTTTTCACTTGTACATGGAGGAGATTTATCATCTTTTAGATTGAAAGTAATAAAACATGTTCAAATATTCAGTTAGAGGAGGTGATCTTAGAAGAAAATTACTTAAGAGAGAGTTCTTTTGGATATTTGTCTTAAATACAAGACATCCATCAGGGTAAAAAATATGACATGATCTCATTTTTACAATATACATAATCCGTGGTATGTTTCGTTCTTGCATGTTGCTGCTTTTTTTGCCCCTGAATCGGGAACTATAATATATTCAATGTTTTTCTGTTTTGCACAATGATCTTTGTGAATTTATTTTTGCTGGTTTTAAGTCACTGTTCACACACTAATGTAGTATTTTAAACATTGCTGTTATCCATGTGGGTAATGGGTTAACATCTTCACAGGTGCCATTAGTTTGATGTTTCATCAAACCACCCACAAATTGAAACAATACAGCTGTGTAGCTTGGTACCTATTTCAGAGCAACCCATATCACAATGTGTGAACAACCATGAAATAAGGCTCTCTAGAGCTGAAATATGTTGGTTGTATCAACATTGACAAGAACACACCAACCATATTTTTATGGATTTGATTTTTCATTAAATTTTGGACGTTTATATTTCACTGCTTCCACCCTGGATTTTTTTTCTTCTTGCTTTGTTTTGTGTGTCTTGTTCACATTACACTTTTTGTTCCAGGCTTCATAGAGGAGGGAGGAAAGAGACAGACTAGGGATTAACGGGAGCATATGTGACGGACACTCGGGCCTCTCTACCATCAAGAGTACCACGGGGACAGGGATAGTTAGGATCCCAGTTAGTTACAGGGAAAAGTTTGAGGCCCCTCTCCCCTACCAAAGACCATCACAACATGACATTTTCACAGGCCCAAGCATTTTGTATCTTGATATGGATCCCATTGTAGTCATTGCCAAACAATTGCAGGGCCCTGCCGCTTGAAGTCTCAGATCTGAAATCTAGAGTTTCTCAGCAGGAGACTGTTGGATTTGGGCGGGCAGTCAGGCTGAACCGGAACCCAAGGTGTCCCTGCTGGATAAGTTTTCGAGGGGTATGGGATAAATTTATGTAGCAGCCTAAGGGGGGCACGCCTGTGTGGGGTCTGGCACATGTCGTCTCCCTGCAGCATAAGTAATCACTGCACAAAAGAATCGGAAAGCTGCAGTTATTTTCAACGGCTGGAAGAATTAACATCCACCTCCTCTCTTCACCCAGGTACAATCTCTGCTACAATCCCTGCTTGCTGTCATCTGATGTTTACCATTCTGCAACATTTCCTTTAATGGTACAATCTCTGCTACAATCCCTGCTTGCTGTCATCTGATGTTACCATTCTGCAACATTTCCTTTAACCCATAACGACCGCCGATACGCCTTTTAATGGCGGTCATTAAGGGTACTTAAACCACAGCGCCGTTAATTAACGGCCCTGTGGGAAAAAGCCTATAGCGCCCCCAGAGGCGCATTTTCTACGGGGTCTCGGCTACCGGGGGTAGCCGAGACCCCAGAGAACATGAAACCGGGTTGGTTTTTACCGACACCGATTTTGCGATCGCCGTTATTAACCCTATAACGGCGACCGCAACAAAAAAAAATGTTCCATTTCATTTCTCTGTCCTCTGATGTCCATCGGACATCAGAGGACAGAGAAAAAGGGTCCCCGGGACCCCCATGGTGGCCCCCCCGATCTCCTCCATGGTGGCCCCCGTGTCCTTCTGCCCTCCCCGGTGCCGCCGCCATTGAGAAAATGGCGGGCGCATGCTCAGTGCGCCCGCCGCTGTGCTGGGGGGGATGGGCAATTTTCTCTGGGGTCTCGGCTACCGGGGGTAGCCGAGACCCCCAGAGAACATGATCCGGTTGGTATTTACCGCCCCCGTGTCTCAATCGCTGTTATACTAAGTATAACGGCGACAGCAAAAAAAAAAAAAAAAAAAAAATGATTTCTCTCCCCTCTGATGTGATCGCACATCAGGGGAGAAAATGAGGGTCCCCAGGTCCCGATCGCCCCCCCTATACCTGCCGGTGTCCTCGGTCCTCCCGCAGGCCCCAGGATCCCGGCGTCTTCTTCCTGGAAAAAAAAATGGCGGGCGCATGCGCAGTGCGCCCGCCGTCTGCTTGGCGGCAGATTCAAAATTTTTTCATTCATTCCATAAAAGTGCATTTTGATCCTGTGATAAACTATCACAGTGATCAAAAAAAAAAAAAAAGTACTAACCCCCTCATTTATACCCCCTTATTTGGGGGAAATAAAAAAAAAAAATTATTTTATTTTCTTTTTCCTTGGGTTTGGGGTTGGGTTAAAATTAGGGTTAGGGTTTTAATTGGGTTGGGGCATTGGGTTGGGGGTTGCTTAGGGGTTTGGGTTTTTTAAATTTGGGTTGGGTTGGCGGGTTTAGCGTTATGGGTCCCCTTTGCCGACTGCTTCACCCGGGTAAACGCGGGGAAGCAGTCCTTAACGGCCATTTACCCCCATTTTAGGGGCACGCGGGGAAAACCGTAAACACAGCGTCGCCTCCATCATTCGTGACGGAACCTGGCGCGGGTGCACCCGGGTCCGCACTGCAGCGAGAGAATCTCGCTGATTTTCCTCTGCGCTGGGGTTTAGCAAAACCCATCGTTTTCTTCCTTACCGCCCTCAGCTATGTTTTGGGGGGGAAAATCAAAAGAACCTAGCCCTTTGGGGTTGGGGGTTTAATTAGGGTTAGAATTAGGGTTGGGTTAAATTGGGTTGGGTTTTTAAAAAGGGTTGGGGGTTACAATTTGAGTTGGGTTACAATTAAGGGGTTGGGTTACAATTGGGTTAATTTAGGGGTTTGGGTTTTTGGTTAGGTTAGGGTTGGGTTAGGGAGGGGTTGGGTTTGGGGGGGGGGGGGCTAGAATTTAGGGGTTTCCACTTTTTAGGCACATCAGGGGGGCCCAAACCGACGGGCGTTAAAAAAACAAATGGGCCCCTTCCGGCCCCGCCCTGGCCCAAACAGTGGTTTTACCCAACAATGGGGTTCAGCGTACCGGACAAATTCACTCCTTTTTGGGGTCTAATTTTCCTGTTCCCGGAAAAAAAAAAAGCGGGGTAAAAAAAAAATTTTTGGAAAAAAAGATTTTTTTTTTTTACGCTCGCTTAATCTTTTGTGAAAAACCCTTGGGGGGGAAAGTGTCACCCCCATCTAGATAAATTTCCTTAAGGGGACTGTTTTTTCCCAAAAAGGGGGGACTTGTGGGGGGTTTTTCCCCGTTTAAAAAGGGGGGGCTCCAAACACACGGGCGTTAAAAGCAAAAGGGCCCCCCCCTTTCCCATTTTCCGGCCCCCAAAAATGGTTCCCCCCAAAAATGGGGGACAGCGTACTAGGACAAAATTCACACCAAATTTGGGTTTTTAAATTTCCTGTTCCCCCTTTGGGAAAAAAAAATGTGGCTAAAAAAATCATTTTTTTTGGAAAAAAAATTTTTTTTTTTTCACGGGTCTGCTTTTTAAAAATTTTGTGAACACTGATGATTTTTTTATTTTTCATGCCGGGGGTTTTTAAAATTTGTAAAAAACCCCCGGGGGTTTTTAAAATTCCACCCAAAATCTGATAACCCTTGGGGTCAGTTTCCAAAATGGTGTCACTGCGGGGGGTTTTAGTTTTGGCACACAAGGGTCTGCAAAACAATAACCCCCCAGAACATTCCCAAAATCTGATTTCAAAAGGGGCCCTTCCCTTCCAATCATCCCAGCGCCCAAACTGGGTTTTTTACCCCCTATGGGGGGTTTGGTACCAGGAAAAATTTCAAAAAACTTTTGGGTCCCCCTTTCCCGTTACCCTTGGGAAATAAAAAAAAAGCGGGGCTAAAGTCATTTTTGAGAAAAAAAAAATTTTTTTTTTCACGGCTCTGTTTATAATTTTGGAAGACTTGGGGCAAAGTCCCCACACATCTAGATAATTTCCTTTAAAAGGGGCTAGTTTCCCAAAAAGGTTCATTTTTGGGGGGGGTTTTTCCCCCTGTTTAGGCGTTCAGGGCTCCAAAGCGACTGGGCCAATTAATTCCCCAATTTTTTTTAAAAATAAACGCCTCCTTTTCCCCCAAAACCCGCCCTGCGCCCAAACGTGGCCCCCCCCCAAATTTGGGGGATCCGTACCAGGACAAATTGGAAAAATTTTTTGGGGGCTAATTTCTCCGTTCCCCCGGGAAAAAAAAAATTGGGGACTAAACGACGGTTTGTGGTAAAAAAGATTTTTATTTTTATCCCCCGGGAGTTTTAAATTTTGAAGACTTGGGGGTTAAAAGGCTCACCACAATCATAAAGTTTTCCTTGGGGGGGTTTTTTCCAAAAGGTGTCAGGGGGGGGGTTTTCCCCCTTTTAACACTTGGGCCCCAAAAAAGCGACAGGGGACCACCAAATTTTGCGGAAAAAAACAAAAGGGGCTCCTTCCTTTCCAAGCTTGCCAGCCCCCCAAACGTGGTTTACCCCCAATATGGGGTATCACAGCCGGAAAAATTGACAAAAATTTGGGGTTTTTTCCCTGGGGAAAATAAAATTGGGGAACAACGTTTTTGGGGAAAAAAAATTGATTTTTTTTTTCAGGGTTCTATTTTATAAACTTCGGGAAACCCTTTGGTTCAAAGCTCCCAACATTAATAATTCCTTGGGGGTTGGGGAAATAAAAAAAAATAGGGGCTAAAAATCATTTTTGGGAAAAAAAATGTTTTTTTTTTCACGGCTTCGTTTTAAATTTCTTGAAGTTGGGGGTTCAAATGCTCACCCAATCTAGATAATTCCCCTTAGGGGGTCTTTTTTCTAAAAGGGGTATTGTGAGGGGTTTCCATTTTTGACACATAGGGCCTCTAAAACCAAGGCGTCCACCAATTCCCTTAAAAAAAGCAAATGTGCCCCTTTCCCCCTTCGACCTCTCCCGTGCCCCCAAAAAGGGTTTCCCCCCACATTGGGGTATCGGTTTTCGGGAAAATTGCCAAAAATTTTTTTGGGGTTCATTTTTTTTTTTAAAAGTTGTGAAAAAAAAAAAAATTTTCCCGAAGTAAAGTTTTTCAAAAAAATTAAATTTTAAATTTTTTCCTTCCCATTGCTTCTTCCGTAAAAACCAAAAAGGGTTTAAAAAAATTTTTAAAAAGTGGTTTTGGCCCCCTTGAGGGGGCATTTTTAAAAAGGTGTCTTTTTGGGTTTTCTATAAAAACCCCCAAAGTGCTTAAAAGGGAGGGGTCCCTAAAAAAAAATTTTTTTAAAAAAAAGAGAAATCGCGGGGCAATTTTTAAACCCTTTTATTTTAAAAAAAAAAAAATTTTTTCCCAAAATTGTGGGGATGTAAAGAAATGGGGTTTTTTATTAAAAATTTTGTCTTCTCTCGTTTTGGGGATAAAAATTTAAATTTAAAATTGTTAATTTTAAAAAATTTTAGCCTTTTTTCCTTTTTTCAAAAAAACAAAGTTTCAAAAAATTTTACCACAACGTAAGTAAATTGTCACGAAAAAAAAATCTCGACACTGGTTTTTAAGCTTCCCGGTTAAAATCTTTAAAAGGACAGGGCAAAATTTTAAAAAATTCCCTGCAAAAGCTGCAAAAGGGTCGTCCAAGGGGTTAATGGACAATTTGCACAATCCCCGTTGCTTCATCTGTGTTTTACCATTTTGCAACATTTTTTTAATGGTAATTTAAAGTGCCGCTGAATTTTTTAAACATTTTTGCTTTTACTCTCTTTGGTATTTCCTTTGGGGCGTAAAACAGAGAATGTTATTTTGGGGCAAGGTTCAGCAATGGGTTCCCCGTGCCTTTGAATTTTTAAACCCCCCCCGGGGCAGCCAGTTGCAATTTTCCCAAACATTTCCCCCAACCCCTCACCGTTCTACCATCCCTTTAAAAAAATTTTACAGTCAGGGGGGCCCGCGTGTGGGGCTGGTGCGTTTTTTTCCTTCACATAATTTCACGCACTAAAACGAGAATTTCAGTTATTCAACGGGTTAAACATGGGGGAGTGGACCCCCCCTAGTTCTTACTTTTTTGATGCTTGGGGTACCCTTTTTATTACTTAAATTTTCTTTTTTTTCCCTCCTACCCTTCCCTTTTTTATATGCCCAAGTGTCCGTTATCCCACCCCCTTGCACCCCCAAAACCCCCCACCCCTAACCAAAAACCCTTTCCCCTTTTCCCCTTACCCCCCCACCCGACCCCCTCTGTGTGTCCTCAAACCCAAATCTTCCCCCAAAAAAAATTTAAAAAAAGCCCCCAATCTCCCCCCACCCGCCCTCCCCTCTCTGTTTCCTCACTTTGGGGGGACTATCTCCCCAAACCTGGCCCCCATAGCCATACCCCCCATTTCTACCCTTCCCACTGCTCCCTGCGCGCTGCGTTACAGAAGCCTCCCTTACCCCCACTTTCTTGCCCGGCAACAGACTGGTGGAGGATGGGGATACCCTTTCTTCTAACTGCACCTTTAACCCTCCCCCCTCTTCCCTCCCAATCCCCCCCTTTTTTTGAAGTCCACTCTGTCTGCATCTCCCTTCCTAAACCCTCTAAGGGGCCCATCATTACGCCCTCCCCCCCGACACTGCCTTTTCATTGACCAATCCTTACCTGGCTTCTTCACTTTTTTTTCCCTGACATCCCCATACATCATGGTGACTTCATATCCCCACTGTCCCCTTCATCACACCCCCAACCCCCGCCCTTTACTTCACCCTTTTGGACTAATCAGGGTTCTCCCCCAGTCACCCAACAGAGGGACAAAAATTAGACCGGTCTTCACCTGCCTCTGCTCTCTATCTAATTTTTAACACCCTCCTCCCCCTCTACCACCACCATCTACTCACTTTCTCTCCCTGCCCCTCCTCCCCTGCCCACCCATTCCAAAACATGCGCACCCCCGCAGAACCCCCGCAAACCTAAAACCTACACACTTCTGACTCTATTCTACCACGGGTCAACCCTCACTCCACGAACAGACGTCCCACTGATTCCAACCACTCTCGCATCAGCCTTGAATTGGTTCCCCCTCTCGTCTGGCAAGCGATTACCAACAAAAACCCCTGGCCAAATAAACCACAAAAAACCCCCAGCAAGTGTCCGGGGATTGCAGAGCACTTAGAAAAAACAAATTCGCAAGACACTTCAGCACAAACAGGCAACTTTCGTTTTAAAACTGTCCTCACCTCTGCTAAACGGGCCTTTTTCCCAACCCCCCGTATTTTCCCTTTATCCACAACCCCCAACATTTTTATTAAAAAATTTTTAAATTTCCCCCTTTGCCCACCACTTCCCATTCCAACCCCCTCATCTCTGCGAAGACTTGCCACACACTTCAAAAAAAGATTGCCCAAACAAAGGGAAACTTCATTGTTCAACAAACCCCACCCTTTGTCTACCAGACCCAATGACCAAACCCCATAACCTCCCCTCCAACATCACTGAAGGGAGATTATTTGTCTCCTTTCCCAAATCGCACCTCAAACCTGTGCATTGAACCTCCCTCCCCCTCCCCACCCCTCCCCCAAACCCCACCACCTATTTTTCTCATCCTAACCCCCAAATCTTTAACCTTCACTAACTTCTGGTACCTTCTCTTCGCCTTTAAAAAATCCACAATAATGCCTATCCTTAAAAAAGCCAACCCCCAACCAAACCCTATGTCCGCTATTGCCCAAACCTGCTCCCCTTCCTTCAAACTCCTGGGCAGCCGCCATGCTGAATTTCCTCCCACCTCTTATCTAAACTTGCCTTTGATAAAACCAAAAACTGGGTTTTTCCGCCCCACTCCACGGGGACACCTTGACCAAAAACAACGACCTACTTACGCCAAAAACTAACAGACAATAAACCCATATCCCCCCTTTTAGACTGTCCTCGCTTTTACTGTTACCCTACCTCCTACTACAACCTCTCCTCCTTTTGGGATCAAAGACCTCGCCCTATCCTGGACCTCCTCAACCTTTCCCAATGCCCATCAGCGTCTCCCACTTCCCCCCTACCTCCATCCCCCCTCTCTCTGTTGGAGTCCCCCCAAACTCGTCTAGGACCCCAACCCTTTTCCTGGGGCAAATCAAAAGTCCCATGATCCATACCCCCCTTTATGCTGATAACCAGACTACCTCTCTGGTCCAGACGTCACCCTCTGCTGTCCAAAAACCGGGTGCTATCGCCTATCCTCCCTTTTTCTCCTTGGACCCTCAAAATCAGTGGGACAAATTGAAACCTCATCTTTCCTCATTACGATCTTCCTTACCAAAACCTACTATCACAATTAACGACAACATTTTTCCCCCCATACCAGAAGTCGCGCCTCGGTAACCCTTGCTCTGCCCTTTCCTTCAAAAGGCCATCTAAACTCTTTCCACCTCCTGTCGCCCCAGCTCAAAAATATTTCCCGAACTGTCCTTCCCACAATCATTCTAAAATGCTTGTGCAGCCCCCATCTTCTCCCCTGTGCAAATCCTTCCTGGCTCCATTTTCCTCAGTGTATCCAGTTCAAAATTTTAATACTGACCCACAAAGCCATCCTAAACCCGTCTCTTTCCCTTTTTTCGAACTAATCTCCCAATACCTTTCCCCCACGTAACTCCGGCCCCCAAACCCCTTTTCCCTTCCCCCACTAATCTCCCGGGCCCCCAAAGCCCCCCTTCCCCTCCACACTTATTTTCTCCTCACCCAAACCCCTGCAAATTCTCCCCAATATCCCCATCCTCTGGAATTTTTTGCCCCAAAAACTTCGACTATCAACCCAAAATTGGATCCTTCAATGGAACCCCGAAAACCCCCTCTTCAGGAAACTTAACCCCTGCAATGGCCCACTACCTCCTCACATAACATTTGGGGTTTTAAATCTCCTCCCATTGTATCCAGTTTTTTTTTTCCCCCAAGAATGGGTATTGGGATAAAAACTGAGAAAATAACCTTTTTCTTTGGTTTTTGGGGGGGGAGAGCCAATTGGTGGTTTCGGTTTTTCTTGGGACCTTGATCTTTCTTGTATCCTGTGAAGCCCGCCCTATACTTGCAATTAACTTTGCGCCTCCCAGTCGGAAATTTTACCCAAAAAGCAGATGTGAACCGCACATAGGGCCTTCAAGGGATCATTTTCTTTTATATCTTGGAAAGTCTCCCTCCCCCATTGCGGGTCACATAATTTTGGTCCCAGACTGGCGGGCCAGAGGATTATTAACCCGGGCATTTTTGCAAAAAAATTGCCTAAGTGACTATCCTAGTGTTCTACTAAAATCATTCCATTTTTCCTGTCTTTTGAGGAAAGCTGAAAGGGGGAAAAAAAACCCCTCCCAAGTGTATGATGCCTGGAAAAGAAATTAAGCAGATATTTTGTCTCTTTTTCCCTGGGGGGGATCTGCATGCTTGCCCCTATTTTGCAAGAAGGGGTTCATCTCCGCAGCTGTTCAAAAACGAGGGGGGAGAAGCCGGGGGGCCACCCTGTGGCCCTTCGGGAAATGTTGGCCTTCAAAGATTGGTCTGATGGTCACCAAATAAAATGACCTTTAACCTCCTTTCTGTCATTTTTGGTGGGCCAGGTTTTTAAGGAGTAGTTACTTTTTGTTTCTGTTTTTTTGTGCATGTTCCAAGACCCCATATACACATCCATTGGGCCTTTTGCCATTGCAATTCCCCACCGACCAGGACTCATTTTTCCATGGATCTTCCTTCGTCCCCTGGTAAAACTGTTTTTTAGTTGTGGGAATAGTTTTAGAAATGGGGCCTTTTTGCTTTACCCGCTCTCCAAAACGGCTCAGATGTTTATCACTGAGTTTGAACTTCTCGGGGTTCCTTCCAATGTGGGGTCAACCGGGGAACCCAATTTTTTATCAATTTTGGAGTGCGTTTTTTGCGGTTTGGGATGCTCTATCCTTTTTCTGCATTCCCCCCTCAAACTCAGGGCCGGGGTCAGCACCCGGCACACCCGGCAAGTCCCGGGGCCCCTGAGCGGGGGGGGGGCCCATCGCATTGCCCCCCCCCCCCCTTTGGGGAGGAGAGCGGTCACGCCCCCACGGGGCCCCCCCCCGCTTGCTCAGGGCCCCGGCACCGGGCACAATATTTTCCTCCCCCGTGCCTCCACTCCCGCAGCTCCGGCTCCAGGGGCCCCGGCGTTTCCCTCACAGCAGGCCTGAATGCGTAATCATTCAGGCCCCGCTGTGGCAAAGGGGCCGGACGTGGACAGGTAGACTTTGGTTGTATGTCTCGTGGTGTCTGTGTGTATGTAGTGCGGGGCTTTGTGTGGTGGGGTGGTGGTGTATAAGTATGTGAGAGAGTGCTTGTGTCTGTCTGTGTGTGTGATGGGGGAGCATTGCGAAAAGGGGGGGCATTGATGATGATGATGGGGGAAGAATAAATGGGCAGGCTTTTTGATAAGGGGAGCATTGAGATGATGATGATGGGGAGAAGATGAAAGGGCAGGCTTACTGTAATGGGGGGGGCTTTGGTGTGATGGGGAGAAGTGTGAAAAGGGGCGGCTTGCGATAAGGGGGGCATTATGAGATGAGGGGAGAAATGATAATGAGCAGCTTGCGATAAGGGGAGGCTTGGGTGATGAGGGGGAAAAAGATATGAAAGGGGCAGGCATGGTTGGGGGAAAGATGATGATGGGAGGCTTTGAGAGATGGGGGGGGAATGATGATGGGGGGCATGCTGATAAGGGGACATTATGAGATGGGGAAAGATGATGAAAGGGCGGGCTTTGATGATAAGGGGCAGGCTTGATGAGGGGAGAAGATGATAGGGGGCGGGCATTGATGATGATGGGGGGGAGAAAAGATTGGGCAGGCATTGATGTAATGGGGGGCCATGTATGATGGGGAGCAATGATAGAAAATGGGGAGTTTTTTCCACAGCCCCCTTTCCTGACCCTGTAACAGTCAGAACGCAGTAACCAGAAGAGCTCCAAATTTTTTGTAGGAGCTTATATGGGGACCATATCCGTAGGGAGCTTTTAAATGGGGACCAGTATCCTGTAGGGAGCATTTATTGGGTCCAGTATCCTTATGGAGCTTTAAATTTTGGGTCCGTATTCTGTAGGGGAAGTTAATGGGGGTGACATCCGCATGGGGTTTTATGGCGATGAGGGGGAGACTGGGGTCCCCTAAATTGTAGGAGGACTGTACTGCCAGTCGTACTGTGCGCGTGGATTTTGGCGTTTTTGAGCTTTTGTACAATTTACAATAGTATCACTCATTTTATGAAAGAAGAAATATTTGGCTTGTACTGTACCCACTTTTTCCTGGTTTGGGTGCACATGAATGGGGTCGTGTTAAAGGGGCCCATGGGGCTCTTTCCCCGGGGGGCCCATAAAAACTGGGCCGGCCCGCTCAAACTAAGGCCAGACTAAAGCAAAAACCAAATTTTGGGACTTACCTCAGATTTTTGTGTTAAAAACCCAGGAGGAGGTTTTCTTTTCCCCACGACTTATTTTCATTAAAAAATCATTTGTGGACCACTGGTAAGTCACCAATTTGGTGCATTTTTTTCCCATCCCAATTCTGTACCTTAAGTAAAATGATTTTTTGGGGGGTTACTGACAGGAAAAATTGTCTTCTTCACTTCATCTGTGGGGAAGGGGGTTCAAAATTTTTTAAAGATCAGGGGGGACAAAAAAAAATATGGCGAAAAAAATGAGTCGGGTCGGGCCCGGGGGGGGAAAAAATTTATGGGGGGATCCCAAAAAAATTTTAAACAAAAATTTCCTTCTTGAAATTGGGGCAAGGTTTTTTTCCTTAAAAGGGGCCCCCCAAAATTCAATCCTGTAACTTTTCATCTAAGCTTCTGACGACCCAAATCCAAATGTTTTTCACGGGTCTTTGCTAAAAAAAAATTGTTGAAAACCTGGGAAACCTCATTTTTCCACCACAACCGCTTATTGCTGATGGCAAATTAAAATTTCAGGTATGAAAATAATCGTTTTCCTTAGGTTCCCAATCTGCACATACTGATACTTAAAAAGAATAGGTCTGGAGGAAGGACGTGGGGCCGGCATCTGAGGTAAATCGGGTGGGTTTATACGTCATTTTTTTGGGCCCTTCCGGGTAACCCTGTCCCTGAGGTCCGGGCCCCCCCGGCAAAGGGGGGGGCTACTGTATGATTTGTCACCCCAACCTCAAGATCTAGGGGATCTAGGGTAGCGACACTGGGAAACTGTGTAACGTGTTTTGTATCCATGTTAAATAAGGTTTTTTTTTGGTATGAAGGTTAAGCCCCTTTCTATGCTGGCAATAGATTAGTTTTTTTTTTGGGTCAGATAGATGCAGCTCATTCCCTGCTTCTTATTTGGTTGTTAACTCTTTCTATAAAACCTCCAGACCCCCTCTGTCTTCCATGAAAACTTGCTTTTTTGGCCCTTAATGCTGTGCTGAAAAGGAGTTCATTGTTGCATTTGGAGTTTCACTTTCCGGTGGTGGCTTATCAAAGGGTTTTTTTGAGAAAAGGTTATTGTGAGGTGTTCTGTTGAGTGTGTGGTTATTCCTGCCCCTTTTTTTTCCTGTTTAGTTTATGCCCCCCTTTCCCCCATTCTCCTCTCTATTGTTGGTTGGTTCTTTGTATGTAAGGGGTTTTCTGTTATAACTGTTTTGTTTTGTGTTTTCTTCACATTACTTTTTCTGTACCGGGTCCATTGGGGGAGGGGCAAAAACTGGGAAACAGGACTAGTGGGGGAAACCCCTTAAAGACCCCGGGGGACGGGGGATGTTAGGATCACAGATCAAAACTTTTTGGGGCGCACATTTATGAGATGTTTTTCATAAAGGGGGCGGGGAAAATGTCTGAGTTGAGGGAAGAGGTATGCAAAAAACACGTTTTCTTGAGAAAAACTTTTTTTCATTTGTAAAATTTTTGGACTGCAAAAGGGGTCACCTTCCAACAGACAATGCCCAAAGATTGAAAAAGAAACCCGAGTGTTTCAGGAAAAATTGAAATTTTTTGGATTATCTATAAAAGCTCAGACCTTAATTAAATTGAAAATCTGTATCAGACGGGAAGTTGCTTTTTTCATCAGAGGAAAACCCTTTTAAAGTGAATAAAAAAAAAAAAAACCAAATGTTTACAATTTTAGGTATGTTCTTTCATGAAATAAAGAGATGAAAAATGGGAAAATGATGTAAGCACAAGTTCCCCACAGGGCCCTTAAAAAACAAAACCAATAAAAAAACATACCATCAGTAAACAAAAAACCGCAAAAGGCATAAAATAACACAGGTCTTAGAATATAATTTGATTAAAAAAAAAAGCAAAAGTCATCCCACCACACCATGGTGACCCATCAGGAGGTCCAACCTCTAATTTTTAAAATCATACCATTTGTCAAGTGACTTACAGTGGAAAGGGGGAGAGAAGGACTGAAACCCCGGAGGGGACAAGTACCACAGAAACTGCTTAAATCCCAAAGGAATAAAGGGCGCAAACAATAAAAAAAATTTAATAAAATGTTAATGTATTAAATTTTAATCCCCTACATAAATTTTCATGAATACCTTTTTTTAAATATTTACTGCGGGGAATTTTTTTTTTATGTTTTTTATCTTTTTTTACATACTGGCCAACCCCAAAAAAAACTATAAAATTCCGGGTTGTGAGGTGCAAAGCAAGAAAAACTAAAGGGGTTTATACTTTTGCAAGCCTTTCCCTTTTTTTTCCCCCTCTATTTACAGCTCCTTTCCGGGTACATTGTTTTTTTACTTAACACACACAGTCTTTACTTTTAAATACTTCCTTGATGGTTTTTGCAATATAATAAAGGGGGCTCAAAAAACTTTTCGGACATCTTTCAATACTGAGATGCCTCCAGTAAAACGTCAGCTTGCGGGAATGAGTCAGCTGGGGGGAACCCTGCTTTCCCAAAAGTAATGGAAATCCCTTTAAAACTTCACAAAAAAACATTTTTAATATAAATTTTCAGTGATATGAAAAGGTTAAGCTTGGAATATTGCACAACCACAAATTTACTTGAAACCAAAACAATGGAAAACAGTATTCAGAGAATGGCAATCCATTTTAATGGGATTTCACCAGGTTTTTTTTAAAAGGACCATGAAGTAGGGGGAAAAAGAGGTGATTGCTGCATTTTTGTAAAATCACTGCTTTATCTGCTGCAGAACTTTTCTGAAGGTTTCGCCCTGCAATAATCCCCCGCCATAACAGATTGGAATTTCTGTGACAAACTTCATAGCCGGAAAAACCCGACAACATTACCGTTTTATAATATTAAAGACTTCGTTACAGCAGGGGTTTTTTAAAATTCTCTAGGAAAAATTTCCTGCTAAGAAAACAGTGATGTATCAAAACTACAGCAAAGTATCCATAAAAGATGGAAAACAAGTATCTCCTCTACATAGCTGCCTTTAAGGGTTGCCACACTAACAATACCCCCTAAGGGGTCGCTAAAAAACCACTTTTTAGCGATCCCGTTAGCATTTTTTTCATGCGGCACTGCCACACGACTTCCTGCTGTGATCTCGCTGGCGGGGAAAATTCGCCCCCGGACCCTATTTTATCGTCGGCGCTCCCGCGGGTAAGTTATATCGCATTTGGGGGCACTTTTTTTAGCATTTGCGGTACTTTTGTACCCTAAATCTTTTTAAGAAATCGCTAAGGCATAGGTCTTAAACTTATCGCTAATTTGGCCGCACTTACGAATAAAAAACAATCCCGCTACGTCTCATTAATGCGTCTTATCGTGACGCAGGGGGATTTTTTTTGTGGGCATGATGGAAAAATTTGGTGAAAGATTCCTTTTAAGGATAACCTAGTGAACTGGCCAAGAATTATTGCTGCTTTCTGGGCTCTTTTCCGGGCTTATGAAGAGTATCAGGAATCTGTAACCCCTCTTTTAGCCCAAAAGGGGTTGGGAACAAAAGTTTTTCTGATGAAAAAACCTTTATTCATTTGGTAGATTCCCAAAACTTATCACTTTTTGGCTGAAAAAGCTTTTAAAAATTTTTTTTTGATGTTTTTTTTTTTTTGGTAATTAATTGATTATGATGATGAGGTGCACTTTCACATGTTAAAATGCAAAAATTGACCGTCACCATATGCCTTTAAATTTTGACCCCTTGTATTTTTCCGTGTTCCCTGAGACGCACAACAAAAGACATGAAAGTATTAAGTCTTTTAATCATTGAATAAATTTTTTCTTCCCAGCATTTTTCAAATACCTTGCTGAGGGCGGGGGGAAAAAATTTTACTTTTGGAAATTTTCTGAACTACCAAATTTATTGTGTATTACTTCAAAAAAATACGGGGGACTAAAATTGGCCATACTTTCGAGTATTGAATTGAAGTAGTAGTCACAATAAAACACACAACTCAAAAAAAAGAAATAATTAATTTTCAAAAAAACCCGTTCGGGTTTAACCCCCGGGGGCTACACAGCATCTTTCCTGTTTGAATCGAAGTACAGGACCTTGTACCCTTTTTCCCTTACCCCTGCAAATTTTGGGAGGATGCTCTCCCCAGAAAAGATAAAACTTCTACTTTTGAAATCCTTTTTTATTCAAGTTTGGGGGGGAAAGCTGAAGGGGAAAGGGGCATATGATAGCTTCTCCCATAATATTTTTTTTTTTTTTTTGCTTTTTTTAAAAAACAGAAAAAACATTTTTTTCTTCATTTTATTATTATTTTAATAAACAACAAAAATCAATTGCATTTATATGCAAAGAGATGGACCCACCCAGTGGTGTCCCCCAAATAAAACCCAAATACCTACTACAAATAACATACAGGGGAACGACACGAGACAGGTTCAAAAAAATAAAATGTATACTTTTTATTGATCACTACAAAAAAAAAGCTTGGTAAAAAATATATAAAGAAAATAGCATTCAGGAATACACAAAATGATAAAGTCTAAATATAATCAATAGTATTGCAATATTCTTTTGGCCCCCACACATCATGGGGAATATTATTAGCACCAAAAAAAAGTATCGAGTCAGGCTCCCAAAGAGTTTTAAGGGGCAATGCGCCTGATACCATCAAATGTACAATACTTTGCATACAAAAGCGTCCATAGCAAAAAGTCAAAAGTCCATCTATGCAACACAGCATTGACCCGTATTCACAAAAACAAATTGGCAAAGAAAAATTGCCAGCCCACGTTGTTTTACAAAAAAAAAGTGAATATGCAAAGTGACAACAACAAGCCCCCTGGGTTGAACCCAAAATTTGGGGGATGTACTTGTAAATGAATACATAAATCCCACGAGGGAGAAATTTTTCCCAAACTTTTGGGAAGGGCCAACCCCTAACCAGGAACTTAATCCCCCAAATTAATTCATTTACTAGGGACTACCCCAAAAAGGGGTTTATCCGGGACTGTTGCCCCGCACTTTGCACTAGGGACTTTTTGTGTGTACTACTAACGCTGGGCAGTGCTTTTTTATCTGCCAAATTGTTGTTGTGAAAGGGGTAAATGCTGTGTTGTAACGATGTACTTATGACATTTGTATGGACAGCATTGATGCAAAGTATATGACATTTACGGGTATGCAGCAGCATTACCCTTATAACTCATTGGACCCTGCCCAAAATAAACAAAAAAAAATAGCAGCTGACGACCCTGCTGCAAACCGTTAAAACCCTTTCAAAAACTTTCTGGAGCAATTTTGCTTCATGTAATTGCGTCACCAAATCCCGGGGCTCGGGGAAAATTATACAATGTGTGATATTTGCCACCGGGGATTAGCTCGTGGTCATGGGCATATAGCATTTCTTTCATGAAAAAACAAAAAAACCCACAGGAAACCTGAGGCATGGCATTGAAACAGCAAAAAAGATAAAGGAAATTTGTAAGAAAAACCCCCTTAAAACCATTTTATAGGCATATAGGTCATAGGAACGAAAAAAGATACATGAATCTGCTTAAGTCTTTTCTAGAATATCAATCGGGCTACGAAAAGGACACTGAGCGCATGGGGAAACTTTTTCCAGGGGTTGTATTAAAAAAGAACGGGTTTACCAGCATGAAACATGTAAGTGTTTGTTTTTATTTGTAACAGCTGTTTTTTTCTCCCGACCTCATTGCAAAGCGTGTGTGATTTATAACTGCAATTGGGCCCCTTTCAGCTTTAGCTTCCAGCTCACAGGCGACAGGGTTGTAAATTTGTTACAACAGCAGACCCAGGAGCTGCAAAATAATTGCAAGAAACAAAGTTCATTCTATTTTTATTTAAGAAACATGAACATAGAATCAAGAATGGTAGAATTGGAAGGGGCCTCCGGGGCCCTCTGGGCCAAACCTCGCTCAAAGCAGGTTTACTAAAACATCCCGAAGATGTCGTCCAGCCCCTTTGAAACTTCCCTTTGAAAGGGGAAAACACCACCCCTTTGGCAAACCGTTTCCCCTCACTGATCCCCTAATGTCAAAAAGTTTTTTTTTTTAAAATCTAATCTGTGTTTTTCTTCCATTATTTTTTCCCCTTTTTCTAGTCTTTCCTTTTGGAAAACAATCTCTTTAATAGGAGTAATGTTTTTTTTTTTTTAATACATATTTTTTCATTCAGTTTA
>JARQOD010000002.1:241658036-241854767 GCA_033576555.1 Oophaga sylvatica | reverse complement strand
TTCTACTTTGGTTTCATCAGACCATATGACATTCTCCAAATATTCTTCTGGATAATCCAAATGCTCTCTAGCAAACTTCAGACGGGCCCGGACATGTACTGGCTTAAGCAGGGGCACGTCTGGCACTGCAGGATCTGAGTCCCTGGCGGTGTAGTGTGTTACTGATGGTAGCCTTTGTTATGGTGTTCCCAGCTCTATATAGTTCATTCACTAGGTCCCCCCCTGTGTGGTTCTGGGATTTTTTGCTCTTCTTGTGATCATTTTGACCTCACTGGGTGAGATCTTGCGTGGAGCCCCAGATCGAGGGAGATTATCAGTGGTCTTGTGTGTCTTCTTGTATGTCATGGAAACAACAAAAAATCTCACTGTTGCCCTGATCCAGTCCCGCCTGGACTACTGTAACGCTCTATTAACTGGCCTCACTCTTACTCGACTTTCCCCTCTCCAGTCTATCCTTAATGCAGCAGCCAGGGTCGCCCATCTAGCTAATCGGTTAAGGTTGAGATTAGGGTTAAGGGTGTGTTGGGGTTAGGGTTGGAGTTAGAATTGGGGGGTTGCAATGTTTAGGTACATCAGGGGGTCTCCAAATGTGACATGGCGCCACCATTGATTCCAGCCGATTTTGCTTTCAAAAAGCCAAATGGTGCTCACTACCTTCTGAGCCCTGCCATGAACCCAAAGTGGTTTTCCCCACATATGGGGTATCGGCGTACTCAGGAGAAATTGCACAACAAATTTTGTGGTCCATTTTCATCTGATACCCTTTTGAAAATAAAAAAAATTGGTTCCAAAGTAATTTTTTGGTGAAAAAAGTAAAATGTTCAGTATTTTCTTCCACATTGCTTTAGTTCTCGTGAAGCACCTGAAGGGTTAATAAACTTCATGAATGTGGTTTTGGCACCTTGATGGGTGCAGTTTTTAGAATGATGTCACTTTTGTGTATTTTCTGTTATATTGATCCCCAAAACTCACTTCAAATGTGACATGGCCCCTAAAAAAATGGTTTTGCAAATTTTGCCGGAAAAATAAGAACTTGCTGGTCATCTTTTAACCCTTAAATGGAGAAACTACAGGTATTGGAAAATGGTGCCATTTTTTCAAACTAATTTGGGATTTTTTTTCCACTTAAATAGAAAAGAACCTATATACAGTAGTATGTTTGGTGTCTGTGACCTCGTAATGACCTGGATAATGGCAGGTCAGTTGTAGCATTTAGCAAACGTGGTATTAAAAAAAAAACAACAGTGAAATTGCAATTTTTTTTGCATTTTCACCTGCTTGGAATTTTTTTCCCATTTTGCAGTACATGATATGTTAAAACCAGTGATGTCGTTCAAAAAATAAAAAAGTTATGGCTCTGGGGAGAAGGAGAGCAATAAAACGGAAATTCAAAAACCAAAATACCCTGTTCATTAAGGGGTTAATATATTGATCTAATTTTGGAAAGAAAAAAATGTCTATCATTGTTATTAATACAGCAGAATATTACAGCAGTTCTTGATTTTTTCTTTCCAATCCGCAGCTGAACTGTACTTCACTAGAAATGTAAATGATAATAAGTCGCCTGAAGAAAAAAAATAAACTCATTTACAACACTCTAATGAGAATTCCTTTATTTATAGGTATGTCTCCCAGGCATTCACACCAGTGGAATCTATTCTTAATTATCACTGGCAGTAAAACGGTCCATGAGACCATCACAGTCCCATGATGCAAAATGTACCTGCTGCTAGCAATTCTAGATAAAGGTGTGTGTTTACCTCACTATTGCACAGCAATTATTTGTTTCCTTTCACTAGATGAAGAGGCTTCAATTTGTAATGTATAAGACTAGCAATTAATCCAATATTTTGTTTTCCAGTTGTGGCAGAACATTCATTTCAGGAAAGAGTTAGAGTAAGGAAGGCCTATCTATATCTGTAAATGAATGATATCATTATTTTGGGAAATGAAAGTTTAAGCTCTGTAAAACATACAATCCCACTGAGATCTCAGCAGAGGAACTTGTACGTGCAGGTGTTTAATGTGATAAGGTACGCTGCCATTTATCTGTGTACTTGCAGACAAATATTAACATAGGCATGAATTAAGCTTTTAATCCCTTTATTATGAATTGAATATCTTTATTTTAACAAACATCAACAATGCACAATATTGTATTTCAAACTATTCATTATGATTCCCCACAGTGTACCATTACATGATACACCATAATACATGTGTTAATATAATGCTAGACATCTGCTTCACGTTACCTAGTATATATTTCTTTTTTAGACAGTTTGCATATTGAGGATGCTTCATGAGCTATTCAATTCTTCATTAACTACTACGAATAGAGGCAGTGGCATGTTGTTTTCAGGAAGATATGGCAATCATACATATTAACTAATTCATAACAATTTATTTGGTGAAAAAATGACTAGGTACAGCTTTGTGAAATAATGGGTATAGTTGAAACAATGTTCTAAGCAAAGGGCTGTTTGAATCACTTTTTTCTGAGAATGATGTGTGACAAATGAGTGTTACTGATTTTTTTCTTCTATAAAATTAATGAAAATGGGCTGAATTCAAGGTTTTTGCAACTGTACGAGTTTTCTGACTTGTGATATAACACTTAATATTCCTTTTTTTCCCCAAACCAGTAAAAAAAATATAAACAACCGATTATTATTTCTGCAAAATTTCAATCCATATGCAAGTCAAGTTCTTGTATCCCAAAAGTTGTAGAAAATATGTATTTTTACTACATCTTAGCAGTTATGTGAGTAGTAATTGTTTTTCCACATCTGAAAAGACCCCAAACCCCAATAACGAATATTCAATTTGCAGCATATAACTTTGTTACAAATCAAATTTCCCAGGAAAATCCGCTAAATTTGTAGATTTCAAATTTTGCCAGATCCACTCATTAATATTAGTAATAAATTAACACTTACCATATGTGTAATTTACACAGTGGCATTATTTTTAAAATCTTAACTATCATTTTAATTTTTATTTAAAAAATAATAGTTCATATGAAAATAAGAAACTCTGTAATATATCTTATCAGAGAAATCTGCTTCTTTCTCCTCCAGAAACTGATCATTCATTTTCAAAATTCTCACTTCACGTGTAAAATCTGTCTTCAATGTATTGATATAGAAGATGATAGTTAGTGCTCAAAAAGTTCTATGCAAATGAAAGGAGGGACGAAGAGAGAGGAGATCTGCCTTTATATTCTCCTCCTCCACTTCTCCAAATAAAATTGTACAATCAGCAACTGCCGTCTCCTATCTCGTAATGGGAAAGCCTGACTTCACGGAATACAGATTTTACCTGTGAATTGAGAATTTGGAAAATGAATGATCAGTTCAGGAGGAGAAAGAAGTAGATTTGTCTGATAAGATATATTAACGTGTCTTATTTTCATGTGTACTCTTAATTTAAGAAACACAAATTAAAACAAGACTTTTTAAACATTTTTTATTAGAATGCTAGAAGACTTGGAAATTTAGAAGCAAGTTTTTAGATTTTCAAGATGTTCAAAGTGTATTTTCTATACAAATTCAGTTTTCAAAAGCATATATTTACAAAACACCCTCAGAGTATTCAAAACCATTCTCAGGAAGTTTGTTAATCATTCAGGTGAAGTACAGAAATGAAAAAAAAATTCTTAATTAAAATTAAGTTTCAGCGCTAATATTTTATTTTTTCATTTTAACAAGGCATAATTGAAGAAAAAGCTCCACAAAATTGTGAGATGCCCCACGATATTTAATCAGGAACTGCTATTTGGAAACATGGGAAAAATTAAAAAATACACTCCTTAACATTGATACTGCAACACCAAGAAGGAAATATTATTAAATTATAAAAAACACAGAAACGATAGACATGTTAATGATATGCAAATGATGAGAAAATGAAAACAAAATGAAAAAAAAATCTTAATTTATTCACTTTTGACTATGAGTACCCCATCTTGGCATGCTATCAATTAGGTTACTAATAATGGTCTGAGGAATGTTGGGCCACACTGAATGCATTTGGACATGCAAATCATCAAGATCCACTGCATGCAGATTCCCTTGCAATTGCTGACCAATGATGTGAGAGTCCTCAGTGGTTGATACCTTTTAATGGCTAACTGAAAAGATGGTAACAAATTGCAAGCTTTCGAGACTACTAAGGTCTCTTCATCAGGCAAGGACTAATACAAAATCTGAAGAATCACATATTTATACACAACACAGCACAGAAACAATGCAATGGGTAAGACAAGTGACGTGAAGCAGAATAGTCATTATGGCAGAGGGATGAGCATAAATATTGGAATAGTTCATAGATAAGGAGTGTGAAAGTTTTATTGCCCTCTGATTGGGGTCTGGTAACGTTTTGTGATGTTCTCACAGGGTCTTTGGAGTAAATTCCTTAATTGATGTAAAACGTCATAAATCCGTGTGACAGGTTCATTCCAGCATTAAGAGTGTCAAAGGTCACCATCAATTTGTATTCGCAAACTCTTCTGTGTCTCTGAGATGTGAAACTACTTTTCAGTATAAGTAATTTCATATCCAACATGCTACGATCAGGGGAACAAAAATGTTTTGCCACTGGTAGATCCATTCTTTTTTCTCTTTAATAAGAGGACTCTCACTTTAATAAGAGAAAAAAGAATGGATCTACCTGTGGCAAAACATTTTTGTTCCCCTGATCATAGCATGTTGGATATGAAATTGCTTATACTGAAAGGTAGTTTCACATCTCAGAGACACAGAAGAGTTTGCAATACAAATTGATGGTGACCTTTGACACTCTTAATGCTGGAATGAACCTGTCACACGGATTTATGACGTTTTACATCAATTAAGGATTTTACTCCAAAGACCCTGTGAGAACATCACAAAACATTACCAGACCCCAATCAGAGGGCAATAAAACTTTCACACTCCTTATCTATGAACTGTTCCAATATTTATGCTCATCCCTCTGCCATAATGACTATTCTGCTTCACGTCACTTGTCTTACCCATTGCATTGTTTCTGTGCTGTGTTGTGTATAAATATGTGATTCTTCCAGATTTTGTATTAGTCTAGCCCAGTGTTTCTCAACTCCAGTCCTCAGGACCCACCAACAGGTCATGTTTTCAGGATTTCCTTAGTATTGCAAAGGTGATAGTATTGCACAGGTGATAATTTTATCACCTGCTCAAGCATTAATTCCAAGGAAATCCTGAAAACATGACCTGTTGGTGGGTCCTGAGGACTGGAGTTGAGAAACACTGGTCTAGCCTGATGAAGAGACCTGAGTAGTCTCGAAAGCTTGCAATTTGTTACCATCTTTTCAGTTAGCCATTAAAAGGTATCAACCACTGAGGACTCTCAACTCTAAATATTTTTCTATCTACTGGCTAACACGGTACAAAGATATACATCTTTACTGACCAATGATGTGTCAGATATAATTGATGGAAGAGAAGTCCAGAGACGCTGCAGGTCATAGTAGCATGTTTAGGCCGCATACTGTAACATGAGCAGCAAGTAGCCTGGCATACTGATGCTGATTCCTCAGATGATGATTATTAATAATAATCTCATTAATAGCATGTCAAGGTGTGTAAGTCCATCTACTGTATTTCTAGGCATGGTACTTAGGTTAAATATTGCATAAGTCAAGATGATTTGAAAAGTTTGTTTCTGTTTTTTTCATCATTTTCCTATTGCTAACATATTTATCAATCTTGTGATTTCCTCAAATCTGCAGCTATCGTTCTTGATATTACAATTTTAGTGTGGAGAAATAAAGTTTGAAAGCGATACATCTCGTTTGCAGAGCCCCAAAGGTTCCAGAACGGCACAAGCCCCTAAAAAGTGATGCAGTTTTGGAACTTACACATCTTAGGAAAATATCTAGGGTTTGTGGTGCATGTTTTGACACCATCGATGTTTCATACTTGTTTATTGCATTGCAACATGAAAATTTTAAAATACATTTGCTGAAAAATATTTAATTTTAGTTATTTTTTTTATTTTTACAAGAGTTAATATGAGAAAAGTACCCCACAATTTGTTACCAATTTCCCCTACATACAGCAATAACCTATAAGTGAGTATGAAGTACCATTTGGATATATGGCAAGATAACAAAGGGGAGAAGTTACCTTTGACTTTTGGAGTGAAGATTTTGCTATAAAAAGGTTGCAACTGCCATGTCCCTTTTGCAGAACTCCCAAGGTGCCAAAATATCATAAACTGTCAAAAGCGGATACAATTTTTGAAACTACAATAAAGATTAACAAATCTCCAAACATTCGGTTCTGACAGATCTGCCGAAATCAATCAGCTGATCTGCTCGTTGAGTACCCACTAGAAACACACATCACAATTTTTCTAAGAAATCCTTTATTAGAGAATTGTTTCCCTTTTTCCACCTCTGCCTTGCAGTCGCAGGCAATATAGGGACAAACCTCCGCATTTTGCAGACATCTATATATGGTCTTATGAGTCGGTGGTATTCCCTCCGTAAACCGGAAGTTACGTCCCTGGTGGATAAGACTGATTCCGGATATTACGCATGCGGCTCACGGCCTCACCCGATACGCTCCATAGACCGGAAGTGATGCATTTGGCATCCGGAAGTGAAGATCAAACCGCCACACTTGTTATCTATAAAAGACAGGATTGACAGCAAGCCGCCATGCCCTGTCTCACAACGATGTATAACCTCCCCTGAAGATTCTCTACCGATGAAACGAGTTGGGAGGTAACCTATGGGTAGAGACCGCCTAGCATGCTGCATATAGATGCGATGGATCTCCCCCAGGTTTAAAGCAAGAAAATTATGCCCTCCATATTACGTTGCAGATAAGTATAACATTAAAAAACCCACAGTAGTAATAATATCCATGGACATGAACTACCATGTTTTTCCTCTGATGGGATTATTGTAAACTGCAACACGGGCATATATAAGATTTATCATTGACAGGAGACATTATTTTATATAGCTCCCTATGAACAGGGAGACTTTCTATAGGAACCACTAAAACCATTGCATATGACAGCACAGATGGTATATATGTATGTATCTATGATGTCTATTTACAATATGCTCTCTTTATGAACATATAATACGGTGTTAGGGTTCGATTTCCCGCTGCTGCACAAGGGGAGTCTCGAACCCATTCATCTCTGGCCACAGTGGAGCCTGCTCAGCAGAGAGTCGGTCCAGGGTCTTGCCCACTCCACTACTGGGCAGTGATTTGCTGTTGCCTTTCCTGGATCTGCTATTATAGCCAGTGCTGGAGCAGACGTCTTTGGGACAAAGTCCTGCATTTTCCCTTCTGAGCGTGCCCAGAGTGAGATCTCTCATTGGAGATCAGGGGTCACATGCTCAGGTACTGCAGAAGCTCCTATTGGCCCGCCAGGAAGGCCCTGTTGCTGCTAGTCTTCTGGAACAGGTTTCTCATTGGTCCTTGTTCCTGGAAGGTCCTGTAGCTGTTGCTATAAAAGGGTAGCATGGCTGGGCCGCCATGCGCTAATATCAACCATTGTATGCTATGCGCCAGTGTGGTCATGCGTGTGTGTGGTTAGGGACCCGGCTGAAATAAGCCACTAGAATACCGACTTAATCGGTGAGGAGTTTGGTGTGCTAGCTGGTCAGGGTCGGTGTCCTAGATGCCCTAGATTACCGGCATAACCGGTGAGGAGTTTGATTGCCGTATTCAGGGTCTGGCGTTCAGACGCCATAGATTGCAGGTGACTCCCGCGAGGACATTAGCGCATGACCACGTATTATGCTCGCTTAGCAATTTACCGTGTACCTGAGAGCCTTATAGGACACGGTACCTTTTCTCAGCGACTCTGTGAAGTAACAGGGTTCACTTTAGACGCTAGACAGCGCCCTAGCATTTTACTTTGCGGCTCACTAAAGCTAAGTGAGTTCGCACCTATTGCCATATAGCGCTGTGGCATCCCGTTAGCGGCTCTGGGGATTAACAGAGTTCGCATTTACTGCCACAACGCGATACGGCGTTTATTTTAGCGACTCTGCGGGATAACAGAGTTCGCTACTTTCGCCATCTTATTAGCAGCGGGCTTCGCCTGCATGGTGGACCCCGGGCTGCGAACACACCTCTATATTATATCTATTAGGTGCGTTCCGCAGACCCTAACATACGGGGAGAGCCTGATACCCTTTGGTGATCATCATAAATGGGATGCCTGATGATTTATCTCACCTGATACGGGATGTATGTCAGTACATAGACACTTGTTAAAATAGAAGTAAGCCTTACATACATGGACTTACCCCCATATGAATTGATTCCTGTAAGATTTATGGGGTTATAGGCTGTACTTCTTCTATTTTTGGTTAAGGTTTATGGTAAACCACTGGTTCTGCTAATTGATCCCCTTTTATATTTACACACTTGTGTTGTTTTGGTTTTGTTTGGCACATGCACCTTAGCACTTCTGGCACTTTAGGATTTTATCAATACAATAGATTAAAGGTTAAGTTTTATTCTTGTTCAATCTGCTACACAGCTCCTCTGCTCAAATCAACTGGCAGATGAGACTTTGTTGGAATAAATTCTTTCCAAATCAAAAGAGTCCCAATTGCTATTTTTTCTTTTTTTTGGTGTCTGCAAAAATCTCAGCATATTAAACAGAGGGACAGAAAGAAAATAAAAAATAATAAAAGATTATACTTGCCTATTCTAGAGCTGCCATCTTTGGATTTCTCATCTTTGGCCTTACCCTCTTCTTAACTTCATTATTTTGTTTGGGATGTTCCAGTGCTGAGTAGACCTTAAAATGTAGTCACATTTGGTGATGCACTTCATAGCTGTGCATTGTGCCTTACATGACATCTCTTGAGGTCCGCTCAGTGCGGTGTATATTCTGGATAGCATACCAAAGACAAGAAAACCAAAGATTTGACGTGAGCAGAGGACAGTGCATGAAGTTGATGTAATGACATAGACAAGACACACACAGTTAATACCTAACAGAGTGTCTGCAAGAAAACGCCGCCATCTGCTGGTCAAAGATGATAGAGAAAGAAAATGCAGAAATAATTACTTTGGCAGGAACTCAAGAGTGAAGTGCATGTTCCATCAGTGAAGAGATTGGATGAGAGGTCAGATGACAGCTTGCGCGCAGTTAATTATTGTAAAAGGCCTGGGAGGGGAGGAGTCTGCACCTGGACCTGTAGCCAGATGGTAGTGAAAGCAATGGAGTTGACTTATAGCCACCATTATAATTATAAGAGACCAGACCCAAGCATAGGAATAAAGATATCAGACCCGAGTGAGACCAGACCAGAGTGAAGCTGCATAGCGGATAGTATCGTTGACTCACCCGTTAGGGCATGTGTGACATTTTGCCTTGCCTAGAGAGTGATGGGCTCACTAGTGATAGTGATGCCCTTTTGACTAGGGTACTAAGGCCTCACTGACAATAACAGTTGTTTAATGGTAATTGTAGAATGATGTTGTGTCAATAGCATTGTGTCAATACCCTGTTTATCTGATTTACTGCATTACCCTTGCAACATAACGTGTTTAATTTTTCACCATTTGCTTTATTTACTGATATTGTGCCAACTGCACCCCTTTAATTGTGTTAATCAGATAAATAGTTGTTGTTTTAAGTACCACTGTTTCCTCATTGTCTCCGCTGATGCATCTGCGTACCGAATAACATTGCAGCTGCAGGACATTTAAGGACCATGCCTAGGACAGATAATATAACATTTTTATTTCCTTCCTTTCACTATAATGAATTTAGCAAAATGTCTGACAGCTGTTTGATTGTGGCAAATTTTCTGGCAACTAAGTAGTGTCAGATTTTCACTTTGAATTGCAGTAGTATAAAATGTATGTTTGTGGCCATCTGACTTCCAACTCTGTAATTGATGTTGTAGTACAGATCTGTAGAACAATATCAGTGGTATGCTGGATCTTCATATATTAAACTCTCTCTGACATCTGACGTACTATCCCGTCCATGTGACCCGGGACAATTTGACTATGGACGGGATAGAAAGTCAAAGCGATCGGCCGCGCTCAAGGGGGGAGCGTGGCCGATCGCGGCCGGGTGTCAGGTGATTCTCACAGCTGGCACCAGGAACTAGGTGCCAGGGGCGGTCTGTGGCACTTTAGCCCCCAAAATGCTTCTATCAAACAAGATTGCAGCATTCCGGGAGCCGGCGCAGGGCTGACAGAACCTCTGCCTTTAGATCGGAGACCCCGCGGCGTGACGCGGGGTCCCGATCGTTGCCATGGTGAGTAGATGTCATTATGATGACATTAGGCTCAACGGAGCTAGGAAACTTGGTTAAATTAGCAATCAGCATGCAAAAAATGATTGTCCCATAGTGGGACAAAGTGTAAAAGTTAGGAAAAGGTAAATAAAAAAATTTAATTATTGTAAAAATATTTAAAAAATCAAAAATAATAAAAAAATCAATAAATTCTATCATTACATAAATATTTGAATGAAAAAAATCTAAACCATAAAAGTACACATATTTGGTATCGTCCCATCCGTAATGACCTGACCTATTAAACTGTACCGCTAGTTAACACCTTTAGTGACCACCATTAAAAAAACAAGGCAAAAAACAGTGCTTTATTATCATACCACCGAACAAAAAGTGGAATAATGAGATTAAAAAAACGGAAATAAATAAACATGGTACAGCTGAAAATGCCATCTTGTCCCGCAAAAATTGAGCCACCATATAACTCCATCAGTGGAAAGATAAAAAGTTATAGCTCTCAGAATAAAGCGATGTAAAAATAATTATTTTTTCTATAAAATAGTTTTTATTATAGAAAAGCGCCAAAAAATAAAAAGAATATACATGAGGTATCTCTGTAATCGTACTGACTCAAAGAATAAAACTGCCTTATCAATTGTACCACACACTGAAAGCTATAAACACCCCCAAAAATAAATATATGAAATGCTGGTTTTTGCTCATTCTATCTCCCAAAAATCAGAATAGAAAGCAATCAAAAAATGTCATGTTCAGAAAATGGTACCAATAAAAAACGTCAGCTCATCCTGCAAAACACAAGACCTAACATGACTCTGTGGGCCAAAATATGGAAAAAGTATAGCTCTCAAAATGGGGTGTTGCAAAAACTATTTGTTGCAATAAAAAGCGGCTTTTAGCGTGTGACAGCTGTCAAACATAAAAATCCGCTGTAAGGCCTCTTTCACACGCCCTGATATTTCCAGTACCAGAGATGTCAGTGTCCGTGTGTGCAATACATGCGGCACACGTGTGGCATGCGTGTGCCGCATCAGTACCACAAGGATGGGCGCCAGGAAAGAAGTGTTACAGTAAGCGCTGTTCCCCGGACCCGGGTGCTGAACACGGCTCTCATCATTCTCCCCTGCTCTGCTGGCGATCAGCGCGAGCATTTAAGTAATAAAAGAGACAGCAGGCGGCGTCTGATGGGACTATTACTCCCATCAGCCACTACCTGCTGTCTCTTTTATTACTTAAATGTAACTCTCATCATTCTTCCCTGCTCGTGCTGATCACTGGCAGAGCAGAGGAGAATGATGAGAGCCATGTTCAGCACCCGGCGCTGGGGAACAGCGCTTACTGTAATGCTTCTTTCCCAGCGCTGATGCATGTCACATGGATGACATCAATGTGTGTTATGTGTATGCACATGTGTGGGACATTTTATGGCCCGTGCTGACATTAAAAACAGACATGTCAGCATGGTTTGCCCATGAACACATGGTCCGTGGAAACACACTGACATGTGTACAGACCCATTCACTTGAATAGGCAAATAGCGCCCCTTTCCTCCCGAGTCTCTCCTCATGGCTAAGTAGTACTGTACAGCCTCATATGGGGTATTGCCACGTTCAGTAGAAATTGTGGGACAAATTTTGTTGCCATTTTCAACCACTTCTTGTGTGAAAATGTAAAATCTTTGGCTCTAAACAAAATTTTGGTGGCAAAAATGTAGTTATTTTGTCCTCATTGCCTAATGGTATAAAATTCTGTGACACCCATAGTGTTAGTATGATCACTGCACCCCTAGATGAATTCATTGAGAGCTGTAGTTCATAAAATGGGGTCACTTATGGGGGGGTTCTGCTGTTTTGGCATTTCATGGGCTTTCCCAGTGAGTCATGGCACCTGCAAACCATAACAGTAAAATCTGGCACTCCTTCCCTTCTGAGCTCTGCCATGCGCCCAAACAGTAGTTTATCCCCACATATGAGGTATCAGCGTACTCAAGACAAATTTCACAACAACTTTTGCTGTCCAATTTCTCTTGTTACCCTGGGGAAAATAAAAAATTAGGGGGAAAAACATCATTTTTGTGAAAAAAATATTTTTTTATTTTTACGGCTCTACGTTATAAACTTCTGTGAAGCACTTGGGATTTCAAAGTGCTCACCACACATTTAGTTATGTTCCTAGGGAGTCTAGTTTCCAAAATGGTATCACTTGTGGGGGGTTTCCACTGTTTAGGCACATCAGGGGCTCGACAAACATGACATGGCATCCAATCTCAATTCCAGCCAATTTTGCATTGAAAAAGTCAAACGGTGCTCCTTCCCTTCCGAGCTCTGCCATGAGCCCAAACAGTGGATTACCTGCATATATGAGATATCAGCATACTCTGGAGTAATTGCACAACAACTTTTGGGGTCTAATTTCTTCTCTTACCCTTGGTAAAATAAAAAAATGGATCTGAAGTAAATTTTTGGTGAAAAAAAGTTAAATGTTCATTTTTTTAAACATTCCAAAAATTCCTGTGAAGCACTTGAAGCGTTAATAAACTTCTTGAATGTGGTTTTGAGCACCTTCAGGGGTGCACTTTTTAGAATGGTGTCACTTTTTGTATTTTATATCATATAGACCCCTCAAAGTGGCTTCAAATATGATGTGGTTCCTAAAAAAATTATGTAAAAATTAGAAATCGCTGTTTAACTTTTAATCCTTATAACGTTCTAACAAAAAAAATTTTGGTTCCAAAATTGTGCAGATGAAAGGTAAACATGTGAAAATGTTACTTTTTAACTATTTTATGTGGCATATCTGTGATTTAAGGGCTCAAAAATTCAAAGTTGGAAAATTGCAAAATTTTCACCAAATTTCCATTTTTTTCACAAATGAACACAAGTAATATCAAAGAAATTTTACCACTAACATGAAGAACAATATGTCACGAGAAAACAGTGTCAGAATCACCGGGATCCATGGAAGTGTTCCAGAGTTATTACCTCATAAAGGGACATTGGTCAGAATTGTAAAAATTGGCCTGGTCATTAACATGCAAGCCACCCCTGGGTGTAAAGGGTAAATTGACCTCCTATGACTTTTAAGGCTGTGCATATGAAGTCTAATGAAACCTCCAGCCTAACAGGAGAGACATAAGACACATGAGTGAAGAATGTCAAGAGAAGGTGTAACTGTAAAAAGGCAGAATTTAGGTAAAGGTCTTCTGATTTCTGTAAATAGCATGACCTGGAAACACTTTTTTAACTGAATAGAAACTTTAAATGAAAAATATATAGTGTATTGGTAGCATAGTATTATTTGCAATTATAGAAAGTTCAGAAGATTTTGGGGCTTAGCTATAACTAAACAAGAGATAAAACATGACAAGTTATTCACTTTCAGCTCTCAAAACATTATGGCTGGAAACTTGTTGCAATGTAGAGATAGATGGATCATCTGAAATTCAAATTTACTGGCATTACTGGCTTCGGCAACTTTTCATAAAGAATTTCAAATTGCAATGCTGAAGTCCTCTAATTGCGCTTAAATTACAAACATAAATCTCTGTGGTCTCTTAGGTGTGTACTGAACCTGCTTGAAGTTTTGAAATGCAAACACAACCTTATTAATGTTCAAATGATCTCAACCTATCTGGATAGGGGAAAATGGTTCGTAAGCGGTAGTAAACAGAGACCTATTTAAATATACACTGCCATTTCAGACTTTATAGGCTACTTAACGTATTTTTTGGACTATAAGACGCACCCCAAATTTTCAGAAGGAAAATAGGGAAAAAAAAAATGTGTCGTATGGTGGTCTTACAGTCTGAATTCAGCTTACCAGCCAAGGGATCAGCACAGGTAGAGGAGTGGTCACAGGGGTCATTCGGTGGTCCAGGCTGGTGAGGTGGTGGTGCTCTGTGTGGCAGGGGTGCTCTGTGGGGTGGCTGTGCTCTGTGGGGTGGCTGTGCTCTGTGGGGTGGCTGTGCTCTGTGTGGCAGGGGTGCTCTGTTGGGTGGCTGTGCTCTGTTGACTGGCTGTGCTCTGTGGGGTGGTTGTGCACTGTGGGGTGGCTGTGCTCTGTGGGGTAGCTGTGCTCTGTGGGGTGGCTGTGCTCTGTGGGGTGGCTGTGCTCTGTGGGGTGGTTGTGCACTGTGGAGTGGTTGTGCTCTGTGGGGTGGTTGTGCACTGTGGGGTGGCTGTGCTCTGTGGGGTGGCTGTGCTCTGTGGGGTCGCAATATACATACAAATCCCGTGGGGTGGTCCTGTGGCGGTGGTCCCAATGCAGCCTGTTGTGCTTTGTGGTGCGGTGGTGTCGGGGCTCTGTGATGTGGCGGCAGCGGGGTTCTGTGTTGCGTGGGGAACTCCGCCGGTATTTCATCATAGCCCAAAAGCCCCCGCAGCTCTGTTGCTGCGATGCGGAGGCCTCCTGAAACATGGCTGCCAGGGGCCTCCGGAAAGATGGCCGCTGGAGGCGGTGCATGCTCAGATTCAGATCTCCGCAACGAGATCTTGTCCACAGATCTCGGGAGGCGAATCTCAGGAAGAGATCTCGCTGCCGAGATTTGAATTTGAGTATGCGGCGGCCATCTTTCCTGAGGCCCCTGGCGGCCATCATTCAGGAGGCCACCGTGTTGCAGCAGCGGAGCTGCGGGGGGCTTTTGGGCTATGACGAAATGCCGGTGGAGCCCACCACACAGCACAGAACTCTGCTGCCGCCACATCACAGAGCCCCGACACCACTGCACAACAGAGCACAGGGAGGCTGCATCGGGACCGCCGCCGCCACCGGATTTGTAAGTATATTGGACCATAAGATGCACCCCCATTTTCTCCCAAAATTTTTTGGGGAAAAGTGCGTCTTATGGTCTGAAAAATACGGTACATTTTTAGAAATGAATCCAAAAATTGTGCCTTTTTGGGGGCTGTTGCTGGTGTTCATACAAAGGTGGTGCAAAAGGAAGAAGCTATGGCTTCTTCCTTTTATGTTATGGTGTAATAACTATGGTGAAGTTATGGTGCAAAAATTATACCTGTTTGGGGAGTATCAAGAGCTTTGTTTTATGCTAAATGAAGAAGCAGTAGCTTTTTTACAATCCATCTAAAAATTATACCTTTATTTAGAGAGATAAAACAAGAGTACTGTTTTGGACATAAAGAAGTAATGGCTTCTCAAACATGAGTGAAAAATTCTCCCTTTTTGGGATCCAAAAGTTTTGCTATTAAAAAATGATTACGAAACTCCAAAGGCTTATTATGACATTGTCCAAAAGTTATCCATTTTCTTACTGAGCAGGAAAAGGCTAGCTGTTTTCAACGTGAAGAAGCAATGACTTGTCACTAGAGATTACCAGATCTAACAAAAATTAGTTCACCCTAATTTTACCAGGAAATTCGAGCTATCATACACAAATTTAATATCCCTTATTATTCGCTGAGGTCTCTTCAGACCTCAGAGCATAACAAACATAAGCTGCAAAAAATATGCCTCTTTTATATCTTATCTCTGGACCAGCGTTCACTCTAAGCAAGGGCTTTTGGCTGCTAGTGGGCACGGAGCATGTGCAGTCAACTCCAAGGCTTGCTCTTACCTAGATGTTCTGGGATAGAGTGAAAACTGGGTCTTACATATTGTGCAATAAAGGTATGGAGTATTAGACCGCATACAGGAAGCAGAAGTGGCAGCCGATTAGGTAAGCGGCTGACAAAAACGTAAAAAATATATATATACCTCACCAGCCCTTTTTCTGGACATCCCTGCTGCTTTCTGAAAGGTGTCTGGTATTCCATCATGTCACATTTCTGGTTTGGTGTTCACTCTAGGCCAGGATTTCTGGCTGCAAATATTTTCTGGAGCATGCACAGTGAACTCCAATACCTGTTCACATTCAGAAGCTTTGACCTAGAATAACAACCAGGCGAAAGATGCAATGGAGTCGTGGAGGACTGGACAGTGGACAAGGAAGATATTGGGTGGTCGGAGAGATGAGCTGTGCGGTATGTTTCTTTTCTTTTTAAACTTTTTCTAGCAATCTATTGCTCATCAAGATGCACGTTGCAGCTGTCTGCCAATTTGCCAAATTCACAAAGAGTAATCTACAAAAAAATTCTGTATTCTCCATGATGCAAATTTTTGTAAAATTAGGGAAGAATTAAATTACACATGAATATATTCACTCAGGTTTACTTGTCATCAAGACTTTCCAAAATTAGCCCCAGATTGGGAGTTATTTCATGTTTGTGTACCCTCTAGAGCAGCGGTTCTCAACCTGTGGGTCGCGACCCCGGCGGGGGTCGAACGACCAAAACACAGGGGTTGCTTAAAGCCATCGGAAAATACATATTTCTGATGACTTTAGCCCAGTGGCGTAGCGTGGGCGGGCCTAGCGTTCGTAGAGTGGGGGGAGTAGCGTAGCGTGAGCGGGCAGGGGGCGGTCCGCCCCAGGCGGACGTGTGTGGGAGCGGCGTGGCAGCAGCAGTAATTCCTTCTCCTCTGTGGGAGAAGCGTGGAGGCACAGTGCAGCGGCCCGGGACCCTCTGGAGCTGAGTGGCGGGTCGGTGAGTCCACTGTGCGGGGAGAGGGGGGACCCAGCCTGAGCAGGCAGCGCAATACTTACCTCTCCCCGTGCCTCCGCAGCTCCGGGCTCCAGAGGGCACCTGCAGGGCGCCCGCGCTTCCTGTCACAGCAGGATGACGTCATCATTCAGCGGCCGGCTGTGGCAGAGAGTAAGCACTGGCGCCGGACAGGTGAGATGTGAGGTGTATGTGCCTGTGTGTGTCTGTGTGTATCAGTGTGTGTGTGTGTGTGTGTGTGTGTCTGCCTACGTGTGTGTATGTGAGAGAGTGCTGCAGTGCTGTCTGTGTGTGGTGCTGTATATGTGATGGTGGTGGGGGGAGGCCTCAAAGATGATACTGGGCAGACAATTATGATGTTGATGATGGGGAGGCAATGATGATGGGCAGGCAATGATGATGATTGGGAGGCAATGATGATGATGGGGAGACAATGATGATGGAAAGGCAATGATGATGATGATGATGGGGAGCCAATGATGATGGGCAGGCAATGATGATGATGATGGGGAGAAGATGATGATGGGGAGCCAATGATGATGGGCAGGCAAAGATGATAATGATGGGGAGGCAATGATGATGGGCAGGCAATGATGATGATGATGGGGAATCTTTCTACAGTGCCCTTTCCTGAGCCGTAACAGTGCAGAACGCAGCACAGTGCAGAGGAGAGCTCCATATTTTGTATGGAGCATTATTTGGGGTCCAATATTCTTTATGGAGCATTATATTTGGCCCATAATAATGTATGGAGGACTATGTGGTGCCCATAATATTGTATGGAGGACTGTACTTATTTTTTAGTTTGGGGTCACCACAACATGAGGAACTGTATTGCGGGGTCACGGCATTAGAAAGGTTGAGAACCACTGCTCTAGAGAGTATGCTTCTCAGCATCAATACTGTTAAGCAATATAAAACATAATTGCAGCCAATAGATATGTGGCTTGCAGGTCTGTAAAGGCAATGGCAAGAGCCACATAGTAGTGAGTTAGGATGGGGCAGGTAAGGATATGTCTGACAGTTTTGAGCCAGCAATGACAGCTGTGGGAGCAGGAGTACTACAGTATAGATGACATAATTGATAGAGAGTAGATGTCTGGCTTACGATGGGCCATTAGCACTAGCAACAGCAGAACAGTGTTAAAGACAATGGACAGTCAGGCAGGCAGATATTATAGCTGATGTAATCATTGGCATTAAGAGGCTAGATTCCTACAATGAGCTTTTGGTGAGCTGTTGACGCTGAAAGTTTCACCACCATTTCTTCACCTATTATTTAAATTACATTACTTGCGGTTTTTCATTAAGTTTTTGTGTGAGCCTTTTTACCATGTATCTTTGACGCTGAGTTTTTGTCTCTTTTTGGTGTGTCATTGCTTTAATCTCTTAACGACCGCCGATACGCATTTTAACGGCGGTAGTTAAGGGTACTTAAACCACAGCTCCGTTAATTAACGCCGCCGTGAAAAAAGTTTATAGCGCCCCCAGAGTCGGATTTTCTCCGGGATCTGGGCTGCTGGGGTAGCCGAGACCCCAGAGAACATGATTCGGGTCGGTTTTCGCCGTTATTAACCATATAACGGCGACTGCAAAAAATATAAAAATCCAATGTGCCATTTAATTTCTCTCTCCTCTGATGTGATCTCACATCAGAGGAGAGAGAAATAGGGTCCCCTATCCCCCCTTACACCTCCTGGTGGTCCTCGGGCCCTCCTGCCTCATGCAGTGGGTGCTGTCATCTTCTTCCGGTCAGAAATTGGTAAGCGCATGCACAGTGTGCCCGCCGTGATCTGCCAGCCGGCACCTGGCAACAGTAGGAATATTTTCCTATTGGTTCATTTTGGTCACTGTGATAAACGCTATCACAGTGATCAAAATAAAAAAATAGTAAATAAACCCCCCTTTATCACTCCCTTAGTTAGAGAAAAATAATAAAATAAAGAAAATATATTTATTTCCATTTTTCCATTAGGGTTAGGCTAAAGTGAGTTGGGCTAAAGTTTTAGGGTTAGGGTTAGGATTAGGGTTAGAGCTGGGCTAATGTGAGTTGGGCTAAAGTTTTAGGGTTAGGGTTAGAGTTAGGCTAAAGTTTTAGGGTTCAGGGTTAGGATTAGGGTTAGAGTTGGGCTAAAGTGAGTTGGGCTAAAGTTTTAGGGTTAGGGTTAGGCTTAAGTGAGTTGGGCTAAAAGTTTTAGAGTTAGGGTTAGGCTAAAGTGAGTTGGTGTTAGGGCTGGTGGAACGCACAAAATAAATATAAATAATAAGTGCATTCGCAGCCCGGGGTCCACCGTGCAGGCAGAGCCTGCTGCTAGTAGGATGGTGGTATGGCGAACTCTGTTACTTCACAGAGTCGCAACTATGGACACTGTGGCCCTATATGGTGGTATAAGCGAACTCTGTTACTCCACAGAGTCGCTAAGGTAGAAATGTAGAAATATGGACTGTGTCCTGTTAACTCCACAGGTATGCACAGACAACTGCTGTGCGAACAGCAGTCCGTAGTAACGCAATCAGCAACGCAATCAGACAATCTCCTCAACGAGAAGCCGGTATTTTAGGGGCTTATTTCAGCCGAGCCCTAAACACGTGCATACAATCTCCTCACCGGAGGTGCCGGTATTCTAGGGGCTTATTTCAGCCGAGCCCTAACACATGTGTGCAAGATCACCCTGGCGCAAAGCACATAATGTGATTGATACTAGCGCATGGCGGCACGACCATGCCACCCTTTTATAGTAGCAACTACAGGATCTGCCAGATAAGTTCCAATAGGAAACTGCTCCAGAACACAAGTGGTTTCAGGACCTTCCTGGCAGACCAATAGGAGCTGCTGCAGTACCTGAGCATGTGACCCCTGATCTCCAATGAGAGATCTTACTCTGGGAATGCTCAGAAGGGGAAAGCAAGGACTTTGTCCTAAAGACATCTGCTCGCCGCTAACCAGTACTGGCTACAATAGCAGAGCCTGGAGGGGCAGCAGTAATCCTCTGCACAATGTTAGACTGGGCGAGATGCTGGGACCAACGTCTAAGCTAAGCAGAGTCAACTGCGGCTGGAGACGGATGAAAGACCGCAGCAGGGATGGCTCAAGATTCCCCTTGTGCAGAAGCGTGAACTCAACCCCTAACATTACCCCCCCTCCTAGGGCCCCCCTTCTTTGGGCCTCGCTGCGTTCAAAGGCAGCGATGAGCTGCGGAGCATAAACATGTTCGGCAGGCTCCCAGGACCTATCCTCAGGCCCATAACCCCTCCAATCCACCCAAAAAAATGTTTTGCCCCATACCACCTTGCACCCTACAATGGCGTTCACCTCTTAATCATCCGTAGACGAACCCGACGTCCCGGCAGATGACTCAGGCAACCGGGAGATGACCACAGGTTTTAGGAGGGACACATGGAAGGTGTCGGAGATACCAAGGCGAGGCGGAAGGGCCATATGGTAAACCACAGGGTTCACCTGCTCAAGAACCTTGAAGGGACCCAAATACCAGGGTGCCAACTTAGTGGATTCCACCCGTAGCCTGATGTTTCGGGCGGAGAGCCACACTGGATCACAAGGAGCAGGAGCCAGGAGCAAATGTCGGAGCGGGACGCCGATAGGCATCGGCAGAAGACCTCATCCTTTCCTTGGAAGTCTGAATGGCATCCTGGGTGCGGTCCCATATGTCCCGTGCCTCCACAGCCCAGTCCGCCACCCTGGAGTCGGCGGAAGCCACGGGCATGGGCAACGGTACCCGCGGATGCTGGCCGTAATTTAAGAGGAATGGGGTCTGTCCGGTGGAGTCAGCCACAGCATTGTTTAGCGCGAACTCCGCCCACGGGAGCAAGGATGCCCAGTCATCCTGCCTGGCAGAGACAAAATGTCACAAGTAAGTGACCTAGGTCTGGTTGGCCCTCTCTACCAACCCATTCGTCTCGGGATGATATGCAGAGGAGAGGTTTAACTCAATACAGAGTAGATAACTAGTGTTGAGCATTCCGATACCGCAAGTATCGGGTATCGGCCGATATTCGCGGTATCGGAATTCCGATACTGAGTTCCGATACTTTTGCTATATCGTATACCGGAATCGGAAGTTCCCATAATTCTTTGAGAGGCAGTGTGATTTTATTCAGCCAATGAGGAATCATAAGAAGTGTGGGCACATCCTGTAATGCTGCGGTCATGTTAACTAATGGCATGGCTGTGATTGGCTGCTGAAATGTTGTCAGAATGTACTATAAAAGGCGCCACCGCCATTTTGGCTTCACTCTGCTGTGAATTCAGTTAGGGACAGAACGCTGCTCTTCTGACTCTGAGGGACAGTTAGAGATTGCGTTTTTGTGAATTGTTCTGTAGGCAGGCTATTTGACAAACCGCTGTGTAAAGCTTCCTTTTGCCTTGCAGTGCTGTTTTCACTGTGTGTGAGTGCAGGTGACGCTGCAGTTTGGTCTGCATCCACCGCTGTTTGTAGTCAGCTGCACGTGTCACTCACTGCCTCATTTTTTTTTTTTTGTGAATTTGTGCTGCTCCATTCAATTTCAATTAACTCTCATCTATTAGTGTGACGCGCTTCCATTCGTATCCAATACATTGGTTGCAAACACTAATAGAAGTACAGAGCGGAGCCTTTCAGAGCTAGTGAACAGTTGTGTGCAGTGTTCACGGCTGTCTGGGAGGTCTCTTTGTGAGTGCAGATCACGCTCAAGTTAGTTCTTCAACCACTGCTGGTTGGAGTCTGCTAAGCGTGTGTCATTGCCTCATCCTTTAAATTTTTGGCTAATTGGTGCTGCTCCTTTTTATTTCCAAAAACTCTAATCTATTAGTGTGACGCGCTTCCATCCGTATCCAATACATTGGTTGCAAACACTATAGAAGTACATAAAGGAGCCTTTCAGAGCTAGTGAACAGTTGTCTGCAGGGTTCACGGCTGTCTGGGAGGTCTCTTTGCGAGTGCAGATCACGCTCAAGTTAGTTCTTCAACCACTGCTGGTTGGAGTCTGCTGAGCATGTGTCACTGCCTCATCCTTTAAATTTTTGGCTAATTGGTGCTGCTCCATTCTATTTCAATAAACTCTAATCTATTAGTGTGATGCGCTTCCATCCGTATCCAATACATTGGTTGCAAACCTATAGAAGTACATAAAGGAGCCTTTCAGAGCTAGTGAACAGTTGTGTGCAGTGTTTACGGCTGTCTGGGAGGTCTCTTTGTGAGTGCAGATCACGCTCAAGTTAGTTCTTCAACCACTGCTGGTTGGAGTCTGCTAAGCGTGTGTCACTGCCTCATCCTTTTTTTTTTTTTTTTGGAATTGTTGCTGCTCCATTCAATTTCAATTAACTGTAATCTATTAGTGTGACGCGCTTCCATCTGTATCCAATACATTGGTTGCAAACACTATAGAAGTACAGTCAGGGCCAGAAATATTTGGACAGTGACACAATTTTCGCGAGTTGGGCTCTGCATGCCACCACATTGGATTTGAAATGAAACCTCTACAACAGAATTCAAGTGCAGATTGTAACGTTTAATTTGAAGGGTTGAACAAAAATATGTGTTAGAAAATGTAGGAATTGTACACATTTCTTTACAAACACTCCACATTTTAGGAGGTCAAAAGTAATTGGACAAATAAACATAACCCAAACAAAATATTTTTATTTTCAATATTTTGTGGCGAATCCTTTGGAGGCAATCACTGCCTTAAGTCTGGAACCCATGGACATCACCAAACGCTGGGTTTCCTCCTTCTTAATGCTTTGCCAGGCCTTTACAGCCGCAGCCTTCAGGTCTTGCTTGTTTGTGGGTCTTTCCCTCTTAAGTCTGGATTTGAGCAAGTGAAATGCATGCTCAATTGGGTTAAGATCTGGTGATTGACTTGGCCATTGAAGAATGTTCCACTTTTTTGCACTCATGAACTCCTGTGTAGCTTTGGCTGTATGCTTGGGGTCATTATCCATCTGTACTATGAAGCGCCGTCCAATCAAGTTTGCAGCATTTGGCTGAATCTGGGCTGAAAGTATATCCCGGTACACTTCAGAATTCATCCGGCTACTCTTGTCTGCTGTTATGTCATCAATAAACACAAGTGACCCAGTGCCATTGAAAGGCATGCATGCCCATGCCATCACGTTGCCTCCACCATGTTTTACAGA
This sequence comes from Oophaga sylvatica, assembly GCA_033576555.1. Lineage (NCBI taxonomy): Eukaryota > Metazoa > Chordata > Amphibia > Anura > Dendrobatidae > Oophaga > Oophaga sylvatica. The sequence goes on along the minus strand of JARQOD010000002.1, from coordinate 241,831,810 downwards.
GGATGTGGTGTGCCTTGGATCATGTGCCGTTACCTTTCTTCTCCAAACTTTTGGCTTCCCATCATTCTGGTACAGGTTCATCTTTGTCTCATCTGTCCATAGAATACTTTTCCAGAACTGAGCTGGCTTCTGGAGGTGTTTTTCAGCAAATTTAACTCTGGCCTGTCTATTTTTGGAATTGATGAATGGTTTGCATCTAGATGTGAACCCTTTGTATTTACTTTCATGGAGTCTTCTCTTTACTGTTGACTTAGAGACAGATACACCTACTTCACTGAGAGTGTTCTGGACTTCAGTTGATGTTGTGAACGGGTTCTTCTTCACCAAAGAAAGTATGCGGCGATCATCCACCACTGTTGTCTTCCGTGGGCTCCCAGGTCTTTTTGGATTGATGAGTTCACCAGTGCTTTCTTTCTTTCTCAGGATGTACCAAATTGTAGATTTTGCCACTTCTAATGTTGTAGCAATTTCTTGGATGTTTTTTTTTCTGTTCTTGCAGCTTAAGGATGGCTTGTTTCACCTGCATGGAGAGCTCCTGTGACCGCATGTTTCCTTCACAGCAAAACCTTCCAAATGCAAACACCACACCTCAAATCAACTCCGGCCCTTTCATCTGCTTAATTGAGAATGACATAACAAAGGGATTGCCCACACCTGTCCATGAAATAGCCTTGGAGTCATTTGTCCAATTACTTTTGGTCCCTTTAAAAACAGGGTGGCACATGTTAAGGAGCTGAAACTCCTAAACCCTTCATCCAATTTTAATGTGGATACCCTCAAATGAAAGCTGAAAGTCTGAACTTCAACTGCATCTGATTTGTTTTGTTGAAAATTCATTGTGGTAATGTCTAGAACCAAAATTAGATAAATGTTGTCTCTGTCCAAATATTTATGGACCTAACTGTACATAAAGGAGCCTTTCAGAGCTAGTGAACAGTTGTGTGCAGTGTTCACGGCTGTCTGGGAGGTCTCTTTGTGAGTGCAGATCACGCTCAAGGTAGTTCTTCAACCACTGCTGGTTGGAGTCTGCTGAGCGTGTGTCACTGCCTCATACTTTTTTTTTTTTGGAATTGGTGCTGCTCCATTCAATTTCAATTAACTGTTATCTATTAGTGTGACGCGCTTCCATCCGTATCCAATACATTGGTTGCAAACACTAAAGAAGTACATAAAGGAGCCTTTCAGAGCTAGTGAACAGTTGTGTGCAGTGTTCACCGCTGTCTGGGAGGTCTCTTTGTGAGTGCAGATCACGCTCAAGTTAGTTCTTCAACCACTGCTGGTTGGAGTCTGCTGAGAGTGTCACTGCCTCATCCTTTAAATTTTTGGCTAATTGGTGCTGCTCCACTCTATTTCAATAAACTCTAATCTATTAGTGTGACGCACTTCCATCCGTATCCAATACCTTGGTTGCAAACACTATAGAAGTACATAAAGGAGACTTTTGGCTGGTTTGCGGCCTGCAGGAACAGACAGATTAGTATTACCCTATTTGTTGTAGCCTTAGCTATGGCATTCTAGTTTCGTGCATTGTAATAGCTACAAAAATTTTGTGAGTGATACTATCGATTGTACATCGTTTTTTGTCTCAATCACAACCTTTGTTTTTTTGGGGGAAAAGTTAATAAAGTTCAGCAAACACTACACTTGACACTTGCTAGGCCACATTAGCTAATATTAAAGTGTAGTCCACACTTAATAAACTTAGTGTTTCTTATACCTGTTAGCAGCTGTTCAGGAATAAGCACACTAAGGCCTTAGTACTTTTCTGCCTATCTTTATCAATCTACCAAGATGAAGAAGGCAGGGAGTAAGGCACGTCGTCGTCGGCGTGGAGTTTCAGCAAGGAGAGGACGTGGGGATTCTGTGGCTGCTGCGGCCCCCAGTGACACAGCATCCACCAGTTTTCCCCGTGAGCGGTCCTTTATGCGCAGTTTTGTAGGAGCTCGGCGTACCCCCCTGCTGCGGGAAGAACAAATTGAAGCCGTTGTCGGTTGGATGGCAGCCAACGCATCGACATCAATTGCTTCCACCTCCTCTCAGGACCAGAGCACTGTTGAGCAACCATCTGTCTCTTCACCGCCTGCCAAATTGCCCAGGCAGTCAGAGAGCTCTGTACAGGAGCCAGCTCAGTCTCTACTTCTGTTCTCCGAATCTTTTGGCTTGGAAAGAGGGGGCCAGCCAAGCAGCATTCTAGAATGTGAAGAAGAGGAAGTATGCAGTGATGCGCAACTGCTTTGTCTCTCTGAATCTGAAGAGGCGGGTGAGCCAGTGCCGATGGTCAGCACACCGCAGAACGCATCTGATGATGATGAGACTCAGGTGCCAGTTTCTGTTGCGCATGGTGCTGGCCAGACGACCCAAAAGCGGCAGGTGTTGGAAGAGGGTAGTGGAGATGATGAGGTCCTTGACCCATCATGGCGTGAGGAACAGGAAGGTGGTGGGAGCAGCTCTGAGGAAGAGATTCCCGCAGCGGTCCAAACAGGAGGGAGAGGTAGGCTGCAGACTCGGTTGCCTGTAGCCTCCACTTTGGCACCCGTTCGGAGCAGTTCTCTTCCAAAAGCCAAAACGGGCACTCCCAGGACTTGCAGTGCGTGATCCTTTTTTGACATAGTTGCAGATGACATTTGCTATGTCAAATGCAAGCTGTGTCATCAAAAAGTCAAAAGAGGTAAAAGTGCCAGTAACCACAATACCACTAATATGTGGAAACATGTGTGGACCAAGCACGTGGTGGAGTTACAAAGACACACTGGAGACGTAGGCCAACCTACAGCAGCACCTACATCTTCAGCTCGTGTTGGTGCCTCTTCCTCCAGCTCACACACAGCTGTTTCGGCTTCCTCACAGGATCGCCATGGAAGAACCTCTGTCACTGGTGTACAGAGACCCAGTGTAATTCCACCCACAGCACCAAGTTCCCTGTCATCCTCACACTCCCAGGCCACTGTACAGCCATTGGTAGCACAGGCATGGGAGAAAAGGCGGCCCTACTCGACAAACCATCCACGAGCACAGGCTCTGAATGCTGGCATTGCAAAACTCCTGTCCCTTGAAATGCTGTCATTCAGGCTGGTGGAGACTGACAGTTTCCGTAACTTAATGGCATTGGCAGTCCCACAATACAATGTGCCCAGCCGCTTTTATTTCAGCAGGCAAGCCATCCCTGCCCTGCAAAAGCATGTGGAGGGAAAAATTAAACATGCGCTACTAAACGCCGTCAGTAGCAAGGTCCACCTGACCACCGATGCGTGGACCAGTACCCATGGACAGGGACGATACCTTTCCCTCACTGCCCATTGGGTCAATGTTGTGAAGCCGGGTACAGATCTTGAGAGTGGCGCTGTATGTGTTCTGCCAACTCCAAGGATGGCAGGAATCCAGTCTGTACACATTGACTCCTCCTCCTACTCCAGTTCCTCAGAATCATCGTTGCAGGAGCCATCACGGTCTACCTCCACATGGACCCGTGAACGCTTACCTCTTCCGACCGATATGAGCACAGCCGTGGCAAAACGTCAACAGGCCGTCCTGAAATTAATTTAAATGGGGAATCGAAGCCACACAGCGCAGGAGCTCTGGAATGCCATCAAGCAGGAGAGCGATGTGTGGTTTGTGCCAGCGAATCTCCAGCTAGGCTTGGTAGTGTGTGACAATGGTCGAAATCTGGTGGCAGCTCTGGGCCTAGGCAACCTCACTCACATACCATGTCTGGCACATGTGCTCAACTTGGTCGTGCAGAGTTTTTTGAGGGACTATCCGGATCTTGATGCACTGCTGCACAAGGTCCGCCTAGAGTGCGCTCACTTGCGTTGTTCCAGCATGGCCAGATCGCGCATTGCAGCTCTGCAACGCCGATTCCGCCTTCCGGAACATTGCATCATATGTGACCTACCCACCAGGTGGAATTCCATGTTACATATGTTGGAGCGGTTGTGTGAGCAGCAGCCAGCAGTAATGGAGTACCAGCTGCATCAGGCGCAATCAACTCGCAATTTGCGCCATTCACACTTCACCACCACTGAGTGGGCCTCTATGAAGGACATCTGCCACGTTTTGCGTGCGTTTGATGACTCAACGCGGATGGCGAGTGCAGATGATGCACTAGTCAGCATGACTGTCCCCCTTATCTGCCTGCTTCAAAAAACACTGCAAGCACTAAGGAATGAGGTTTTGGAAGAGGTGGAGGATGAGGAGTCACAAATTCCATCACCTTCTGGACAGTCAGCGCAATGTGGTTCCTCACAAAGGCCTAGGCAGGGGACACTTTGTGAGAAGGATGAGGAGGAGTCAATGGAGGTGGAAGACATCACTCCATAGGGAGGTACACAATGCTCTAGTCAGTATGTAGAGCGAGGGTGGGGTGATGCAGAGCAGGCAGAGATGACGCCTCTTGCAGGGGACAGCATTTCTTGGCCAGTTGGGAGTCTGCAGCACATGGTTGATTTCATGCTGCAGTGCCTGAGAAACGACCGCCGCATCGCCCACATTCTCACCACGTCTGATTATTGGGTGTACACCCTCCTAGACCCTCGCTACCGGGACAACTTACAAAGCCTCATCACACCGTTGAACCGGGAGCGTAATATGCGGGAGTACCAAGACACACTGGTGCAATCCGTCATGTTCTCCATTCCAGCCGAGAGCACTGCTGCTGCTACTGCTTTACAAAGCAGCTCTGTGCGTCGAGGCAGTGGAGAAAGCTCTGCACCAACAAGGAGCAGAAGCAGCACCTCTGCACAGGGCAAGACCAGTATGGCCCAAATGTGGCGAAGTTTTGTGTCACCGCCACAAATGTCTACACCATCCCAGACGGCTACAGTCAGCAGGAGGCAACGTTTCCGTCAGATGGTGACAGACTACATGTTTTGCCCTCTCAGTGTACTCCCAGACGGCTCTTCCCCATTCAAGTTTTGGGTCTCTAAGCTGGATACATGGCCAGAGCTTAGCCAGTATGTATTGGAGGTGCTGGCTTGCCCTGCTGCCAGCAGTGTGTTATCAGAGCGCGTCTTTAGTGCCGCAGGTGGTGTACTAACAGACCGTCGCATGCGACTATCCTCCGATAATGTAGACCGGCTTATTTTTCTGAAAATGAACAAGGCATGGATCTCGCCTGAATTTGCCTGTCCAGTTTCCGATTAAATAACTGGTTGGCAACAGTATCCATGTCTCCTGTTCTGTTCATCTTTCTACCACCTGAACTCTACTCCCTGGGCTCCAACACTGCCAGTTGCTGCTCAGAAGTGCCGTATCCACAGACCAAAACACAAGCTTCTGTGTTAGTGGGGTTCAGTAACGCCAGCTGTTCCCCTGCTGTGTGTCCGGCAATAAGTCTCCTGCTCCCTCCACATGCACACAACATCAGATGTCTAACTTGCTCCACATAGGGAAGAGCCGACACCCTGATTGTTATGCTCAAAACACGAAAAACGGCGGTTTTCCAACCCTAAAGTGATGAATTTTATTAACAAATATGTACAAATATAAATTTGTAATCAAAGCGCATATATGCACATGGCGAGTACAATTGCTAAGCAAAAACCCAACATAGGGTATAGGGGTTGAAATGAATGCATAAAAGTACATTTCATAATCCATTAATGCTGCTTAAGGAACGGTATCTCTACCTGTAAGATACTGCAGACAATGGATGTACGACTCATCATCATCATCATCATGAGTTCTATTTGTGACAGACATATTAAAATACACAGATTGAGGCCAACTGTAAGTTCACACCCCATATAAGAAAGGTCCAGCATCTAAACCTGATAATAAGGCGCAATAATCATGCATAACCTCTAAAAAGTGCATTGTGCATACTGACAATAGCAAGTTATACCTGCAAGTGCAGGTCAAACAACACCAACGGATAGAAAATGTTAATGGTATCTAGGTATCACAGTGCATAGCTACTGATGGACAATGGCGATCTAATACTGTACCTCAATAAAAGCAGCGGCACCCCTCATGCTTGTTTGGGTTGTAGCTTGTTCAAGAGGGGACGTGCTTGTTTGGTTGCTCATAGGTGCGTGTTTAGACAGTAAATCATTCCTGATGGCGTCTTTGTAGCGGCCCTAGCGCTGAAGAACGCTGCGTAACGTCACTGCAAGTGAGCGTCATATAATGGGCAGACGCTCCCCTACCCGATGCGTCAGAGCAGGAAGGTAGTGTGGGCGGAAAAAACGTTGTGCAACCATACATGCACTTCCCCTCTTCAACTTTCTACAAGCAAAAAGCGCATGAGTGCTGGCGCAGCCTTTATTGACGTAGAGTATGACATCGCCATTCGCCATCACTGGCTATGCACTGTCTGATACATAGATAGCATATACCTTTGCTATCCGTTGCCTTTATTTCACCTGCACTTGCAGGCACCCACAGCAATTTGGACTATGCATGATGAATTTTTTATCAGTTATGCTTGATCATAGATTATTGCGCCATTACATTAATGAGTCCATGCTGGACATTTAATATATGGTGTGTCAAGTAACAATTTTCATCAATGACTGTATTTTTAACTGTCTGTCACATATTAATTGTAATAATGATGATGACTAGTACTAATCCTTTGTCTGCACTATATTACGGTTGTACATAGCGTTCCTTAGGCAGCATTCATTTATTCAGAAATGTACTTGTATGCATTCATTTCAACCCCTATATGTTTTTTTTTAGTTTTTGGGTGGTGTGGTGTTACATTTCTTGTTGCCTTGTGCATATATGCGTTTATATTTTAAATGTCTTTATTTCAATATTTGGAATTCAATGCATCATTTTATGGTCCTAGTAAAGCTTACTTTTATCTTGCTTGGAGTATATACATTTACAAGTGCCACGGAACAAGGCAACAACTCTATATTGGATTTCAAGACCCTCCTTGACCCTGGGCTTCAACACAGCCAGTTGCTGCTCAGAAGTGCTGGATGCACAGATAAAAACACTCGCTCCTGTGTTTGTGGGGTTCAGTAACGCCAGCTGTTCCCCTGCTGTGTGTCCGGCAAGAAGTCATGCTGCCTCAAATTTAAAGTTACAAAGTTGATCATACTAGACCTCAGCCTACACCCTGTCTGACCCTGGGCTCCAACACCGCCTGTTGCTGCTCGGAAGTGCCGTCTGCACAGTCAACAGTTGCTGTTGTGTTATTGGGGTTCAGTAATGTCAGCTGTTCCCCTGCTGTGAAGCTGGCAATGTTTCCTGCTCTGTCCACACTCCCCTAAGTTCATATTTTCAACTTGGTCCACTTTGTCCTCTGCCTCCACCCTGTTCTCCTCTCATCCCTGGGCTCCAACACCGCCAGTTGCTTCTTGGAAGTTCTGTATGCACAGTCAACACTTGCTCCTGTGTTACAGGGGTTCAGTAATGTCAGCTGTTCCCTTGCTGTGTGTCCGGCAAGAAGTCCTGCTGCATCCAATATAAAGTTACAAAGTTGCTCATACTAGGCCTCAGCCAACACCCTGACTGACCCTGGGCTCCACATCACCAGTTGCTGCTCGGAAGTGCTGTATGCGCAGATAAAAACACTCGCTCCTGTGTTACTGGGGTTCAGTAATGCCAGATGTTCCCCTGCTGTGTGTCCGGCAAGAAGTCATGCTGCCTCAAATTTAAAGTTACAAAGTTGCTCATACTAGGCCTCAGCCTACACCCTGACTGACCCTGGGCTCCAACACCGCAGTTGCTGCTCGGAAGTGCTGTATGCACAGTCAACACTTACTCCTGTGTTACTGGGGTTCAGTAATGTCAGCTGTACCCTGCTGTGTGTCCGGCAAGAAGTCCTGCTGCCTCCAATTTACAGTTACAAAGCTGCTCATACTAGGCCTCAGCCTACACCCTGACTGACCTGGGCTCCAACACTGCCAGTTGCTGCTTGGAAGTGCCGTCTGCACAGTCAACACTTGCTCCTGTGTTATTGGGGTTCAGTAATGTCAGCTGTTCCCCAGCTGTGTAGCTGGCAATCTTTCCTGCTCTGTACACACTCACCCAAGTTCAGATTTTCAACTTGGTCCAATTTGTCCTCTGCCTCCACTCTGAACCCTGGGCTCCGGGTTCCAGCACAGTCAGCTGGTCCTCGTTACTTCCATTGGCTCTTGTACCATCTGCTACCCATCCGGGTTCCAGTAACGTCAGCTGGTACTCGGCAGTGCCTTTGGCCTAGGTGCCTCCATCTCGGTATCCGAGTTCCAGCAACGTCTGCTGGTCCTTGGTAGTGCTTTGTAGCACAGGTACCTCCTACTTAGTAACCGTGTCCAGTACCGTCAGCTGGTCCTCGGTTGTGCCATTGGCTCTTGTTCCTTCTACTACCCATCCGGATTCCAGGACAGTCAACTGGTTCTCGGAAGTTAAATTTAGGTCGATAATTTTTGCGTTATTTGTGGAAAAAAATGGAAATTTGGCGAAAATTCTGAAAATTTTGTAATTTTCAAATTTTTAATTTTTATTCTGTTAAACCAGAGAGTTATGTGGCACAAAATAGTTAATAAATAGCATTTCCCACATGTCTACTTTACATCAGCACAATTTTGGGAACAACATTTTTTTTAGTTAGGAAGTTATAAGGGTTAAAAGTTGACCAGCGATTTCTCATTTTACAGCAAAATTTACAAAACATTTTTTTTAGGGACCACCTAACATTTGAAGTCACTTTGAGGGGTCTATATGGCAGAAAATACCCAAAAGTGACACCTTTATAAAAACTGCACCCCTCAAGCTACTCAAAACTACATTCAAGAAGATTATTAACCCTTCAGGTGCTTCACAGGAACTAAAGCAACGTGGAAGGAAAAAATGGACATTTTAATTTTTCCAACAAAAATTTTCTTGTAGCATCAATTTTTTCATTTTTACATGGGCATCAGGATAAAATGGATCCTAAAATTTGTTGGGCAATTTCTCCTGAGTACACAGATACCTCATATGTGGTCATAAACCACTGTATGGGCGCACGGCAGGGCTCAGAAGGGAAGGAGCGCCATTTGACTTTTTGAATGGAAAATATGCTGGAATATTTAGTGGTTGCCATGTCACATTTGGAGAGTCCCTGTGTGCCTAAACATTGGAGCTCCCCCACAAGTGACCCCATTTTGGAAACTAGACCCCCTAAGGAACTTATCTAGATGCATAGTGATCACTTTGAACCCCCAGGTGCTTCACAAATTGATCTGTAAAAAAAAGAAAGTACTTTTTTTTCACAAAAATGTTCTTTTAGCCTCAGTTTTTTTCATTTTCACATGGGCAACAGTATAAATTGGATCCTAAAATTTGTTGGGCAATTTCTCCTGAGTACACAGATACCTCATATGTGGTCATAAACCACTGTTTGGGCGCACGGCAGGGCTCAGAAGGGAAGGAGCGCCATTTGACTTTTTGAATGGAAAATATGCTGGAATATTTAGCGGTTGCCATGTCGCATTTGGAGAGTCCCTGTGTGCCTAAACATTGGAGCTCCCCCACAAGTGACCCCATTTTGGAAACTAGACCCCTAAGGAACTTATCTAGATGCATAGTGAGCACTTTAAACCCCCAGGTGCTTCACAAATTGATCCGTAAAAAAAAGAAAGTACTTTTTTTTCACAAAAATTTTCTTTTAGCCTGTTTTTTTCATTTTCACATGGGCAACAGTATAAATTGGATCCTAAAATTTGTTGGGCAATTTCTCCTGAGTACACAGGTACCTCATATGTGGTCATAAACCACTGTTTGGGCGCACGGCAGGGCTCAGAAGGGAAGGAGCGCCATTTGACTTTTTGAATAGAAAATATGCTGGAATATTTAGCGCTTGCCATGTCGCATTTGGAGAGTCCCTGTGTGCCTAAACATTGGAGCTCCCCCACAAGTGACCCCATTTTGGAAACTAGACCCCCTAAGGAACTTATCTAGATGCATAGTGAGCACTTTGAACCCCCAGGTGCTTCACAAATTGATCCGTAAATAAAAGAAAGTACTTTTTTTTCACAAAAATTTTCTTTTAGCCTCAGTTTTTTTCATTTTCACATGGGCAACAGTATAAATTGGATCCTAAAATTTGTTGGGCAATTTCTTCTGAGTACACAGATACCTCATATGTGGTCATAAACCACTGTTTGGACGCACGGCAGGGCTCAGAAGGGAAGGAGCGCCATTTGACTTTTTGAATGGAAAATATGCTGGAATATTTAGCGGTTGCCATGTCGCATTTGGAGAGTTCCTGTGTGCCTAAACATTGGAGCTCCCCCACAAGTGACCCCATTTTGGAAACTAGACGCCATAAGGAACTTATCTAGATGCATAGTGAGCACTTTGAATCCCCAGGTGCTTCACAGAAGTTTATAACGCAGAGCCGTGAAAATAAAAAATCATTTTTTTTTCTCAAAAAATGATTTTTTAGCCCTCTATTTTTTATTTTCACAATGGTTACAGGAGAAATTGGACCCCAAAAGTTGTTGTCCAGTTTGTCCTGAATACGCTAGTACCCCATATGTGGGGGGAACCACTGTTTGGGCACACGTCAGGGCTCGGAAGGGATGTAGTGACGCTTTGAAATGCCGACTTGATGGAATGGTCTGTGGGCATCTTGTTACGTTTGCAGAGCCCCTGATGTGCCTAAACAGTAGAAACTCCCCACAAGTGACCCCATTTTGGAAACTAGACCCCGCAAAGAACTTATCTAGATGTGTGGTAAGCACTTTGAACCCCCAAGGGCTACACAGAAGTTTATAACGCCCGAACATGAAAATAAAAAAATCATATTTTTTCCACAATCAGGATCTTTTAGTCCCCAATTTTTTTATTTTCCCAAGGGTAACATGAGAAATTAGACCCTAAAAGTTGTTGTCCAATTTGTCCTGAGTATGCTGATAGCCCATATGTGGGAGAAAAGTACTGTATGGGCACACGTCGGGGCTCGGATGGGAAGTAGTGACGTTTTGAAATGCCCACTTGATGGAATGGTCTTCGGGCGTCATGTTACGTTTGCAGAGTCCCTGATGTGCCTAAACAGTAGAAACTCCCCACAAGTGACCCCATTTTGGAAACTAGATCCCCCAAGGAACTCCTATAGATGTATGATAAGCACTTTGAATCTCCAAGTCCTTCACAGAAGTTTATAACACAGAGAGGTGAAAATATAAAATCATTTTTTTTTCCACAAAAATAATTTTTAGTCCCCAATTTTTTTCCCAATGTTAACAGGAGAAATTAGACCCCCAAAGTTGTTGTGCAATTTTTCCCGAGTACGCTGATACCTCATATGTGGGGATAAACCACTGTTTGGGCATACGTCGGGGCTTGGAATAAAGGGAGCACTGTTTGACTTTTTGAACGCAAAATTTGCAGGAATCAATGGTGGCGCCATGTCGCGTATGGAGACCCCCTGATGTGCCTAAATAGTGGAAACCTCTCAATTCTAACTCCAACCCTAACCCCAACACACCCCTAACCCCAACCCTAACCCCTACACACACCTAACCCTAATACAAACCCTAATCATAACCCCAACACACCCCTAACCCTAATCCCAACTCTAACCATAAACCTAACTACAATTCCAAGCCTAAGCCTAATTCCAACCCTAACCCAAATTCCAACCCTAACCGTTAATTCTAACCTTAACCCTAATGCTAACCCTAACCCTAGTTCTAACCCTAAGACTGGGTTCATATTGCGTTTTACCAGCCCGTTCAACACGTAGCGTTGACCGGCTGGTAACGGTATAGCATAACGCGATCGCGTTATGCTATACCCGCTAGCGCAGATGAATCAGCAGATAATCAGCCGCGGATCAGCAGCAAAATCAGCCGCGGATCAGCAGAATGGGAAGACAAATCCGCCCGGACGCGAATCCGCAGCAAAATCCGCCGCCGCGGATCATGCAGCGGAAATCCGCCGCGGATCAGCAGCGAAATCCGCCGCGGATCAGCAGCGAAATCGCGCGATCGCAGCGAAATCCGCGCGGATCACAGCGAAATCCGCCGCGATCGCAGCGAATCGCGGATCGCAGCGAATCAGCCGCGGATCAGCAGCGAAATCCGCCGCGGATCAGCAGCGAAATCATCGCGCGTCGCGGATCACGCAGCGAAGAATCAGCGTCGCGGATCCGCAGCAAATCCGCCGCGGATCCGCAGCGAAATCAGTCGCGGATCAGCAGCGAAATCCGCCGCGGATCAGCAGCGAAATCCGCCGCGGATCAGCAGCGAAACCCTATGCTAACCCTAACCCTAGTTCTAACCCTAAGGCTGGGTTCATATAGCGTTTACCACCTGTTCAACACGTAGCGTTGACCGGTGGTAACGGTATAGCATAACGCGATCACGTTATGCATACCCGCTAGCGCAGATGAATCAGCAGATAATCAGCCGCGGATCCGCAGCAAAATCAGTCGCGGATCAGCAGCAAAATCCGCCGCGGATCAGCAGCAAAATCAGCCGCGGATCAGCAGCAAAATCCGCCGCGGATCCGCAGCAAAATCCGCCGCGGATCAGCAGCAAAATCCGCCGCGGATCAGCAGCAAAAATCCGCCGCGGATCAGCAGCAGCAAAATCTGCCGCGGATCAGCAGCAAAATCAGCCGCGGATCAGCAGCAAAATCCGCCGCGGATCAGCAGCAAAATCCGCCGCGGATCAGCAGCAAAATCAGCCGCGGATCAGCAGCAAAATCCGCCGCGGATCAGCCAAATCCGCGTAGCAGAAATCCGCCCCGGATCAGCAGCGAAATCCGCATCGGATCAGCAGCTAAATCAGCTCGGATCAGCAGCGATATCCGCCCGGATCAGCAGGGAAATCCGCCCCGGATCAGCAGCGAAATCCGCATCGGATCAGCAGCTAAATCAGCCACGGATCAGCAGCGATATCCGCCGCGGATCGCAGGGAAATCCGCCCGGATCAGCAGCGAAATCCGCATCGGATCAGCAGCTAAATCCGCCGCGGATCAGCAGCGAAATCCGCCGCGGATCAGCGCGAAATCCGCATCGGATCAGCAGCGAAATCAGCCGCGATCAGCAGCGATATCCGCCACGGATCCGCAGCGAAATCCGCCGCGGATCAGCAGCGAAATCCGCGCGGATCGCAGCGAAATCCGCCGCGGATCCGCAGCGAAATCCGCGCGGATCCGCAGCAAATCCGCCGCGGATCAGCAGCGAAACCCTAATGCTAACCCTAACCCTAGTTCTAACCCTAAGGCTGGGTTCATATAGCGTTTTACCAGCCTGTTCAACACGTAGCGTTGACTGGCTGGTAACGGTATAGCATAACGCGATCACGTTATGCTATACCCGCTAGCGCAGATGAATCAGCAGATAATCAGCCGCGGATCCGCAGCAAAATCAGTCGCGGATCAGCAGCAAAATCCGCCGCGGATCGGCAGCAAAATCCGCCGTGGATCAGCAGCAAAATCTGCCGCGGATCAGCAGCAAAATCCTCCGCGGATCAGCAGCAAAATCTGCCGCGGATCAGCAGCAAAATCAGCCGCGGATCAGCAGCAAAATCCGCCGCGGATCCGCAGCAAAATCCGCCGCGGATCAGCAGCAAAATCCGCCGCGGATCAGCAGCAAAATCCGCCGCGGATCCGCAGCAAAATCCGCCGCGGATCGCAGCAAAATCCGCCGCGGATCAGCAGCAATAATCCGGCGGATCAGCAGCAAATCCCCCGCGGATCCGCAGCGAAACAGTCGCGGATCAGCAGCGAAATCAGCCGCGGATCAGCAGCGATATCCGCCGCGGATCAGCAGCGAAATCCGCCGCGGATCAGCAGGGAAATCCGCCACGGATCAGCAGCGAAATCCGCATCGGATCAGCAGCGAAATCAGCCGCGGATCAGCAGCGATATCCGCCGCGGGTCCGCAGCGAAATCCGCCGCGGATCAGCAGGGAAATCCGCCACGGATCAGCCGCGAAATCCGCATCGGATCAGCAGCGAAATCAGCCGCGGATCAGCAGCGATATCCGCCGCGGATCCGCAGCGAAATCTGCCGCGGATCAGCAGCGAAATCCGTCGCGGATCAGCAGCGAAATCCGCCGCGGATCCGCAGCGAAATCCGCCGCGGATCAGCAGCGAAATCCGCCGCGGATCCGCAGCGAAATCCGCCGCGGATCAGCAGCGAAATCAGCCGCGGATCAGCAGCGATATCCGCCGCGGATCCGCAGCGAAATCCGCCGCGGATCAGCAGCGATATCCGCCGCGGATCCGCAGCAAAATCAGCTGCGGATCAGCAGCAAAATCCGCTAGGAAAAAAAAAAAAAATTCTTTATTTTATTATTTGTCCCTACCTATGACAGGGGGGGGTTCATTTACTTTTTTTTATTTTGATCACTGTGACAGTTTATCACAGTGATCAAAATAAATTTTTGTACAATGGAGGGCGCACTGCGCATGCGCCGGCCGGCGGGCGCACCGCGCATGCGCCCGCCATTTTCCAAGGACCGGGATGGTTCCAGGGACATCGGTGGACCGGGAGAGGTGAGTAGGGGATGTCGGAAGGTGAGGGGGGGGATCGGAAGGTGAGGGGGGTGATCGCAGGAGCAGGGGAGCAGACAGCGACGGCGGTGACCGATCGCTGCCATCTTTCGATGGCGGCGGCCGATCACCGCCGTGACATGGTGTGGGGGGGGTCTGATCGCGGTCTCCAGCCATGGCAGATGCTATTGCAGCATCGGCCATGGCTGGATTGTAATATTTCACCAGTTTCATGGTGAAATATTACAAATCGCTCTGATTGGCTGTTTCACTTTTAACAGCCAATCAGAGAGATCGTGGCCACGTGGGGGTTAAGCCAACCCCCCTGTGGTGATGCAGTAAGGGTCCTGTTACTGCGGGTCGGGTGACCTTTCAGTGACCCCGGTCCCCCGACCCGCAGGAACATGATTTATAGCATGACGCCGACGTCGGCGTCATGGGTCGGGATGGCACAGGTTTTCATGACGCCGACGTCGGCGTCATGGGTCGGGAAGGGGTTAAGCATAAGACCAAAAATCAGAGCAAAATATATGCTCTAAATTATAAGCAGAAGAAGACTAAGCAGTGTATGGGGGTGAGTCCGTTCCTTCTCGTGGTGCCCCTGGAAAATGCCTGCTGCTGCAGGCAAAACTGAACGCGGACAAATACTGTTGTAAATCTTTTGTGACAGCAAGAACGGAAGGTGTAATCTTCAAACTTTTACAGATTACAACTACAGGAATACCTGTCACAAATAAGAATATGATGAAGAAGATGAATAGGAAGAAGATGAAGAAGTAGAATATGAAGAAGAATAATAGTTGAATAAGAAGAATATGAAGAATGTTACAAAAAAGAATAATAGGAAGAAGTTTAAGAAGAAGACAAATAAGGTGAAGAAGAAGTTGATGAAAAAGATGCTGCTGCTGAGGATCATGAAGGAGAAAGTGTGGGAGAAGTAAAAAAGAAGGTGAAGAGCATGGAAGTAGTGAAACATACATATGTGCCAAAATAGAAAAAAGGTTAACAACATAGTCAATTTCTTCGTAACTCTGAACGTCTTAAAAAAAAAAATGTATTCCTGCTATTCCATTTGATTGGGTTAAACTTCTATGCCTTTAATGTCTCCTCCACCTCCCCAATACATTCTACATTATTCTTAGTTGTTTTCCTTCATGTCCAATTAACCTACAAGGAAAGAAAGGGGTTATTTTAATTCCGATATTTTTGTCCCATTGACTTGCATTGATTTCCGGTATCGGAATCGGCGATATCCGATACTTTTTCAGTATCGGACCGATCCAATCCGATCCGATATTTTGCAATATCGGAAAGTATCACTCAACACTATAGATGACACAACTCTCTCCAGAACCGAGACACAAATTGGAGACTTCGATAGCTGACAATCTTGTCTCGCATACCGTGTAGACGGAAGATGTGTCTAATAAATAATGCTGCCAAGGCCCGTGCAGAAGGTAACCAGGGTAGCGGCACTAAGTGCTCCATTTTGGAGAAGTGGTCGGTGATCACCCAAATGATAGTGCAACTCCGAGACTTGGTAAGCCCACCACAAAGTCCATCCTGACCATCTCCCAGGGCCTGTCTGCCACCGGCAAAGGAAAAAGTAACCCAGCTGGCCGTTGTCGAGGTGCAGGAGACACACGCCTGAACATACTACCTGACGTCACGGGCCATATGTGGCCACCAGTATGTCCTCGCCAATAATTCTGTTGTCCTCCTAACCTCTAAAATAAATGGCTTATCAACATCAGGGCGATGTAATATGGGAGCACTGGCAAAATGCGACTTGATGGAAGAGAACGCCTTGGAGACCTCCTCAGACCACAACTTGGGATTTGCTCCCTTCTTGGTGAGGGCTACCAAGGGAGCTACCAAAGTCGAGAAATGGGGGATGAACTGATGATAATAATTAATGAACCCCATAAAGCGCTGCACCGCTTTAAGAGAATGGGGTTCTTGCCAGTCCATTACAGCCTGTAGTTTGGCAGGATCCATAGCCAATACCTGGGCGGAGATGATATAGCCCAGGAAAGGTAAGGACTCCTGCTCAAACACACATTTCTCCAGCTTGGCATAGAGGGAGTTTGCCCGTAAGAGGTCGAAGACTTTGTTGACATCCCTCAGGTGAGAGTCTATATCTGGTGAAAAGATGAGAATATCATCTAGATAGACTACTACAGAGGTGGAAAGCATATCCCAGAAGATGTTATTAACAAAGTCTTGGAAAACAGCGGGAGCATTACAGAGCCCGAAGGGCATCACCAGGTATTCATAATGCCCATCCCAGGTGTTAAAAGCTGTCTTCCACTCGTCCCCCTCATGGATGCGAATTAGGTTATAGGCACCACGAAGATCTAGCTTGGTAAATGCCCTTGCTCCTCGGAGCCTATCAAAGAGCTCAGAGATTAAGAGCAATGGGTACTTATTCTTGACGGTGATGGCGTTAAGTCCCCTATAGTCAATACATGGACGTAATTCTCCGTTCTTCTTTTGCACGAAGAAGAACCCCGCCCCTGCTGGTGACGCCGACTTCCTAATGAACCCTCTTGCCAGATTCTCCTGAATATACTGGGACATGGCCTCCGTCTCAGGAAGCGAGAGGGGATAGACTCTTCCCCAAGGAGGTTCTGCTCCAGGCAGGAGATCAATAGGACAGTCGTAGGTAATCTCCCTGGTAGCCAAGGCGTCTTTCACATGGCCCGCTAGTCCTCTCCAAAACACGGGAATGAGGACTTTATCTGGCCAGTCCAACTCCGAGGACAGAGTCCGAAATTGGACAGCAAAACAGCTGACCAAGGACGAACCCTGTGAACTTGCCAGGAGTTGGAGCGCCGAATCGTGGGTGACCTGAGGTCCTAGAAATACCTTTTTTAGAGCCTCCAGAAAACGAGGAGCACTCCGCATCACACTGTCGTCACGCTTCCACAGCGGGTTGGCCCACTCCAACACTCTGCCCAACAGAAGAGATATTACAAAGCCCACTTGTGCCCGATCCGTGGGGAAACGTGCAGCCAGAAGCTCGAGTTGCATAGAGCACTGACTCACGAATCCCCGACATTGCTTGCTGTCACCAGCAAACTTGTCTTCAAGTGGGAGCTGGGATAATGTGGGGACAGAGGTGGCAGTGGACACACTGGCTGCAGCCACGCTAGCAGCCTGAACAGCGACTGCGGTAACATCCACAGCTGAGGTTGTGCACTCAAGAGCCCCCAACCTACCCTCCAGCTGCTGGATGTCCTGCAGTAGACGCTGATCGTCCACCATTTTACTAGCCAGACCCTGGCGCTAGTATTATGTTAGGGCTGGCGGAACGCACAAAATAAATATAAATAATTAGTGCGTTCGCAGCCCGAGGTCCACCATGCAGGCAGAGCCTGCTGATAGTAGGATGGCGGTATGGCGAACTCTGTTACTTCACAGAGTCGCAACTATGGACACTGTGGCCCTATATGGCGGTATAAGCGAACTCTGTTACTCCACAGAGTCCCTAAGGTAGAAACGCAGAAATATGGACTGTGTCCTGTTAACTCCACAGGTATGCACAGACAACTGCTGCAGTCCGTAGTAACACAATTAGCAAGACAATCAGACAATCTCCTCACCGGAGAAGCCGGTATTCTAGGGACTTATTTCAGCCGAGCCCTAAAAACGTGCATACAATCTCCTCATCGTAGGTGCCTGTATTCTAGGGGCTTATTTCAGCCGAGCTGTTATGAATGTGCTAGAGATGGTTTCTGAGCAGAGGCTCCCTCTGGTGGTTACAGACAGTACTGAACCTTCCAGCGAGGAATGGCAATCTGGCATCTCTGACTGGACTGATGTAAGGGAGGTTCCCTCCCATGATGGTTGCCAGTGATCAATTGTTCTTGTCTCAATTGTGGTTCCTGGTTCATTTGGAAGTTTGCTGAGTCTTGCCTGCATCTTCTGCTTTCAGTAAGATATTTTCTGCTTTTATTTTTGTGCTTGCTTTTTGCATAGTTCTCTGCACTTTTGTGGAGGTAGGTCAGTCGGGTCCCCTCCTGGGGCCTGTGTTCCTCTCAATTTATCTTTAGCCACTGTTATTTGTTCATTTGCTTTTTCCTGTTTTTTCAGTGGCTGCGGCTTAGTTTTGTTACACCAGAGATCTGATTTAGGTGGTGTAGATCGTGTGATCTCAGGTGTTTTTGCAATCAGAAGAGTTGGTATTTTTTAGGGGTTTTTTTGGATTGCAGTAAGAATATTTTTCTGTACTTTTCTGTCTAGACAGATTGGGCCCCAGCGTTTGCTCATTCTATTTTCTGTCTGTGTCCGTGCTTCTTCTTGTCTAACCGCCATTACATGTTTGGGGGCTTCCTATTTTCTTTGGGATCTGCTCCGGGGCAGATAGCTTTCCTCTTTCTGCCTTTAGGTGTAGTTATCTCTCAGGCTGTGACGAGGAGTCTAGGATCAACATAGGAACGCTCCATGGCTACCTCTAGTTGTGTGGTTAGTTCAGGTTACTGCAATCCAATAGGTTCCAGCCTCTCTGGTGTATTGCCGTTTTTGCTTAATCTCCTCAGCTACCTAAACACAAAAAGTGTGAAGCAACTGAAAATATGTCTTATATTCTAGGTTCTTCAAAGTAGCCACCTTTTGCTTTGATTACTGCTTTGCACGCAGAAAAGGTGAACGGATGGACTCTACATGCCTGGTTCCCACCGTGAAGCATGGAGGAGGAGGTGTGATGGTGTGAGGGTGCTTTGCTGGTGACACTGTTGGAGATTTATTCAAAATTGAAGGCATACTGAACCAGCATGGCTACCACAGCATCTTGCAGCGGCATGCTATTCCATCCCATTTGTGTTTAGTTGGACCATTATTTATTTTTCAACAGGGCAATGACCCCAAACACACTTCCAGGCTGTGTAAGTGCTATTTGACCAAGAAGGAGAGTGTTGGGGTGCTATGCCAGATGACTTGCCTCCACAGTCACCAGACCTGGACCCAATCGAGATGGTTTGGGGTGAGCTGGACCGCTCACCGCTTCAATTTTGAATAATCCCCAACAGTGTCACCAGCAAAGCACCCCCACACCATCACACCACCTCCTCCATGCTTCACGGTGGGAACTAGGCATGTAGAGTCCATCCGTTCACCTTTTCTGCGTACAAAGCAGTAATTAAAGCAAAAGGTGGCTACTTTGAAGAACCTAGGATATATGACATATTTTCAGTTGTTTCACACTTTTTGTAAAGTGTAATGTATAATTCCTCATGTGTTAATTCATAGTTTTGATGCTTTCAGTGTAATTCTACAATTTTCATAGTCATGAAAATACAGAAAAATCTTTGAATGAGAAGGTGTGTCCAAACTTTTGGTCTGTACTGTATATATATATATATATAAAAATATATTATATATAATATATATATATATATATATATATATATGCTCAAAAAATAAATGGAACACTTAAACAAGAGAATATAACTCCAAGTAAATCAAACTTCTGTGAAATCTAACTGTCCACTTAGGAAGCAACACTGATTGACAATCAATTTCACATGCTGCTGTGCAAATGGAATAGACAACAGATGGAAAATATTGGCAATTATCAAGACACACTGAATAAAGGAGTAGTTCTGCAGGTGGGGACTACAGATCACATCTCAGTACCAATGCTTTCTGCCTGATGTTTTGGTTACTTTTGAATGTTGGTTGTGCTTACACACCCGTAGTATCATGAGACAGACTCTACAACCCACACAAGTGGCTCAGGTAGCGCAGTTCATCCGGGATGGCACATCAATGCGAGCTGTGGCAAGGTTTGCTGTGTCTATCAGCGTAGTGTCCAGAGGCTGGAGGCGCTACCAGGAGACAGGCCAGTACACCAGGAGACCTTGAAGGGGCCATAGGAGGGCAACAGCCCAGCAGCAGGACTGCTACCTCCGCCTCTCTGCAAGGAGGAACAGGAGGAGCACTGCCAGAGCACTGCAAAATGACCTCCAGCAAGCCACAAATGTGCATGTGTCTGCACAAACGGTTAGAAACCAACTCCATGAGGATGGTCTTAGAGCCTGATGTCCACAGATGGAGGTTGTGCTCACAGCCCAACACCGTGGAGGATGCTTGGCATTTGCCACAGAACACCAGGATTGGCAAATTTGCCACTGGCGCCTTGTGCTCTTCACAGATGAAAGCAGTTTTACACTGAGCACATGTGACAGACGTGACAGAGTCTGGAGATGCCGTGGAGAACGATCTGCTGCCTGCAACATCCTTCAGCATGACCGGTTTGGCAGTGGTTCAGTAATGGTGTGGGGTGGCATTTCTTTGGAGGGCCGCACAGCCCTCCATGTGCTCACCAGAGGTAGCCTGACTGCCATTAGGTACCCAAATAGATGAAGTCCTATGCACACCTGAGCGCAGGTGCTACTGAGGAAAAGGCAAGAGTCAATATTGATAAAGACACCTCGAGCACACTAAAGATGGTCTCAAAAAATTAGCAAGAGTATATGATATTCATTAAAGAAATATTTATTTGAGCATTCCAATGAAGTTCCAAATGCAAACAAAAATATATGAAGGATTCAAAACCCCAACGTTTCGGCCGAATTGGCCTTCATCCGGGGGTACATTCTGTTCAGACAAATGAAATAAGTAAATTAACAGTAATGTAACACATTAAGGGACCATATATAGAACATCATAAATTATGATTATGTAAATTATATCTATGCAAGGTATTTCTAAAGAACATCTGCACATGGGTACATCAAAACAATAATATTATACTCTTGAAACTCAATAATGGAATATAAACCAAACGGTAATATTATGGCAATCAATATAAATGTGACAGTATTACTAGGATACACGGGCAGATATGCCCTTTCAGAATATAGCACATACATCGGAATGCTACTATACATATGATTATAAAAAGACATTTTATCGTATTTCATATTTATTTATCATAGGAGAACCGCATAAATGTTTGTTATAAACATATGAAGAAAAGAGGTGGGGGGAAAAAAAAAAAAAAAAAGGCAAGACATAATGATGTGTGCCTAAATATATGATCCATGAGTGATCAGAACTTGAGAGCAAGCTTATAAGGCTATATAATACGTGGGAAGGAGAACCGGTCGTCCGCGGCCAATTAATAAACCAAACGGGGAAACAAACACATGGGAACGTGATAACAATAATGAGGGAGCCGGTAAAAATGCATGATTACCTGCTATGATGCAGCGGTAGGTGCGCAGTAAACTCCGGGAGTGCTCTGTGCCTGTGGTGCTCGGGGCACTTCTTATACGTGCGGTGCAGCGTGTCACGAGTGACGGGATCGAAAGTGAAACTTCCTGTCTCGGTCATGTGATTTATGACCGCAAGTGAGATAAGCTGAGTCGGTCGTAAAAAGGCTGCTGACGTCACACTCAAGTGTCTTGTAAGGGGAGACATTCATGTGCTGTGTGATAAGCAATGCTAAATAGCAGGGGGAACACTATTTGTTATAAGATGTAAGGAAGACACGGTTCTCTAAGTTACCTGAAACAAAAAAACAAAAATAGAAAGACAAAAACAATAATTCAGTATGTTATACAAAAGATACTAATAATAATAATAATAATTCACGATATAGAGGGATCTCATAAGAAAGCTTCGTATTCCCTATTAAGGCCCAACGGTTCAAGTGTTTGCAATGTGAAAATCCAGAAGGCTTCTCTGGTTTTCAGCATTTTGATTCTGTCGCCCCCTCGACGTGGGACAGGAACATGATCGATAATTTGATATTTCAGTTGGGAAATATTGTGTCCCATGGCTATAAAATGAGCAGGTACTGGTAACATTATCTTTCTGCATCTAATAGTAGATTTGTGCTGTGATATGCGGTCTTGGATATGTTGAGTGGTCTCGCCAACATATCCGAGACCGCACGGGCATTTTATAAGATACACCACATATGTGGAATCGCATGTAAAAAAATTATTTATTTGGTAGATCCTACCGGATCTGGGATGGGTAAAGGAGCTCCCCTTTGTAATATTTGAGCATTGTAAACAATGCAGGCACGGAAAGGTGCCTTTTTTGGGGGTGGTTAAAGTCATTTGAACACGGGGTGCTCTGTTGGACCCAATATCAGCCCTTACTAGGAGACTCCGCAGATTTGGGGGCCTTCTATAACACATAAGTGGGCGTTCTTTGAATTCCGCAATATTCGGATATGCTCTGTTCAACAAATTCCAATGTCTATTGATACAGTCCCTGAACAGAGCATATCCGAATATGCAGAATTCAAAGAACGCCCACTTATGTGTTATAGAAGGCCCCCAAATCTGCGGAGTCTCCTAGTAAGGGCTGATATTGGGTCCAACAGAGCACCCCGTGGTCAAATGACTTTAACCACCCCCAAAAAAGGCACCTTTCCGTGCCTGCATTGTTTACAATGCTCAAATATTACAAAGGGAGCTCCTTTACCCATCCCAGATCCGGTAGGATCTACCAAATAAATATTTTTTTTACATGCGATTCCACATATGTGGTGTATCTTATAAATGCCCGTGCGGTCTCGGATATGTTGGCGAGACCACTCAACATATCCGAGACCGCATATCACAGCACAAATCTACTATTAGATGCAGAAAGATAATGTTACCAGTACCTGCTCATTTTATAGCCATGGGACACAATTAGTGTTGAGCATTCCGATACTGCAAATATCGGGTATCGGCCGATATTAGCTGTATCGGAATTCCGATTCCGAGTTCCGATATTTTCGTCTTATCGGATACCGGAATCGGGATTGTCACTGTCACTGTCAGTGTCCGTCGGTCGGGTCTGTCAGGAGTCAGCGGCACTTACCTGGCAGAAGATCTCCGGCGGTCACGTCCTGCACTGCTTCATGGCCGCCATCTTCTTTCCCCGGCGGTCACATGCAGTTTCTCGCGATAACTGCAGTGACTGCTGGGTAATCGCGGCCGTAAAGCAGTCAGTCCGATGACGTCACCGCCGGGGAAGCAGGTAATCAGCTGTGCTGCGTTGCAATGACAGGCTCTGCCTGTCATTGCGATGTAGCAGAGCTGGATCGTCGTGGGACTATCGTTATGGACTGCGTCGGACAGGTGGTATACTGTTGGTTTGTTTTTTTTCTTTTTTTACAGGAGATCGATGGCGTCGCAGGAATGAGAAGTACAATAAAAAAAATGAAAACTGTGTTGTCTCTTTTATTTCATTAAAAGACTTTTTTCTTGCTGTCTTTTTTTTTATACATTTAATAACTTTGGGATTAATAATGGATCGGTGTCTTATTGACGCCTCTCCATTATTAACCGGGCTTATTGTCACCGTGCAATCAACGGTGACATTAACCCCTTATTACCCCGCTTGCCACCGCTACAGGGCAAGTGGGAAGAGCCGGGTAAAGTGCCACAATTGGCACATCTTTTGATGCGCCAAATGTGGGGCTGCTGTAGCCTGGTATTATCAGGCTGTTGAGGGCCAAAATCCATGGGCCTTGACAGTCTTTTAATACCAGGCCGCAGCAGTCTGCATTTTACTTGGCTGGTTAACAAAAATAGGGGGGATCCCCACGCCGTTTTTTTTTTCGAGGGGATTCCCTATTTTTGTTAACCAGCCAAGCTAAGCAGACTGCTGTGGCCTGGTATTATCAGGCTTGCAAGGTCCATGGATATTGGATCCTTACCAGCCTGAAAAACCAGGCCTCAGCGGTCTGCTTCATCTGGCTGGTTAACAAAATAGGGGGGACCCCACGCCAATTTTTTTCGAGTGGATCCCCTATTTTTGTTAATCAGCCAAGATATGCAGACTGCTGTGGCCTGGTATTATCAGGCTGGCAAGGTCCATGGATCTTGGCTCCTTAACAGCCTGAAAATCCAGGCCTCAGCGGTCTGCTTCATCTGGCTGGTTAACAAAAATAGGGGGGACCCCACGCCAATTTTTTTCGAGGGGATCCCCTATTTTTGTTAATCAGCCAAGATATGCAGACTGCTGTGGCCTGGTATTATCAGGCTGGCAAGGTCCATGGATCTTGGCTCCTTAACAGCCTGAAAATCCAGGCCTCAGCGGTCTGCTTCATCTGGCTGGTTAACAAAAATAGGGGGGACCCCACGCCATTTTTTTTTCGAAGGGAACCCCTATTTTTGTTAATCAGTTCCCTCTGACGTCACTGATTGTGTCCCTGGCTGACCTGAAGTGAAAGTGGAAAGCAATCAATTAAGCTTTCCACTTAAGGGCCCGTCTCACATAGCGATATCGCTACCGAGATCGCTGCTGAGTCACTAGTTTTGTGACGCAGCAGCGAGCTCACCAGCGATATCGCTGTGTGTGACATTCAGCGACGATCAGCCCCCCTGCCGGGTATCGCTGATCGTCGCTGAAATGTCAGGACCTTTGATCGCTGGTTTCCCGCTGACAGGCACACATCGCTGCGTGTGACAGGCGGGAGACCAGCGATCCGCTGGTAACCAAGGTACACAGCGGGTTTCCAGGCGCGGGGCTGTGCCTAGAAACCCGCTGTGTACCTTGGATACCAGCGCCCTGATGCAGGGAGCTGGTATCCAAGGTACATAGCGGGTTTCCAAGCGCTGCGCGGTGCCTGGAAACCCGCTGTGTACCTTGGTTACCAGCGGATCGCTGGTCTCCCGCCTGTCACACGCAGCGATGCGTGCCTGTCAGAGGGAAACCAGCGATCAAAAAAAGGTCCTGACATTTCTTCGACGATCAGCGATACCCGGCAGGGGGGTGATCGTCGCTGAATGTCACACACAGCGATATCGCTGGTGAGCTCGCTGCTGCGTCACAAAACTAGTGACTCAGCAGCGATCTCGGTAGCGATATCGCTATGTGAGACGGGCCCTTAAGCGATGTTACCCGCAGTGTCGCTGTCCCAGATCGCTGCCTGAGCTGCCTGTTTGGCAGCTCAGCAGCGATCATGTAGCGATACACCAGCGATCCTGACAAGTGCATATCGTTGTCGGGATCGCTGGTGTATCGTTATGTGACACCCAGCCTTTACTCTCCTGTCAGGCAGGAGAGGAACTCATTCATTTGGGGTTTACTGTGAGGCTGCAGCATTAGCTGCGGTCCCTGCAGTAAACATTAACCCTTTCTGAAGGATTACACCGTGGGACCTGACTGTGCATGGGATAGGTAAGAATAATTTTGCTTTTTTATTTTATTTTTATTACAGGAAATGGTTTTTGCAGTAAAATAAAAGATGGTCAAAAACATGTGTCTTTATTTCATTAAAATGATTTTTAATTAAAGTGTGTGTGTTTTATTTTTATTTCATGCAATAGGATTAATAATTGATAGTTGTCTAATTGACAGCTCTCAATTATTAACCTGGCTTAAGGTCACCTTTCAATAGCAAGGTGGCTTTAACCCCATATTAACCCATTCGCCACCGCTACAGGGCAATGGGAATAGACGGGCAAAGTGCCAGAAAGGGCGAATCTAATTATAGATTTGTCTTTCCTGGGGTGTCTGGGGGCAGATGTTAGTAGCCGGGGGGGGGCAAAAATAATGGTCCCTCTCTGGGCTATTATTATCTGCCCCACTCACTGGCTTTGTCTGTCTGGTTGCGAAAATAGGGCGGGAGCCCACGCATTTTTTTTCAGCAATTTTACACCTCATATATATATATACATGTCATTGAATTTGTGACACATATATATATATTTATATTTGTAGTTCATACACTTCTACATAGTATAATAGCCGCTAATTCAATTGCCGGCTTTTGTGAAAATGCAGAACCCGACATGAAATGACACTTGGTGTACATAGGGTTAACCATGTCTTTCATGTCCTTTGCTATCTAATTTGCACAAACAATTAAATCAGACTATGTGTGCAAAATTTCACACCTCTAGGGGTTAATTAAAGGTGTAAATTCGTAGCAAAAAAGTCCGTTTTTTTTACAACGAATTTACACCTTTAATTAACCCCTACAGGTGTGAAATTTTGCACACATAGTCTGATTTAATTGTTTGTGTAAATTAGATAGCAAAGGACATGAAAAGAAATGTTTAACCCTATGTACACCAAGTGTCATTTCATGTCGGGTGCTTCTGTCTTTTCACTGAAGCCGGCTTTACCCGGCAATTGAATCAAAGGATATTTTACTATGTAGAAGTGTATAAACTATACATATATGTATACATATATGTCACAATGACATGTATATATATATATATGTATTCTATGTGTGTATATTTAGTGTTTACAAGGAAAGAATGGGGTTTTTTTTAGTTGCGATATTTTGTTCCCATAGACTTACATGGGACTTCCGGTATCGGTATCGGGTATCGCCGATATTTTAGTGATATCGGCGATACCATTCCGATTCCGATACTTTAGCATATCGGAAAGTATCGCTCAACTCTAGACACAATATTTCCCAACTGAAATATCAAATTATCGATCATGTTCCTGTCCCACGTCGAGGGGGCGACAGAATCAAAATGCTGAAAACCAGAGAAGCCTTCTGGATTTTCACATTGCAAACACTTGAACCGTTGGGCCTTAATAGGGAATACGAAGCTTTCTTATGAGATCCCTTATATCGTGAATTATTATTATTATTATAGTATCTTTTGTATAACATACTGAATTATTGTTTTTGTCTTTCTATTTTTGTTTTTTTGTTTCAGGTAACTTAGAGAACCGTGTCTTCCTTACATCTTATAACAAATAGTGTTCCCCCTGCTATTTAGCATTGCTTATCACACAGCACATGAATGTCTCCCCTTACAAGACACTTGAGTGTGACGTCAGCAGCCTTTTTACGACCGACTCAGCTTATCTCACTTGCGGTCATAAATCACATGACCGAGACAGGAAGTTTCACTTTCGATCCCGTCACTCGTGACACGCTGCACCGCACGTATAAGAAGTGCCCCGAGCACCACAGGCACAGAGCACTCCCGGAGTTTACTGCGCACCTACCGCTGCATCATAGCAGGTAATCATGCATCTTTACCGGCTCCCTCATTATTGTTATCACGTTCCCATGTGTTTGTTTCCCCGTTTGGTTTATTAATTGGCCGCGGACGACCGGTTCTCCTTCCCACGTATTATATAGCCTTATAAGCTTGCTCTCAAGTTCTGATCACTCATGGATCATATATTTAGGCACACATCATTATGTCTTGCCTTTTTTTTTTTTTTTTTTTTTTCCCCCACCTCTTTTCTTCATATTGTTTATAACAAACATTTATGCGGTTCTCCTATGATAAATAAATATGAAATACGATAAAATGTCTTTTTATAATCATATGTATAGTAGCATTCCGATGTATGTGCTATATTCTGAAAGGGCATATCTGCCCATGTATCCTAGTAATACTGTCACATTTATATTGATTGCCATAATATTACCGTTTGGTTTATATTCCATTATTGAGTTTCAAGAGTATAATATTATTGTTTTGATGTACCCATGTGCAGATGTTCTTTAGAAATACCTTGCATAGATATAATTTACATAATCATAATTATGATGTTCTATATATGGTCCCTTAATGTGTTACATTACTGTTAATTTACTTATTTCATTTGTCTGAACAGAATGTACCCCCGGATGAAGGCCAATTCGGCCGAAACGTTGGGGTTTTGAATCCTTCATATATTTTTGTTTGCATTTGGAACTTCATTGGAATGCTCAAATAAATATTTCTTTAATGAATATCATATACTCTTGCTAATTTTTTGAGACCATCTTTAGTGTGCTCGAGGTGTCTTTATCAATATTGCCATTAGGTACCAAGATGAGAGCCTCAGACCCTTATGAGACCATATGCTGGTGTGTTTGGTCCTGGGTTCCTCCTAATGCAGGACAATGCCAGATCTCATGTGGCTGGAGTGTGTCAGCAGTTCCTGCAAGATGAAGGCATTGAAGCTATGGACTGGCCCACCCATTCCCCAGACCAGAATCCGATTGAGCACATCTGGGACATCAAGCCTCGCTCCATCCACCAGCGTCACATTGCACCACAGACTGTCCATGAGTTGGCGGATGCTTTAGTCCAGGTCTGGGAGGAGATCCTTCAGGAGACCATCCGCCGCCTCATCAGGAGCATGCCCAGGCGTTGTACAGTAGGGAGGTCATACAGGCACGTGGAGACAACACACACTACTGAGCATCATTATGACTTGTTTTAAGGACATTACATTCCACTTTAATTGTGAGTGTGACTCTATATCCAGGACTCCATTGGTTAATAAATTTGATTTCCATTGATGATTTTTGTGTGATTTTGTTCTCAGCACATTCAACTTTGTACAGAATAAAGTATTCAATGAGAATATTTCATTCATTCAGATCTAGGATGTGTTATTTGCGTGTTCCTTTTATTTTTTTGAGCAGTGTATATATATGCTTTTTTTGCCTAAAATACAAAGGAAATATTTCATCTTAACTTTAGGCCTTCTAGAGAACATTTCATCTTCAATTTGCTTAACTGTTCACAGTAACAATAATTTTGACCAGGGGGTGCCCAAATTTTTGCATGCCAGTTTATACATGTACTGATGTTAGTGCTTTTGATGTATTTCTGTACTGATGATGGTTCTGGTCATGTATTTATGTACTAATTGGGATTGCAGTGCTGTATTCATGTACTGATGGTGGTTTTGTTCTGTATTAAGGTATTGTTGGTGGTTCTGGAAATGTATTCATGTACTGATCATGGTGATCTGGTCATGTATTCCAGTACTGTTGAAGGATGTGTTGCTGTATTCAAGTGCTGATGGTGGTTCAGGTGTTGAGTTCATCTACTGCTGATGGTTCTAGTGTTGTACTCCTTCATAGCAGACGGTCACAGGTTCAAGTCCTCAAAGGAGACTAAATAGTAATAAATGAATGATGTAAAAGCAAATTCTAAAAAACAATGATGGAATAGCATTTGTCCTTTTTGGGCTTAGAATGCACTGCTGGGAGGGGCGTTATTTAAATGTTTTCCTCAGGCACCAGAAAAGCTTGAATCGGCCCTTGTTGTTAGATGTGACATTCTCTCACTGTCAAGATTTACCACAAAATTAATGCTACAGTTCCTGATTCTGCTTTTATACAGACTATGATAGTTCCTCTTGATTCACTGTGCTATATCTTGCGATGTGATAGCTGCAAGACATTATGGGGAAGTCCGCCCAGCTGTGCCTAGGTCATGAGATCCATTTCTGCTTGATGCAGCCATTTTAAGTAATTCATGTGAATCGAATACCAAATTGTACAAGTTCCTAAAAATTTGACACAAATTCGATGTGTATAGAATCAATTCACTCATCTCTATATTTTATGATCCTTCATATTCTGCCCAATGTATTCATTCCTTTTCCACATTGACCTATACTTACTCTATGCTTCCACTTATCTACTAGATATAGCAGTAAAGCATGTTCTGAAACATAAATTGAAATGCAGTCAGCTCCATAAGTCATGTTGCACATAAGGTATCTGGGTGTAAATGGGAAGAACCATGACATAGGAAGCAAACCCAGCTTTCTGACACTTGGCAGTGCATTGCGACCCAAAATCCTTTGATAATCAAACAATTTTGGAAAGGTGCCAAATATGTTGTCCAGTCACTTTTTGGATTTTTGTGGAAAATTATGTGTGTAACAAAACATGTGTAACTGCAATAATTTTCTGGGAGAAATACTTCATTTTCTGGGACAATTTTAAGGGTGCCAACACTTTTGGCCTTGGCTGTATAATGGAAAAAAACAGACATCTATATTAGCCCAAATGATAAGTAATTTCAGTAAGACAAAAATAACAGTAAATTAACCCAGCTACATTCCAAAATAATATTACCATATATACTCGTGTATAAGCCGAGATTTTCAGCACCTTTTTTTGTGCTGAAAATGCCCCCTCGGCTTATACACGAGTCATAGGGCAGAAACCAGCGGGGGAGGGGATGCGGCGGCAGGAGCCGGTGGCTGGGACATCATACTCACCCTCCCCGTGCCATCGCTGAACGTCCCTGCAATCCTGCGTTCTCCCCCGGCTTCCTGCAGCTCTCCAGCGCTGAGTAGTGACGTAATACCCGCTCATTAAGGTCATGTAATATGGACGCGACGCCACTCCCATGGGCGTGGCCTCCATATACATGGCCTTAATGAGTGGTATTACGTCACCGCTCAGCGCTGGAGAGCTGCAGGAAGCCGGGGAGAACGCAGGATTGCCGGCCCGGACGTTCAGCGATGGCACGGGGAGGGTGAGTATGATGGAGGAGGATGGGGGAGCATGGAGGAGGACAAGGAGCACGAGGTAGGGGAGGACGGAGAGCACGGAGCAGAACGGGGGGAGGACGGAGAGCATGGAGCAGAACGGGGGAGGATGGAGAGCACTGAGCAGAATGGGGGGAGGACGGAGAGCACAGAGCAGGACGGGGGGAAGAAGGAGAGACCGGAGCAGAACGGGGGGAGGACGGAGAGCACGGAGCAGAACGGGGGAGGACGGAGAGCACGGAGCAGGACGGGGGGGAGGACGGAGAGCATGGAGCAGTTCGGGGGGGAGGACGGAGAGCATGGAGCAGGACGGGGGTGGGCACAGAGGAGAATGGGGGAGTGCAGAGCTGGATGGGGGAGCACAGAGCAAGACGGGGGAGGATGGAAAGCACGGAGCAGGACAGGATAATGGAGCAGGAGGAGGGGAGCACAGAGGAGAATGGAGGCCACAGAGCTGCATGGGGAGCACAGAGCAGGACGGCAACTTATACACCCGGCTTATAGGCGAGTCAATAAGTTTTCCAAGTTTTTGTGGCAAAATTAGGGGGGTCGACTTATACACGGGTCGGCTTATACACGAGTATATACGGTACATATAGAATATTGCAAGCACTGTAGTAGATTATATCACTGCCTCAGATTATGTAAATTAGGACTATACAGATTCTGTGACTTTGTGTCTAATCAATATGAACATCTCCATGTTACTATATAGAAAATAAATCTTAAGAACTTTAAATGTATATCTTCTACTACATAACCATATATAAGTACACAATGTGCACTTCTAAAGGGACAAATATGGAAATGACATTAAGAAAAGCCTTGGATTGGGCATAATGTTAAGGGAAGTGTATAGCTGTTGAGAATAAATAAATTATACATTGTTCTGCGTTAATGTTTCTCCTTTTTCATGACATTACTAGGAGCACAATTGGTTTATAATTGATATAAGCATTTATGTTACATTCATACTTTCAAATCCATTAATAGGTTTATTTAAGATTTCTTTTCAAAGCCTCGCTTTTATGTTAATTTATTTTCTGCTATTTCCTTCCTTGAAAATCTTTTGCTGCCCTTTTACCTGAACCAGTCAAAGTGGCCTTTGCTAATAATTTAGCCTTTGCTAGGAAGAGAGCATATAATGAGGACATTTCTGTTAAAAGTGTTGTCTGCTCTGACCAATCCTCTTTTTTCCAAAAATCCTCTAGCAATAAGCAGATTAGAGGTTGTCCCACCAGTATGTTTCCCTACAGTGCCGCCAGTGTAGAAATAAAGCATTGCTCAGTTCTGTTCCTCCACAGCAAGAACATGCTTTGCAGCACACTTTTCTAATAGATTATTTGAAACATTATATTTTTAAGCCACAAAACCACTTTAAAAAGAACCTGTCAGCTCACCGCAGGTTTTAATAAATACTTGTTTCCTCCATAAAACAACAACTCTGGAGCTTTTTTTCTGTTTAATGCCATTCCTATTATTTATCTTGAAACTGTTTGAATTAATTTTTCCTAGCTAAGACAAGTATTACCTGCATATGTGCTGGTCAAGTGCTCATTTTCAGCAGCCTTCCTATTCCCCCCAAATGTTTTTAAGCATAGAGAGGCAGAGTAACCATTTTTACACCTTACTTGCAATGGTTTATCTTCTGTTCAAACAAGGGATCAGACAAGTTATAATCTTATATTTTCATTTCTTCTTTCTCTCAACATCTGCCATCATGGGTTAGTTGAAAATTAATACACTAGTTAGTCTGCAGATCATATCCAAATTATAGTATTCAGCCAATAGTTATGTAATGTATATTGCTACCATAGCACAGGAACAATATTTTGTGTAGATTAATTTTTCATCTTTCTATGGTATTGAGATGTTGCAGCACTCCTACAGATGAAAACTAAAAAATAAAAAGATAAAAGGAAAAAATGGGGTAAAAAGTTATTTTAATTCTTTGCTGACCTGAGAATTTTAGATTTTTCCTCTCCTTGTTCAAAGAGTCATAACCTTTCTTTTTTTTATTTTTCACTTGACATATATAGGCTTGATTTTTTTTCAGGATGTGTTTCGTTTTTCAGTGACACTATTCATTTTATCATATAATGTATTGTAAAATCGAGAAAAATTCTAAGTGTGATGTAGTTGCTAAACCCCACAATTACACCATCATTTTTTGGGTTTTGTTTTTACAGCATTAATTATGTAGTTAAAATAACTTGCCAACATGATTCTTCAGATCAGTATAATTATAGCAATACTAATCTTGTCCAGTTTTTTATTTTCACATGATCTGGATTTTAACAGAAATCTAATAAAACTGTGATTTTTTTTTATTCATTGTTGGACGGAGATGGACAACATTGTTTCAATTTTGTTGCTTTCAATTTGCACTACTTGTTTCATTGTATCATTTTTAGGTACATGTGACATTTTGACCATTTTTATTGCATTTTGGGGGGTAATATGCAAACCAATAAAAGTCAATTCTGGCATTTTATTTTTTATTATTTTAATTCTTTCTGAACATCTTTTGCAGTCAAGCGGTTCTGATTTGCCTCTCTAGCAATCCTATGAGCAGCTGTCACTGAAATTTTCCTTCCTCTTCCAGACCTTATCTTGACCTCCACTATTTCTGTTAACTGCCATTTCTTAATTACATTTCCAACTGAGGAAAGGGTAACTTGAAAACATTTTCCAATCTTCTTATAGCCCCCACCTGATTTGTGGACCTCCACCATTTTCATTTTAGAGTGCTAGAGAGCAGCTTAGAGGAACCCATGGCTGCTGCTTTTTGGCACAAGGTTAGAGGAGGCTGGGTTTTTATAATGCTCAAAAATTTACAGTAGCAACCAAAATTTTAGCATTTTCTTTTAAATGTGATTACTTTTGGCTGGCTGTTGTGATGCCATTTTCCTGGTGATTTTAGTAAACCATAAGCAATTGGTTGTCAGCTATAAGGGTGAAAATTTTGTTTGACATTGTTTTATATCTTTATGTGTTAGTTTTCAAGTTGTTGCTGGGCCAAATGTTTTGCATATTTTGTCATGGGTAGTCAAGTATTGTGTGTGTGTTTTTCAGTTAAAACATGGCAAAGACAAAGAAAAAATTTATCACCAGACATCAGCAAGCTTATTATTCTGAGAGTGAAGTCAGGCAAAATCCAAAAAGAGGTAGCTATGGAATTCAACTGATCTCAGAGTCAAGTGTCTTCTATAATATAGAAAGAAAAGGGAGGTTATGGAACAGCTGACAAACCTAGAAGTGGACGACCATGGAAAACTTCCTCCAAAGTTGATCACATTAAAAAAAGTTGTTATCTGATGTCCATAAAAGTGCAGTATAGATTTTGCACAAAATGAACGCAGAATATGGGGTCAAAGTGAGTCGCCAAAATGTGGTGCTACGGCTAATAGTAGAAGGGTTGGAAGAACAAGTTCCAGTCAAGAAGTCTTTCATCTCTGAAGGTCTGACTTGAGTTTGCCAAAGAACACAGCCAATGGAAAGAGACAGATTAGTGTAAGGTGTTGTGGTCGGATGAATCCAAGTTCAATCTGTTTGGTGGTGATAGCAAGCTCTATATATACCTCCCAATTGGAAAAGTAATGGTACCAAACACCTACAGTGAAACATTGTGGTGGCAATGTCATGGTTTGAGGCTGCTTTTCTGCATCTGCCATTGGCCCTCTACATAGAATTGATTGAAATATGAATGGTAACTTGTACAAGTATATACTGGAGAATTTAATGCTGCCACATGATAAAACCAAAGTAAACAGGGGCTGAATTCAATTTAGTAAAAAATTGGTAAGCAAAGAAAAATGTTCGCCTGTTGCAATGGCCAAGCCAATCACTTGATTTAAACCCTATAGAGAACCTTTGGGATGAGTTAGGGTGACGAGTTGGGGCCATTACCCATAGCAATAAAGATGAGTTGTTTGCAGATTTGCAAATGGAATGGAGCAAGATCCCTCAAGATGTCTTGAACACCCTAGTGGCTTTAATGCCCCATCGGCATGTTCCAGTAATTAAAGCAAGAGGCTATGCTACGAAATACTTATTTGCTGTTGTCACTTCCTCACACACCTCCTGAGGAAGTGACAACACGAAACGTGTGTAGGGGTGGCGAGAGCATCTACATTACGAGTACAACTGAGTTACCAATGTAAGTGTTTACTGTGTTCTTTTCTGACATCTCACATGCACACTTTAGAGCAGCACCTTAATTTTGATGCACTTTCACTGACAGTAGCATGGTTCCACTCAGTATTTATTTTGTTACATTATAACTATTTTTGGTAACATCATGTTGTATATTATGTAGTACTCCAATCTATTACAATTGGCATTACAACCTTTGAGATCATTTAAATGAAAATTGTATTTTAATTCATTCTATTTAATAAAAGGTATTTTTTAATGGCACATATACGCTATTCCTTCTGTTGTTTTCTAGTGTAGTATTTTGAGTTGTGCACGTTGGTTTACTTTTACATTTGGGTGTTTTTTTGGTATCTAAGCTGAAACAGTACACTGAAACTGTAACCACTCTGGTGGTATTTGAACCTGAAACTGCTCCAGCGGCACCTAACTTGAAACCACACTTACAGTGCCTGAACCCAAACCGCACCTGCGGTACCTGAGACCTGTGCTTGAGAACTGCATTTCTGTATCAGTACCAGTACCTGTCCTGTCTAAATCAGCTGCAATATTTGTGCCTACAGAATTTGGTCATGTCTAAGGCTCAGAGTCCATTCTTCTGTCCTGACCCTTTGGGTCAGCTGACGCGGATCTGGATTGGAGCAGTGCCTGGCGTCCACCTGGGTTCAAAAGTAACCCCACCATCAGGGGCTCTAGTGAAAACTCAGGTGGTCACTTAGTTGTGCCCCTCCAGGCTCTCACCGTCTGAATTGCAGTGGGTCCATGATCCCTAAGTGTGACACTCAGTGTCACTTTTATGTACAATATATACACCAGCCTTAGTGCCTCCTATATATATATATATATACACTAGCCCCATTGCCTCCTATGTTTATGCACACCAGCCACCAGGGCCGGCTCCAGGTTTTTATGGGCCCCGGGCGAAAGAGCCTCAGTGGGCCCCTTTAACACAGACCACGATTCATGATGCACAGATACAGCAGAGAAATATGGGTACAGTACAGTGCCAAAGATTTCACTTCTTCCATTACATGACTGATGCCTATTGTAAATTGTATAATAGCTCAAAAACCGCCAAATCCTCACAGCGCACAGTACAGACTGGACAGTACAGTCCTCCATACAATATTATGGGCACCACAGTCTCCCCTCATCACCCATATAATACCCCATGCAGGATGTCACCCCTCCATCCCCCATATAATGCTCCATACAGAATACTGGACCCAATATAATGCTCCATACCGAATACTGGACCCAATATAATGCTCCATACAGGATACTGGTCCCCATATAATGCTCCATACAGGATACTGGTCCCCATATAATGCTCCATACAAAATATGGAGCTCTCCTCTGCGCTGTACTGCGTTCTGCACTGTTACGGCTCAGGAAAGGGCACTGTGGAAAGACTCCCCATTATCATCATGATTTCCTCCTCATCATCATCATTTCCTCCTTATCATCATCATTGTCTCCCCATCATCATCATGGCCTCCCCATTATCATCAATGCCTGCCCATCATCATCATCTCCTCCCCATCATCATCAATGCCTGCCCATCATCATCATCTCCTCCCCATCATCAATGCCTGCCCATTATCATCATGGCCTCCCCATCATCATCATGGCCTCCCCATTATCATCAATGCCTGCCCATCATCATCTTCTCCCCATCATCAATGCCTGCCCATTATCATCAATGCCTGCCCATTATTATCATCTTCTCCCCATCATCATCAATGCCTCCCCATTATCAGCAATGCCTGCCCATCATCACACACAGACAGCACACAAGCACTCTCTCACATACATGCACACACACATACACACACACACACACACACAAATCACCGCACTATATACACACAGACACACACACACAGAGACACACACACACACGTCTCACCCGTCCAGCGTCCGCGCTCTCTGCCACAGCCGGCCGCTGAATGATGACGTCATTCAGCGGCGCTGCTGTGAGAGGAAGCGCCGGCGCCCCCTGGAGCCCGGAGCTGCGGCTGCGGAGGCACGGGAGAGGTAAGCATTGTGCCAGCTGATGCCGGGGCCCTGAGCAAGCGGGGGGGGCCCAGTGGCGGCGCTGACACCGCTCTCCTCAGCAAACTGTGCCAGCCACAGTGCCTCCTTTATGTAAATACACCACCTCAGTGGCTCCTATATATATGTACACCAGCTTCAGTGCCTTTTATATATATATTCAAGAACCTCAGTGCTTCTTTTATATATGCACAACAGCCTCAGAGCCTCTTTTATGCATATACACCAGCCTCAGTGCCAACTATGTGTATTTACACCAGCCTCAGTGCTTTTTATATGTATATACACCAGCTTCAGTTCCTCCTATATGTATATACACCAGTCTCGTTGCCTCCTATGGGGTGTATACAGCATAATTACTCATTAAGCATAATGTGGATCTGTGTATATAATAAGATGCTGTGTGTGTGTCACCGCTGCTCACTGATGCTCCACTCGCATCAGGTCATTCATCAGTGGTTCTGAGCTTGTGGTCACATCTTGGCACCGTCCAGGTTGAAAACTATTTATCCCCAGACATGGATTACAGCATGGGACAGAGTGATGAACAGGTGGGGGATATTGCGGTTTTTATTTTTGTTTATTACAGGAGACAAGGACTTTAATGGAATGTGCATTAGGTGAGTAGATCTCTGCTTGTTATTTAAAAAAAATGGAAGTGTGCTTTTTTAATTTCAAATAAAAGACTTTATACTTGCTGTGTGTTTATTTACAATACAACTATAGGATTAGTAATGGAGAGGCATCTTATAGACACCCCTCCTTTACTAATCCGTGGGCTTGATGTCACCAGATAACACAAAGGTGACATCAACCACACAAATATGAATCCCACCTGCCACCACCACAGGGTATCTAATAGATGTAGCTTTTTTTCTGGGCAGCTGTGGGCTGCTATTTTTAGGCTGAGGGGCAATATCAATATCAATACAATACTCTCATCAGGCGCCGCCTGCTCTCGCTGTTATTAATGGCAGCAGGTATAGGCTGATGGGAGTAGTAGTTCAATCAGCTGTCGCCTGCTCTCAATGTTATCAGTTGAATACACCTCTCAACATTCTCCCTGCTAGCAGTGACCTTACTGTGAGCAAGGGAGAATGATGAGAGCGGTCTTCAGCACCCAGCGCTGGGTAACAGCACTAACAGTACCGCTGCTTCCCAGGCGCCGGTACATATCATACTGATGACACATGGATGTCATCCGTGTGTCATCAGTGTGCACGTGTGTGGACATGGCCGGGACGTGCTGCTGTTAGAAAATGGACATGTCAGCATATTTTGCACATGGACACATGGTTCACACTGACATGTGCACAGACCCATCCACAAGAATGGGTATACGTGTGTAAAACTGTCACCACACATACCACACACACTAACATGTGAAAGAGCCCTAAGAGAATGTTGAGGAGCATAGCCAAGTAAAGAAAAATTCACTTCACTGATTGGGGGTGTGGAATATAAAGGTATGTGGGCTGTTGGTGTTTATGTGCCAGGTCAGCTTTTTTGTCCCAGTCTGGCCCTGTTTAAGCATGCTGTCAAAAAGAGGTTGTGCACAGAGTTTTGATGCGAGCATGAGCCTTTAACATTACTTATTTCATTACATGATTTATGATTGTTCTTGCATATATAATTAAAGCATTTTTAAAGTTAATTTTTGATATTTTTGAAGATACAATAAGGTCATATTTTTCCAGAAAATCTATTTGCAAAGGATAATTCAGTCTTGTGTTGATCATGTCCAGATTATTCAGCTTTAGTCAGTAACTAGTTGAAACATGATGTAAATACACAATATAATGGTAAAGCTGTGGGCTCTGTAAACAGATTGAATTATTATGTTACATGAGGAAGCCAAATTGCCATTGTTGTATAATCTATTTGAGCTGCCAATCATGTAGTCTGGCAGCTGACAGCAAGTAAAATGACACAAGGTCAGTCAG
This sequence comes from Oophaga sylvatica, assembly GCA_033576555.1. Taxonomy (NCBI): domain Eukaryota; kingdom Metazoa; phylum Chordata; class Amphibia; order Anura; family Dendrobatidae; genus Oophaga; species Oophaga sylvatica. The sequence continues at coordinate 241,793,013 of JARQOD010000002.1, read as the reverse complement.
TGACCTTCAGATAAAGAGGACAGATGGTGGGTACTATGACAATTTTGGTATATTTGTTTTTTTTTTTCTCAATGTACAAAGCACCAACACATCGACATATGTAGTGAAGTAATCAATAAATGTATACTGAATTTTATGAAATAATATATTTATTTAAACTTCCCCTAGAAATATTTGAATCCACTATGCATTCATTGTGTTCATCTGATACCAAATCTTTTACTTCCAAATACTTGTTGGAGATTATCAATTTTTTACATTTACATAAAATCTGCTGGTGATACAGTCATCAATAGAATTTTATCATGTTTCTGCTATATATTACTACATACTGTGTGTCTTTTTACGCAAGGATCTCTGCCTTACAGATTGTGCATAAGCATACAAAGTGGGATTTCCTTTACCCATAGAGGGATGTTTTCAAACAGATTGTTTCTTGAATATCCATTGTCAGAAAAAAGGGTAAAAGGTACCAGACCTAGTTTTTATTTATGTTAAACCATTGAAAAATAATGTCATATCATGCATATTAGTGAATATAATAGAATAATGGTTAACATAGACCCGCAATTTGCTTCCCTTACCACGGAAAGCTAAACTCTGTTGTGCACCACATCGTGCTTTGCTGATTCTCTGGCATGATTAAATATGGTCATCTGCCTGGGTCTAAATAGCGCTCACCAAGACAAACACCCGTGCTTTGGTAATACAACTTTTAGCTTGTCTATTCAAAGTTCCCTGGCTGCTGTCTCCAGTACCTCAGTAACCATTCTTTCAGTCTCCAGTAGGCTTCCAGTACCCCAGCTTCCTTGACTGCAGCTTCCAGTATTTCAGCTACCTGTCTGCCTGTGGCTCTCAGTACCTCAGTTACCCATCTGCCTGCAGCTTCTAGTACCTCTGCTACCCTTTTCCACATGCCTCACCTGTCTGCCATATGGACGCCTGCTGTTCGTTTGCCAACCCAGACCTTCGGCTTGGAGACTTCACCTGATCAGGTGAGCCAATCAAAATTCAGAGACAATGGATCCGAAGGAGCAGCAGTAACACCATTACCATTGTATACGGATGAATTGCCTTGACTTGTAGTGCAATTGATTGTTAGCCAATGTGAACTTGTCCAGTCTGTGAAAAATCTCACTGCTTCAGACTCCTGCAGTCTCTCCACCAACTCCTCAACATCTGCCGCACCCTAATCAGCAACATTCTACATTTTCGTACTCTTGCACGATCTAACAGCAATCCTAAAGTCTGCCAGGGTTTTGTCATTCAGTGCACCATACACCTTGAATTGTGCCCTCAGCAGTTTTCTTTTGACCTGTGTGAAGTAGAATACTTTTTTTATTGTCTGGTGATGTTTTGACATGGGTTGCGCCATTGTAGGAACAGGATGACTCCATGATGCATTCCCTACCCTCCTTTTTTATGCCATTTCATTGAGTTTTTGATGAACTAGGTCACTTTTACTCAGCTGCCGATTCCATACTGTGGCTAAGACAAGGGATTAGCTCTGTGGGACAATATGCCATCCAGTTCCATACCCTGTCTTTTGATTTTCCCTGGAACAACGATGCACTCCCATTTGTCTTCTACTATGGCTTATCCAGTAGTGTCAAAGACTTACTGAGGGTAGAGATTTTCTTTCACTTGGCGATTTATTTTCTCTCGCTACTTGTGTGGACTTCCATTTTAAAGAATGTTCAAAGGAAAAATCTCTGGATTCTTGTGTCTCTCCTCAAGAGCATCTTAAAAATATCCTCCCAGACTGAAAACTATGTAAATTGGTTGGAAGAGATTGCCACCAGCAGAAAGATCCCATCAACTTTCACGAAGACTCTGTTGATATTGTTATGGATGGGATCAGACTGTTTCAATCTGAAGGCCAAACATGGAAACTTCAGCTCCTAGGTGAAAAAGAAGTCATTAACATGGGGGTAACTCTGTCCTCCACTAAAGATAAAATATGCATGCCTATGTCCGTTTCTATCGGTTCCTCTGTGTAGGACAAGCAATTTATTCTAGAGTAGCAGAAAATTTCATGGAATTTTCTTTGGCAAAAATAGATGAAAATTCCTTTTGTTTCCTTGTGGACGCATCTGAAGCTAATCTCCACAAATGGCTCTGCAACTCCAGGTCGTCTAAAGTGCCAGACAGAATAGGTAACACTTCAAATTGGTACCCTACACTTTGAGTACATTTTTTTCTTAATTTTGCTCTGATGCACCAGTGTTTTTGGGACTTCCATGGTACTGCCTTGATGCTCCTGTCATTGACTGGTCAACTGATCAGATTATAAAATGGGGTCAATCTTGTTTACCCAATTGCCTCAAAACTCTACCTCAACCTCCTCCTGTGAAACTCCACTCAACATCTACTGCCTCCAAATTGCTTGGACCCAATAAGGATTTCACAGACGTCTTCTCCATGCAGAGGGCCTGAGACAATACCGCCTCATCTGCCATATGAGTGCACCATTCTTCTTCTTCAAGGTATGGAAATACTTAGAGGGAAAGTTTATTCTTTATCTCTCCCAGAGGCTGAGGCAATGTTGGCCTACATTAAAGAGAACTTGGATAAGGTATTTATCCAAAAATCATTAACCCCAGAAGGTGCAGGTTTCTTCTTCATTAAAAAGAAAGATGACTCTCATAGACTATCGGTGTTTGAATAAAATCACTCTGAAAAACTGTCATCCTTTGCCACTCATCTTCAATTTATTCAACACGATTAAAAGTGCTACTGTCTTCACTAGGTTAGATCTGAATGGCGCATATTACTTAATCCGCATCAAAGAGGGTGATGAATGAAAGAAAGCATTTTTCAACACCCGGCATGGTCACTATGGATATCATTGGATACTTTTCGGATTGTGCAGTACACCGGCTGTGTTCCAGTACTTTGTGAACTGGATCTTTCATGATGTACTGTATCAGTATGCCTTAGTCTATATGACATCTTAATCATCTCCAGAGACTTGGACTCTCATTGTCTTCATGTTCACTGCATTCTAATGAGACTGTGACAAAATCACCTATATGCCAAGCTGGAGCAATGGCTGGGCAACAATAATTGCCATTCCTCAGCTACATCAACACTTGGCTCTTTCTTAGCTTTTCTAATTATTACCCCCAGTTTATCAAAAACTTCTCTCAAATGGTTGCCCAGCTGACAGCCCTAACTCAGAAGAGGGATAATTCCTAGGAACTAGTCAAAATCTGCTGTTCAAGCCTTTCAAGAACTTAAGTCTTGTTTTACTACTACTCCATTTCTCCACATCCTCATGTGAACAGACCATTCTTGGAAATGGATGCTTCCACTATTGGTGCAGAAGCAGTTCTCTCACAAAATTTCTCTAGAGCAAGTAATCATCCCTGTGGGTTCTTCTCTATAAAGTTTTCTCCAGCACAGAGGAATTATTTAATTGATGACTGTGAAGCTTTACCCATAAAATTGGGTCTTGAGGAATCGCGACAACTAGCTAAGTTCCCAGTGACTATCTATACTGACAAAGTCTTGGAGTACCTTTAGTCTGCTCATAAGCTGAACTGTTGCTCTTTTTCTCACAATTCGATTTCATTCTCACCTATCGTCCAGCTGAGTAAAAAACAGAACTGATGCTGTATCAAGGTCCTTTGATCGATGTGGTGCTGCTGATAATCCACCTTCACATGTAATTGAACCTAAATGTATTGTTGCTCCCGTCTCTTCTTCCTCCAGTTCACCTTCTAAGGGACGTTCTCTTGTTTCAAAATCTCCTCTGGAAGGTCTTATCCTGGACTCATTCATCTCTACTCTATGGTTAACCAGGAGTTAAACATACAACTTTTCCCCCATTTCTACTAGTGTCCCGGCTGGAGACAAGATGTCAAGGAGTTTGTAGCATCCTGCCTTCAGTGTGCACATTACAAACCCTCTTGTCAAGCATATCTCAGTCCTCTTCAGCCTCTTCCCGTTCCACAAAAGCCTTTGGCTGAGATGTTTATAAACTTTATTACTGATCTTCCTCAGTGAAGGGTTTACGACTATCTAAGTCTTACTTGATCAATTCTCCAAAATATCTTGTTTTGTGCCCATACGAGGTCTTCCATCTTCTGCACAGTTGGCTCAAACGCTTTTTAAACTAATTTCCCAGTTCCATGGTTGGTCTTACACCTCATATAGTCTGACTGTAGTGTTCAATTTGTTTCCAGGTTCTCAAGAGCGCTCTGCAACAACTTAAAAATTTTCCTGAACTTCTCTTCAGCCTATCACCTCCAAAGTAATAGACTGAAAGAATTAATTAAAATACAAAAAAAAGTTGCACTCTACCGTGCTAAAGCAAGTCAATGTGAAATATATGAAATATGAATAGCAATACAGCTTCTGAATATCAGTAAAAAAATGAGACGCTTTGCACATAATTTGGCCAATTCATGTCAGCCCATCGACCAAGGTGGTCTCAAAAACTGATGGGTCACTACGTATCAATGTGAATACCTCTGTTAGGACTGATGTCAGAATTCCTGGGTGAATGTGGACACCTCTCAGTAAAGCCTGCATTTATGGGTAGGTAGGAACCTGCTGAAATTAAATGAATTAGCCAAATTATGAGGAAAGCATCCCATTTTTTTCCCTAACATTCAGAAGCCATATTGCTATTCAGATTTCATATATTTCACATTGACATGCTTTAGCACGATAGAGTGCAATTTTTTTTTGTATATTGTATAGGAAGGTAGCTGCTCCTAGTACGCACCTATACACACTAGCTTGGATGTGCCAGTCAGACTTTTGTTATTTGAAAGAATGAATCAGTATTAGTGTTGAGCGATACTGCTCGATATCTAAAAATATCGGATCGGAATGGTATCGCCGATATCACTAAAATATCGGCGATACCCGATACCGATACCGGAAGTCCCATGTAAGTCTATGGGAACAAAATATCGCAACTAAAAAAACACTTTCTTTCCTTGTAAACACAAAATATACACACTTAGAATAATATATATATATATATATATATATATATATATATATATATACATGTCATTGTGACATATATATATATACATATATTTATAGTTTATTCACTTCTACATAGTAAAATAGCCTCTGATTCAATTGACGGGTAAAGCCGGCATTTGTGAAAAGACAGAAGCACCGAGGGTCCAGTCGCCACAGAGATGTTGCATCGCACCCAGCGGTGTGACAACTTACTCTCAGGTAAGGAGGAAACACCCCATTGACTCCAACCACTGCATTCAACAGTACACTATGCCAGCTGAGTGTAGGCGGACCCAATGGGATGGTCTAGCTCAGGCTGGTTAGAACAGGGTGTAGCTAGTTGGATGGGAGGGGTTGAGGCAGCCTTATGCTGCATGTCTTTGTAGTAAGAATTGTTTCCTTTCCTGCTTTCTTACTACGTCGCATACTCCACTCTGCTACATCACTCTGCACCATTGCTCTATCTCACATCTATCTGCCCTGGAAGGATAGCGTGTTACCTGTAGAAGACTTTTCACCTACCTGCACTACACCATCCCTTACAGAGGACCTGCACAGCAGCGCTGGACACCCTGACCAGGTACTACAGGTGGCGTCACGACAAACTACACAAACATTCTATCATCCCCTGGAAATATCCACATTCCAGTGATCGCCCAGGTCACGGACCGAGCTGTGCTACTCGTGACATCCCCCATAGAAGTCGACGTGATCGGTGCCGAGTACCCCCAAAACCCCTGTCTCTGTGCGACTCAACTTCCCTCACTGTGCTGGCACTTTACATTTACAATGCCTCTAGGTTTTTTTTTTTGGGGGGTGGGGAACATTCAGACTTTTGCTATGGGGCCCCATGATTTATATGTACGCCCCTGCTGCTGAGGCATGGTATTTAAGGCTGTTAAGGAGCCAACATACATGGACCTTGCCAGCAGCGTCGGACTGGAGTACCTTGGGCCCACCAGAGAAAATATATTCTTGCGGCCCAACATCATACTTCCCAACCTTTGAATAAGGAAAGAGGGACAAAGGCTGTGGCACGCTGTGCATGCTGCAGAAAATTTTAGGCCATGCCACGTTGCACCACAGACTGTCCAGGAGTTGGTGGATGCTTTAGTCCAGGTGTGGGAGGAGATCCCTCACGAGACCATCCGTCGCGCTCATCAGGAGCATGGCCAGAAGTTGTAGGGAGGTCATACAGCATACCTCCCAAATTTGGAAGACAGGAAAGAGGATTAAAGGCTGCGGCGCGTGTTGCGCGACGCTGAAAATTTTAGGCCACCCCCGACTACACCCATTTCACAGCTAATCACACCCATATCCTCGCCCCAAGCGTAACCATTTAGCACTGCTGATCACACTGACTGGTAATGAGGGCACAGTGGCTGGTACTGAGGAAAAGAAAGAAAGAGCAGCGAGAGAGAAAGAACAAACAGAGAAAGAAAGAGAGGAAAGAAAGAAAAGAGAGAAAGAAAGAACAGAGAGAAAAAAGAACAGAGAGCGAGAAGGAAATAACAGAGAGCGAGAAAGAAAGACTAGAGAGAGAGCCATAGGCGTAGCTAGGGTTTTGGTTTAGTGGGGGCAAAACTTCTGAGTGGGCCCATCATCAGAGAACCTCAGCAAATGACCGCGCTGTTGGCCAAAATAATCTATATATAAAAAGACCAATATTGATATTACCGCCATATGGTCTGTGTTAAATAATACCAGTCCTACAGAACATATAGATTACAGCACAGGTACAGATAATGACTTACCGCTGATGTTCTTTCTAATGGAATTGTTCACTTTTCATGTCTTTTCCATCTGGCCCACACCGACATGACAACTTCTCCAGCCAGGACTCGACTGCACCCCCATTAAAAAAAAAATAAAAAAAAAAACTCACCTCCCAGCTCCTGTGCTGCTCACTGTTTTCCCTCTCAGCGTCTGACAGCGGGCGCCGGCAGGTGATGTTATTGCGCCCGCTGTCATACGCTGAGAGGGGGATTATGGGAGAGAAGGAGCGCTCGCTCCTTCTCTCTCTATGCGGTCAGCTTTATCGGCTGGATGCCGATACAGCTGACCCTCCGATGACGGGTGGGGGGCCCACTGCTGGAACCGGGCCCCCCCAACGCCTGTTCAGGCCCCATAGCTTCCGGGCGGCAGAGCAGGGAGAGCGATTCTCCCTGCTCTGCCGCAGAATGTAACTGTATCGTAGCTCCGGGTGGGCCCCCTCAGAGCGCGGGCCCCGGGGCCACCACCCCCTCTGCCTCGCGACCTATCCTTTCAAATCAGGGCCCACCACGCAGGAGCTGGGGCCCACCGTAGGTTTCTCCGGTGTCCCGGTGCCTCAGTCCGATCCTGCTTGCCAGCCTGATAATACCAGGCCACAGCAGTCTGCATATCTTGGCTGGTTAACAAAAATAGGGGATCCCCTCGAAAAAAATTTGGCGTGGGGTCCCCCCTATTTTTGTTAACCAGCCAGATGAAGCAGACTGCTGAGGCCTGGTTTTTCAGGCTGCTAAGGATCCAATATCCATGGACCTTGCCAGCCTGATAATACCAGGCCACAGCAGTCTGCATATCTTGGCTGGTTAACAAAAATAGGGGATCCCCTCGAAAAAAATTTGGCGTGGGGTCCCCCCTATTTTTGTTAACCAGCCAGATGAAGCAGACTGCTGAGGCCTGGTTTTTCAGGCTGGTAAGGATCCAATATCCATGGACCTTGCCAGCCTGATAATACCAGGCCACAGCAGTCTGCTTAGCTTGGCTGGTTAACAAAAATAGGGGATCCCCTCGAAAAAAAAAACGGCGTAGGGGTCCCCCTATTTTTGTTAACCAGCCAAGTAAAATGCAGACTGCTGCGGCCTGGTATTAAAAGACTGTCAAGGCCCATGGATTTTGGCCCTCAACAGCCTGATAATACCAGGCTACAGCAGCCCCACATTTGGCGCATCAAAAGATGTGCCAATTGTGGCACTTTACCCGGCTCTTCCCACTGCCCTGTAGCGGTGGCAAGTGGGGTAATAAGGGGTTAATGTCACCGTTGATTGCACGGTGACAATAATCCCGGTTAATAATGGAGAGGTGTCAATAAGACACCGATCCATTATTAATCCCAAAGTTTTAAAATGTATAAAAAAAAGACACAGCAAGAAAAAGTATTTTAATGAAATAAAAGAGACAACACAGTTTTCATTTATTTTATTATACTCTCATTCCTGCGACGCCATCGATCTCCTGTAAAAAAAGGAAAAAAAAAAACCAACAGTATACCACCTGTCCGACGCAGTCCATAGTAACGACTGTCCCACGGCGATCCAGCTCTGCTACATCGGAATGACAGGCAGAGGCTGTAATCCCGGCGCAGCACAGCTGATTACCTGCTTCCCCGGCGGTGACGTCATCGGACTGACTGCTTTACGGCCGGGATTACCCAGCAGTCACTGCAGTTATCGCGAGAAACTGCATGTGACCGCCGGGGAAAGATGATGGCGGCCATCAACCAGTCCAGGCCGTGACCACCGGAGATCTTCTGCCAGGTAAGTGCCGCTGACTCCTGACAGACCCGACCGACGGACACTCACAGTGACAGTGACAAATCCGATTCCGGTATACGATATATGGAAAATATCGAAACTAAGTATCGAAAGTCCGATACAGCTAATATCGGCCGATACCCGATACTTGCGGTATCGTATCGCTCAACACTAATCAGTATTTATGAATATTCTCCAATTCCCATCAAGATAAATGTCCAGACCAGCTTCCTTGGGCCAAACTTGCCCAAGACAAGTCTTCTGGGAGATCTCCATTTATTATAGTGTTCAGCTGAGAACCTAGTCTCCCTCTGCCTATTCCAACTGAAAGCCTATTTCCTGTTCCCAACATTGCTACCGAAAATAAGGTATGGTTTTCCACAAAAAACTTACAATTGCAGACTTGCTGCAAAAAATTGGCATCTAAGTTCACTGGCCCATTAAAAATTATTGAGCAAGTAAACTCGGTCACCTTCCATCTTAAACTACCTCCCACTCTGAGAATCCCTTATGCCTTTCATGTCTGTCTTCTGTGTTCTCTGGTCCTCAGTAGGTTCTTTCCTATGTCAAGACTGTCCCTGCTCCTGCCTTTGATTCAAACACGGTGTATGAATTCAACCAAATTCTGGACTGTTAGAAAATTCACTGCAATTTCTTCTACTTGATTGGCTGGTAGAGATAGGGTCTTGAGAGGAGATATTGGGTGCTTGCCAAACTTAAATGCTCCAATGTTGCTCAGAAAATGCTAAACATCTGCTTTCTTCCATTACAGACTCATCTGGGAGGGATCCTAAGAGGGGGGTACTGTTATGCACTTGTTCCATATCTGTGCTTTGCTTCCCTCATCCCTGTTCGCTAAATTTTGTTTGTGCTCCATGGTGGGCTTTGCATATAGCCTGGCATAGTCCCATGTGATAAGGCTCACCAAGAAACATACCTGTGCGTTGGTATTAAGACTTTTAGTTTGTCTGTGCTCACTTCCCTGCCTGCTGTCTCCAGTATCTCAGTCATCTGTCTGCCTGTGGCTTCCAGTCCCACAGTCGCCTTTCTGCCTGCAGCTTACAATATCTCAGCGACCTGTCTGCCTGCTGCTTTCAGTACCTCAGCTAGCTGTCTTCCTGCAACTTCCAGAACCTCAGCTACCTGCGTGTTCCAGTACTTCAGATATCCATCTGCCTATGGCCTCCAGTACATATGATATATATACACAAAAAAACCCACAGGCAAATGAGCCGATTGGTACAGTGCCAAAAGTCCCAAATAGAGAGAGAAAGACACCCGCTCCGATTAGACATGTGTGGCAGGAGAAAACAAAGGAGCAAATAGGTGAAAAATATAATCAATCTTTATTCAACAAAATACATCATGTAAAAAATATCACAATCCATAATATAGAGAGACAGAACAGGGTAGAACCAGAATGTACCACAGGAAATTAACCCACAGTGCTATTTCATGTATAAAGTAACATATCAGGACAAGTATGGGTTAAAAAGTGCAAGTGCATGAATTACAACATATGTTACACAGGCAGAGCTGCTGGTGCTTGGATCCTAAGTCGCAGTAAGGGCAATAGTATCCATCCACCGCTTTTACAAGGTGCTTCCTGCACGTGAAACGTGCGTCGGGGGTCTCTCTATACCCGGCCCAGGGACACCCACGGTACTCCACTTTACCTGGTGAGTTACTTGGTGTCTTGGCTCTTTTTGTTTATATGGATACTATTGCCCTTACTGCGACTTAGGATCCAAGCACCAGCAGCTCTGCCTGTGTAACATATGCTGTAATTCATGAACTTGCACTTTTTAACCCATATTTGTCTTGATACTGTATGTTACCTTATACATGAAATAGCACTGTGGGTTAATTTCCCTGTGGTACATTCTGGCCCAGGGACACCCATGGTGCTTTACTTTACCTGGTGAGTTACTTGGTGTCTTGGCTCTTTTTGTTTACATGGATACTATTGCCCTTACTGTGACTTAGGATCCAAGCATCAGCAGCTCTGCCTGTGTAACATATGTTGTAATTCATGCACTTGCACTTTTTAACCCATACTTGTCTTGATATGTTACTTTACACATGAAATAGCACTGTGGGTTAATTTCCCTGTGGTACATTCTGGTTCTACCCTGTTCTGTCTCTCTATATTATGGATTGTGATATTTTTTACATGATGTATTTTGTTGAATAAAGATTGATTATATTTTTCACCTATTTGCTCCTTTGTTTTCTCTGCCACATACATCTGATATATGTCTGCAACTTCCAGTACCTCTGCTACACATTTCCCATGAAACTTACCTGCTTGTGGCCCGTGTGCATACCTGGACCTTGGAACATCTACCTCACCAGGTGAAATTAACAACGTATTTCAAAGTTATAAATGTAGTTGTAGATAACCATGCAAAGTAGTGCTTTTGTTTTGTTTGCTTTTTAACATAAAAAGTAGAGCATCATTTAAATTCCAAACTATATTTTTAATGTCTATTTATTTTATAATATTTAACAAAGAAGAGTTGAAGGAAAATTAAGAAAAAGCCACTGTAAGAAATGAGTGTTGTCATTATAGTAGATAGAATATATTGTTCTTGTATGACTATGAACAGGATAAAAGCCATTATAATAAATAATGAGAACATTGAATCATCGTTACTAAAAAAAAAAAAATATCTAAAATTCTATGAAATCTCTCTCGTGGGAAAAAATAGAATAAGTTTGGCTCCAAAAATGTCACTTATAGTTTAAAGTAAAGCATCCTCAAATACCATTGTTAATGGCTGTTAACACGATTACGCCGCCATAGGATTGCATTGAAACGCTCACTTTACTCATGTGGCTATGCCCACCATGCGTGAAGTCAGCACTTCATATGCGGTTGGTACCCAGGGTGTGGAGGAGAGAAGACTATCCTCCAGGCCCTGGGTACCAAATTCCTGTAAAAAATAGAAATAAAATAAAAAATATGGATATACTCACCCTCTGGTGGGCCGACAGAGGGTGAGTATATACATATTTTTTTATTATTTTTAACATTCCTCATTACTAAAAAGGTGGTCACACTTGTGAAGCACTATGCGTGACAAGTGTGACCAACCTGTCAATCACTTTTTCAAGCGATGCTTCAAATCGCTTGGAAAAGCATGAGCATTCTGCAAGCTAAAAATGCTTGCAAATCGCCTGTGTTTTGCGGGAAAATGCATACTAATTATGTATGCATTTGGCCCGCGGCGGGAAGTTGCACAAATGCTCCGCAAAATTATGGAGCTTTTCTGCAACGTGTTTTCATAGCCTAAAAATGCACCAAAAAAGCTGAATCAAATCTACATTTAAAAAATAAAAAAAGAAAAGCGCATTAAAAATAAATAAATATGCAATAGCCAGAACAGAATGCTATTTTATATTTTGGTGTGAATGACTGCAAAGGCATGCAAAAAAACTAACCTTTTTGTTGCCAGGTGAGAACATACCAGTTTTACACAGTTCTTTTTTGTGCATTCATTTTTTAATAAAAGGGTTAGTATCATAAAGTAAACACAACACAAATTCTATAGAACTTATATTCAAAACAACCTAGTTACATGTATCCAAAAAGGAAAATAGGAAATACTTTCTACTGCTAATGTTTCTTCTACAAAACCAATACCTCCTCTTATTTTATTCAAAACCTAGATTTTGCAGCAAGAAATCTTATTTTTGGGAAAAAATAAGTTTAACTGTCGATCTCAACCATGTAGTATGACAATTCACTGTAAATTCAGGTCTTAAAGTGATTAATTTTATGCTGTTGTCGAAAACAAATATTGTGGGAGTTATCAGTATTATCAGTATTATCAGAATTATCAGTAGCATTCATCAGTATGGTATAAATTCATGTCAGCATTTTATTGCATTCATTTAACATTCAATTATTTTCAAAGGAAGTTATATATGGCTAAAATCCAGAGTTTATATAAATTCCCAATCGGTCAGCTTATCTTCATGACACTTTGTATTGTGAGTTATCCAGACCTTCTTCACCTAGTTGCCCTAGTTGTTTTTTGTTTTCCTTATTCATATTTTCTTCCTGTAACGTAACATCACATCACATTAAAGTGTACTGTGAACTGTCAGGCTCCCGAGCAGCATTTGTCTTGAGATATTGGGTAACACAGTGAAGTTAATGCTACCGCCTGTCCTCGCCACCAAAATTTATAGAGCAAGTACAATATTTTAAATGCTAGTTACAAAGCACAAGAATAAAAATAAAAACTGTGATTTTTTTCAGTTTTAAATGGGCCAAATGTACTTTAATGCAAGAATTTAACATCTATAAACTGTTGTTTGAAATTGTTCAAGGGTGAAACACCCTATTCAGTACTGTCAAAAATTAGATCATGGCATTTCATTTTTACAATGCAAATCAATGGTAGACAGATCAAAATGATGGACACACATTTTCATAATATACATATAGATTCATCTAATGGATAAAAAAGAATACAGAGATTTCACATGGCTCATAAGAAAAATAGATCTATCGAAACTTCTCAAGTACGTTTTATTTATTTTCGGTCCAGTTTCTGAGCAGAGACCTTAGCTGTACGTAGTAGAGTGAATATATTTTCACATTCTTTTGACATTGAATTATTTTTGCATGTAGTATCTGTTCCTACTGAATACAGAGAAATCTACCCCAACATTGTAAACCACAGTTTTGCCACACGCAAACCTATCAGGCACTGTCAAGAAAAATAATTGAATTTAATGAGTTCTTAGCCAGATAGATATGTAGTATAAGTTCAGTTGTAAGTCGTGTATCGGGGTGTACTCACACACCAGTTCGTTCACCATAAATATTTTTACTTTGCTATGTGAATAACTTAACCAGAAAGCAGAAAATATTCAAATCATTATATAGACATTATACAGACCTTTGTGCTGTAGTGCATGGTGCCCAAATGATTTGTGCCTACTATACTTTCTATAAGTCTACCCACTGACTGTCTAAACCGGCTGCCTGTTACATGTTAACACCCTTGGAACTGGAAAAATTATGTGAGCGTAAAGTATAGGCTTACCTGCAGTACAGCAGAACAGTTTACAATCTTACAATAAATTACCTCCACTCCCCAATCAATATCCCTCTCCCAATGTGACTTCAATGAACTCAGAGGAACAGTCCATACTCAATTATACCGAGAATACCCTACCAAATTATTATTATTATTATTATTATTATTATATATTTATATAGCGCCATTTATTCCATGGCGCTTTACATATGAAAAGGGGAAAAATATAGACAGATACAATAAACATGTGCTAGACAAGGGACGCATAAGTACAGAAGGAGAGAGGACCCTGCCCGCGAGGGCTCACAGTCTACAGGGATGGGTGAGAATACACTAGGAGAGGGTAGAGCTGGTTGTGCGATGGTTCAGTACACTGAGGATCATTGCAGGTTATAGGCTTGTCGGAACAGGTGGGTCTTCAGGTTTTTCTTGAAGGTCTCCGTTGTTGGTGAAAGTCTGATGTTTTGCGGCAGAGAGTTCCAGAGTATGGGGGAAGCCCGGGAGAAGTCTTGTATGCGGTTGTGGGAAGAAGAGATGAGGGGGGAGTCGAGAAGGAGATCTTGAGAGGATCGAAGGTTGCGTGTGGGTAGGTAGCGGGAGACCATGTCACAGATGTATGGAGGAGAAAGGTTGTGGATGGCTTTGTATGTCATGGTTAAGGTTTTGAACTGGAGCCTCTGGGCAATAGGAAGCCAGTGAAGGGCCTGGCATAGTGGGGAGGCAGGGGAATAGCGGGAAGACAGGTGGATTAGTCGTGCAGCAGAGTGTAGGATGGACTGGAGTGGTGCCAGAGTGCTAGAGGGGAGGCCAGACAGTAGGAGGTTGCAGTAGTCGAGGCGGGAGATGATAAGGGCGTGCACTAGTGTTTTTGTGGTTTCATGGTTGAGGAATGAGTGGATCCGGGAAATATTTTTGAGTTTGAGGCGGCAGGAGGTGGCGAGGGCTTGGATATGTGGTTTGAAAGAGAGGGCAGAGTCGATGATCACCCCAAGGCACCGAGCATGTGGGACTGGGGAAAGCGAGCAGCCATTGACATTGATGGATAGGCCTGGTGGAGGGGTAGAATGAGGTGGGGAAAGATGATGAATTCTGTTTTGTCCATGTTCAGTTTGAGAAAGCGAGCAGAAAAGAAGGCTGAGATAGCAGACAGACACTGTGGGATTTTGGTCAGTAGGGAGGTGAGGTCAGGTCCAGATAGGTAGATCTGCGTGTCATCGGCGTAGAGGTGATACTGCAAGCCGTGGGATTCTATGAGCTGTCCCAGGCCGAAGGTGTAGATGGAGAAGAGTAGGGGTCCTAGGACTGAGCCTTGGGGAACACCGACAGACAGGGGCGAGGTGAGGAGGTGGTGTGTGAGAGGGAGACACTAAATGTTCGGTCTGTTAGGTATGATGAGATCCAGGATAGGGCCAAGTCTGTGATGCCAAGAGATGAGAGAATCTGTAGGAGGAGGGAATGGTCTACGGTGTCAAAGGCAGAAGACAGGTCCAGGAGAAGGAGGACAGAGTAGTGTCGCTTGCTCTTGGCGGTTAGCAGGTCGTTAGTGACTTTAGTTAGGGCAGTTTCAGTTGAATGATGCGGTCGAAAGCCTGATTGTAACCGGTCAAAGAGGGAGCAGGAGGAAAGGTGGGAGGACAGTTCAAGATATACATGCTGTTCCAGTAGTTAACCAATTGCAACAGCTATTTAGGCAGAAACAAAGTCTAACGAAGTTGAGCAATTATCCCATGCTATAATGTTCCTGAGAAACTCTCTTTTGAAACAAAAAGAAGTTCAAGATTGATCTGAAGTCCATTGCGTGTGATGTCGGCACATAGGCAAGACTTAGAATTCTTAACTATGTAACAAATAGGAAAGGTAGTAACAAATCTGGAAGTTCTCCAAGCCAATATAGGCAATAGCAATAACTGTAGCCTGAAACAGTTAATATGCCTATCTATCTAACTACAGACACTATCTAAGCCTTGAGTATCTGGTGCCAAAATGTGGTGAGGTGCATGAACGGTTACCCACTGCAGCTGTGCATTGGGCCTTAGTTTTCTTACCAACGCAGGTCTGCTCCAGACAAACAATCAGTGGGTATGGACGGATGTGGGGTCCCTTCAACAGGTGAATGGTACCACTGATAATTGTGACCTTACTCTTCAGTGATGTCCAACACCTCTTACACTAGGTCCCTGCCTATTCATTCTCTAAGCAGTGTTCCTGGCAAAAATCTCCCATCTTGACATGATCTGGTTACAGACATGATTAGCTCAACTCTGCCACTGCTCTTGTCCCGATGGGAAGCTTCCAGTAGCGGATGCTGCTGGATTCCTCTCTGGCACACCCTCTCTCTGTCCTTAATAACTGCAGACTGTATTCAAGATAGCTTCACTTTCCCTTCCTGTGATCCACATCCTTCCAAGCTTATAGCTCCACCCCTGTCCTAAGCAGGGTATTACCACATGAAAATATCAGTTTATTGACATCACCAGAAATCGCTATAAAATATGGGACTGACCAGTGCATATCAACACTGATTTATTTTCTAAACTCCTGCGTGTTTTACAAAGCATACATATCTATTACAGTCTTTCAGTTGTACTTAGCGAACAGCGCCCCCTGGTGGCTGAATAACAACATTGCTGCAGATGGTTAAACTTATTTACAACAGGTAGAGTATTATATTGATGCGGACACAGGTATACTTTTATACCACACTGGTGAGCCAACACACAGGACCGTCTTCTTTAATCCAGTATGAAGAATGACTAAAAAAAGAATTCTTCACTCCGGAGGACTTGTCATTCATATCTTTGCATTACCGCGACATGTAATTGATTTCAATGCAATGGTGTAATGTGTTATTTATCCCACAGTAGCACTGTAATGTATTTTAACACTCAAATCTCAACATAGATCATACTGGGGCATATGTCGGAGTGCGGACCAAATCAGGCCATTTGGCTGCTCCCATAAGTCCCATGGATCAGGACAGCCAAGAGCTGGAAATCAAATGTAACTAAGTGGTAGTGCAGTGCCAGCAGTGGTCTGCTTGGACCTAGTGTGCACCTCATGGTTTGCTATAGGTATGATATTGGAGACTGGAGGGACAGATGAAGGAAATGTGAGCCAGAGAGCAAGAGCAGGACCAAGACAAAAGCCCACAACTCATCAAGACAGGCTTTTTGTAGGCCAGTATGGATGAAGGGTGTGCTGGAGTAAAATATGCCAAATTCATTAAGATTCAGATGCCTCTTAATGGATTTAGTGCATCTTTCAGCTACTGTGCAACACTAGATGAAATGTACAGTATTCCAGTTTTCAAAAAGTTGGCAAAACCCATTTTTAAAAATGTAGTGATTTTATTACAAAGGTTGTTTTGAAGATCACATAATATAATAAGTTATTATAGTCAAAATACATTAACATAAGATTATTGCAAATGTTCTATTGATCATGTAATATATCTATTCACTTATGCCCATTCAAATCTCCTTTGCACATAAAATTGTACATAATGACATGTCTAACAAAGATGCTATTGGAAATACCTCCAACTTAGTATGAACTTGACAGAGAAGAAATATGCTGCATGAATATGGTTGACTATATTATTTTGCCGACATCTGATGGAACAATACCCAGATTTTTGTTATGCTTTTCAAAAGTACAGTTTATTGAGTGTTAAACTTTAGTTTTAACAATGTTATGATTAGTAGTAAACCATATTCAGCTTATACTCGTAGTATATTAAAAAATATTGTTACATAGTTCCTGCATTAAAAAACATCTAGAAATATTACATGTTGAATTTAAAATTTAAAGTAGTTTAGATTTTGTTCCAAAATATTATTTAAAGCTAAAAATCCTAGCCTTTACATACACACAAGATGTTTGTGAAAACTACCACTGAAGCCAGCAGTCAGTTGAGGAAAATTATATTCATCAATTGATGCTAATTAGCCCGTCTGAAATCTCCCTTTACATAATACACCAACCCCCAGTCCTTTTTCAAGCACAAAGAAACAAGATTACAAAAAAATGAGAGAAAGCAGAAAACCCACCTACTCTATAGGGTGAATCACATCAGACTTCCTTCAGTTTTTCATAAATTAAGCCCTGCAAATTTTTCAAAACGCAATAAGTGCACTAAGTGTTGTGCAGAAAAGTAATTTTAATTGTTATGATTGCATAACCCCCTAATTAATCTTTACAAAGTGTGCACATTGGTCAGCTAATGATCATTACCTAGTTAAATGGAATAAGGTGTCACAAGAAAATCACACTAGGTACATTTATATGACAATAATAAAATGGATCAGATGTATGTAAGGTAATAGTTATCACAAACACGCTGGTCAATGTGTTAGGCAACTCATTAGATTACTGAAATGAATGGTAGATCATTGTACCAGGATTGACCTAGGTGTATGCTTATGATATAAATTGGAATAGCTGGAGCTAAGACTACTAGGTAGAAAAGAAAAAACAAACATGCTCTTTTTTGCGGTGATTACAAAAAAGAGACAAAAAGACGCAAAATCAAATAGTGTAAATATACATGTTTTAATGTGCACCATAAGTCTTTTTTTATTCAATGGAAAAAGGGAAGTGTAGAACAGCATTAATCTCTTTTAATCAGTATAATCTCTTTTAACAGATAATGGTTTTTTTTTACACATTTGCTGCTGTTTATTTCATTTGGTTTTTTTTTTGCAACAAATTAAACACTGCAAAAATGCTTATTGTAATGTTTTTTGAACTTTTGGTGTGTTTTGGGGTCCTTAGTGTTCATTTCCCAAATGCATAATGCTCAGTACATGACATTTTTTTCATTAATTTTCCCATAGGCTCACTCTCTTTAAGACATTAAAACAGATCAAAAAATGTTTACCAGAATAAAAATAATGCCGCAAAAACGTTTGTAAAAATTATGAAATTCATTATGTTTTTACCAGCCTAAAAAACTTAGAGTACTGGAAGCATTAATCAGCAGTTGTTTGACTCATTAGCAGAGCACCTGCTGATAATTAATGATAATTAGTAAGTGACACCAATAATTAGCCCAGAAAAAAAACATCTGACTATTTTAGACGCTAAAGCCGGTGTCATGAATGAATGCAGAGCCGAGGGTACTTTCAATGCACTGGTGATGGTGCGAATGAGACAGAACAGCCAGTAGCTTAGGTGTCGATTCACATGCTGCAGGATTATGTCACAGAAAATCAAATGGAGAAATTTCAGATGAATGGGACAGGCACAGAAAAGCTTGCAACAAAATCTTCAGCATGTGAATTCATCCAAAGCGTGTTGTCCAGGACTAGAAAAATGATTTGTTTTCTAATAAGTGGCCATGGGATAAGTCTCATTCTGTAGTTCAGTTCTACTCAATTTCATAAGAATGGAGCTTCAATATCAGGCACAGCACAATAGACAAGTGTGGCACTGTTTCTAAAATAAAGTCAGATTATTATTAAAGAAGCTCTCACATCAAAATTGTTATCCTCTTAATACATTGCAATCATCATATTATATAGCACTGTGTACTTACAATTGCTTATTTTGCCATTCTACCCAGCTGATTCTTCTGTTTTCCATTAGGTCTATGACATCATGTAATTAAAAACTAGCTGAATCCTTCTAAGCTCTATGTAGAAACAGAAGGTCAATTTTCCCTGTATGACTCATGAGTCACTCAAAAGTCCCTGGTGGGGGGAGGAAAGAGCAGCTGTGTCAGGAGTTGAAGAGGGGAATGATAAAGGCAGGGACAAGAGACTTCCTGTTTCTATACAGAGGAGAGAAAAGAGAAGAATTATCTGGGTAGAAGGGCAAAATGAGCAATTGTAAGGACATTATGCAACGCCCCCAGGGCCAAGGGTAGTGCCCCCTCCTTACCCGAGAGTTGAGAACCACACCTCTGGCTAAGGTGCAGTATTTCTGTGGCGACTGGACCCTAAGTGGCGCCACATACCTTCCCCCCCATTAAACACAGCATGTCCCCGTGCTGGAACAGAGTAAAGCAGGTGTTAAAACATGCAAAAAAATTTCTGAACTGCATTTCAACAGGGTAAACTGTTAAACAGGTAACTCTTTATTCCCTTTATGGGAGGTACTTTTACTTGAACGTTGCATATAAATACCAGATATATAAAACATAGCTTTACTCTAAATAAAAACTTTCTCAACATCGAGTTCAACAGGTTTCAGTGAGATCCCGAACCAGGGTGTCCTTCTTAGCATCCTCAGTGCAATTTGGGGGAACCCATCTCAAACCCCAATGAAGGCCCTGGGCGTTGCTACAGGGCTTAACCGGTCAACTCGTTAGACCAATTTTCGGCCACGCCAGACGGTTTTTATACTTTGGTTTACAGCAAAATGTAGAGTGTCCCACTGTCACGCTGTATAGCAGATATATATATGAGATGTCTGTAATCTATATCAAAAAGGGCAACATACTATATAACATGCGCATAGATATATTATAACATGGATTTACCTGACAGAATGTCCACTGGGTCAAAACGGAATCCGTTATACGCTGTCTCCGGCTAGAGGGTGACCGGGGTCTAAGCTGACCCTGAACTGGGGTCCTAACTAATCCCTCAACCTGGAGGTACTGTTAAAGGTACAGAGGTCCAGGCCACCAGCGTAAACCCTGTCTCCTATCAATCCCTGCCAACTGTATTCTAGTCCTAAGAAGGACCCTGAATACCACCAAAGGGAATGAACAGGTAACGGATAATGAACAGAAAGACATACAAGAAAGAGAAGGAATAAAGTAAATAAAGTCTTACATACAACACTCACACACAGTAGGAACACCTAAGGACTCAGAGATAAACTATAAGCTATAAGAGTAAAAACACCTAATGAACTCTTAGCTTAAATATTCTCAGAACCGATCCAGTCTGCTGAACTACATGAATGCTTTCACCGGCGTCTAACACCCAGACTGGCAGAAATATAAAGGAAACTAATTAGAACATAAACAAAAGCAGCCGGGCGAGGCTGCACCTAGCCTTAGCAAAGAGCTAGGAAAAATTAACTCTCACATCACCAAAAAACAAAGAAACAGAAGCTCAGCTGTGAGAAGTCAGAATGTGCAATCGCGACGATCTTCGTGGCGATGCACCCATGACAGTACCCCCCCTTCTACGAGGGGCCTCCGGACCCTCATGACCAGGTCTGTCCGGGTGAGTTGTGTGAAAGGTCCGTCCACGTTATCATTGACCACCACTGAAGGAGGTAGAGGTGACGGTATGACTGGTGCCACATACTTTTTAAGTAATGACTTGTGAAACACATTATGAATTTTAAACGTAGGAGGGAGGTCCAGACGAAATGCCACAGGATTAATTATGGAGCTGATCCTGTACGGCCCGATGAATCTGGGACCCAACCTCCAGGAGGAAACTTTAAGTTTAATATTCCTGGTAGACAACCACACCAGATCATTCACCTTCAGATCTCGACCAGAAACTCTCCCCCTATCAGCCATCCGTTTGTAACGGTTCTCCGTAACCTTCAGTCTTAACTGATCTGGAACTATCAGTCTCCCTGGAAGTCCCACAGGGCGTCCCCCTGAGCCCCCAATACCTCCCCCTCAAGCTCAGAGCATACAGCTGACACTACAACTCCCTCCTGAGGAATAGGAACCGGATCATCCATCCTCCCGGTCCCTGGGAAAGTACGAGATAAGGCATCAGGAAGCAACTTTATTGAGCAGTCATATGCGCGATGAGGAGGTAACTCTTTACACCCCTCCTCTGAGAACATCACCCCAAAGTCCTCCAGAAAAGGAGGCAAAGTCCTAGATACAACCGCACCGATGACCGTGCTCATGCAGTTATTCTTGCAAAATTCACCCCACTGGCTAATCTTTCTGGATTGCCAATCAATCACTGGGTTATGTTTAGCCAACCAAGGAAGTCCCAACACAATAGGAGTAGGTAGACCCTCCAACACATAACAAGACAATTGCTCTTTATGTATTGCCCCTATTCGAAGATCTATGTTATGAACAGCTTGAACCAAGCTACCTTGACCAAGAGGTCTAGAATCAATAGAGAGTATAGGGACCGGTTTGGCCAATACACTCAGTTGCATACCATGCACCTGGGCAAACCGAGCGTCCACAAGATTAGCCCCGGACCCACTATCAAGAAAAACAGAAATCCTCTCAGTTCTAGTACCAATCACCACCTCCGCAGGCACGATAAACTGAGAGGGATTTGGGGACGAAATACAGACTCCCAGGTTAACTCCTTGGGTCAAAGAGGTCCGGGATGGACAACCCCCAACAAAATGTCCCTCTCTCCCGCAAAAGAAACACCTTCTAGTCTTGCGGCGCACCGCCGATTCCCTCCTACAAAATGATGTCCCTCCCAACTGCATGGGTTCCTCAGAACAGACCAGGGGAACCTCAGTATAAGGGACTTTAGTAGTAGGTGGAGTCATCATGGGGGCGGAGTTACCTCGCGTCTTCCCCGAAGTCGTCTATCAATGCGAATAGCGAGGGCCATAGCAGCCTCCAGTGATGGAGGAGAATCATACTGAGCCAACACATCTTTTAATTTGTCAGACAACCCTTGACAAAACTGGCTCCTAAGAGCTGGGTCATTCCACTGAGTATCTGTTGCCCATCTACGGAACTCAGAAGAATATTCCTCCGCTGGACGATTTCCTTGCCGTATTTTACGTAACTTTGTTTCAGCAAGGGAAACTCGATCCGGATCATCATATACCAGACCCAGGGCAGTAAAAAATCGATCCACTGACTGGAGATCTGGGGAGCCTGGAGGAATAGAGAACGCCCAAGATTGAGGGTCCCCTTGTAAGAGCGAGATAACAATTCCCACCCTCTGCTCTTCACTCCCAGATGACCGAGGCCGCAGCCGAAAGTACAATTTACATGCCTCCCGGAAAGTAAAAAATTTGTCCCGCCCACCAGTGAACCTGTCCGGGAGAGCAACCTTAGGTTCAGATCTGGCTTGCTCTGGGAGGGACAAAACCTTGGACTTAATGTCTGCAAATTCCATGGACAACCCCTGCAACTGCCGGGCCAGCTGGGCTACTGGATCCATGACAGCTGGGGAGAATCTTTAGTTTTGGCCGGTGAAAATGTCACGCTGTATAGCAGGATATATATGAGATGTCTGTAATCTATATCAAAAAGGGCAACATACTATATAACATGCGCATAGATATATTATAACATGGATTTACCTGACAGAATGTCCACTGGTCAAAACGGAATCCGTTATACGCTGTCTCCGGCTAGAGGGTGACCGGGGTCTAAGCTGACCCTGAACTGGGTCCTAACTTAATCCCTCAACCTGGGGTATGTTAAAGGTACAGAGGTCCAGGCCACCAGCGTAAACCCTGTCTCCTATCAATCCCTGCCAACTGTATTCTATCCTAAGAAGGACCCTGAATACCACCAAAGGGAAAGAACAGGTAACGGATAATGAACAGAAAGACATACAAGAAAGAGAAGGAATAAAGTAAAAAAGTCTTACATACAACACTCACACACAGTAGGAACACCTAAGGACTCAGAGATAAACTATAAGCTATAAGAGTAAAAACACCTAATGAACTCTTAGCTTAAATATCTCAGAACCGATCCAGTCTGCTGAACTACATGAATGCTTCACCGCGTCTAACACCCAGACTGGCAGAAATATAAAGGAAACTATTAGAACATAAACAAAAGCAGCCGGGCGAGGCTGCACCTAGCTTAGCAAAGAGCTAGGAAAATTAACTCTCACATCACCAAAACAAGAAACAGAAGCTCAGCTGTGAGAAGTCAGAATGTGCAATCGCGACGTCTTCGTGGCATGCACCCATGACAGTCACTCACACTCTAAAGGGTTGCTGTAAAACCAACAAGGAGCACATTAAGTGTACAAGAAAGTTCTGCTCACTCACTGTGCATGACAGCATTGTCTTTAAACTTAACAAACTTGCCTAAGTAACTATTTTTCTTTACTTTTTCTTCCAAGGCAGTTCCTGGTACCTACAACCTCCTGCTCAGTGAAGTTTTTGCTGCATCACGCCGGATGACACAAATGGAGCAAGTCCTGCAGCCGGGGTCTGAGTTGCCTGTGTCCACACTGCAATTTTTGCTGATTCAGGGATGGATGCAGCTTCCGGGTTTGAAACTGCTGGTCTTCGTCGCCTCTCTGGCACTGCATCCAATGGCATGGGAGCAACACATCCCCACGTGTACTGTTTTACATTGAGGGCATACCACCCCCTTAAGCTCACATGCCGGGTGTAGGTCACGATCAGGGTGCCCCTCCAGTAGATGCGACTCCACATCCCAGCGAGTCACAAATAATTCTGAGGTCATTCCGGGTTCCTTAATAAACCCCAGTCTTTTTTAAAGTCAAAGGAGACCACTGTAGCTTGCCTCTGTGACCCCAGTCGGCGGGTCTAGCCTTGCGGGCCTGGGCCTTGGCCTTCATGTTACGATCCTCCATTGCTTTCCACATGGCTTTGCGCTCCTGCTCCTCCGCCTCCAACCTGGGTACCCATTGCCGGCAGTAGTCTTCCCAACAGAGAGTCTCTACCCAGTTTTCTCCCATCTGGGCCTTCTACAGGAACCCCATCAGCTCTTTCCCCGGGTGTTCCCAACAGAAAACTACTTTTTCCATGCACCTTCTGGGGCATGAGTTCAGGCTGCAGCGGAACCATCAGCCTGCCCTCGGTGTGTGCCATCCAGTCTCAGGCTAAATGTTTAAATGCCTGGCTGGGTTTGAGGGCTGTCGGGTGATTTAAGGGTCCAACCAGGGTTTCCTCAGCCACCGGGGCAATGTTGTTACCTTTGCATTTTTCCTCCTGTGCTGGACTCCTCTGAGGTCGGTGATGCAGGTCAAGAGGCTGCCCACCGCTCAGACACCTTTTCTAGCAGAGCCTCCTTCCATATTGCCATCTCCACCAAATGTGTCTATAGGAGCTGACTGCCTAGCTCCTCCACCTCGACTCCAAGAAACTCCAGGTCCACTGCAGGCAGCTGGTCACGGTTTCCGTCCTGAACTCTCCGACCACCACTAGCCATGGTGCCCACTGGGTTCCTTTTTGCCTCTCCTTCAGCCCACTTCATCACATACTGCTCTGTGCTTTTCCCGCTCTCCTTTTTTCATGGGCGTTCCTTTCTCTTTTTCCCGCCAGTCGCACCAGGAGGCGGATCCCCCTGGCTGACAGGCAAGTATTTTTCAGGAAAGTCTTTGCAGTGGGTGGGTATGGCTTTTTGCACCAAACCTGTCCCATGAGAGGCGCACGGGACCGATTTATCTGGTCGGTAGATCCTGTTCGTGATGCCAAGTTTGCAATGCCCCCAGGGCCATGGGGTGCTCGGTCCGATCCAGACAGTTTTTTGGGAGGAAGGTCACGGCAGCAATGACCAGGTGAGTGGCCCTGGGTGTGCATTAAAAATGAGGGGGAAAGTTTATAGGGAATAAGTTTGTGACGCCACCTGTGGTATTCAGCAATAGATGTCCGATTGATGACACAGCAGAGATGTTACAGCTCTCCACAAGTAGAGCTAGGCCCCATGGCAGTTATAGAGTTAATTTGATGATGTAACGGTTGTAGTGCAGGGTAGTTGATGCAGTATATAAATCCAAGGACACAGCAGGGTTCAGTCTCACACTTTACTCATGGTCTTTAGGTTACAAACACGAGCCGAGTGCTGTGTCCTCCGGGTCAGTTGTCCAGCCAGCTCTCGGGTAGTTTGGGGTACACCTTACCGGGATCCCCTTCTTGTGTACCTTCTCCAGTCATCTCTCCCTGTGCTGGCTAACTCGGTTCCTGCAAGCTCCTTTCAGTGTCCCAAGCCAGCAGCCTCAGATCCTATCGGGCGACATCCTCCTGGTCCCCTTGATCCTATGTGGCTACCTTTTCGGCAAATGTGTGTGGATTTAGCCATTGCACATACAGTCACAACAGCCTCCGGTTTGCTAGCTGAGTCCTACAGTCTCTCCACTAGTCTGGGGCCGGTCCGCGCACTGCGACCTGATCACTCCGTCCGACTACGGTCGGCCTGGATTCGGTCGCCACGGGTTTATTCCTCACGTCATTGGCCCCTAGGATCCCTTCTTTCTCAGGAGCTCCTTCCTTCACAACTGCTCCTCTCAACTCCTCTCACTACTCCCCTTCCAACTGTCACACTCCTTTCCCACCTGAACTGAGGCTCCTCCCTCTCCCTTGGGGTGGTGTGTGTTGTTGGATGCACATATGCGAGTACCGGGTAGTGACCTCTCCTTACCTGAGAGCTGAGTACTACACCTTTGGCTGAGGTGCAGTACTTCTGTGGTGAATGGACCCTCAGGGGCACCACAAGTACACAGTGCGATGATATTATGATTGCAATATATTAAAAAGATAAAAACTTTGATGGGAGGAGTGCTTCTTTAAATGGAAGATGTTATCAAGTTTTTGCTAACCCATCTGATAGCAGCATGATGTAGGGTAATGGTCCCTGATTCCAATGATGTGTCATTTACTGCTTGCTGTAGTTTTGTTACTATCACTGTTTTATCTGCTGCAGATCTAACATTTATCTGATTGCTGAGCTTTTCTGTGTACACTGTTTGTATACAGAAAGTTGCTAACACGTGATGGGGACATAGTTGGACTACTTGGCAGCAGGTTTACTAGTGCTCCTGATGATAAAGCAGTGATTTTTTAAATTGTCTGCAAGTAGCCCAATAAGGGACACATCACAAGAATTAAGGTCTCACATTTGTGGCAGCATTATAATAAACAGCCTTCTTGTTTCAGCCTGGCTGTGCCCTTGTGCAATGTTTGTAAGTCTGGATTGGAGGAACTCAGCTGACCTGCCCAGAATTTTGGCCACAACACCAGCAAACACCTTTGATGTGAGTTATAATACTGACTGATAACCAGACCTTAACATTCAACAATAATGTCTGACTTCACAAAGCTTTTTTTGCACTAAATGGACCATCTCAGAAAATACAGACTATAAAATCTTCTCAAGAGTGGTGACTTTTTTTGTCACAAAAGGACTCCCAACTTTAAATTAATGCTACTGGTTTTACAATTTCTAACAAGCTCACTCATATAGGAATAATGGTGTCACTGTCCACAAAACTTTGATCATAAAGTCTACCTATCCATGTTCCCATACAATACTGACCACCAGCACAAATTTGTCAATGAGTCCAATTTCTAGATGAATAGATCCTAAACCTGTTGATTAAGTGACATACAGTGGGGAAAATAAGTATTTGATACACTGCCGATTTTGCAAGTTTTCCCAACTACAAAGAATAGAGAGGGCTGTAATTTTTATTGTAGGTACACTTCAACTTATAAAAATGTGTCCTTTTGGAATATTGAAGGATTTCTCTTCTTAAACTCCAATTGAGGTCAAATAGTTTAAAGTTCAGAGTAATGGGAATATTATTCTTGTCTATTTCTGAAAGCAGGTTAAACCAGGTTGTTCCTCATGTGTTTTGCACACAGAGACCCTGGCTACAGGGCATAGTAGAGTTCAAATTGAATCATAACAATTCATAACAAACAATTACTTTTTTCTAGTTTATCCGCAAAGTTGTTGCACATTTACTGTGAACATTCATAATAAATGCTGCTATTGTCTTAAATCACAATTCTGATTTATAGAAAAATATGTATTTTTTTTTAAGCAAAAAAAACAGAATACTTTGTATTTAATCTTTGAAAGAAATGGAGAGGTCTGTAATTTTTATCTTATGTACACTTCAACTGTGAGAGATAGAAGCTAAAAAAAATCCAGAAAATCACATTGTATGATTTCAACATAATTAATTTGCATTTTATTGCATGAAATAAGTAATTGATACAATAGAAAAACAGAATTGAATACCGTATTTTCCGGCGTATAAGATTGACTTTTTAACCCCTGAAAATCTTCTTAAAAGTCGGGGGTCGTCTTATACGCCCGGTGTCGTCTTATAGGGCGGGTACGAATCAATCATCATATGGTAGGGGGAATGGTCCCAATGACAAAGGGAGGGGGCGTCTCACAGGGAAGGTATTGGAGTATCCCCCTATTACCTGATTGTGGCAGCGGTGCTCTCTGCAGATCTCTGTGCTGGGGATGGCGGCGATTGCGGCTCCTCTTTCAGCAGCGTGGGGGCTCTGTGCTGGGGCGGCGGTGGATCTTTGTGCAGAGTAGTCGAGGCTCTGCCAGCATTCCCTCAAAGCCCAGAGGTCCCGGCAGCTCCTTTGCTGCGATGCGGTGGCCTCCGAGAAAATGGCAGCTGCATTCCAAGATCTCAGGAGACAAGATCTGAAACTGAGCATACGTCGCCCCCAGCGGCCATTTTCTCGGAGGCCATCGCATCGCAGCAATGGAGCTGCCGGGGCCTCCGGGCTTTGAGGAAATGCCGGCAGAGCCCCAACTCTGCACAAAGAGTCGCCGACGCCCCCAGCACAGAGCCCCCACTGTTGTGAACACCTTTGATCTGGCTTCTGAGTTTGGGCTCCCTCTGGTGGTTGCTGATGGTAATGGAGCTGGTCTGGCTGACAGAAGTCAATCACCTGAAGAGGATGATTGGAGATCAGGTGCTACTGACAGGAGAGATTTAAGTGAGCAGCCTTCCCTTAGTTGTTGCCGGTGATTTGTTTTCTTCCTGAGCCTTCTGGAAGTCTTCTTGCTACCTGCTTTGTCTTGCATCTTTCAGATAAGTTATTTGTCTGTTTTACTCTGTGGCATTTTTCCCGTTTTGCTTTTCTCTGTTCTCTGCCTTGCTGCTGTGAGTTCAGCCGGGTTCCCTGCTGGGACCAGTGCTGGACTCTGTTTTCCTTTGCCGCAGCTTATGCAAGTCTTTTCTGTGTTTCTAGTCCCCTGTTGTTTCAGTATCTGTTGTTCGCATCCAGTTCACACCAGAGTTCTGATTTATTGGGGGAGAGGTCGTGTGGCCTCAGTATTTTTACATATCAGACGTGTTGAAATTTTTTCTTAGGGTATTTGCTGGATTGCAGACAGTATCCTTTCCTGTCCTGTTCTATCCAGACAGTTTGGGCCCCAGCCTTTGCTTATTCTATTTTCTGCCTGTGTTTTGTATTCCATCTGTCTCACCAGCAATATATGTTCCTTTGGGGCTCTACTACGGGGCAGTTTAGCTTTCCCCTTTCTCTCTTTAGGCTTAGTTAACTCTTTGGCTGTGCCGAGGCATCTAGGGCATCTAGGGCATCGTAGGTACGTCCCACGGCTAATTCTAGTTGTGTTGTCAGTTTAGGGGTCTGCAATCCGCTAAGTTACTCTGGGTGTCTGGTTGCCTAGCCTATTTTGCTATTATCCTCCTCGGTTACCGAATCATAACAGAATCACCGGCCTAACTCTAGATTCTAGGGTACTTTAAAGAAGGAAAGAATAGTAAAAAAAAAAAGTGTCAGAATTTTTTATATATTTTTCCTCTTTTTCTCTAGGGGCCGTAGGAGGATTTTTTCTTCAATGGAGACTGAGCATTTGTCCTGTTGAGCAGCTCGCTGCTGAAGTTCTGAGAATTTCTGCCTATCTCGCTCAGTTGTCTACTGTAGAACCTAAGATCCCTATTCCTGATTTATTTTCTGGGGATCGGTCTAAATTTTTGAACTTTAAGAATAATTGAAAATTGTTTTTTTGCCTTGAAACCTAATTCCTCAGGGAACTCGGTACAACAGGTTAAAATTGTCATCGTCCTGTTGCGCGGCAACCCTCAGGACTGGGCTTTTTCCTTGACACCTGAGGATCCTGTTTTGGCTAATGTGGATGCGTTTTTTCAGGCTCTGGGGTTGTTGTATGATGAATCTAATGTTATTATTGATCAAGCTGAGAAAACCTTATTGGCATTGAACCAGGGTCAGGAAGCGGCAGAGTTATATTGTCAGAAATTCCAAAAGTTGGCAGTCCTTACTATATGGAACGATGATGCCCTAGCGGCTCTTTTTCGGAAAGGTCTGGCAGAGACCGTAAAAGATGTTATGGTGGGATTTCCTGTCCCCTCTGGTCTCAACGACTCTATGTCATTAGCCATTCAAATTGACAGACGTTTACGTGAATGTAAAACTATGAGACAGGTGGTCTTGCCTTTCGAACAAACCTCTGAGCCCATGCAGTGTGATAGGGTTGTTTCTAGGGCTCAACTTCTAGAATTTAGAAGGCGTAATAAATTGTGCTTCTTTTGTGGGGATGCCTCTTATACTATTTCCGTCTGCCCTAAGCGGGAAAAATGTTTTGCTCACTCATTTGTTTTGGGCAATGTACAGCCTAAATTCCTCTTGAAGGTTACCTTGATCTGCTCATTATCTTCATTTTCTGCTAAGGCTTTTGTTGATTCAGGAGCAGCCCTGAACCTGATGGATTTTGACTTTGCCAAATGTTGTGGTTTTCTCATGGTACCACTGCGGACTCCTATTCCTTTGAGGGGTATTGATGCTACCCCTTTAGAGGAGAATAAACCTCAGTTTAGCCCTGGACCACCAAGAGAATTGTACATTTTTGGTGTTACATAATTTACATGACATTATTGTACTGGGTTTTCCTTGGTTGCGGACCCATAATCCTGTTCTGGATTGGAAGTCTTTGTCTGTGGTTAGTTGGGGTTGCCAATGTGTTAGTAGTGACACTCCTGTTTTCTTTACCTCTCCCCAGTCTCAGGATGTCCCTGACTATTTGGCTGATTTCTCTGATGTGTTTAGTGCGAGTAAGTCTGCGTCCTTGCCTCCTCACAGGAGTTATGATTGTGCGATCGAGTTAGTGCCCGGTTGTAAATTTCCTAAGGGTCGGCTCTTCAATTTCTCTGTACCTGAACATGATGCTATGCGATCTTATATCAAAGAGTCATTGGAGAAGGGATATCAGACCATCCTCTTCACCTTCAGGTGCCGGCTTTTTCGTTGTGGCCAAGAAGGATGTCTCATTGAGGCCATGTATTGACTATAGTCTCCTTAATAAAATCCCTGTTAAATATCAGTATCCGTTACCCTGATTTCCGATTTATTCTCCAGAGTGAAAGGTGCTAGTTGGTTTACCAAGCTTGACCTTAGGGGGGGCGTATAATCCTCCTCGGTAACCGAATCATAACACCTCATGCTGCTGAAAGAGGAGCCGCCGCCCAGCACAGAGACCCACAGAGAGCACTGCTGACACAAAAAGGTAATAGGGGGTTACTCCAACACCTTCCCTGTGAGACGCCCCCTCCCTTCGTAATCGGGACCACTCCCCCCACCATATGCAGATTGGTCTGCACCCACCCCATAAGATGACACCCGGCATATAAGAAGACTCCCCACTTTTAAGAAGATTTTATATTTTAACTGGAAAAGTTGGGGGGTCATCTTATACGCCCAGTCATCTTATACGCTGGAAAATATGGTATTTGTTACAGAAACCTTTGTTTGCAATTACAGAAGTCAGATGTTTCCTTTAGTTCTTGACCAACTTTACATACACTGCAGCAAGGATTTTGGCCCATTCCTCCATACAGTTCTTCTCCAGATCTCACAGATTTCGGCGCTGTTGCTGGAAAACATTGAGCTTCCGCTCCCTCCAAAGATTTTCTTTGGGTTTCAAGTCTGGAGACTCGCTAGACCATTCCAGGACCTTGAAATGCTTCTTACAAAGTCACTTCTTAGATGACCTGGCTGTGTGCTTTGGGTCACTTATGCTGAAATACCCAGTCATGCTTCAATCCTCTTACTGAGGGAAGGATGCTGTTGGCCAAAATCTCACGATACATGACACCATCCATCCTTCCTTCAATACGGTGCAGTCACCCTATCCCCTTTTCAGAAAAGTACCCCCAAAGTATGATGTTACTCTCCATCATACTTCATGGTTGGAATGTTGTTCTAGGAATTGTACTCATCCTTCTTCTTCCTCCAAACATGGCGAGTGGAGTTAATACCAAAAAGTTCTATTTTGGTCTCATCTGACCAAATTACTTTCTCTCATGCCTCCTCTTGATCATCCAGATGGTCATAGGTGAACTTCAAATGAGCCAGGACATGTGCTATAAGGGGGCAGGGGGACCTTGCATGTCCTGCAGGATTTTAATCCATGACGACGTACTGTTTAACTAACTGTAATGCTTGAGACTGTGGTCCCAGCTCTCTTCAGGTCATTGACCAGGTACTCCCATGTAGTTTTGGGCTGATTCCTGACCTTTATCAGACGCATCCTTACTCCACGAGGTGAGATCTTGCATAGAGCCCCAGACCAAGGAAGATTGACAGTCATTTTGCATTTCTTCCATTTTCTAATAATTGTGCCAACAGTTGTTGCCTTCTCACGAAGCTGCTTGCCTATTGTCCTGTAGCCCATACCAGCCTTGTGCAGGTCTACAATTTTGTCCCTGGTGTCCTTAGACAGCTCTTTTGTCTTCCCCATGGTGGAGAGGTTGGTGTGTAATTGATTGAGCGTGTGGACCGGTGTCTTCTATACAGTTACCAAGTTCAAACAGGTGCAATTGATACAGATAATGAGTATAGAGTAGGAGGGCTTCTTAAAGAAAAACTAGCAGGTCTGTGAGAGCCAACATTTCTGGTATTTCTGGTTGATAGGTGATGAAATACTTATTTTATGCAATAAAATGCAATTTAATTATTTAAAAATCATGCAATGTGATTTTCTGGTTTTTATTTTTAGATTCTGTCTCTCACAGCTGAAGTGTACCTATGATAAAAAATGCCGACCTCTCCATTTTTTGAAGGTCGAAAAACTTGCAAAATGGGCAGTGTATCAAATACCGTACTTATTTTCCCCACTGTATTGGCTGTATTTTCACACAATATATGAGGAGCAATTCAAAAAAGTATCTTTTAATCATTTTAAATATGGCCTATATAGATCAGAACATAAAACAAAGGCCCTGATTCATCAGTTACATTTTTTTAAGTGGCTTTTCTTTTTTTTGTCTTGTGGCAGTCATTGTTATTCTTTGAAATGGCACATGTGGCCTTGCAGATAATTCACAAAATAAAATATGTTCTGTTTTCTTGTCTTTTACTCTTGTGCGCTTTTGTAAAGCAAAAAGTTGCAAGATCCTGTTTAGTTGTACATTACTCTTCTACTGCACAATAATTAAATTAGATTTTGAACTCCAGTTGGGTAATTGAATACAATTGTGCACACATTTTGCAACATTTCAAAGTCACAAATTATGAGTTAGACTAAAACATCTGGGTGGCTAAAACCATGGCCATATTGTTAAAAAAAACAGACAAAGCCAAATTTAGTTACCGTATATACTCATGTATAAGCCGACCCGTGTATAAGCCGACCCCCCTAATTTTGCCACAAAAAACTTGGAAAACGTATTGACTCGCGTATAAGCCGGGTGTATAAGTTGCCGTCCTGCTCTGAGCTCCCCCATCCAGCTCTGTACGCCCCCATTCTCCTCTGTGCCCACCCCCGTCCTGCTCCGTGCTCTCCGTCCTCCCCGTCCTGCTCCGTGCTCCCCCATCCAGCTCTGCACTCCCCCATTCTCCTCTGTGCCCACCCCGTCCTGCTCGTGCTCTCCGTCCTCCCCCCGTTCTGCTCCGTGCTCTCCATCCTCCCCTCGTCCTGCTCCATGCTCCTTGTCCTCCTCCATGCTCCCCCCCATCCTCCTCCATCATACTCACCCTCCCCGTGCCATCGCTGAACGTCCCGGCCGGCAATCCTGCGTTTTCCCCGGCTCCCTGCAGCTCTCCAGAGCTGAGCGGTGACGTAATACCGCTCATTAAGGCCATGAATATGGAGGCCACACCCATGGGAGTGGCATCGCGTCCATATTACATGACCTTAATGAGCGGGTATTACGTTACCGCTCAGCGCTGGAGAGCTGCAGGAAGCCAGGGAAAACGCAGGATTGCAGGGACGTTCAGCGATGGCACGGGGAGGGTGAGTATGATGTCCCAGCCACCGGGTCCTGCTGCCGCATCCCCTCCCCCGCTGATTTCTGCCCTATGACTCGTGTATAAGCCGAGGGGGCATTTTCAGCACAAAAAAAGGTGCTGAAAATCTCGGCTTATACACGAGTATATACGGTAAATTAAAATGAAGTAAATTAAATAATGTATAAGGCTGAAAGAAAAATAAATCACAATTAGAGAAATTTTGATTCCAAAAATAGGTGCAATGACAATGATGAATCAGAGTAAAATATATTTAGCCAATTTATATCTCTGCATCACACTAAACAGCAAAATAACTTAAAGGTACTTTTACTTTTAAGGGTAGTGTTGAGCGATACTGCTCGATATCTAAAAATATCGTATCGAAATTGTATCGCCGATATCACTAAATATCGTCTATATCCGATTCCGATACCGGAAGTCCAATGTAAGTCTATGGGAACAAAATATCGCAACTAAAAAAAACCTTTATTTCCTTGTAAACACTAAATATACACACATAGAATACATATATATATATATATACATGTCATTGTGACATATATATATATATATATACATATATGTATAGTTTATACACTTCTACATAGTAAAATATCCTCTGATTCAATTGCCGGGTAAAGCCGGCTTCTGTGAAAAGACAGAAGCACCCGACATGAAATGACACTTGGTGTACATAGGGTTAACCATGTCTTTTCATGTCGTTTGCAATCTGATTTGCACAAACAATTACATCAGTCTATGTGTGCAAAATTTCACACCTGTAGGGGTTAATTAAAGGTGTAAATTCGTTTTAAAAAAAACGGACTTTTTTGCTACGAATTTACACCTTTAATTAACCCCTACAGGTGTGAAATTTTGCACACTAACACTCATGTAATTGTTTGTGCAAATCAGATATCAAACTACATGAAAAGACATGGTTAACTCTATGTAAACCAAGTGTCATTTCATGTCGGGTTCTGCATTTTCACAAAAGCCGGCAATTGAATTAGCGGCTATTATACTATGTAGAAGTGTATGAACTATAAATATAAATATATATATATATGTGTCACAAATTTAATGACATGTATATATATATATATGAGGTGTAAAATTGCTGAAAAAAAATGCGTGGGCTCCCGCCCTATTTTCGCAACCAGACAGACAAAGCCAGTGAGTGGGGGCAGATAATAATAGCCCAGAGAGGGACCATTATTTTTGGCCCCCCCCCCGGCTACTAACATCTGCCCCCAGACACCCCAGAAAGGGCTAATCTCTAATTAGATTTGCCCTTTCTGGCACTTTGCCCGTCTATTCCCATTGCCCTGTAGCGGTGGCGAATGGGTTAATAAGGGGTTAAAATGACCTTGCAATTGAAAGGTCACTTTAAGCCAGGTTAATAATTGAGAGCTGTCAATTAGACAACTATCAATTATTAATCCTATTGTATGAAAGAAAAATCAAACACACACACTTTAATAAAAAAGAAGTTTAATGAAATAATCACACAGTTTTTGACCATATTTTATTTTCCTGCTAAAACCATTTCCTGTAATAAAAATAAAATAATAAAGCAAAATTATTCTTACCAATCCGATGTACAGTCAGGTCCCACGGTGTAATCCTTCAGAAAGGGTTAATGTTTACTGCAGGGACCGCAGCTAATGCTGCAGCCTCACAGTAAACCCCCAAATGAATGAGTTCCTCTCCTGGCTGACAGGAGAGGAAGTGGAAAGCTTAATTGATTGCTTTCCACTTTCACTTCAGGTCAGCCAGGGACACAATCAGTGACGTCAGAGGGAACTGGTTAACAAAAATAGGGGATCCCCTCGAAAAAAATTGGCGTGGGGTCCCCCCTATTTTTGTTAACCAGCCAGATGAAGCAGACCGCTGAGGCCTGGTTTTTCAGGCTGGTAAGGATCCAATATCCATGGACCTTGCAAGCCTGATAATACCAGGCCACAGCAGTCTGCTTAGCTTGGCTGGTTAACAAAAATAGGGGATCCCCTCGAAAAAAAAACGGCGTAGGGGTCCCCCTATTTTTGTTAACCAGCCAAGTAAAATGCAGACTGCTGCGGCCTGGTATTAAAAGACTGTCAAGGCCCATGGATTTTGGCCCTCAACAGCCTGATAATACCAGGCTACAGGAGCCCACATTTGGCGCATCAAAAGATGTGCCAATTGTGGCACTTTACCCGGCTCTTCCCACTTGCCCTGTAGCGGTGGCAAGCGGGGTAATAAGGGGTTAATGTCACCGTTGATAGCACGGTGACAATAAGCCGGTTAATAATGGAGAGGCGTCAATAAGACACGATCCATTATTAATCCCAAAGTTATTAAATGCATAAAAAAAAGACAAAGCAAGAAAAAAGTATTTTAATGAAATAAAAGAGACAACACAGTTTTCATTTCTTTTATTGTACTCTCATTCCTGCGACGCCATCGATCTCCTGTAAAAAAAGAAAAAAAACAAACCAACAGTATACCACCTGTCCGACGCAGTCCATAGTAACGACTGTCCCACGACGATCCAGCTCTCCTACATCGCAATGACAGGCAGAGCCTGTCATCGCAACGCAGCACAGCTGATTACCTGCTTCCCCGGCGGTGACGTCATCGGACTGACTGCTTTACGGCCGGGATTACCCAGCAGTCACTGCAGTTATCGCGAGAAACTGCATGTGACCGCCGGGGAGAAGAGGATGGCGGCCATGAAGCAGTCCAGGCCGTGACCGCCGGAGATCTTCTGCCAGGTAAGTGCCGCTGACTCCTGACAGACCCGACCGACGGACACTGACAGTGACAGACCCGACCACGGACACAGACAGTGACAGTGACAAATCCGATTTCGGTATTCGATATGACGAAAATATCGGTATTCGGAATCGAAAGGCCGATACAGCTAATATCGGCCGATACCCGATATTTGCAGTATCGTATCGCTCAACACTATTTAAGAGTAAAAATGTATAAATTCCAAATGTATACTTTGTTTTATATTACATGATCTATTACTTCTGTTATTCATTTTTGATTAGAGTCAGGGAGTGAGATCACCCTTAAAAACCTATGGGTTTGTGAAAGTCACGGACAGCACACAGATGGCATCCGTGTGCAATCTGTGTGCTATCTGTGATTACCATTGCAATATATAGGCTACATTTTGCAAATCATTTATTTCATAAGTGAAAAAAAAACGACTGCTGGTAAAAACTGACACATGGACGAAACACTGATAAAAATCTGATCTAAAACACTGATGACACTTGAACCAATTTTTGCCTTTGTGAAAAATTAGACCTTATTCTTCCCAGAAGCATTATTCATTTGAATACAATATTTCACAGAGGCACCATTAGGACTCCTTGTTTTTAATGATTACATAATGTTATGTTCTACCATCTCTAATCCTAATAAATATCTTAGATAAGTTTTCAGTATGTACGGCATTAGTGCTCGCTTGGCCTCGAAACATTACACTATACACAAGAGATAGAGATTTAACTGCTGAATGATCTTATGATTGAGACAGTATAAATAATCCAAAACTTAATGCCAGGCAAATGCCTCACAGCAGTGGAAAAACCACAAGTGGCAAACCTATTAATCCAGATTGGAAAAAATAGACCCCTGGGATAGACTCCTATTAAACATACAACTATGCCATCAGCAAATTAAAATCAATTGAAATCTATTTAGCTTGGATAAAAAGTCTCTTTCCCCCTCTGCTGCTCATCTGCTGTGCCAACAGCTTCCAGTGATGAAACAGGTGCTTGTAAATTAATTAGCCTGATGAAACACACCTTAGTATGAATTTCCCAGAACACCCTGGCAGGCAGCCATGCTGGTCCCAGGAGCTGATCAGCGTTCTGTAAATATTGAGATTTGATAAAGTGAATGCGGCTCTGGCAGCAGATGGCTTCGAATGCTCTGTTGACATTGTCTGCGATTACTTGGATATGAAGACTTTACTTCTCACGGACCTCCTCTGGGAGTCACCAGAGGACTTGATCCCCTCTCCAGTTATTTGCCTTCTAATTGAAAATCCTTATTCCCAGATGGAGCATAAAACCTCAGCTTCAGGCAACTCACACTGCACTGTTTCACTGTTGAGACACGGGTAATTGCTTTCAGTAATGCAGGTTAAATGTGACATTTAGTGCTTAATAAAAATTATCAAGGCCAAAGCTGTTTATCATTCTTACACTTTGGCTTGTCGGTAGTAGGGGAATTAAATCGGATGAATCTAATTTCTCAACAGGGCGTTCCTGGAAACTACAGGAAACTTTAGAGATCAATTCCCAATGAAACATGCATGCTTACAGCTATCTGCAAGCAGACAACGAAAGGGCGATATAGAAAATAATAGAAGCAATGCATTTTCATTGAGGATACTAAGATAGAACTCTTAACGCATTTATATTAGATCCATTCAGTGCCATCCAGAAGAAACTGTTCTGTTCTGAGGTGGGATAATATAAACAACTTGTGCAATAAAGACAATAAAATATCGAGTATGTTCTGTTCTGGGGTAGCATAGAACATTTCCAGGTAAAATAATGAAAAAATGTCCTCATAAATGTAAGGTTTGCTGTACATTGTAGCCTTTCATAGGCATTCATGGACAGACTTTGGTCAAGTATACAGGGACCTGTGAGTTACAGTCACAAGTGGCTGCTGGCTAGTGGAGCAAGCTGGCAGAAAAAAGGGTCATCAAGTCACCTAATTACAGAGAGGGCAAAAACAGGATAAAATTAAAATTAGATACAAGGTAAGGAAATAGCAAAAGTCAAGGGGTATGTAGTGAGGGTCAGAATCGGAAGGCAATTGGAGGGTCAAACAGTCTAAGGTCAGTAACTAGTAACAACCAAGCTAGCATCTGGGTAACATGAAAGGTAAGAAGTGAGCTATAAATGGCAGTTTGCAGAAGACAGCTGGAGTTTAAACAGTATGTGACCTTGCCCAAAAGTCCTAATAGGCAGCAAACTAAAACAGCTGACATAGCTCAGTATTAACCCACAAGCTCCCAGACTCAATAAAAACACAAGTCCCAGAAAGGCTAATATTTCACTGGAGAGTAGAGTTGAGCGATACTTTCCGATATGCTAAAGTATCGGAATCGGAATGGTATCGCCGATATCACTAAAATATCGGCGATACCCGATACCGATACCGGAAGTCCCATGTAAGTCTATGGGAACAAAATATCGCAACTAAAAAAACCCAATTCTTTCCTTGTAAACACTAAATATACACACATAGAATACATATATATATATATACATGTCATTGTGACATATATATATACATATATGTATAGTTTATACACTTCTACATAGTAAAATATCCTTTGATTCAATTGCCGGGTAAAGCCGGCTTCAGTGAAAAGACAGAAGCACCCGACATGAAATGACACTTGGTGTACATAGGGTTAAACATTTCTTTTCATGTCCTTTGCTATCTAATTTGCACAAACAATTAAATCAGACTATGTGTGCAAAATTTCAAACCTCTAGGGGTTAATTAAAGGTGTAAATTCGTTGTAAAAAAACCGGACTTTTTTGCTACGAATTTACACCTTTAATTAACCCCTAGAGGTGTGAAATTTTGCACACATAGTCTGATTTAATTGTTTGTGCAAATTAGATAGCAAAGGACATGAAAAGACATGGTTAACCCTATGTACACCAAGTGTCATTTCATGTCGGGTTCTGCATTTTCACAAAAGCCGGCAATTGAATTAGCGGCTATTATACTATGTAGAAGTGTATGAACTACAAATATAAATATATATAATATGTGTCACAAATTCAATGACATGTATATATATATATGAGGTGTAAAATTGCTGAAAAAAAATGCGTGGGCTCCCGCCCTATTTTCGCAACCAGACAGACAAAGCCAGTGAGTGGGGGCAGATAATAATAGCCCAGAGAGGGACCATTATTTTTGCCCCCCCCCGGCTACTAACATCTGCCCCCAGACACCCCAGGAAAGACAAATCTATAATTAGATTCACCCTTTCTGGCACTTTGCCCGTCTATTCCCATTGCCCTGTAGCGGTGGCGAATGGGTTAATATGGGGTTAAAGCCACCTTGCTATTGAAAGGTGACCTTAAGCCAGGTTAATAATTGAGAGCTGTCAATTAGACAACTATCAATTATTAATCCTATTGCATGAAATAAAAATAAAACACACACACTTTAATTAAAAATCATTTTAATGAAATAAAGACACATGTTTTTGACCATCTTTTATTTTACTGCAAAAACCATTTCCTGTAATAAAAATAAAATAAAAAAGCAAAATTATTCTTACCTATCCCATGCACAGTCAGGTCCCACGGTGTAATCCTTCAGAAAGGGTTAATGTTTACTGCAGGGACCGCAGCTAATGCTGCAGCCTCACAGTAAACCCCAAATGAATGAGTTCCTCTCCTGCCTGACAGGAGAGTAAAGGCTGGGTGTCACATAACGATACACCAGCGATCCCGACAACGATATGCACTTGTCAGGATCGCTGGTGTATCGCTACATGATCGCTGCTGAGCTGCCAAACAGGCAGCTCAGGCAGCGATCTGGGACAGCGACACTGCGGGTAACATCGCTTAAGGGCCCGTCTCACATAGCGATATCGCTACCGAGATCGCTGCTGAGTCACTAGTTTTGTGACACAGCAGCGAGCTCACCAGCGATATCGCTGTGTGTGACATTCAGCGACGATCAGCCCCCCTGCCGGGTATCGCTGATCGTCGCAGAAATGTCAGGACCTTTTTTTGATCGCTGGTTTCCCTCTGACAGGCACGCATCGCTGCGTGTGACAGGCGGGAAACCAGCGATCAAAGGTCCTGACATTTCAGCGACGATCAGCGATACCCGGCAGGGGGGCTGATCGTCGCTGAATGTCACACACAGCGATATCGCTGGTGAGCTCGCTGCTGCGTCACAAAACAAGTGACTCAGCAGCGATCTCGGTAGCGATATCGCTATGTGAGACGGGCCCTTAAGTGGAAAGCTTAATTGATTGCTTTCCACTTTCACTTCAGGTCAGCCAGGGACACAATCAGTGACGTCAGAGGGAACTGATTAACAAAAATAGGGGTTCCCTTCGAAAAAAAAATGGCGTGGGGTCCCCCCTATTTTTGTTAACCAGCCAGATGAAGCAGACCGCTGAGGCCTGGATTTTCAGGCTGTTAAGGAGCCAAGATCCATGGACCTTGCCAGCCTGATAATACCAGGCCACAGCAGTCTGCATATCTTGGCTGATTAACAAAAATAGGGGATCCCCTCGAAAAAAATTGGCGTGGGGTCCCCCCTATTTTTGTTAACCAGCCAGATGAAGCAGACCGCTGAGGCCTGGATTTTCAGGCTGTTAAGGAGCCAAGATCCATGGACCTTGCCAGCCTGATAATACCAGGCCACAGCAGTCTGCATATCTTGGCTGATTAACAAAAATAGGGGATCCCCTCGAAAAAAATTGGCGTGGGGTCCCCCTATTTTTGTTAACCAGCCAGATGAAGCAGACCGCTGAGGCCTGGATTTTCAGGCTGTTAAGGAGCCAAGATCCATGGACCTTGCCAGCCTGATAATACAGGCCACAGCAGTCTGCATATCTTGGCTGATTAACAAAAATAGGGGATCCCCTCGAAAAAAATTAGCGTGGGGTCCCCCCTATTTTTGTTAACCAGCCAGATGAAGCAGACTGCTGAGGCCTGGTTTTTCAGGCTGGTAAGGATCCAATATCCATGGACCTTGCAAGCCTGATAATACCAGGCCACAGCAGTCTGCTTAGCTTGGCTGGTTAACAAAAATAGGGGATCCTCTCGAAAAAAAAAACGGCGTGGGGATCCCCCCTATTTTTGTTAACCAGCCAAGTAAAATGCAGACTGCTGCGGCCTGGTATTAAAAGACTGTCAAGGCCCATGGATTTTGGCCCTCAACAGCCTGATAATACCAGGCTACAGCAGCCCCACATTTGGCGCATCAAAAGATGTGCCAATTGTGGCACTTTACCCGGCTCTTCCCACTTGCCCTGTAGCGGTGGCAAGCGGGGTAATAAGGGGTTATTGTCACCGTTGATTGCACGGTGACAATAAGCCCGGTTAATAATGGAGAGGTGTCAATAAGACACCGATCCATTATTAATCCCAAAGTTATTAAATGTGTAAAAAAAAGACAAAGCAAGAAAAAAGTATTTTAATGAAATAAAAGAGACAACACAGTTTTCATTT
Organism: Oophaga sylvatica; assembly: GCA_033576555.1. NCBI lineage: Eukaryota > Metazoa > Chordata > Amphibia > Anura > Dendrobatidae > Oophaga > Oophaga sylvatica. Next base: position 241,751,364 of record JARQOD010000002.1, on the reverse strand, counting down.
CTTTTATTACTCTCTCATTCCTGCGACGCCATCGATCTCCTGTAAAAAAAGAAAAAAAAACAAACCAACAGTATACCACCTGTCCGACGCAGTCCATAGTAACGATTGTCCCACGACGATCCAACTCTGCTACATCGCAATGACAGGCAGAGCCTGTCATTGCAACGCAGCACAGCTGATTACCTGCTTCCCCGGCGGTGACGTCATCGGACTGACTGCTTTACGGCCGGGATTACCCAGCAGTCACTGCAGTTATCGCGAGAAACTGCATGTGACCGCCGGGGAGAAGAGGATGGCGGCCATGAAGCAGTCCAGGACGTGACCGCCGGAGATCTTCTGCCAGGTAAGTGCCGCTGACTCCTGACAGACCCGACAGACGGACACTGACAGTGACAGTGACAATCCCGATTCCGGTATCCGATAAGACGAAAATATCGGAACTCGGAATCGGAATTCCGATACAGCCAATATCGGCCGATACCCGATATTTGCAGTATCGGAATGCTCAACACTACTGGAGAGTGTGTACATTGCTCATTAGCATCCGCAATGTAAGTGCGGTGCCACCTAGCGACACAGGGAGAAATAGAGAAATAGTAGGGGCTCATTCAAGGTGCTGCTCACTTCTCACCATACATTTAGATACATTCCTTGAGGGTCTAGTTTCCAAAATAGGGTCACTTGTAGGGTTTTTCTGTTTAGGCATATCAGGGGCTTTCCAAATACGATATGGCACGATATTGCATCCGCTAATGACTCCAGCAAATTTGGAGTTCAAAGTCAAATGACGCTACTTCTCTTACAAGTTTTTTTCTACATATTGAGTATCAGCATACTCAAGAGAAATTGTACAACAACTTGTAAGTTGCAGTTTCTCATGTTACCCCTGTGAAAATAAAAAATTGGGTCTAAAATAACATTTTTGAGAGAAAAATGTGATTTTTTTATTTTCACAGCTCTACATTATAAAGTTTTGTGAAGCACCTGGGGGTTCAAAGTTTTCAAAACACATCTACATACATTCATTGAAGGGTCTGGTTTCCAAAATGGCATCACTTGTGGGGAGCTTCCACTTTTTGGGCACATCAGGGGTTCTCCAAAAGTGACATGGCGTCCGCAAATAATTAATGTCAAGTGGCGCTCCTTCACTTTAGAGCCCCACGTGCGATCAAACAATAGATTTTCCCACATATGGGATATCAGCATGCTCAGAAGAAACCGCACAACAAATTGTGTTCTGCAATTTCTCCTGTTACCCTTGTGAAAATAAAAAAATTGTGTCTAAAAGAACATTTTTGTGGAAAAAATTAGCTTTTTTATTTTCATGGCTCAACGTTATAAATTTATGCGAAGCACCTGGGGGTTCAAGGTGCTCACTGCTCACCACATATCTAGATCAGTTCCTTGAGGGGTCTAGTTTCCAAAATGGGGCCACTTGTAGGTGATTCCCATTGTTTAGGCACATCCGAGACTCTTCAAACTCAACATGGCGACAACTCTTGATTCCAGACAATTTTGTGTTAAAAAAATCAAGCAGTGCTCCTTCCTTTCCAAATTTTGCCATGCATCCAAACAGTAATTTTCCCCCACATACAGGAAATTGGCGTGCTCAGGAGATATTGCACAACAAATTTTTACATCTATTTTCTCCTGTTACCTTTGTAGAAATAAAACATTTTGGGTCCAAAGTAAAATTTTTGTGAGAAAAGTTAAATGTTCATTTTTCCTTCAACGTTCCTTTAATTCCTGTGAAACACCTGAAGGGTTAATAAACTTCTTGAATATGTTGTTGAAGATTTTGAGGGGTGCAGTTTTTAGAATGGTATTACTTTTGGGCATTTTCTGTCATATAGACCTCTCTCAGTCACTTCAAATGTGATGTGGGCACTAAAAAAATGGTTTCGTAAATTTGGTTGTAAAAAAGGAGAAATTGCTGGTCAACTTTGAACCCTTCTAACTTCCTAACAAAAAAAAATATGTGTCAAAAATTGTGCTGATGTAAAGTAGACATATGGTAAATGTAATTTATTAACTATTTGTGTAACATAACTCTCTGTTTTAAAGGCATAAAATAAAATTGCAAAATTTTACAAATTTTTGCCAAATTTCAGATTTTTTAACAATTAAACACAATTCATATCAAACAAACGGTACCACTATCATGAAGTACAATATGTCAGGAAAAAACAGTCTCAGAATCATGAGAAAACCGTTTCGGAATCAGTGGGATCCGTTAAAGCGTTCTAGAGTTATTACCACATAAATTTACATTGGTTAGAATTGTAAAATTTGGCGTGGTCATGAAGGTGAAAACAGGCTTGGGGTGAAGGGGTTAAGGTACCATATTTAAAAACATAATGTATTCATCTGATAGTAATAGCACTTTCACTGTAAATGTAATTGTAAGTATTTCTAAAAACATAATTATTTCCATGGGAATACAAAAAACTATTAACAACTAAAAATTTAAATATTTTAACAAGATTGATATTTTCACTTTAATGAATTACTTGACACATTTAAGATATATAGTTGATGTGTTTAAAGGGAAACTGTCAGAAGGTGTTCTGAGGATATCATAAAGTAGAGGTTAAAACACTGAATTCAGCGATGTGTCACTTAGCGTGTGTGCTGGTATTTACTTACAATAAAGGTTTTATCATTAGAATATTATCACTGCTGGATTAGGTCTCCCACTAGGTCGATCACACCCCCTCCTCTCATAAGCAGCCTACTGTCAATACCCAAAGTATGTACAGAGCCTGGTGTTGGCAGGACAGCTTTCCCAGTTCTGCTGCATGCTACATCTAGGAACTCTGATTGTTCCACAACTGCTGCTCTCTGTACACCAAGGGATGCATTGTTGGATTTAGAGTCTCTTTTCCTACAATATGCTGCTCTCAGATGAGGTAGCAAAAACCTGCATGCAGATTTCCTTTAACTTGTCTCTAAGGCAATGTTCATATTACCTTTTATGAACTTTATTTAATGTATCATATTTTTCAGACTATAAGACACACTTTTTCCCAAAAAAAATTTTGGAGGACAATGGGGTTGAATCTTATAGACCAAATGTAGCTTACCAGGGGTTCCACCGGCTGCAGGAATCGGGTGATACTGTGGGTGATGCTGCGGGCCCTGGGCTGGGAGGAGGAGGTGGTGTTCGGTGGTGTAATACTGCAAGTCCCAGGCTGGTTGGAGGGGTGCTGGGCATTGCTCAACATTGCTGGGGCTTTGCCGACATTTTGTGAAAGCCTGGAGCCCCCGCACTTCCATGGTTTCAATGTAGTGGACTCTGGGAAAATGACCACCAGAAGTGGCATATGTACGGATTGAGATGCCTGGGATCGGACTTGCAGCATCACCTAACAGAGTCGCACTTCAGAACACCTCGTGTTACCCCACTCCACCACTGCCATCGCCCCCCTCCACGCCATACTGAATTCGGATTGTAAGAGGTACCCTCATTTGTCACATTAAAAATTTTTTTCCTATTTCCTCATGAAAATTTGTGTAGTATCTTATGGTCCAGGGTGTCTTATAGTCTGAAAATTATGATATAATGATATATACCGGGAAAAGCTTCTAACTTAAAGGTTGATCAGAGTCAGTGATGTTAACCTGAAGGTGTAATTTTTCAATTGTAAACTCATGTGCGATCTGTATAATGGATAATTAATGAGATTTTTCCACTATGTATCTGTTAAATAGATGTCATTACTGTCTTAGGGCTATGGTGCTTTTACATTTAAAGCGCCACTCCAAACACCCATGGAGTGGTGCTTAAAATATAAGTCCACTGTCCTCCTGTCTGATAGTCACCTTCCAGTGATTTCCTCTGTTTTTGCCTCCATTCCCGTCGGTTTCTGGCTAAAAGTGACCTGCCGACTGCTCCAGTGTTTCATGGAGCTGCGTGGAGGTCAGTTTACAAGAGCATTGATCTGGCTCTCATAAACTTGTATTGAGAGCTTCTGATGCAGTTTCTAACTTCTGGCCAGTCAGAAGCTACCGTGACAAGATGGCTCTGTTGGACAGGAGCTGCATTGAAAAATGGTGAAGACACTGTAGGGTGAGTATATGACCGGGGGCTGGGGCTTACATTTAAAGCGCCACTCCAGCTCTGAAAAAGACAATGCTGGTATGGTGCTTTAATGCAGACATTTTTATTATTTATTTTCAGAGCACCATTGATTCCATGGTGCTATACATGAGAAGGGTTTACATGCAAAATAGGAATATAAATTGCAGTGAACAACTAACAATTACAGACTGGTACAGAAAGGAGATGGCTCTTCCCTTATGGGCTTACATTCTGCAATCATCACCCTTCGGACATATTGACATCCACTTAATGGATGTATTATGAACAGCTATAGAAAAGCCTGTAGCACATTCATTATGATCATGTTATTTAATATGTTTCTGTTTATTTTTTTTTTCAGAATATTGTCATATACCAGCCAGGTATAGGCCATAAAAACAATCTTCAGTGTATACATTGGGAGCTTACAGAGTATACACGTTAAATGTAAGGTAAGTATTGAATTGAACATAGAATAAACCCTGTAAACCCTGAAATCTAAAAGATAGGATGTTAACAAACAACATATATTTTCAAAGATGCCTCAAAGTGTTGGGCAGCCATCAATCAAACATCTATTTTCACAAAATGTTAATGTTCAATAAGTACATTTATGTATTGATGATATTATTTATTGGTCATCAATCACCAATAAGCTGTGATGTTAAAAAAGTAAACACCTAAGAAAGTTGTTCGCAAACTCAGAAAACACAGAAGATTTGAGAAAAAGTGAAAAAAATGTGTCGTTTTAAATATTGAAAGATTTCTCGACTTAAACTCCATTTGAGATCAAACAGTTTAAAAGTTCAGCGTAATGGGAATATTATTCTTGTCTATTTCTGAGAACAGGTTGAACAAGGTTATTCCTCATGTGTTTTGCACACAGAGAGACCCTGACTGCAGGGCATAGTAGAATATAAATTGAATCATAAAAATTCTTAACTATCAACTACTTTTTTCTAGTGTAAATAAACAAATATTTTATGTATCCACAAATTTGTTATACATTTTTTATGAACATTCACAATAAATGCTGCTAATGTCTTTAAATCAGCATTCTGATCTATAGAAAAAAATATATATGTTAAGTAAAAAACAGAACATATTAATTGGGTTTAATCTCTGATATATTGAGCTTTCTATGTAGTGAGGAAAATAAGTATTTGATACACTGCTGATTTTGAAAGTTTTCCTACCTACAAAGAATGGAGAGGTCTGTAATTTTTATCATATGCACTCTTCAACTGTGAGAGACAGAATCTTAAAAAAATTCTGAAAATTTCATTGATCATTGCAGAGACTTTTGAAGCCAGTAGAAAATAAAAAAAAATTAAAAAATTAAAAAATATACAAAATTTGAAATCACTCCCCATGTTCAAAATAAAACAATAATAAAAAAAATACACATATTTGGTATCGCTGCATTCAGAAATGCTCAATCTATCAATATATAAAAATAATTAATCAGATAGGTAAATGGAGTAATGAGAACAAAAATGTAATATTGCAGAATTTCCTTTTATTTGGTAGCTTCAACTTTGCATTAAAGTACAATAACGGGCGATCAAAAAATCTTATCTACACGAAAATGGTATAAATAAAAAAATAAGCCTTCACCCAGCCGCAGATCACAAAAAATGGAGATGGTCTCTGACTTTTTTTTTTGACAAATTTTGCCATTTTTTTCACAATTTAAATAAAAAACAACCTATACATGTTTGGTATCTATGAACTCATAATGATCTGGAGAATCATAATTACAAGTCAGTTTTAGCATTTAATGAACATGGAAAAAAAAAAACCAAAAAACAATTATGGTATTGCACTTTTTTGCACTTTCACAGCACTTTGAACTTTCTTTTCTGTTTTCCAGCATGCTACATGGTAAAACCCAATGGTGTCATTCAAAAGTACAACTCGTCACAGAAAAAACGAGCCTCATATGGCCATATTGACAGAAAAAAGGCTCTGGGAAGAAGGGGAGCAAAAAACGAAAACTCAAAATCGGAAAACCCAAGGTGGTGAAGGGGTTAAACTTGTGCAATTAATAGAGGTAATGAGTGCAGAGTATTAGGACTTCTCAAAGAAAAGCTAACAATTCTTGCTAGTTAGTAGATGATCAAATGCTTGTTTGATGCATTCAAATGCAATTTATTTAAAAATCATACAATCATACAATTCTAGTTTTTATTTTTAGATTCTGTCTCTCACAGTGGAAATGTACCTGCAAAAAAATTACAGACCTCTCCATTCTTTGTAGGTGGGAAAACCTGCAAAATCGGCAGTGTATCAAATACTTATTTTCCCCACGGTATATGTATATTATAGTCTTCTGCTTGATGTGTAATAATTTCTGAACCTTAGACCCAATATTATGGTTAATTGAAATCTCCTCCCATCAATGTAAATCTGGCCATACACATTAGATGGATTTTTGCCAACTCTTCAATACACAGGAGTGCTCATTTGGCCAAGCACTCCTCCTAAAACTTATCTCCAGGAGAACATTGTGGCCATGTGTTGACTGGTGCCCCAATAGACATTAGACCAACAGCTGAACATGTCAATATCGGTGGGTTCAACCAACATTAGTTTAATGTGTATGGAGGCATTTAGGATATTTCCCATTAGTGCAGATCCTGCTTGCCTTTTAAATTTGTAAGATTTTGGCCTCAGGGAGCCATACAGTGGGTGAAAGAAGTATTAAACATGTCACCAATTTTCTAAGTAAATATATTTCTAAAGGTGTTATTGACGTGAAATCCAGATATCGCCAACAGCCCATCCAACTCAGACAGGCAAATAAGTGTGTTATAATAAGAAAAGACACAGGGAAAAAGTATTGAATACATGAAGAAAGAGAAGTGCAAAAAGCCATGGAAAGTCATGACATCAGCTGAAATCTATCAGTAATTAAAAATCAATACTACCACTTAGTAAAAAATAATAACAGTTGGTTCAACTGATGACAAGTAAAAGGTGAGCTGTCTCAAGACCTTTGCAACCTTAATGTTGCAAAACATACTAATGGCATTGGTTACAGAAGAATTTATAAACTACTGAAGGTTCCAGTGAGCACTGTAGGGGCCATAATCCATAAGTGGAAAAAACATAATTTCACCATAAACCTGCCTCGACGAGGTGCTTGCTGCAAACTTTCAGACAGAGGAGTGAAAAGAACTATCAGAACAGTCATTCAAGAGCCAAGAACCACCCATGGAGAGCTGCAGATTGACCTGCAGTCAGCAGAACAATTGTTTCAAACAAAACTATAAGTAATGGACTCAACCTCCATGGCTTGTATGCACGCTCACAACGCAAGACTTCATTTCTGAACATAAAGCATGTTCTAACGTTTTTAAAGTTTGCTCAACAATATTTAGATAAGGCTGTGAAATACTGTGAGAATATTCTCTGGTCAGATGGGACTAAATTTAAACTCTTTTGATGCCACAATGCACCCTATTTGGAGGCCAAAAGGAACTACATATCACCCCAAAAACATGATACCAACAGTGAAGTTTGAAGGTGGGAACAGCATGGTATGGAGTTGTTTTTCACCAAACGGCACTGGCAAACTTTATATGGATGAATGGCCAAATGTACCGAGACATTCTTGATAAAAAGCTTCTACCATCTACCAGGATGATGATGAAACGAGGATGGACATTTCCATGACAATGATCCCAAACACACAACCAACTCTCAACTGGACCAGTTTCAGATAAAGAAAATAAAGCTGCTAGAATGGCCCAGCCAATCACCTGACTGGAATCCAATGGAAAATTAATGAAAGGATCTAAAGCTCAGAGTTCATAGAAGGAGCCCACGGAAGCTTCAGGATTTGAGGAGTGTTTGTGTGGCAGAATGAGCCAAAATCACACATGAGCAAGTCATGCAACTACTTTTTCCATACAGGAGGTGTCTTGAAGCTGTCATCACTAACAAAGGCTTTTGTACAAAGTATTAAATAAATTTCAGTAAGCACTTTCAATACTTTTTCCCTGTCTCAATTTTCATTATTACAGGCAACTTATTTTATGGGCATATGTGCTTGGATTTTTTTGCCTGTGTGGATTGGATGAGTTGTTTCTGACATCTGGTGAGAATTTCATGCCCTTGGCACCTTTACAAAAATTGATGATGTGTTCAATATTTATTTCACTTGATAGCAAAAGTTAGGTTCCAACCAAAGAAAGGCACGGTGATTATACACAATTTGGCAATTTCAGCTCATTGTACCTCAATTTTATAAATATATTCTGTATGCAGCTTATGTGTTAGGGCTGGCGGAACGCCCCAAATAAATATAAATAATAGGTGCGTTCGCAGCCCGGGGACCACCATGCAGGCAGAGCCTGCTGCTAGTAATATGGCAGTATAAGCGAACTCTGTTACTTCACAGAGTCGCAAACATAGATGCTGTGGCACTATATGGCGGTATAAGCGAACTCTGTTACACCACAGAGTCGCTGAGGTAGAGACGCAGAGATAGAGACTGTGTCATGTTTACACCACAGGGATACACAGATAACTGCTGTGCGGATAGCAGTCCATGATCATGCAGTCAGTAATGCAAACAAGCAACTCCTTACCGGAGAAGCCGGTATCCTAGGGCTTATTTCAGCCAGGCCCTGAACACGTGCATACAAATCTCCTCACCGGAGGTGCCGGTATTCTAGGGGCTTATTTCAGCCGAGCCCTAACCACATGCGTGCATGATCACACTGGCACAAAGCACATAACACAATTGATACTAGCGCACGGCCGAGCGGCCATGCGCACCTTTTATAGCAGCAGCTACAGGACCTTCCAGAAAAGAACCAATGAGAACCTGTTCCAGAACACAAGCCATTTCAGGACCTTCCTGGCGGACCAATGGGAGTTGCTGCTGTAACCGAGCATGTGACCCCTGATCTCCAATGGGAGATCTTGCGCTGGGCATGCTCAGATGGAGAAACGCAGGACTTAGTCCCAAAGACGTCAGCTCGCCGCTGACCAGTACTGGCTACAATAGCAGAACCTTGAGAGGCAGCAGTAATCCTCTGCACAATGTTAGACTGGGCGAGACGCTGGGACCAACGTCTTTGTTGAGCAGAATCCACTGCGGCCGGAGACGGATGGGAGACCGCAGCAGGGATGGTTTGAGATTCCCCTTGTGCAGAAGCGGGAACTCGACCTCTAACATTTTGTTTCATATATTCAATTTTTGCACACTGCATATTCTTGCAAACATAGTGTGCTACTGCATTTTCTGATTTGTATTTGCCAAATTCACAGCAGCTAGCACATGTTTCATTCTGTTAGGGAGTTTTGGTCAGATATATGCTATATGTACAGTACAGACCAAAAGTTTGGACACACCTTCTCTTTGAAAGATTTTTCTGTATTTTCATGACTATGAAAGTTGTACATTCACACTGAAGGCATCAAAACTATGAATTAACACATGTGGAATTATATACTTAACAAAAAAGTGTGAAACAAATGAAAATATGTCTTATATGCTAGGCTCTTCAAAGTAGCCACCTTTTGCTTTCATTACTGCTTTGCACACTCTTGGCTGTTGTGAATAGGCTGGAAATGAGTTCTGAGCAGAAGCTCCCTCTGGTGGTTACAAACGGTACTGGACTGTCCAGTGAAGATTGTGAGGATTGGGAATCAGGTGTTACTGACTGGTCTTATATAAGGGAGTCACCTTCCCATCAGGGTTGCCGGTGATCAATTGTTCTGGTCTCAGTCCTTGATTCCTGTTTCCTTGGAAGCTTGCTGTGTTGTGTCTGATTCTCCTGCTAACAGATAAGACATTTTCTTCTTTTTGTTTTTGTGCTTGATTTTTGCATTTTGTCCTGCACTTCTGTGGGGGCCTTCAGGGTCCCTCTGGGGGCTTTTGCCTCTCAGTTCAGTTCAGCCACTGATGCACTGATGTTTGTACATTTGCTTTTTCCAGTTTTCTCAGTGGCTGCTGTTTTGTCTTTTGTTACACCAGAGAACTAATTTAGGTGGTAGAGGTCGTGTGATCTCAGGTGTTTTTGAAATTAGTAGAGTTGGTGCTTTTCAGGGTTTTTTGGGATTGCAGTAAGTGCCCTTCCTATCCTTTTCTATTTAGTAAGTTTGGGCCCCAACGTTTGCTCATACTATTTTCTGTCTGTGTCAGTATTTCTTCTTGTCTAACCGCCATTACATGTTTGGGGGCTTTCTATGTTCTTTGGGGATCTGCTCCGGGGCAGATAGCTTTCCTCTTTCTATCTTTAGGTGTAGTTAGTTTCTCAGGCTGTGACGAGGCGTCTAGGACCAACGTAGGAACGCTCCACGGCTGCCTCTAGTTGTGGTGGTTAGTCAGGGTACTGCAATCTCATAGTTTCCAACTGCTCTGGTGTATGTCCTTTTTTGCCTGCTCTCCTCAGCTACCAAATCATAACAGTATCACCGGCCTAAACTGAAAATTATATGGTACTCACAGAAGGGAAAAATATTGTGAAAGAAAAAAGTTGTCAGAGTTGTCAGAGATTTTTTTTTTTCTGTTTGTTGCATTTTTTTTTTCCCTCTGTATCTCTGGGTGCTGAGGAGGATTTTTTTTTCTCTCAATGGAGTTTGCACAGTTGTCTGGCCATGTGGATCAGCTTGCCACTGAAGTTCGGAGTATTGCTACCTATCTTGCTAGGTTGCCTGTTGTGGAACCTAGGATTCCCATGCCAGATTTGTTTTTAGGGGATCGAGCTAAGTTTCTGAATTTCAAAAATAACTGTAAATTGTTTTTTGCCTTAAAATCTAAGTCCTCAGGGAGCGCAGCGCAGCAGGTTCAAATTGTCATCTCTCTCCTGTGCGGCGACCCTCAGGATTGGGCTTTTTCTCTGACACCTGGGGATCCTGTTTTGAGTGATGTTGATGCGTTTTTTCAGGCTTTGGGGTTATTGTACGATGAGCCTAATGTCACTGATCAAGCTGAAAAAACTTTGTTGGCATTAAGTCAGGGCTTGAGGACGCTGAGTTATACTGTCAGAGATTCCGTAGGTGGGCAGTCCTGACCAAATGGAATGACGACGCTTTGGCAGCTCTTTTTCGGAAGGGACTGTCAGATAATGTAAAGGATGTTATGGTGGGAATCCCTGTTCCCTCTGGTCTCAATGATTCTATGGCATTAGCGATTCAAATTGACAGACGTTTGCGTGAGCGGAAAGGTATGCGTGGAATAATGTTGCCTTGTGAACCTGCTTCTGAATCCATGCAGTGTGATAGAGTGGTTTCTGGGGCACAGCGTCATGAATTTCGAAAGCGCAATGGGTTATGTTTCTACTGTGGTGATGCCTCTCATGCTATTTCTGTCTGCCCTAAGCGGGGAAGACGTTTTGCTCGCTCAGTTGTCTTGGGTAGTGTTCAGACTAAGTTTTTGTTAACTGTTACCCTGATATGCTCTCTGTCCTCATTTTCTGCTCAGGCTTTTGTTGATTCTGGAGCAGCTATTAACCTGATGGATTTTGATTTTGCGAAACGTTGTGGGTTTCCCTTGATACCCCTACGGAAGTCTATTCCCCTACTGGGGATCGATTCTACCCCTTTGGCTGAGAATAAACCTCAGTTCTCTACTCAGGTAATAATGAGGGTAGAACCTGATCATCAGGAGAGTTGCAAATTTTTGGTTCTGTATAATCTGCATGACATTATCGTACTGGGTTTCCCTTGGTTACAGTCTCATAATCCTGTTTTGGATTGGAAATCTGTGTCTGTTACCAGTTGGGGCTGTCAATGTGTTAATACCAACACTCCTGTTTTTTCTGCCTCCCCCCAGGCTCAGGATGTTCCTGACTTTTTGATTGATTTTTCTGATGTGTTTAGCGAAAGTAAATCTGCATCCTTACCACCCCATAGGAGCTATGACTGCGCTATTGAATTAGTGCCTGGTAGTAAATTCCCTAAAGGTCGCCTTTTTAACTTGTCTGTACCTGAACATGACGCTATGCGGTCTTATATCAAGGAGTCATTGGAGAAGGGTCATATCAGACCATCCTCTTCACCCTTAGGTGCCGGTTTTTTCTTTGTGGCCAAAAAGGATGGTTCATTAAGGCCGTGTATTGATTATCGTCTCTTGAACAATATTACTGTGAAATATCAATATCCGTTACCCTTGATCTCTGATCTGTTTTCCAGGGTGAAAAACGCTACTTGGTTTACCAAGCTTGACCTCAGGGGGGCATATAACCTTATTCGCATTAAGCACGGGGATGAATGGAAGACGGCATTTAATACCCCTGAAGGGCATTTTGAGTACCTTGTGATGCCCTTTGGGCTCACTAATGCTCCTTCTGTCTTCCAGTCCTTCATGAATGACATTTTCAGGGATTTTGTGGATAAATTTCTGTTTATTTGGATGATATCTTGATTTTTTCCAATGACTGGGACTCTCATGTAAAACATGTTCGGACTGTGTTCCAGATTTTGAGAGAGAATGCTCTGTATGTGAAGGGATCAAAGTGTCTTTTTGGCGTTCAGAGGTTCTCATTTCTGGGTTTCATTTTGTCCCCATCTGTTATTGAAATGGACCCGGTCAAAGTTCAGGCTATCTGTGATTGGGTCCAACCTACTTCTTTAAAGGCTCTTCAAAGATTCTTGGGTTTTGCCAATTTTTATCGTAAATTTATTGGTAATTTCTCTGTTATTGTTAAACCATTAACTGATTTGACCAAGAAGGGTTCTGATGTGGTAAATTGGCCTCCTGAGGCAGTCTCTGCATTTCAGGAACTTAAGCAGAGATTCACTTCTGCTCCTGTTCTACGGCAGCCTGATGTTTCTCTACCATTTCAGGTGGAGGTTGATGCCTCTGAAATTGGGGCAGGTGCCGTTTTGTCCCAAAGAGATCCAGAGACCTCTAAAAGTAACCCTTGTGCCTTTTTCTCTCGAAAATTTTCTCCCACTGAACGTAATTATGACGTGGGTAATCGGGAGTTATTAGCCATGAAGTGGGCTTTTGAAGAGTGGAGACATTGGTTGGAGGGAGCCAAACATCAGGTGGTGGTCCTTACTGACCATAAGAATCTAGTTTATCTGGAATCTGCCAAGCGACTTAATCCTAGACAGGCCAGGTGGGCCTTGTTTTTCACACGTTTTAATTTTGTGGTTTCATTTCTTCCTGGCACTAAAAATGTTAAGGCGGATGCCCTCTCGAAGAGTTTCCTGGCGGACTCTCCTGAGTTATCTGATCCTTCTGTTATTTTGAAAGAGGGTGTAGTTCTTTCCGCCATCTCGCCCAATTTGAGACTGGCTCTGGAGGGGTGCCAGGAAGATAAGCCCGAGCGCTGCCCTGTTGGGAAATTGTTTGTCCCGGACCAGTGGAAAAAGAGTGTAATGTCTGAGATTCATTGTTCCGCGTTGGCCGGTCATCCCGGAATTTTTGGTACCAGGGACTTGGTTGGTCGGTCCTTTTGGTGGCCTACCTTGTCTCGTGATGTCAGGGAGTTTGTGCAGTCCTGCGGGACTTGCTCTCGCTCCAAGCCTTGCTCTCGTTCTAGTGGTTTGTTGATGCCATTACCGGTGCCCAAGAGACCATGGACCCATATCTCTATGGATTTCATTTCCGACCTCCCTGTTTCTCAGAGAATGACTGTCATCTGGGTGATTTGCGATAGGTTTTCCAAGATGATACATCTTGTGCCATTACCTAAGTTGCCTTCCTCCTCTGAATTGGTGCCTTTGTTCCTTCAGCACGTGGTTCGTTTACACGGCATTCCTGAGAACATTGTGTCTGACAGAGGAGTCCAGTTTGTTTCCAGATTTTGGAGGACCTTTTGTTCTAAAAAAAAAACATTTTTAGCAAAAGCAAATCATGAAAAACAATCATACCCAGTCTGATCAAATGACCAAATGCACTAGCAGGATGCAGCAGGCTCCCATGGATAAAGGCTGGAGAAGCAACAGGTGTTTAACCACTGATAAAGGCAGCCACCCTATCACAAAAACAGTGATGATGAAGGTGTTAACTGCTTAGTGGGAAAAAAAAACACACAGATACAAGTTGCTTAAAACATAAATGTCATGCACAGTGTCTGGATAACAGCCTATTTTAAACGCCTATGATGGAAGGCGGGCTGGTCAGCACTGAATGTGCACAACACAAAAAACCAAGCCATCAAAAAGAGCCCGGGTGCACCCTGCAAAATATGATAAAAAGTGCAAAAAATGATGCATATGATAAATGCATCAGATGAGGTATTGGTTACTATTTTGGCCAAAGCAGATAAGCTCGCGACCCAACGTCAAGGGTCCTCATTTTATTGCGAGTAACTAACTAGACATAAATAAAAAAAAAACATTTTTAGCAAAAGCAAATCATGAAAAACAATCATACCCAGTCTGATCAAATGACCAAATGCACTAGCAGGATGCAGCAGGCTCCCATGGATAAAGGCTGGAGAAGCAACAGGTGTTTAACCACTGATAAAGGCAGCCACCCTATCACAAAAACAGTGATGATGAAGGTGTTAACTGCTTAGTGGGAAAAAAAAACACATAGATACAAGTTGCTTAAAACATAAATGTCATGCATCATTTTTTGCACTTTTTATCATATTTTGCAGGGTGCACCCGGGCTCTTTTTGATGGCTTGGTTTTTTGTGTGTTTTGCACATTCAGTGCTGACCAGCCCGCCTTCCATCATAGGCGTTTAAAATAGGCTGTTATCCAGACACTGTGCATGACATTTATGTTTTAAGCAACTTGTATCTGTGTGTTTTTTTTTCCCACTAAGCAGTTAACACCTTCATCATCACTGTTTTTGTGATAGGGTGGCTGCCTTTATCAGTGGTTAAACACCTGTTGCTTCTCCAGCCTTTATCCATGGGAGCCTGCTGCATCCTGCTAGTGCATTTGGTCATTTGATCAGACTGGGTATGATTGTTTTTCATGATTTGCTTTTGCTAAAAATGTTTTTTTTTTATTTATGTCTAGATAGTTACTCGCAATAAAATGAGGACCCTTGACGTTGGGTTGCGAGCTTATCTGCTTTGGCCAAAATAGTAACCAATACCTCATCTGATGCATTTATCATATGCATCATTTTTTGCACTTTTTATCATATTTTGCAGGGTGCACCCGGGCTCTTTTTGATGGCTTGGTTTTTTGTGTTGTGCACATTCAGTGCTGACCAGCCCGCCTTCCATCATAGGCGTTTAAAATAGGCTGTTATCCAGACACTGTGCATGACATTTATGTTTTAAGCAACTTGTATCTGTGTGTTTTTTTTTTCCCACTAAGCAGTTAACACCTTCATCATCACTGTTTTTGTGATAGGGTGGCTGCCTTTATCAGTGGTTAAACACCTGTTGCTTCTCCAGCCTTTATCCATGGGAGCCTGCTGCATCCTGCTAGTGCATTTGGTCATTTGATCAGACTGGGTATGATTGTTTTTCATGATTTGCTTTTGCTAAAAATGTTTTTTTTTTATTTATGTCTAGTTAGTTACTCGCAATAAAATGAGGACCCTTGACGTTGGGTTGCGAGCTTATCTGCTTTGGCCAAAATAGTAACCAATACCTCATCTGATGCATTTATCATATGCATCATTTTTTGCACTTTTTATCATATTTTGCAGGGTGCACCCGGGCTCTTTTTGATGGCTTGGTTTTTTGTGTTGTGCACATTCAGTGCTGACCAGCCCGCCTTCCATCATAGGCGTTTAAAATAGGCTGTTATCCAGACACTGTGCATGACATTTATGTTTTAAGCAACTTGTATCTGTGTGTTTTTTTTTTCCCACTAAGCAGTTAACACCTTCATCATCACTGTTTTTGTGATAGGGTGGCTGCCTTTATCAGTGGTTAAACACCTGTTGCTTCTCCAGCCTTTATCCATGGGAGCCTGCTGCATCCTGCTAGTGCATTTGGTCATTTGATCAGACTGGGTATGATTGTTTTTCATGATTTGCTTTTGCTAAAAATGTTTTTTTTTTTATTTATGTCTAGTTAGTTACTCGCAATAAAATGAGGACCCTTGACGTTGGGTTGCGAGCTTATCTGCTTTGGCCAAAATAGTAACCAATACCTCATCTGATGCATTTATCATATGCATCATTTTTTGCACTTTTTATCATATTTTGCAGGGTGCACCCGGGCTCTTTTTGATGGCTTGGTTTTTTGTGTTGTGCACATTCAGTGCTGACCAGCCCGCCTTCCATCATAGGCGTTTAAAATAGGCTGTTATCCAGACACTGTGCATGACATTTATGTTTTAAGCAACTTGTATCTGTGTGTTTTTTTTTTCCCACTAAGCAGTTAACACCTTCATCATCACTGTTTTTGTGATAGGGTGGCTGCCTTTATCAGTGGTTAAACACCTGTTGCTTCTCCAGCCTTTATCCATGGGAGCCTGCTGCATCCTGCTAGTGCATTTGGTCATTTGATCAGACTGGGTATGATTGTTTTTCACGATTTGCTTTTGCTAAAAATGTTTTTTTTTTGATTTATGTCTAGTTAGTTACTCGCAATAAAATGAGGACCCTTGACGTTGGGTTGCGAGCTTATCTGCTTTGGCCAAAATAGTAACCAATACCTCATCTGATGCATTTATCATATGCATCATTTTTTGCACTTTTTATCATATTTTGCAGGGTGCACCCGGGCTCTTTTTGATGGCTTGGTTTTTTGTGTTGTGCACATTCAGTGCTGACCAGCCCGCCTTCCATCATAGGCGTTTAAAATAGGCTGTTATCCAGACACTGTGCATGACATTTATGTTTTAAGCAACTTGTATCTGGGGTGTTTTTTTTTCCCACTAAGCAGTTAACACCTTCATCATCACTGTTTTTGTGATAGGGTGGCTGCCTTTATCAGTGGTTAAACACCTGTTGCTTCTCCAGCCTTTATCCATGGGAGCCTGCTGCATCCTGCTAGTGCATTTGGTCATTTGATCAGACTGGGTATGATTGTTTTTCATGATTTGCTTTTGCTAAAAATGTTTTTTTTTTAATTTATGTCTAGTTAGTTACTCGCAATAAAATGAGGACTAGGGTTGAGCATTCCGATACTGCAAATATCGGGTATCGGCCGATATTAGCTGTATCGGAATTCCGATTCCGAGTTCCGATATTTTCGTCTTATCGGATACCGGAATCGGGATTGTCACTGTCACTGTCAGTGTCCGTCGGTCGGGTCTGTCAGGAGTCAGCGGCACTTACCTGGCAGAAGATCTCCGGCGGTCACGTCCTGGACTGCTTCATGGCCGCCATCTTCTTTCCCCGGCGGTCACATGCAGTTTCTCGCGATAACTGCAGTGACTGCTGGGTAATCCCGGCCGTAAAGCAGTCAGTCCGATGACGTCACCGCCGGGGAACCAGGTAATCAGCTGTGCTGCGTCGCGATGACAGGCTCTGCCTGTCATTGCGATGTAGCAGAGCTGGATCGTCGTGGGACTATCGTTATGGACTGCGTCGGACAGGTGGTATACTGTTGGTTTGTTTTTTTTCTTTTTTTACAGGAGATCGATGGCGTCGCAGGAATGAGAGAGTAATAAAAGTAATGAAAACTGTGTTGTCTCTTTTATTTCATTAAAAGACTTTTTTCTTGCTGTGTCTTTTTTTTATGCATTTAATAACTTTGGGATTAATAATGGATCGGTGTCTTATTGACGCCTCTCCATTATTAACCGGGCTTATTGTCACCGTGCAATCAACGGTGACAATAACCCCTTATTACCCCGCTTGCCACCGCTACAGGGCAAGTGGTAAGAGCCGGGTAAAGTGCCACAATTGGCACATCTTTTGATGCGCCAAATGTGGGGCTGCTGTAGCCTGGTATTATCAGGCTGTTGAGGGCCAAAATCCATGGGCCTTGACAGTCTTTTAATACCAGGCCGCAGCAGTCTGCATTTTACTTGGCTGGTTAACAAAAATAGGGGGGATCCCCACGCCGTTTTTTTTTCGAGGGGATCCCCTATTTTTGTTAACCAGCCAAGCTAAGCAGACTGCTGTGGCCTGGTATTATCAGGCTTGCAAGGTCCATGGATATTGGATCCTTACCAGCCTGAAAAACCAGGCCTCAGCGGTCTGCTTCATCTGGCTGGTTAACAAAAATAGGGGGGACCCCATGCCAATTTTTTTCGAGGGGATCCCCTATTTTTGTTAATCAGCCAAGATATGCAGACTGCTGTGGCCTGGTATTATCAGGCTGGCAAGGTCCATGGATCTTGGCTCCTTAACAGCCTGAAAATCCAGGCCTCAGCGGTCTGCTTCATCTGGTTGGTTAACAAAAATAGGGGGGACCCCACGCCAATTTTTTTCGAGGGGATCCCCTATTTTTGTTAATCAGCCAAGATATGCAGACTGCTGTGGCCTAGTATTATCAGGCTGGCAAGGTCCATGGATCTTGGCTCCTTAACAGCCTGAAAATCCAGGCCTCAGCGGTCTGCTTCATCTGGCTGGTTAACAAAAATAGGGGGGACCCCACGCCAATTTTTTTCGAGGGGATCCCCTATTTTTGTTAATCAGCCAAGATATGCAGACTGCTGTGGCCTAGTATTATCAGGCTGGCAAGGTCCATGGATCTTGGCTCCTTAACAGCCTGAAAATCCAGGCCTCAGCGGTCTGCTTCATCTGGCTGGTTAACAAAAATAGGGGGGACCCCACGCCATTTTTTTTTCGAAGGGAACCCCTATTTTTGTTAATCAGTTCCCTCTGACGTCACTGATTGTGTCCCTGGCTGACCTGAAGTGAAAGTGGAAAGCAATCAATTAAGCTTTCCACTTAAGGGCCCGTCTCACATAGCGATATCGCTACCGAGATCGCTGCTGAGTCACTAGTTTTGTGACGCAGCAGCGAGCTCACCAGCGATATCGCTGTGTGTGACATTCAGCGACGATCAGCCCCCCTGCCGGGTATCGCTGATCGTCGCTGAAATGTCAGGACCTTTTTTTGATTGCTGGTTTCCCGCTGACAGGCACGCATCGCTGCGTGTGACAGGCGGGAGACCAGCGATCCGCTGGTAACCAAGGTACACAGCGGGTTTCCAGGCGCGGGGCTGTGCCTAGAAACCCGCTGTGTACCTTGGATACCAGCGCCCTGATGCAGGGAGCTGGTATCCAAGGTACACAGCGGGTTTCCAAGCGCTGCGCGGTGCCTGGAAACCCGCTGTGTACCTTGGTTACCAGCGGATCGCTGGTCTCCCGCCTGTCACACGCAGCGATGCGTGCCTGTCAGAGGGAAACCAGCGATCAAAAAAAGGTCCTGACATTTCTGCGACGATCAGCGATACCCGGCAGGGGGGCTGATCGTCGCTGAATGTCACACACAGCGATATCGCTGGTGAGCTTGCTGCTGCGTCACAAAACTTGTGACTCAGCAGCGATCTCGGTAGCGATATCGCTATGTGAGACGGGCCCTTAAGCGATGTTACCCGCAGTGTCGCTGTCCCAGATCGCTGCCTGAGCTGCCTGTTTGGCAGCTCAGCAGCGATCATGTAGCGATACACCAGCGATCCTGACAAGTGCATATCGTTGTCGGGATCGCTGGTGTATCGTTATGTGACACCCAGCCTTTACTCTCCTGTCAGGCAGGAGAGGAACTCATTCATTTGGGGTTTACTGTGAGGCTGCAGCATTAGCTGCGGTCCCTGCAGTAAACATTAACCCTTTCTGAAGGATTACACCGTGGGACCTGACTGTGCATCGGATTGGTAAGAATAATTTTGCTTTATTATTTTATTTTTATTACAGGAAATGGTTTTAGCAGGTAAATAAAATATGGTCAAAAACTGTGTGATTATTTCATTAAACTTCTTTTTTATTAAAGTGTGTGTGTTTGATTTTTCTTTCATACAATAGGATTAATAATTGATAGTTGTCTAATTGACAGCTCTCAATTATTAACCTGGCTTAAAGTGACCTTTCAATTGCAAGGTCATTTTAACCCCTTATTAACCCATTCGCCACCGCTACAGGGCAATGGGAATAGACGGGCAAAGTGCCAGAAAGGGCGAATCTAATTATAGATTTGTCTTTCCTGGGGTGTCTGGGGGCAGATGTTAGTAGCCGGGGGGGGGCAAAAATAATGGTCCCTCTCTGGGCTATTATTATCTGCCCCCACTCACTGGCTTTGTCTGTCTGGTTGCGAAAATAGGGCGGGAGCCCACGCATTTTTTTTCAGCAATTTTACACCTCATATATATATATACATGTCATTGAATTTGTGACACATATATATATATATTTATATTTGTAGTTCATACACTTCTACATAGTATAATAGCCGCTAATTCAATTGCCGGCTTTTGTGAAAATGCAGAACCCGACATGAAATGACACTTGGTGTACATAGGGTTAACCATGTCTTTTCATGTCCTTTGCTATCTAATTTGCACAAACAATTAAATCAGTCTATGTGTGCAAAATTTCACACCTGTAGGGGTTAATTAAAGGTGTAAATTCGTAGCAAAAAAGTCCGTTTTTTTTTACAACGAATTTACACCTTTAATTAACCCCTACAGGTGTGAAATTTTGCACACATAGACTGATTTAATTGTTTGTGCAAATTAGATAGCAAAGGACATGAAAAGACATGGTTAACCCTATGTACACCAAGTGTCATTTCATGTCGGGTGACCCGACATGAAATGACACTTGGTGTACATAGGGTTAACCATGTCTTTTCATGTCCTTTGCTATCTAATTTGCACAAACAATTAAATCAGACTATGTGTGCAAAATTTCACACCTGTAGGGGTTAATTAAAGGTGTAAATTCGTAGCAAAAAAGTCCGTTTTTTTTACAACGAATTTACACCTTTAATTAACCCTTACAGGTGTGAAATTTTGCACACATAGTCTGATTTAATTGTTTGTGCAAATCAGATAGCAAACGACATGAAAAGACATGGTTAACCCTATGTACACCAAGTGTCATTTCATGTCGGGTGCTTCTGTCTTTTCACTGAAGCCGGCTTTACCCGGCAATTGAATCAGAGTATATTTTACTATGTAGAAGTGTATAAACTATACATATATGTATATATATATGTCACAATGACATGTATATATATATATATGTATTCTATGTGTGTATATTTAGTGTTTACAAGGAAATAAAGGTTTTTTTTTAGTTGCGATATTTTGTTCCCATAGACTTACATGGGACTTCCGGTATCGGTATCGGGTATCGCCGATATTTTAGTGATATCGGCGATACCATTCCGATTCCGATACTTTAGGATATCGGAAAGTATCGCTCAACTCTAATGAGGACCCTTGACGTTGGGTTGCGAGCTTATCTGCTTTGGCCAAAATAGTAACCAATACCTCATCTGATGCATTTATCATATGCATCATTTTTTGCACTTTTTATCATATTTTGCAGGGTGCACCCGGGCTCTTTTTGATGGCTTGGTTTTTTGTGTTGTGCACATTCAGTGCTGACCAGCCCGCCTTCCATCATAGGCGTTTAAAATAGGCTGTTATCCAGACACTGTGCATGACATTTATGTTTTAAGCAACTTGTATCTGTGTGTTTTTTTCTCCCACTAAGCAGTTAACACCTTCATCATCACTGTTTTTGTGATAGGGTGGCTGCCTTTATCAGTGGTTAAACACCTGTTGCTTCTCCAGCCTTTATCCATGGGAGCCTGCTGCATCCTGCTAGTGCATTTGGTCATTTGATCAGACTGGGTATGATTGTTTTTCATGATTTGCTTTTGCTAAAAATGTTTTTTTTTTTATTTATGTCTAGTTAGTTACTCGCAATAAAATGAGGACCCTTGACGTTGGGTTGCGAGCTTATCTGCTTTGGCCAAAATAGTAACCAATACCTCATCTGATGCATTTATTATATGCATCATTTTTTGCACTTTTTATCATATTTTGCAGGGTGCACCCGGGCTCTTTTTGATGGCTTGGTTTTTTGTGTTGTGCACATTCAGTGCTGACCAGCCCGCCTTCCATCATAGGCGTTTAAAATAGGCTGTTATCCAGACACTGTACATGACATTTATGTTTTAAGCAACTTGTATCTGTGTGTTTTTTTTCCCACTAAGCAGTTAACACCTTCATCATCACTGTTTTTGTGATAGGGTGGCTGCCTTTATCAGTGGTTAAACACCTGTTGCTTCTCCAGCCTTTATCCATGGGAGCCTGCTGCATCCTGCTAGTGCATTTGGTCATTTGATCAGACTAGGACCTTTTGTTCTAAAATTGGTGTTCAATTGTCTTTCTCCTCGGCGTTTCATCCTTAGACCAATGGTCAAACTGAGAGAACAAACCAGACATTGGAGACTTATCTAAGATGCTTTGTGTCTGCTGATCAGGATGACTGGGTCTCTTTTTTGCCTTTGGCTGAGTTTGCTCTTAATAATAGGGCTAGCTCTGCCACTTTGATGTCTCCATTTTTCTGTAATTCTGGGTTTCACCCTCGATTTTCTTCTGGACAGACGGAGGCTTCTGTCTGCCCGGGTGTTGACTCTGTTGTGGAGCGTATGCAGCAGATTTGGAACAGGTAGTGGAGAGGTTGTCCCTCTCTCAGGAGAGGGCCCAGCGGTTTGCTAACCGGCATAGGACTGATGGTCCTCGGTTTAAAGTGGGGGACTTGGTCTGGTTGTCCTCAAGAAATATTCCTATGAGAGTGGCATCTCCTAAATTTAAGCCTAGGTTCATTGGACCTTATAAGATCATGGAGATTCTTAACCCTGTTTCTTTTCGTTTGCTTCTTCCAGGGACATTTAAGATCCATAACGTGTTCCACAAGTCCTTGTTGAAGAGGTTTGTTGAGCAGTGGTTCCTACTACTGTGCCTCCTGACCCTGTTTTGGTTGAGGGCAATCTGGAGTATGTGGTTGAGAAAATATTGAATTCTCGTTTTTCTAGACGGAAACTCCAGTATTTGGTTAAATGGAGAGGTTATGGTCAGGAAGACAATTCTTGGGTGTTTGCTTCGGACATCCATGCTAGGAGACTCATCCGTGCGTATCATAGAACTCATCCTGACCGACCTGGTTGCTCAAATGAGGGTTCGGTGACCCCTCCTCAAGGGGGGGGGTACTGTTGTGAATAGGCTGGAAATGAGTTCTGAGCAGAAGCTCCCTCTGGTGGTTACAAACGGTACTGGACTGTCCAGTGAAGATTGTGAGGATTGGGAATCAGGTGTTACTGACTGGTCTTATATAAGGGAGTCACCTTCCCATCAGGGTTGCCGGTGATCAATTGTTCTGGTCTCAATCCTTGATTCCTGTTTCCTTGGAAGCCTGCTGTGTTGTGTCTGAATCTCCTGCTAACAGATAAGACATTTTCTTCTTTTTGTTTTTGTGCTTGATTTTTGCATTTTGTCCTGCACTTCTGTGGGGGCCTTCAGGGTCCCCTCTGGGGGCTTTTGCCTCTCAGTTCAGTTCAGCCACTGATGTTTGTACATTTGCTTTTTCCAGTTTTCTCAGTGGCTGCTGTTTTGTCTTTTGTTACACCAGAGAACTAATTTAGGTGGTAGAGGTCGTGTGATCTCAGGTGTTTTTGAAATTAGTAGAGTTGGTGCTTTTCAGGGTTTTTTGGGATTGCAGTAAGTGCCCTTCCTATCCTTTTCTATTTAGTAAGTTTGGGCCCCAACGTTTGCTCATACTATTTTCTGTCTGTGTCAGTATTTCTTCTTGTCTAACCGCCATTACATGTTTGGGGGCTTTCTATGTTCTTTGGGGATCTTCTCCGGGGCAGATAGCTTTCCTCTTTCTATCTTTAGGTGTAGTTAGTTTCTCAGGCTGTGACGAGGCGTCTAGGACCAACGTAGGAACGCTCCACGGCTGCTTCTAGTTGTGGTGGTTAGTCAGGGTACTGCAATCTCATAGTTTCCAACTGCTCTGGTCTATGTTCTTTTTTGCCTGCTCTCCTCAGCTACCAAATCATAACACTTGGCATTCTCTTGATGAGCTTCAAGAGGTAGTCACCGTAAAAGGTCTTTCAACAGTCTTGAAGGAGTTCTCAGAGAAGCTTAGCACTTGTTGGCACTTTTGCCTTCACTCTGCGGTCCAGCTCACCCCAAACCATCTTGATCGGGTTCAGGTCTGGTGACTGTGGAGGCCAGGTCATCTGGCGTAGCGTCCCATCACTCTCCTTCTTGGTCAAATAGCCCTTACACAGCCTGGAGGTGTGTTTGGGGTCATTGTCCTGTTGAAAAAAAAAATGATAGTCCAGCTAAACGCAAACCGGATGGAATAGCATGCCGCTGCAAGATGCTGTGGTAGCCAAGCTGGTTCAGTATGCCTTCAATTTTGAATAAATCCCCAACAGTGTCACCAGCATAGCACCCCCACACCATCACACCTCCTCCTCCATGCTTCACGGTGGGAACCAGGCATGTAGATTCCATCCGTTCACCTTTTCTGCGTCGCACAAAGACATGGTGGTTGGAACCAAAGATCTCAAATTTGGACTCATCAGACCAAAGCACAGATTTCCACTGGTCTAATGTCCATTCCTTGTGTTGTTTAGCCTAAACAAGTCTCTTCTGCTTGTTGCCTGTCCTTAGCAGTGGTTTCCTAGCAGCTATTTTACCATGAAGGCCTGCTGCACAAAGTCTCCTCTTAACAGTTGTAGAGATGTGTCTGCTGCTAGAACTCTGTGTGGCATTGATCTGGTCTCTAATCTGAGCTGCTGTTAACCTGCGATTTCTGAGGCTGGTGACTCGGATAAACTTATCCTCAGAAGCAGAGGTGACTCTTGGTGTTCCTTTCCTGGGGCAGTCCTCATGTGAGCCAGTTTCTTTGTAGCGCTTGATGGTTTTTGCAACTGCACTTGGGGACACTTTCAAAGTTTTCCCAATTTTTCGGACTGACTGACCTTCATTTCTTAAAGTAATGATGGCCACTCGTTTTTCTTTACTTAGCTGCTTTTGTCTTGCCATAATACACATTCTAACAGTCTATTCAGTAGGACTATCAGCTGTGTATCCACCAGACTTCTGCACAACACAACTGATGGTCTCAACCCCATTTATAAGGCAAGAAATCACACTTATTAAACCTGACAGGGCACACCTTTGAAGTGAAAACCATTTCCGGTGACTACCTCTTGAAGCTCATCAAGAGAATGCTAAGAGTGTGCAAAGCAGTAATCAAAGCAAAAGGTGGCTACTTTGAAGAACCTCAAATATAAGACATATTTTCATTTGTTTCACACTTTTTTGTTAAGTATATAATTCCACATGTGTTAATTCATAGTTTTGATGCCTTCAGTGTGAATGTACAATTTTCATAGTCATGAAAATACAGAAAAATCTTGAATGAGAAGGTGTGTCCAAACTATTGGTCTGTACTGTATATATACATTGTATATACACTGCTCAAAAAAATAAAGGGAACACTCAAATAACCATCCTAGATATGAATGAATAAAATATTCTCATTGAATACTTTGTTCTGTACAAATTTGAATGTGCTGACAACAAAATCACACAAAAATCATCGATGGAAATCAAATTTATTAACCAATGGAGGCCTGGATTTGGAGCCACGCACAAAATTAAAGTGGAATGTAATGTCCTTAAAACAAGTCAAAATGATGCTCAGTAGTGTGTTGTCTCCACGTGCCTGTATGACCTCCCTGTGCCTGTACGACCTCCCTACAATGCCTGGGCATGCTCCTGATGAGGCGGCGGATGGTCTCCTGAGGGATCTCCTCCCAGACCTAGACTAATGCATCCGCCAACTCCTGGACAGTCTGTGGTGCAACGTGATGTTGGTGGATGGAGCAAGATATGATGTCCCTGATGTGCTCAATCGGATTCAGGTCTGGGGAATGGACGGGCCAGTCCATAGCTTCAATGCCTTCATCTTGCAGGAACTGCTGACACACTCCAGCCACATGAGGTCTGGCATTGTCCTGCATTAGGAGGAACCAAGGCCAACCACACCAGTTTATGGTCTCACAAGGGGTCTAAGGATCTTATCTCGGTACCTAATGGCAGTCAGGCTACTTCTGGCGAGCACATGGAGGGCTGTGCGGCCCTCCAAAGAAATGCGACCCCACACCATTTCTAACCCACTGTAGGCAGCAGATCGCTCTCCACGGCGTCTCCAGACTATGTCACATCTGTCACTTGTGCTCAGTGTGAACCTGCTTTCATCTGTGAAGAGCACAGGGTGCCAGTGGAGAATTTGCCAATCCTGGTGTTCTGTGGCAAATGCCAAGTGTCCTGCACGGTGTGGGCTGTGAGCACAACCCCCATCTGTGGAAATAAGGCTCTCAGACCATCCTCATGGAGTCGGTTTCTAACCGTTTGTACAGACACATGCACATTTGTGGCCTGCTGGAGGTCATTTTGCAGGGCTCTGGAAGTGCTCCTCCTGTTCCTCCTTGCACAAAGGCAGAGGTAGCGGTCCTACTGCTGGGTTGTTGCCCTCCTACGGCCCCTTTCATGTCTCCTGGTGTACTGGCCTGTCTCTTGTTAGCGCCTCCATCCTCTGGACACTATGCTGACAGACACAGCAAACCTTCTTGCCACAGCTCGCATTGATGTGCCATCCTGGATGAGCTGCACTACCTGAGCCACTTGTGTGAGTTTTAGAGTCTGTCTCATGTTACCACGAGTGTAAAAGAACAACCACAATACAAAAGTGACCAAAACGTCAGCCAGAAAGCATTGGAACTGTGATGTGGTCTGTGGTCCCCACCTGCAGAACTACTCTTTTATTGAGTGTGTCTTGATAATTGCCAATAATTTCCATCTGTTGTCTATTCCATTTGCACAATAGCATGTGAAATTGATTGTCAATCTGTGTTGCTTCATAAGTGGACAGTTTGATTTCACAGAAGTTTGATTTACTTGGAGTTATATTCTGTTTTTTAAGTGTTCCCTTTATTTTTTGTTCCCCTATATACTGTATATAGTGGGGAAAAAAGTATTTAGTCAGCCACCAATTGTGCAAGTTCTCCCACTTAAAAAGAAAAAGATGAGAGAGGCTTGTAATTGACATCATAGGTAGACCAAAACTATGAGAGTCAAAATGAGAAAAGAAATCCAGAAAATCGGGATAAAGGAATAATACACTGGCGCTACCTGAAAATGTGGGGGGAATTATAGATGAACGATGTGTGTGTATATATATATATATATATATATATATATGTGTATATGGACGCGTATGAGCAAGCATACACATATATACAGATACAGTAATATGGGGGCTGCTGGAGTTGAGTCAGCTGCTGTGCGACTGCTGACAAAGAGAGATTGAGCAAATGTACCAAGAATAAAACACCTGCACCTCCAATAAGATCTGGTGAAAGTAAAAGGGCAACTGCAAATGACTAGAAAAAGAACAAGTGAGAGTAGGAGCCAAAGAGTCTAAATAAACCTAGATGAATGGACTGTAATTAAGTGCCTGCATAAATCCTGGTGTAGGCACATAAGGACTTACTTGGTTCCTGAGGGCTAGAACTGTGGCTGATGCTTGAAAGGGAAGAGGCCGCCTCCTCATAAAGATGTCCCCAGACCGCGCTGATGGTGAGGGAGGCAAGATAGCAATGTAGCAAGGGAGCGTCCTCCCTGTTACGTAGGAGTGCCTCCTGGGTTGCCGCGCAACTGTCTGAGTAGGCAACGGCGTCCTCCGGCCGAGAGGCGCCGCTGAGAGAGGAAGCGAGTTACATCCACACTGATCTAGCAAATCCATCCAGATTTAATCCAATGCAAGAGTACTCTAGTTCATTTTGCACTTTTGAAACGATGGTAGTAGCTGATATTAGACGGATGAAACATTAAAACTGGAGATATACTCCACAGAACTTAAGCATTCATGAACGAAGGGCCATTGAAAATCTACAGACCAACAACTATATCATTATACGCCCGGTGGACAAGAGAGGCGGGATTGTGGTACTAACCAAAACTATGTACCATGATGAAACTCTGAGGCTATTAGGAGACAAAATAACATAAAAAATTAACTAATAATCCTACCACCCGATACATCAGTAACCTTAACACTCTGGCAACAAAAGGCAAGTGTGAGGGGTATACTGAATAATAGAGAGTTTTGTTTCATCATGAACAAAACCCCAGGCATAGCGGTGTTTTATCATATCCCAAAACTACACAAGGATAAAGCATGCCCTCCAGGAAGGCCCATAATTTCGGGCATTAATTGCCTCACAACTAACCTCTCTCGGTATGTCGATATGTATCTTCAAAGATGCCTAACCCTAGTACCGGCCTACCTCAAGGATACCAACCACACGCTACAAATCCTTGAGGGTATTATGTGGAAAAAAGGACTTATTCTGGGTACCCTTGAAATCAAATCACTTTATACTGTTATTAATCATCAGAAGGGGTGCGAAGCGGCCGAATATTTTCTCAGGAAACTGGGAACATACACCGAAGCCCAGGTTTTGTTCATTGTTGAAAGTATATTGTTTATTCTTCAACATAACTATTTTACTTACGAGGGGCAATTCTACTTGCAAACCTGGGGTACTGCAATGGGTACACGCTTCGCACTCAGTTATGCAAACCTGTATGTAGCCAAGTGGGAGGAGTCACATATATTCCAGTCCGGGCAGTTGTATCCCGGCCTGGTTATGTGGCAACAGTTCATTGATGACGTGTTGTTCATTTGGGATGGGCCACAAGAAGACCTTAAAGTGTTTATTTCTAACCTTAATAATAACACATTTGGCCTTGAATTCATGTCCATTACTAGTACGAGTAGCATCAACTTCTTGGACTTAGAAATCTACATGGATGAGGATGCTATTCACACTAGATGCCATCGTAAGGATGTGGACGGTAACGGGATTAAGAAATTCCACAATCTTATAAGGTCCAATGAACCTAGGCTTAAATTTTGGAGACGCAACCTTTATAGGGATATTTTTTGAGGACAACCAAACCAAGTTATCCACTTTAAACCGAGGACCATCAGTCCTATGCCGGTTGGCAAACCGCTGGGCCTTCTCCTGAGAGAGAGACAACTTATCCACAACTTGATCCCAAATCTGCTGCATTCTCTCCACAATAGAATCAACACCCGACAGAAGCTTCCATCTGCCCTGAAGAAAATCGAGGATGAAACCCGAAATTGCAGAAAAATGGAGACATCAAAGTGGCAGAACTAGCCCTATTATTCAAAGCAAACTCAGCCAAAGGCAAAAAAGAGACCCAGTCATCTTGATCAGCAGACACAAAACATCTCAAATAAGTCTCCAAGGTCTGGTTTGTTCCCTCAGTTTGTCCATTGCTCTGAGGGTGGAACGCAGAGGAAAAAGACAACTGATCTCCCAGTTTGGAACAAAATGTCCTCCAAAATCTGGAAACAAACTGGACTCCTCTGTCAGACACAATGTTCTCTGGAATGCCGTGCAACCAAAACACCTGTTGAAAGAATAAGGGCACCAACTCGGAGGAGGATGGCAACTTAGGTAGTGGCACAAAATGTATCATTTTGGAAAACCTATCACAGATCACCCAAATAACTATCATTCTCTGAGAGACAGGGAGGTCAGAAATAAAATCCATAGAGATATGGGTCCATGGCCTCTTGGGCACAGGCAATGGCATTAACAAACCCTAGAGCGAGAGCAAGGTTTGGACCGAGAACAAGTTTCACAGGACTGCACAAAGTCCCTGATGTCACGAGACAAAGTGGGCCACCAAGAGGACCGACTCATCAAATCTCTGGTGCCAAAAATACCAGGATGGCCAGCCAACGTAGAGCAATGAATCTCAGATATCACATTCTTCCTCCACTGGTCTGGGACAAACAATTTCCCAACAGGGCAGTGTTCAGGTTTATCCTCCTGAAATTCCTCCAATGCCAGTCTCAAATTGGGCGAGATAGCGGAAAGAACCACACCCTCCTTCAGAATAACAGCAGGCTCAGTTACCCTCGGAGAATCCGCAAAGAAACTCCTCGAGAGGGCATCCACCTTAACATTCTTAGTGCCCGGGAGAAAAGAGACCACAAAATTAAAACGCTTAGCTGATTCAAGATAAACCAGGTTCTTAAGGGCCCGTCTCACACAACGATCTCGCTAGCGAGATCGCTGCTGAGTCACTAGTTTTGTGACGCAGCAGCGAGCTCACCAGCGATATCGCTGTGTGTGACATTCAGCGACTATCAGCCCCCCTGCCGGGTATCGCTGATCGTCGCTGAAATGTCAGGACATTTTTTGGATCGCTGGTCTCCCGCTGACAGGCACGCATCGCTGCGTGTGACAGGCGGGAGACCAGCGATCCGCTGGTAACCAAGGTACACAGCAGGTTTCCAGGCGCGGGACTGTGCCAGGGAGCTGGTAACCAAGGTAAACAGCGGGTTACCAGGCACCGCGCAGCGCCTGGAAACCCGATGTGTACCTTGGTTACCAGCTCCCTGCATCAGGGCGCTGGTATCCAAGGTACACTGCGGGTAACTAAGCGATGTTACCCGCAGTGTCGCTTGTACTGATCGCTGCCTGAGCTGCCTGTTTGGCAGCTCAGCAGCGATAATGTAGCGATACACCAGCGATCCTGATCGTTGTCAGGATCGCTGGTGTATCGCTACGTGAGACCCAGCCTTTATGGTCCGTGAGGACCACCACCTGATGTTTGGCTCCTTCCAGCCAATGTCTCCACTGTTCAAAAGCCCACTTCATAGCCAATAACTCCCGATTTCCCACATCATAATTATGTTCCGCTGGGGAAAATTTTCAAGAGAAAAAGGCACAAGGGTTACTCTTAGAGGTCTCCGGATCCCTTTGGGACAAAACGGCTCCTGCACCAATCTCAGAAGCATCAACCTCCACCTGAAATGGTAGAGAAACATGAGGTTGCTGCAGAACAGGAGCAGAAGTGAATCTCCGCTTAAGCTCCTGAAACGCAGAAACTGCCTCAGGAGGCCTTCAATGTAGTGGGTTGAACCCAATCCCAAATGGCCTGAACTATGACCGGGTCCATTTCAATAACAGACAGAGAGAAAAAATGAATCCCAGAAATGAAACCTTCTGTACGCCAAAAAGACATTTTGATCCCTTCACAAACAATGCATTTTCTCTCAAAATCTGGTATACAGTCCGAACATGTTCCACATGAGAATCCCAGTCATTGGAAAAAATCAAGATATCGTCCAAATAAACGATCAGAAATTTATCCACAAAATCACGGAAAATATCGTTCATAAAGGATTGGAAGACGGAAGGGGCATTAGTGAGCCCAAAAGGCATCACTAGGTACTCAAAATGCCTCTCTGGGGTATTAAACGCCGTCTTCCATTCATCACCGTGCTTGATGCAAATAAGATTATACGCCCCCTGAGGTCAAGCTTGGTAAACCAACTAGCACCTTTCACTCTGGAAAATAGGTCAGAAATCAAGGGTAACGGATATTGATATTTAACAGTGATCTTATTCAGGAGACGATAATCAATACACGGCCTCAATGAGCCATCCTTCTTGGCCACAAAGAAAAAGCCGGCGCCCAAGGGTGAAGAGGATGGTCTGATATGACCCTTCTCTAAAGACTCTTTGATATAAGATCGAATAGCATCATGCTCAGGTACAGATAAATTAAAGAGCCGACCCTTGAGAAATTTACAACTGGGTACTAAGTCATTAGCGCAATCATAACTCCTATGAGGAGGCAAGGATGCAGACTTACTCTCACTAAACACATCAGAAAAATCAGTCAAATAGTCAGGGACATCTTGAGACTGGGGAGAGGCAGAAAAAACAGGAGTGTCATTAAAAACTGATTGACAACCCAAACTGACCACAGACACAGACTTCCAATCCAAAACAGGATTATGAGTCTGTAACCAAGGAAAACCCAGTACAATAATGTCATGTAAATTATGTAACACCAAATATTTGCAATTCTCTTGGTGGTCCAGGTCAACCCGCATTATCACCTGGGTAGAAAACTGGTGTTTATTCTCCGCCAAAGGGGTAGAATCAATGCCCAGCAAAGGAATAGACTTCCTCAGGGGTATCATGGAAAACCACGTTTGGCAAAATCAAAATCCATCAGGTTTATAGCTGCTCCTGAATCAACAAAAGCCTGTGCCGAAAATGTGGACATGGAGCAAATCAAGGTAACAGTCAACAGAAATTTAGTCTGAACACTACCCAAAACAACTGAGCGTGCAAAACATCTTCCCCGCTTAGGGCAGACGGAAATAGCATGAGAAGCATCAAATAGTAGCGCAACTTATTACGCTTTCGAAACTCATTATGCTGTGCCCCAGAAGTAACTCCATCACACTGCAAGGGCTCAGGGTCTGGCTTGCAAGGCCTCACAATTTCATGCATATTTCTACTCTCAAGTCTGTCAATTTGAATCGCTAATGACATAGAGTCATTGAGAACAGAGGGGACAGGAAATCCACCATAACGTCTTTTACAGTCTCTGCCAGACCCTTCCGAAAAAGTGCTGCCAGAGCATCATCATTCCATTTAGTAAGGACTGCCCACTTTAGGAATTTCTGACAATACAGTTCAGCGGCTTCTTGACCCTGATTCAATGCCAACAAGGTTTTCTCAGCTTGATCAGTGACATTAGGTTTATCGTACAACAACCCCAGGGCCTGAAAAAATACATCAACATAATTCAAAACAGGATCCCCAGGTGTCAGGGAAAAGGCCCAATCCTGAGGGTCGCCGCGCAACAGGGAGATGACAATTTGAACCTGCTGCGCTGCGTTCCCTGAGGACTTAGGCTTCAAGGCAAAAAACAACTTACAGTTATTTTAAAATTCAAAAATTTAGACCTATCCCCCAAAAATAAATCCGGCAGAGAGATCCTAGGTTCCACAACAGGCAACCCAGCAGTATAGATAGCAATACTCCGAACTTCAGCAGCAAGCTGCTCCACACGATCGGACAAATGCTTGACTTCCATTGGGAAAAAAATTCCTCCTCAGCCCCAGAGAAAAAAGAGGGAAAAAATGTAACAAACAAAAAAAAAAATTCTGACAACTCTGACAACTTTTTTTTTTTTTTACTATTTTTTCCCTTCTGTTGAGTACCATAGAATTTCAGTATGGCCGGTGATTCTGTTATGTTTTGGTAGCTGAGGAGGGCAGGAGCAAAAAACCGCAAAGGCAGCCAAACACCAGAGAGGTTGGGAACTGATAGGTTGCAGACCCCTAAAACTAACCGCGCAGCTAGAAGCAGCCGTGGGACGTTCCTACGGTGCCCTAGACGCCTCGTCACAGCCGGAGAGATTAGCTACCCCTCCCTGAAGATGGAAAGAGGAAAGCTAACTGCCCCGGAGCAGAGACCCAAAAGAATAGGAAACCCCCAAACATATAATGGCGGTTAGACAAGATGAAAACACGAACACAGACAGAAAATAGAATGAGCAAACGCTGGGGCCAAAAACTGTCTAGATAGGACAGCACAGGAGAGAATACTGTCTGCAACCCAGAAAAACCCTAGGATAAACTTCAACACTTTTGAATCCAAAAATGCTGAGACCACACGGTCTCGACCACCTATATCAGATCTCTGGTGTGAACACGCAGCTACCCAGCAGTAAAAAATCACAAGAACTGAGCAAATGAACAAATACAAAAAGAGAACAGAGACCAGCACAAGCCCCCAAAGGGGACCCGGCTGAACTCAAAAAGCAAGGCAACAAATACAAGGAAAATCAAACCACAGAAAAAAAAACAGAAAGTAACTTATTTGAGTGATAGCAGGAGACAGCAGAAAAACAAGCTGAATTCCAACCTCGACCAGGAAGAACAATTGATCACCGGCGAGAATCATGGAAGGTCAGCTCACTTATATCAGGCCAGTCTGTCCCACCTGATAACCATTCATCAATTGCAGGTGGTGGACTTTTGCTGTTCAACATAGGTTCAATACCCTCAGCAACCACCAGAGGGAGCCTCAGCTCCAAAGTTGTCTCCAACACGTTCACAACAGGGCGCTTTATTGATGGAGGAGGGGCGTGGGACATCTACAGGGATATAAGGCTGGGTATACAGTGGGTCTCTATCCCTGATGAAAACGGTCCTAGAGCCTTTGAAACGCGTCGGTGAATTTTGATCCTTCCCGGTCCCTGTTCCGTGGTGACGTCACCCAATCTCTATCCCGCCCCCTGTCCTGCTCGCTTCTTCTCAGTGGCGCCTCTCGGCCGGAGGATGCCGTTGCCTATTCAGACAGTGGCGCAGCAACCCAGGAGGCACTCCTACGTAACAGGGAGGACGCTCCCTTGCTACATTGCTCTCTTGCCTCTCTCACCATCCGTATGGTCTGGGGACATCTTTATGAGGAGGCGGCCTCTTCCCTTTCAAGCACCAGTCACAGTTTTAGCCCTCAGGAACCAAGTAAGTCCTTATGTGCCTACACCAGACTTTATGCAGATACTTTATTACAGTCCCTTCATCTAGGTTTATTTAGACCTTTTGGCTCCTACTCTCACTTGTTCTTTTTCTAGTCATTTGCAGTTGCCCTTTTACTTTCACCAGATCTTATTGGAGGCGCAGGTGTTTTATTCTTGGTACATTTGCCAAATCCAGTCTGATTTGGCAAGATTTATTTTGCAAATTATGGTGGAAAATAAATATTTGGTCATTAACAAAAGTTAATCTTAATATTTTGTTATATGTCCTTTGTTGACAGAGATCAAACATTTTCTGTAAGTTTTCACAAGGTTGCCACACACTGTTGGTGGTATGTTGGCCCATTCTTCCTTGCATATCACCTCTAGAGCAGTGATGTTTTGGTCCTGTCGCTGGGCAACACAGACTTTCAAATCCCTCCAAAGGTTTTCTATGGGGTTGAGATCTGCAGACTGGCTAGGCAACTCCAGGACCTTCATATGCTTCTCATGAAGCCACTCCTTCATTGCTCTGGCAATGTGCTTGAGATCATTATCATGCTAAAAGATCCATCCACGTTTCATCTTTAATGCCCCTTGCTGATGGAAGGAGGTTTTCACTCAAAATCTCATGATACATGGCCCCATACATTCTTTCATGTACACGTTTCAGTCGTCTTAATTAGAGATGAGTGACTTTGCCTCCGGGAGGGTCGAGTCGGGTTTCGGACCACCCGACTTTAACAAATGTCGAGTCGAACAAAATCGGCCGACTATGGGAAAAAGTCAAAGGTCCGACTGAAACACGAAACTCAATGCAAGTCAATGGGGAAGCAAAGTCGGCAGGGTGTGGAGGACAGTAAACACACGTACAGTGCCCATTTCAATGCCAATGACATCAATTCTTATTACTTAAGCTTGTCAACCTTAATTTACTTTATAATAATAGTTACGCATTGAAAACTGAGGGTTATTTGGCTAAAGTTGTGGGGGGAGGAAGGGCTGGCTCCAGGTTTTCGTGGGCCCCGGGCCAAAGAGTCTCAGTGGGCCCCCTTAACACATAACACAATTCATGATGCTCCGATACTTCAGAGAAATATAGATATAGTAATGCCAAATACTTCACTTCTTACATTATATGACTGATATCTATTTTAAATTCTACAATAGCTCAAAAACCGGACAGTATATTCCTCCATACAGTATTATGGCCACCACATAGTGCGCCATACAGAATAATGAGCCCCATATATTGCTCCATACAGAATAATTGGTTCCATATAACGTTCCATACAGTATATGATGAGTTCACATAATGCTACAGTATATGATGGTCCCCATATAATGTGCCATACTGTACAGGACGGTCCCCAGAGAGTATAATGAGCCCCACATATTGCTCTATAAAGTATAATGAGTCGCATATAAAGCTCCATACAGTATATGATGGGCCCCATATATTGCTACATGCAGAATGGGCTCCATATAATGCTCCATACAGAATAGGCCCCATATGTGCTCCATATGATGCTCCATACCCCTATGATGCCCCATAAATAATGAACCCATATGATGCTCCAGTATATGATGGGCCCCATGGATGATGCTCCAGTGCATGATGGGCCTGTATAATGCTCCATATATAATGGGCTCAATATGATGTTCCAGTGTATAATGGGCCCCGTATATGATGTTTCAGTGTATGATGGGCCCCATTTATAATGCTCCAGTGTATGATGGGTCCCATGGATGATGCTCCAGTGTATGAAGGGCCTAAATAATGCTCCATATATAATGGGCCCCATATGATGCTCCTGTATATGATGGGCCCCATGGATGATGCTCCAGTGTATGATGGGCCCCATGGATGATGCTCCATATATAATGGGCCACATTTATAATGCTCCAGTGTATAATGGGCCCCGTATATGATGCTCCCGTGTTTGATGGGCCCCATTTGTAATGCTCCAGTGTATGATGGGCCCCATGGATGATGCTCCAGTGTATGATGGGCCTATATAATGCTCCATATACAATGGGCCACATTTATAATGCTCCAGTGCATAATGGGCCCCGTATATGATGCTCCCGTGTTTGATGGGCCCCATTTATAATGCTCCAGTGTATAATGGGCCCCGTATATGCTGCTCCCGTGTTTGATGGGCCCCATTTATAATACTCCAGTGTATGATGGGCCCCATGGATGATGCTCCAGTGTATGATGGGCCTATATAATGCTATATATATAATGGGCCCCATATGATGCTCCAGTATATGATGGGCCCCATGGATGATGATCCAGTGTATGATGGGCCTAAATAATGCTCCATATAATTTGGGCACCATTTACAATGCTCCAGTGTATAATGGGCCCCGTATATGATGCTCCAGTGTATGATGGGCCCCATTGATAATGCTCCAGTGTATGATGGGCCCCATGGATGATGCTCCAGTGTATGATGGGCCTATATAATGCTCCACATATAATGGGCCCCATATGATGCTCCAGTATATGATGGACCCCATGGATGATGCTCCAATGTATGATGGGCCTATATAATGCCCCATATATAATGAGCCCCATATGATGCTCCAGTATATGATGGGCCCCATGGATGATACTACAGTGTATGATGGGCCTATATAATGCTCCATATATAATGGGCCCCATTTATAATGCTCCAGTGTATATTGGGCCCCGTATATGATGCTCCAGTGTATAATGGGCCCCATTTATAATGCTACAGTATATGATGGGCCCCATGGATGATGCTCCAGTGTATGATGGGCCAATATAATGCTCCATATATAATGAGCCCCATATGATGCTCCAGTATATGATGGGCCCCATGGATAATGCTCCAGTGTATGATGGGCCTATATAATGCTCCATATATAATGGGCCCCATTTATAATGCTCCAGTGTATAATGGGCCCAATATATGATGCTCCAGTGTATGATGGGCCCATTTATAATGCTCCAGTGTATGTTGGGCCCCATGGATGATGCTCCAGTGTATGATGGGCCTATATAATAATAATAATAATAATAATAATCTTTATTTATATAGCGCCATCATATTCCGCAGCGCTTTACAGTTTAACAGTTTCAAAACACAAGTCATAAGTAACAACGTTAACAATACAGTAATTAAAGCAAAATAAGACGGCCCTGCTCGTGAGAGCTTACAATCTACAATGAGGTGGGGGAGATACAAAGTACAGGTGTGTATATACAATGGTGCATTTACAATGATGGTCCAGCCATCTTAAGGGAGTGAGGGATGGATGGAGATAGTGAATGGGCTACACACACACACACACTTACACAGAGAATGACTTTGATTAGTGAATGTGATAGGCCGCTCTGAACAGATGTGTTTTGAGGGAGCGCCTGAAACCATGCAAATTGTGGATAGTCCTAATTTCTTGGGGTAGAGCATTCCAGAGGATTGGCGCAGCGCGGGAGTCTTGGAGTCGGGAGTGGGAGGTACGGATTAGTGCAGAGGTTAGTCGAAAGTCGTTTGCAGAGCGCAGCAGTCGGTTAGGCCGATAGATAGAAATGAGGGAGGAGATGTAGGGGGGTGCTGCAGTGTGGAGAGCTTTGTGGGTGAGAACAAGTACTTTGAATTGGATCCTATAATGAATGGGCAGCCAGTGTAAGGACT
The DNA here is from genome assembly GCA_033576555.1 of Oophaga sylvatica. NCBI lineage: Eukaryota > Metazoa > Chordata > Amphibia > Anura > Dendrobatidae > Oophaga > Oophaga sylvatica. The sequence continues at coordinate 241,713,373 of JARQOD010000002.1, read as the reverse complement.
GGCGAAGAGCGGACGCGTCCAAAGTACCGATTAGCCAGATGGATGACCCTGGCTGCTGCATTAAGGATGGACTGGAGAGGGGATAGTCGAGTAATGGGGAGGCCAAGTAATAGAGCGTTGCAGTAGTCCAGGCGGGAGTGGATCAATGCTACAGTGAGGGTTTTTGTTGTTTCCATGGTGAGAAAAGGGCGGATTCTAGAGATGTTCTTTAGGTGTAGGCGGCAAGAGTGGGCAAGAGATTGTATATGGGAGGTGAAGGAGAGATTGGTGTCAAACATAACACCCAGACAGCGAGCCTGCTGCCGGGGTGTTATTATGGTGCTGCCCACTGAGAGGGAAATGTCAGATTTAGGGAGGTTAGTAGACGGCGGGAGCAGAAGAAGTTCAGTTTTGGAGAGGTTAAGTTTCAGATAGAGAGCGGACATGGTGTTGGAGACTGCGGACAGATAGTCGGTGGTGTTCTGTAGTACAGCAGGGGTAAGGTCGGGGGATGACGTGTATAGTTGTGTGTCATCAGCATAAAGATGGTACTGAAAGCCAAATCTGCTGATGGTCTGTCCAATTGGGGCGGTGTAGAGAGAGAAGAGAAGGGGGCCAAGGACTGAGCCCTGGGGTACACCGACAGTGAGAGGAAGAGGAGATGAAGTGGAGCCAGAGAACGAAACACTGAAGGATGCTTCATATATAATGGCCCCATATGATGCTCCAGTATATGATATTCCCCAAGGATGATGACCCAGTTTATGATGGGCCCCATTTATAATGCTCCAGTGTATGATGGGCCCCATGGATGATGCTCCAGTGTATGATGGGCCTATATAATGCTCCATATATAATGGGCCCTATATGATGCTCCAGTATATGATGGGCCCCATGGATGATACTCCAGTGTATGATGGGTCTATATAATGCTCTATATATAATGGGCCTCATTTATAATGCTCCAGTGTATAATGAGTCCTATCTATGATGCTCAAGTGTATGATGGGCCCCATTTATAATTATCTAGTGTATAATGCTCCTCATATGTTGCTCCAAACATTAAAAAAATGAAATACTTCTCCTTGCTGTGCACTGCTCTACTCTGGACTCCTCAGCATCGCCATCTTCCAGCTCTCTGCACTTGGACTGTTCAGGCAAAGTGCGTACAGACGTGACGTCATCGAGCTCTCTGACCTGAATGTCACTGTCAGGTAAGGCGGAAGACGTCACAGTGGTGGAGCAGGGAGAGGTAAGTATTGCAAGTGCTGGGGCCCTGAGCAAGCAGGGGGGCCCTCATAGTACGCCAGTGTCTCTGACGGCGAGTGGGCCCCCCCACCGTCAGCGTCACCGGCGTACTATGAGGGGCCCTGTGCCAGTGCCATTGCCCACGAGTGGGCCCCCCCACCTGCTCAGGGCACCGGCACTTGCCCGGGTGCGCCAGGTGCTGACGCCGGCCCTGGAGGGGGTACAGCCCAGTTAGGGAGGTGGAAAAACTTGCATATGTTGAGGTGTAGGCTGGACGTGCAGCAGCTGCAAATGGAGGAATTGGAGAAGTCTGAGGAAGAGGAGGACAAAGCGAGCCATTTTGCTGGCAACCTATGTGTCATCAGGGGAAGGTGGTGCAAAATCCTTTTGAAATCCAGGCATGGTTCATTTTAATGAAGGTGAGATCACCAATATTTTGGGTCGACAACCGGGTCCTTCTTTCTGTCAGGATTGAACCAGCAGCACTGAAGACTCTTTCTGATAGCACACTACCAGCAGGGCAAGCAAGCTCCTGTAAGGCATATTGTGCCAATTCAGGCCAGGTGTCCAGTTTACAGGCCCAGTAGTCAAAGGGGAATGAACTGTGGAGGAAAACATCGATAGGGGAGGAGAGGTAATTTTGAACCACAGTTGACAACTGCTGTCTCCTGTCTGTTGCAATCGATTCAGTATTACCAGTCGTGTGAGTGATACTCGAGAAATCAGTCCACAACATGGTCATGAAACCCCTGTCTCCAACGCCACTTTGGCTGTGTGCACCACGAACACCTCTACCATTTGGCCCAGTGCGGCTCGTGGTAGAACCTGCACCGCTGCTGTGTGCTGGGAATGCCTCTAACAAACGGTTTACCAGAGTTGCTTGTTTGTTCGCCAGGACAGTTCCCTGAGCAAATAATGGCTGACTGTCATCAAGGCTTCCCTCCTCCTCCTCTTCCTCCTCCGCTGCAGATCCTTAATGTGCGTCAAAGTTTGCATGAGCAGACGCATAAGTGGGATGCTCATGCTTATGATTGCTTCGTCTGCACTTACCAGCCGTGTGCATTCCTCAAAACACTGAAGGACTTTATAGAGGTCTTTCAGCTTTGACCACTGCACACGCAACAACTCGATGTCTGCCCTCAAACTGCCTGCCCGTGTAGCCTCCCAAAAATGCATTACAGCCTGCCTCTGTTAACACAGCCTCTCAACCATGTGCATGGTGGAGTTCCACCTTGTTGCAACGTCTATGATTAGGCGGTGCTTTGGGAGGTGGAGCGATCGCTGCAGTCTCTGCATACGACTGGAGTCTATGGGCGAGCGACAGTTGTGCGAGCACAGTCTTTGCACCTTATGGAGCAGGGCTGTTAACTCCGGATAATTATTTAAGAAGCACTGCACCACCAGGTTCTAGGTGTGAGCCAGGCAAGGTATGTGTCTGAGTTTTGCCAGGGCTATGGCCGCCACAAAATTACGGCCGTTATCACTGACTACCTTGCCTGGCTCAAGATGTAGACTGCCCAGCCATGACTCCATTTCTCGCTGCAAGTAGACATCCAGTACATCTGCCGTGTGTCTGTTGTCGCCCAAAGACATCATTTTCAAAACAGCCTGCTGACGCTTACCACTAGCTGTTCGATAGTGGGACACCTCGTGTGCAACACAGGCAGCTGCGGATGGAGTGCTCGTATGGCTGCACTCTGTCGACGAGCTTTTGCTTCTGGAGGAGGAGGAGGCTCGAACGCCTACAGCCAACTGTTGCCTATACCGTGGGCTAGGCAGCACTGTCCCACCGCCACTGTCCCCTTTGGACCCTGCATCCACCACATTAACCCAGTGCGCAGTGATGGACACGTAACAGCCCTGGCCATGCCTACTGGCCCATGCATCTGTTGTGAGGCGCACCTTTCTACTCACTGATTGTTTGAGTGCATGGACAATGTGGTCTTTCACATGCAGGTGGAGGGCAGGGAAGGCTTTTCTAGAAAAGAAGTGCCGACTAGGTAGGTCATAGTTTGGGACAGCGTAGGCCATGAGCTCTCGAAATGCTGCGCTTTCAACCAAACGGAAGGGCATCATCTCTAATGAGATCAGTTTGGCAATGTAGGCGTTCAAAGCCAGTGTACGTGGATGAGAGGATGAGTACTTTCTTGTTCTACTCAGAGTGTCTGCTAGGGTGAGCTGGACTTGAGAGCTGCATATGGGGGAACTAGCGGTTGACATGGCGGACTGAGAGGGGGTTGGTGATTGTGATGGTGGTGGTGGTGGTGTGTGGTGGTGATGGCCTAGATTCAGTCTTTGGTTGCAAAAACATTGTGATTCTCTGACTGCTTTGGCCTTGCGACGACACCTCAATATTTCTTGCTGGTGGTGTTCTAACCAGTGGGCTTACAGTGGGGGAAGCGATGTAGCATTGCTGGCTACCTTCAGTCGGAGCAGGTGCACATGTGCTACCTGAGGTTTTGTAGTCCGTCCACGCTTGCAAGTGCATGGTGTTTAAATGTCTAAGCATGCAACTGGTATTCAAATTTCTGAGATTTTTCCTCGGCTAAAGGTCCTTCCGCACTTCTTACAGATAACCTTTGCCTCATCAATAGGATTTTGGTCAAAAAAGTGCTACACTGCACTCTTCCTACTATGGGATAAATTTTCAGGGCTTGCACGCTGTGCTAATTTGACCATCTGGCCAAGCTGTCCTGCAACTCTTTTTGTTTTCTTAACACGTTTTGGACTGCTATGGGCCTGCCAGATGTCGATGCCTGCTGCTCCTCCTCTTCTGAGCTATTGCCTGCGGCACCCTCTTCCCCAATGGATGCAAATCCGGGTCAACAACTGGGTCATCAATCACCTACTCTTCAATTTCATCTGCACCTTCCTCTGTGTCACCGAGTAAGGTGGTATAGTATGCGGGAAGGGGCACTTGAGTTTCATCAGGGTCAGATTCTGGCTCAGTAGACTGCGAGGGCAATGTAGTGCTCTGGGTGAATGTACCAGCTGAATCATATAGCAGTGGGGAATTCAGGATTTGACTTGATAACTCAGGCATGGTATGTGAAAAGAGCTACATGTAGTAATTTGAAGTGTGGCCTGTCGCATCCTTCACTTTTGGTGGGGGTTAAGGACAGAAGGAAAGGTGTTATTTCTGACCAGAAGCCTGCACTGACGACTCAGTGCTTGCATTTTTTTGAAACTTCAGAAGAGGAGGCGATAGAGCTGGAGGCTGTTTCGGCAATGTAAGCTAAAACCTGTTCCTGATGCTCCGGCTTTAAAAATGGTTTACCTACTCCCAGAAAAGGGAGCCTTCCAAGCCTTCTGGAGCCAGATGGTGACGCAGGCTCAACACCTTCTGCCTTAGGTGCTATTGTGCTTTTGGCATTACCAGCAGATGCACCACCACCATCAGTACCAGCTGCCCCCCCGCCCACATCTGCGGCCTCTTCCACCATACTGCCTCATGTTTGGGAAAATGTACCAAAAATACTAGCAGATATATGGTACTGTATCAGAAGCGTACAGCTGTATACAGTGAAGGGGAAAATTTAAATCTCTGTATGTATTTGCGGAGTCACACACAGACACTCTCAGGCTCAGTATGGATTAGACCATAATTTAAAAAGCAGAAAAAGGGTACTGCATCACAAGGTACCAGGTGTATATAGTATAGGGGAAAATTGTAAATCTCCGTATATATTTGCGGAGTCACACACAGACGGTCTCAGGCTCAGTATGGATTAGACCAGAATATAAAAAGAAGAAAAAGGGTACTGTATCACAAGATACCAGGTGTATATAGTATAGGGTAAAATTGTAAATCTCCGTATATATTTGGTGAGTCACACACAGACGCTCTCAGGCTCAGTATGGATTAGACCAGAATATGAAAAGTGAAAAGGGGTACTGTATCTGAAGATATCAGGTGTATATAGTATAGGAGAAAATTGTAAATCTCCGTATATATTTGTGGAGTCACACACAGACGCTCTCAGGCTCAGTATGGATTAGACCATAATATAAAAAGCAGAAAAAGGGTACTGTATCACAAGATACCAGGTGTATATAGTATAGGGGAAAATTGTAATTCTCCATATATATTTGCGGAGTCACACACAGACGCTCTCAGACTCAGTATGGATTATACCAGAATATAAGAAGCAGAAAAAGGGTACTGTATCTGAAGATACCAGGTGTTAGGGTTCAAGTTCCCACTGCTGCACAAGGGGAGTCTCGAACCAGTCCCGCTGCGGTCCCCCATCCATCTCCGGCCGCAGTAGAGCCTGCTCAGCAGAGACGTCAGTCCCAGCATCTTGCCCATTCCAATACTGTGCAGAGACTTGATGCTGCCCTCCTGGATCTTCTATTATAGCCAGTGCTGGAGCAGACGTCCTTGGGACAAAGTCCTGCGTTTCCCCTTCTGAGCATGCCCAGGGTAAGATCTCTCTTGGAGATCAGGGGTCACATGTTCAGGTACTGCAGCAGCTCCTATTGGTCCGCCAGGAAAGTCCTGAAACTACATATGTTTTGGAACAATTTCTCATTGGTCCTTTTTCTGGCATGTCCTGTAGCTGTTACTATAAAAGGGTGGCATGGCTGGGCCGCCATGCGCTAGTATCAAATCTGTTACGTGCTTGCGCCAGTGAGGTCATGTATGCATGTGGTTAGGTCTGGCTGAAATAAGCCCCTAGAATACCAGCACCTCCGGTAAGGAGATTGTATGCATGTGTTCAGGGCTCGGCTAAAAAGACCATTAGAATACCGGCTACTCCGGTGAGGAGATTGTTTCTTGTGTTCCGACTGCATGACCTCAGACTGCAATCCACTTAGCAGTCACCTGTGTTCCCTGTGAGTCTAACAGGACACAGTCTTTTTCTCAGCGGCTCTGTGACGCAACAGGGTTCGCTTTATAACGCTGGTTCAGCGCACTAGCGTTTTACTTTGCGGCTCACTGAAGCTAAGTGAGTTCGCACTTATCGCCATATAGCGCTGTGGCATTCCCGTTAGCGGCTCTGGGGATTAACAGAGTTCGCACTAACTGCCACAGCGCGCTACGGCGTTTATTTTAGCGGTCTCTGCGGGATAACAGAGTTTGCTACTTTCGCCATCTTACTAGCAGCGGGCTTCGCCTGGATCCCGGGCTGCGAACGCAACTCTCTACTATATCTATTAGGTGCATTCCGCAGACCCTAGCATAATACTAGCGCCAGGGTCTGGCTAGTAAAATGGCGGATGACCAGCGTCTACAGCAGTACAACCGCAGCTGGAGGGTAGGTTGGCGGCTCTTGACTGCACAACCTCAGCTGTGGATGTTACCGCAGTCGCTGTTCAGGCTGCTAGCGTGGCTGCAGCAAGTTTGTCCTCTGCCACCACTGCCCCTACATTATCCCACCTCCCGCTTCCTGACAAGTTTGCCGGTGACAGCAAGCAATGTCGGGGATTCGTGAGTCAGTGCTCTATACAGCTTGAGCTTCTGGCTGCACGTTTCCCCACGGATCGGGCACAAGTGGGTTTTGTACTGTCTCTACTCTCAGGCAGAGCATTGGAGTGGGCAACGCCGCTGTGGGAGCACGATGATCGTGTGGTGCGGAGTGCTCCTCGTTTCCTGGAGGCTCTTAAAAAGGTCTTTTTAGGACCTCAGGTCACCCACGATACGGCGCTACAACTGCTGGCATTGGCACAGGGTTCGTCTTTGGTCAGTCAGTTTTCCATCCAGCTTCGGACTCTGGCCTCAGAGCTAGACTGGTCGGATAAAGTTCTCATTCCAGTCTACTGGCGAGGACTGGCTGACCATGTTAAAGATGCTTTGGCTACCAGGGAGATTCCTGCAACACTGGAGAAGCTTATCTCAATATCTACCCGCATCGACCTCCGTTCTCTCGAGCGGAGGTTGGAGCGGGCCCAGTGTAGGCAGAGGATCCGGTTGGCTCCCACCTTTGCCAAACCTCTCGAATCCCCCGATCTGGCGTCCGAACTCCAAAAGGCCACAGAGGTTCCTCGTGCAGGACCTAAGTCTCGGGCCGTCCGAGTATCCATGGTCTGTAACCTTTATCAGCAGACAGGACACTATGCCAACAAATGTCCACAGCGATCACATCTAGTGGCCTTGGAAGGAAGTTCACTAGAGACAGCTGCATTTTCCTCCAAGATGACATTTAAAGGGACAGTCACTGTAGACTCTTCCACACTTACAGTCGAGCTTTGTGTGGACTCAGGAGCAGAGGGGAATTTCATGTCATCCACCTTTGGTTGTCGCCTTGCAATACATCTGGCAGCGCTCGACAAACTAGTGACTGTCCGGGTAGTGAATGGGTTGACATTGCCCTCGCCAATTACACATCAGACTGTCCCTCTTACTTTGTGTGTACCCCCTTCCCATCAGGAAATTATTTCCCTTCTCGTCCTTCCTGAGGGAATAGATGAAATCCTACTGGGAGTACCCTGGCTCCGTTCCCACTCCCCTCATATTGAGTGGACCTCCGGTAGGATACTGGGTTGGAGTGAGTCATGTAAGGACAGATGTGTCAGGGAGTGCATTCAGGTTACCACTACAGAGATACCCGCAGATCTTTCTCCACTTCCCAAGTGCTATCAGTCATATGCAGACGTTTCTCTAAAAAGGCTGCGGAGACTCTGCCGCCCCATCGTCCCTACGACTGTCCTATTGACCTCTTGCCTGGAGCAGAACCTCCTCGGGAAGGGTCTATCCCCTCTCTCTTCCTGAGACGGAGGCTATGTCTCAATATATCCAGGAGAATCTGGCAAGAGGGTTCATTAGGAAGTCGGTGTCACCAGCAGGAGCGGGGTTCTTCTTCGTGCAGAAGAAGAGTGGAGAATTACGTCCGTGTATAGATTACAGAGGTCTTAACGCCATCACCGTTAAGAATAAGTACCCGTTGCCCTGATTTCTGAGCTCTTTGATAGGCTCCGGAGCAAGGTCATTGTCACGCGGTCTTATGATATGTGTACGATGTCAGTAAACTATTCTTAAAGAACAACACTCTATACAACATATAGATTAGCAACATCAGCATGTAAATATAGAATAGATTTACCTGACACGATATCCGTTGAACTCAGGGTTAATCTTGAGGACTTGATACACTGTCACAGGAAAGAGGAGGACCGGGGTCTAACCTGACCCTAAAACTGGGGTCCTAACTAATCCCTCACCTTGGAGGTACTGATAATGGTTCAGAGGTCCAAGTCTCCAGCCTAACCTGTCTCCTATCAGTCCCTGAACCCTGTAATCAGTCCTAAGAAGGATACTGATTACCACCAAAGGATATGGGCTGATCTCTGCTAAATACACAGATTAGACATATAGACAGACTGGAGAAAACACAGACTTGCATACACACTCAAACACAGAAGGAACATAAATGATCTGGGATATTAAACTCTAAGCAAGGTGAGCTTAAAACAACTAAGGAGCTCTTTAACTTAAGTCTATACAGATACAATCCTATCTGTGGTCTGCATGAAGAATTTCACTGGCAACTCCCAAACACAGACAACCAGAGATTTAAAGGAAACCAATCAACAAATAATTAATTGCAGCCGGGAGAAACTGCAACCCAGTCCCAGAACTGAGCACAGACAGAATTAACTCCCTAACTGCCAAACACAAAGAAACAGCAACTCAGCTGTGAGAAGTCAGAATGTGCAACCGCGACGATCTTCGTGGCGATGCACACATGACAGTACCCCCCCTTCTACGAGGGGCCTCCGGACCCTCAGGGCCAGGTTTGCCCGGGTGAGTTCTGTGGAAGGTCCGCACCAAACGATCTGCGTTAATGTCAGACGCAGGAACCCACGTCCTCTCCTCTGGACCATACCCCTTCCAATGCACCAAGTACTGAAGGGACCGGCGATTCAGACGTGAGTCAATGATCTTTGACACTTGAAACTCCAAGTTACCATTGACCACCACTGGAGGAGGAGGTAGAGGTGATGGTATGACTGGTGCCACGTACCTCTTAAGTAATGACTTGTGGAACACATTGTGGATTTTAAACGTAGGAGGGAGGTCCAGACGAAATGCCACAGGATTAATTATGGAACTGATCCTGTACGGCCCGATGAATCTGGGGCCCAGCTTCCAGGAGGGAACTTTAAGTTTTATATTCCTGGTAGACAACCATACCAGATCGTTCACATTAGATCTGGACCAGAAACTCTCCTCCTATCAGCCATACGTTTATAACGGTTCCCCATAGCACTCAGATTATTCAATACACCTCTCCACACTGAAGCAAGTGACGACGAGAAACGCTCCTCCTCAGGAACCCAGAAGGGCCCCCCCATTGAATGTACAAAACTGGGGATGAAAACCATATGCCCCAAAAAACGGGGACTTACCAGTGGACTCGCTCCGCCTGTTGTTAAGAGCGAACTCTGCCAGAGGCAAGAAAGAAGACCAGTCCTCCTGGTTCTCTGAGACAAAACACCGAAGATAAGTCTCTAGGCTTTGATTCAGACGCTCTGTCTGACCATTGGTCTGCGGATGAAAAGCCGAGGAAAATGACAATTGCATCCCCCGACGTAAACAAAATGCCCTCCAAAACTTGACACAAACTGAGACCCCCTATCTGACACCACATCAGAAGGCAACCCATGAAGTCTCACAATCTCCCCAATGAACACCTGCGCCAGAGTTTTAGCATTAGGGAGGGCAGGAAGAGCAATGAAATGTGCCATCTTACTGAACCTGTCAACAACCACCAGTATGACAGTCTTCCCTGACGACTGAGGAAGGTCCGTGATGAAGTCCATAGACAAATGAGTCCATGGACGCTCCGGAAGTTTCAAGGGTAAGAGGGTCCCAGACGGACGGGTATGCGGGGTCTTAGAGCGAGCACAAACCCCACAGGACGCAACAAAAGTTATAACATCTTTATTAACGTTAGGCCACCAAAACCGGCGAGAAAGGAGATCTAAAGTAGCCTTACTCCCTGGATGTCCTGCTAAAGCAGAATTATGATGTGCCTCAATAACCTTTTGTCTCAACTGATTTGGGACAAACAGTCTCCCTGAAGGTCCTGCAGGGGCGTCCCCCTGAGCCTCTAATACCTCCTCCTCAAGCTCAGAACATACAGCCGACACTACCACCCCCTCCTGAAGGATAGGAATCGGGTCATCCGTTTTCCCGGCCCCTGGGAAACTGCGAGACAAGGCATCAGCCTTAACATTCTTAGACCCAGGGCGATATGTGACGACAAAATTAAACCTGGTAAAAAACAACGACCATCGAGCTTGTCTGGAATTCAGACGCTTAGCAGATTCCAAATACAGCAGGTTTTTGTGATCAGTAATGACGGTAACCGGGTGGACTGCCCCCTCCAAAAAGTGACGCCATTCTTCAAAAGCCAACTTAATGCCAAAAGTTCCCTATTGCCGATATCATAATTCCTTTTGGCGACGACAACTTCTTAGAAAAGAAAGCGCACGGATGCCATTTACCAGGGGACGGACCCTGGGACAATATTGCACCCACCCCTACGTCAGACGCGTCCACCTCCACAATGAACGGCTGTGATGCATCTGGTTGGATGAGAACGGGTGCCGAAGCAAAACATTTTTTCAAAGAGGAAAAAGCTTGGCAAGCTTTGTCCGACCATTTAGAAAAATCCGTCCCTTTTCTTGTCATGTCAGTGAGAGGTTTGACAACAGATGAGAAATTACAAATAAATTTCCGGTAGTAGTTAGCAAACCCCAGAAAACGCTGCAGAGCCTTAAGATCCTCTGGCTGATCCCATTCAAGCACTGCTCTCACTTTTTCAGGGTCCATACGGAAACCGGAGGCTGACACCAAGAAACCCAAAAACTGAAGTTCCTGTACAGCAAATACACACTTTTCCAGTTTGGCGTATAGTTTATTGTCTCGCAAGATCTGCAACACCTGTCTCACATGCTCCTGGTGAGACACAAGATCTGGCGAGTAAATTAAAATGTCATCCAAATATACGACCACAAACAGCCCCACAAGGTGACGAAAAATGTCATTAACAAAATGTTGGAATACTGCTGGTGCAGTAGTCAGACCAAAAGGCATGACAAGGTTCTCATAATGTCCCTCCGGCGTGTTAAACGCCGTTTTCCACTCATCCCCCTCTTTTATCCTAATCAAATTATACGCCCCCCTGAGATCCAATTTAGAGAACCATTTGGCGCCCACAATTTGATTGAAGAGATCAGGAATAAGAGGGAGAGGATACGGATCTCGAACAGTAATCCGATTAAGTTCGCGGAAATCCAAGCAAGGCGTAGGCCTCCATCTTTTTTCTTCACAAAGAAGAACCCCGCGGCTACTGGGGAAGATGAAGGTCTAATATGCCCTTTGGCCAGACTTTCCGAAATATAGTCTTTCATAGCCTGCCTCTCAGGACCAGAAAGGTTATATAACCTAGCTTTAGGTAACTTAGCATCAGGAAGTAAATTAATAGAGCAGTCATACACGCGATGAGGAGGCAACTCCTGACACCGCTCCTCAGAGAACACATCCCCAAAGTCCTCCAAAAAAGGAGGCAATGTACTAGGCACGACCGCACTGATGACTGTGTTCATGCAGTTACTTTTGCAAAACTCACCCCATTGGCTTATCTCTCTGGACTGCCAATTAATCACAGGGTTATGTTTAACCAACCAAGGAAGTCCCAACACAATAGGAGTAGGTAGACCCTCCAACACATAACAAGATAATTGTTCCCTATGTATCGCCCCTACCCGAATATCAATGTTATGGACCTCATGAACAAAGCTACCTTGGCCGAGAGGCCTGGCGTCAAAGGAGAATATAGGGATCGGTTTGGCCAATACACTCAGAGGCATACCTTGAGCCTGAGCAAACTGAGCGTCAACCAGATTAGCCCCGGACCCACTATCAAGAAGAACAGAAAATCTCTCCACTCTCGTACCAACCACCATCTCCACTGGTACAAGGAACTGAGAAGAACTAGCGGACGAAATACATACTCCCAGGTTGTCGTCCACCACACAACCTGGGATTAACAGTTTTCCGGCAACTTTTTGCTCAACAAGGCACGGGATGGACATCCCCCAACAAAATGTCCCTCTTTCCCGCAGAAGAAACACCTTCTAGTCCTGCTGCGTACCACCAATCCCCTCCTACGAAATGATGTCCCTCCCAACTGCATAGGCTCCTCTGAACAGACAAGGGGAACCTCAACATAAGGGACTTTTGTAGTAGGTGGAGCAACTACTGGGGGCGGAGTTACCTCACCCCTCTCCCGAAGCCGTCTATCAGTACGGATAGCTAGGGCCATAGCAGCCTCCAGTGATGGAGGAGAATCATACTGAGCCAAAACGTCTTTAATTTGTCAGAAAGCCCATGACAAAACTGACTCCTAAGAGCTGGGTCATTCCACTGAGTATCTGTGGCCCATCTACGGAACTCAGAAGCAAATTCCTCCGCCGGACGATCTCCCTGCTGTATCTTACGTAATTTTGTCTCAGCAAGAGAGACCCGATCTGGGTCATCATATACCAAACCCAGGGCAGTAAAAAATCGATCTACAGACTGTAGAGCCGGGGATCCCGGAGGAAGGGAGAATGCCCAGGATTGAGGGTCCCCTTGTAGGAGCGAGATAACAATTCCCACTCTCTGCTCTTCACTCCCTGATGATCGAGGCCGAAGCCGAAAATACAATTTACATGCTTCCCGGAAGGTGAAAAATTTGTCTCGCCCACCAGTGAACCTGTCCGGGAGAGCTACTTTAGGTTCAAATCTGGTTTGCTCCAGGGGAGACAAAACTTTGGACTTAATGTCCGTCAGCTCCATGGATAATTCCTGCAACTGCAGAGCCAGCTGGGCTACTGGATCCATGGCAACTGGGGATAATTTTATGGGCCAGTGAAAATGTCATGCTGTCTAATGATATGTGTACGATGTCAGTAAACTATTCTTACAGAAACAACACTCTATACAACATATAGTTTAGCAACATCAGCATGTAAATATAGAATAGATTTACCTGACACGATATCCGTTGAACTCAGGGTTAATCTTGAGGACTTGATACGCTGTCACAGGAAAGAGGAGGACCGGGGTCTAACCTGACCCTAAAACTGGGGTCCTAACTAATCCCTCACCTTGGAGGTACTGATAATGGTTCAGAGGTCCAAGTCTCCAGCCTAACCTAGTCTCCTATCAGTCCCTGAACCCTGTAATCAGTCCTAAGAAGGACCCTGATTACCACCAAAGGGATATGGGCTGATCTCTGCTAAATACACAGATTAGACATATAGGACAGACTGGAGAAAACACAGACTCGCATACACACTCAAACACAGAAGGAACATAAATGGTCTGGGATATAAAATTCTAAGCAAGTTGAGCTTAAAACAACTAAGGAGCTCTTTAACTTAAGTCTATACAGATTCAATCCTATCTGTGGTCTGCATGAAGAATTTCACTGGCAACTCCCAAAACAGACAACCAGGGATTTAAAGGAAACCAATCAACAAATAATCAATTGCAGCCGGGAGAAACTGAACCCAGTCCCAGAACCGAGCACAGACAGAATTAACTCCCTCACTGCCAAACACAAAGAAACAGCAACTCAGCTGTGAGAAGTCAGAATGTGCAACCGCGACGATCTTCGTGGCGATGCACACATGACAGTTAGGCTCTGGGGAGAAAGGGTATTTACTAAATTAGATCTGCGTGGTGCTTGTAACCTGATTCGCATCCCTGAAGGGGACGAATGGAAGACGGCTTTTAATACCAGGGATGGGCATTATGAATACCTGGTGATGCACTTCGGGCTCTGTAATGCCCCAGACGTTTTCCAAGACTTTGTCAATGACATCTTCCAGGATATGCTTTCCACCTCTGTAGTAGTCTATCTGGATGATATTCTCATCTTTTCTCCAGATATTGACTCTCACCGAAGGGGTGACTGCAAAGTCTTCGACCTGTTATGGGCGAACTCCCACTATGCAAAGTTGGAGAAATGCATGTTTGAGCAGGAGTCTTTACCTTTCCTGGGCTATATCATCTCCGCCCAGGGATTGGCTATGGATTCTGCCAAATTACAGGCTGTGATGGATTGGCAAGAACCCCATTGTCTTAAAGCGGTGCAGCGCTTTATGGGGTTCATTAATTACTGTAGCCAATTCATTCCCCACTTCTCCACTTTGGTAGCTCCCTTGGTAGCCCTCACCAAGAAGGGAGCCATTCCCAAATTGTGGTCAGAGGGGTCTCAAAGGCCTTTTACTTCAATTAAGTCCCATTTTGCTAGCGCTCCCATGTTACATCGCCCCGAGGTTGATAAGCCTTTTATATTGGAGGTTGATGCCTCGTCCGTTGGTGCTAGAGCAGTCCTTTTTCAAAAGGATGCTCAAGGTCGGAAACATCCTTGTTTCTTCTTTTCCAAGACCTTCACACCAGCGGAGAGGAATTATTCCATTGGGGATAGGGAGTTGCTAGCCATGAAGTTGGCCTTTTCCAAGTGGAGACATCTCTTGGAGGGGGCTCGCTTTCCCTTTCAAGTTTTCACTGACCACAAAAATTTGGTCTATTTACAGACCGCCCAGCGGCTAAATTCTCGTCAGGCCAGATGGTCCCTGTTCTTCTCCCGGTTCCATTTCACCCTCCATTTCCTCTCCGGTGAGAAGAACATTCGCGCCGACGCTCTATCTCGCTCCGTGGTGTCCTCTGAGTAGGTGGAGGAGGAGCCTCGGCTTATTGTCCCCATAGAGAGCCTAAGAACAGTGCCACCGGGCAAGACTTTTGTGCCCACCAATTTGCGACCGGAAGTACTCTCTTGGGCACATTCGTCCAGGGTGGGTGGACATTTTGGGACAAAAGGGACTTCTGAGTTGCTGGCGAGAACATACTGGTGGCCGCAGATGGCCCGTGACGTCAGGGAGTATGTTCAGGCGTGCGTCTCCTGCGCCAAGAATAAAACCCCTCGACAATGGCCGGCTGGGCTACTTTTCCCTTTGCCAGTGGCAGACAGGCCCTGGGAGATGGTCGGGATGGATTTTGTGGTGGGCTTACCCAAGTCTCGGGGCTGCACCATCATCTGGGTGATAACCGACTACTTCTCTAAAATGGTGCACTTGATGCCGTTACCATGGTTACCATCTGCACGGGCCTTGGCAGCATTATTCATTAGGCATATTTTCCACCTACACGGTATGCCAGACAAAATTGGCAGTGATCGAGGTCCCCAGTTTGCGTCTCGGTTCTGGAGAGGGCTGTGTCGTTTACTCAGCATTGAGTTGAATCTTTCCTCTGCATACCATCTCGAGACGAATGGGTTGGTAGAGAGGGCCAACTAGACCTTGGTCACATATTTGCGACATTTTGTCTCTGCCAGGCAGGATGACTGGGCATCCCTGCTACTGTGAGCTGAGTTCGCGCTAAATAATGCTGTGGCTGACTCCACCGGACATACCCCATTCCTCCTGAACTACGATCAGCATCCGCGGGTACCAGTGCCCATGCCCGTGTCTTCTGCCGATTCCAGGGTGGCAGACTGGGCTGTGGAGGCATGGGACATTTGGGACCTCACCCAGGATGCCATTCAGGCCTTCAAAGAGAGGATGAGGTCTTCGGCCGATGCCCTTCGGCGCCCCGCTCCTACATTTGCTCCGGGTGACCTAGTGTGGCTTTCTGCCCGAAAGATCAGGCTACGTGTAGAGTCCACAAAGTTGGCACCTCGCTTTTTGGGCCCCTTTAAAGTTCTTGAGCAGGTGAACCCGGTGGTTTACCGCCTAGCCCTTCCGCCTCGCCTTGGTATCACCGATACCTTTCACGTGTCCCTCCTGAAACCCGTGGCCATTTCCCGGTTTTCCGAGTCTTCTGCCGGGACGTCGGGTTCATCTACCGACGATCATGAGGTGAACGCCATTGTTGGATGCAAGGTGGTATGAGGCAAAAAATTTTATTTTGTGGATTGGAGGGGTTATGGGCCTGAGGATAGGTCCAAGGAGCCTGCCGAGCATGTTCACGCTCCGCAGCTCATCGCTGCCTTTGAGCGCAGTGAGGCCCAAAGAAGGGGGGGCCCTAGGAGGGGGGCTAATGTTAGGGTTCAAGTTCCCGCTGCTGCACAAGGGGAGTCTCGAACTAGTCCCGCTGCGGTCCCCCATCCATCTCCGGCCGCAGTGGAGCTTGCTCAGCAGAGACGTCGGTCCCAGCGTCTTGCCCATTCCAATACTGTGCAGAGACTTGCTGCTGCCCCTCCTGAATCTTCTATTATAGCCAGTGCTGGAGCAGACGTCTTTGGGACAAAGTCCTGCGTTTCCCCTTCTGAGCATGCCCAGGGTAAGATCTCTCATTGGAGATCAGGGGTCACATGTTCAGGTACTGCAGCAGCTCCTATTGGTCCGCCAGGAAGGTCCTGAAACTACATGTGTTTTAGAACAGTTTCTCATTGGTCCTTTTTCTGGCAGGTCCTGTAGCTGTTACTATAAAAGGATGGCATGGCTGGGCCGCCATGCGCTAGTATCAAATCTGTTACGTGCTTGCGCCAGTGAGGTCATGTATGCATGTGGTTAGGTCTGGCTCAAATAAGCCCCTAGAATACCGGCACCTCCGGTGAGGAGATTGTATGCACGTGTTCAGGGCTCGGCTGCATGACCTCAGACTGCAATCGGCTTAGCAGTCATCTGTGTTCCCTGTGAGTCTAACAGGACACAGTCTTTTTCTCAGCGGCTCTGTGACGCAACAGGGTTCGCTTTATAACGCTGGTTCAGCGCCCTAACGTTTTACTTTGTGGCTCACTGAAGCTAAGTGAGTTCGCACTTATCGCCATATAGCGCTGTGGCATTCCCGTTAGCGGCTCTGGGGATTAACAGAGTTCGCACTAACTGCCACAGCGCGCTACGGCGTTTATTTTAGCGACTCTGCGGGATAACAGGGTTCGCTACTTTCGCCATCTTACTAGCATTGGGCTTCGCCTGCACGGTGGACCCCGGGCTGCGAACGCACCTTTCTACTATATCTATTAGGTGTATATAGTGTTGGGAAAAATTTTAATCTCCGTATATATTTCCGGAGTCACACACAGATGCTCTCAGGCTCAGTATGGATTAGACCAGAATATAAAAAGTAGAAAAATGGTACTGTATAACAAGATACCAGGTGTATATAGTATAGGGGGAAATTGTAAATCTCCGTATATATTTGCGGAGTCACACACAGACGCTCTCAGGCTCAGTATGGATTAGACCAGAATATAAAAAGCAGAAAAAGGGTACTCTATCTGAAGATACCAGGTGTATATAGTATAGGGGAAAATTGTAAATCTCCGTATATATTTCCGGAGTCACAGACCAATGCTCTCAGGCTCAGTATGGATTAGACCAGAATATGAAAAGCAGAAAAAGGGTACTGTATCACAAGATACCAGGTGTATATAGTATAGGGGAAAATTGTAAATCTCCGTATATATTAGCGGAGTCACACACAGACGGTCTCAGGCTCAGTATGGATTAGACCAGAATATAAAAAGCAGAAAAAAGGGTACTGTATCACAAGATACCAGGTGTACATAGTATAGGGGAAAATTGTAAATCTCCGTATATATTTGCGGAGTCACACACAGACGGTCTCAGGCTCAGTATGGATTAGACCAGAATATAAAAAGCAGAAAAAGGGTACTGTATCACAAGATACCAGGTGTATATAGTATAGGGTAAAATTGTAAATCTCCGTATATATTTGGTGAGTCACACACAGACGCTCTCAGGCTCAGTATGGATTAGACCAGAATATAAAAAGCAGAAAAAGGGTATGCTATCTGAAGATAACAGGTGTATATAGTATAGGGGAAAATTGTAAATCTCCGTATATATTTCCGGAGCCACAGACCGACGCTCTCTGGCTCGGTATGGATTAGACCAGAATATGAAAAGCAGAAAAAGGGTACTGTATCACAAGATACCAGGTGTATATAGTATAGGGGAAAATTGAAAATCTCCGTATATATTTCCGGAGTCACACACAGACGCTCTCTCAGTATGGATTTGACCGTAATACAAAAGGCATAAAAAAGGTACGGTATCAGAAGATACCAGGTGTATATAGTGTTGGGAAAAATTTTAATCTCCGTATATATTTCCGGAGTCACACACAGACGCTCTCATGCTCAGTATGGATTAGACCAGAATATAAAAAGCAGAAAAAGGGTACTGTATCACAAGATAGCAGGTGTATATAGTATAGGGGAAAATTGTAAATCTCCGTATATATTTCCGGAGTGACAGACAGACGCTCTCAGGCTCAGTATGGATTAGACTAGAATATAAAAAGCATAAAAAGGGTACTGTATCACAAGATACCAGATGTATATAGTATAGGGGAAAATTGTAAATCTCCGCATATTTTTCCGGAGTCACACACAGACGCTCCCTCAGTATGGATTTGACTGTAATGCAAAAGGCATAAAAAAGGTACTGTATCAGAAGTTACCAGGTGTATATAGTGTAGGGGAAAATTTCAATCTCCGTATATATTTCCAGAGTCACACACAGAAAGTCAGCATGTATTTGTCTGTGATCCCAGCCGGTACACGGTAGTGTGTGAGGAGCGTTCAACTCTATACAGTGTGGGAAAAAATTAACGCTCGGTAACTGTGCAGAAAAAAATAATAAAAGTATTAGTGCTGTTTTAAAAGCAGTCTGCACAGCTGTGTACACACAGCAATACAGCTAGCAGGCAGCCTACTAACCAGTGCTGCTGCACACAAGAAAATCCTCCCCTGTCACTGGCAGGCAGCCTAATAACCAGCGCTGCTGCACACAAGAAAATCCTCCCCTGTCACTGCACACTAACTATACAGCACAATTGCTATTAGCACAAGTACAGAAGAACTTCTCTTTCCTGCCCTAACTCTCTCTCTCTACTGATAAACAGTGTCAGCAACCTCTCCCTGCTGTTAAGATCGGCAGAAGTAAAATGGCGGTCGGTGGTCAGGGCTTTTATAGCCACTATGATGCCCCCCAAAGCAAGCCAATCACTGCAATGCCCTTCTCTAAGATGGTGGTGGACGCTGCCCATGTCATCTCGTTGCCCACAGTGTACGTCCTTGCTCATTGGCTGAAAAAAGGCGCCTGCAAGCATTATGGGAAAACCGACTTTGGCGCTCGGTTAGACGACCGCATGGCCGACTTCACGCTATGGTTGGGTTTCGCTCGGCGAAACTCGACTTTAGCAAAAGTCGGCGACTTATGAATCTGACTGACCTGTTTCACTCAACTCTAGTCTTAATCCCTTTGCAGAGAAACAGACCCAAAGCATTATGTTGCCACCCCCATGCTTCACAGTAGGTATGGTGCTCTTTGGATGCAACTCAGCATTCTGCCTCCACCAAACACGACGAGTTTTATTTCTACCAAACAGTTCTACTTTAGTTTCATCAGACACTAAGACATTCTCCCAATACTCTTCTGGATAATCCAAATCTTCTCTAGCAAACTTCAGATGGACCCGTACATGTACTGGCTTAAGCAGGGGGACTTGTATGGATTTATATTACTGTCTTTGATATCTCTTTTTACTTTATGTATTTATGTCTAATATTTGATTCAAATATAATTTATGCAGTTTTTGATATAAAGCATTTACTCAACTTTTTCTCATTATGTAACATCTGTGTGCTTTTATTTGGGCCATCACATGTATATATGTACTATCCTTGTGACATCCATGTGCTATCCGTGTGCCACTTATCGGAATAGAATGAGGAATAGAAATTACAGATTTATAGGTGTGTAAGATGTGCAAATAGATAGATAAATAGATATATAGGTTAAATATATGATAGATAGACAGATGAAACTAGAAGTTTACATACACTATAATGAGAGTACACACTGCTTCTTTGTGTAGCATCATGGGAAAGTCTAAAGAAATCAGCCAAGATATCAGGAAGAAAATTGCGGACTTTGACAAGTCTGGCTCATCCTTGGGTAAAATTCCAAAATAGCTGAAGGTGCCTCGTTCATCTGTACTAACAATTATATGAAAGTACAAACAAGATGGGAATGTCCAGCCATCATACAGCTCAGAAAGGAGACTGGTTCTGTGTCCCAGAGATGAGCGTGCTTTGGTCCAACATGTGCATATCAACCCATTATTATTAATATTATTATTTATTTATATAGCACCATTGATTCCATGGTGCTGTACATGAGAAGGGGTTACATACAAATTACAGATATCACTTACAGTAAACAAACAAACAATCACAGACTGGTACAGAGGGGAGAGGACCCTGCCCTTTCGGGCTTACATTCTACAGGATGGGGTACGGAGACAGCAGGTTGGGGGATTGCAGCAGTTCCGGTGTTGGTTGAGGCGATATCTCCGGTAGTGGTGAGGAGGCCGCGGGGTCATTGCAGGCTGTAGGCTTTTCTGAAGAGATGGGTTTTCAGGTTACGTCTGAAGGATCCGAGAGTGGTTGATAGTCGGACGTGTTGGGGCAAAGAATTCCAGAGGATGGGGATATTCGGGAGAAGTCTTGGAGGCGGTTGGGTGAGGAGCGAATAAGTGTGGAGGAGAGAAGGAGGTCTTGGGAGGACCGGAGATTACATGAGGGAAGGTATCGGGAGATTAGTTCAGAGACATATGGGGCAGACAGGTTATTGATGGCCTTGTAGGTCAGTATTAGTAATTTGAATTGGATTCGCTGAGGGAATGGGAGCCAGTGAAGAGATTTGCAGAGGGGAGATGCGGAGGAGTAGTGAGGAGAGAGATGAATTAGTCGGGCATCAGAGTTATGGATGGACGGGAGAGGTGCGAGGGTGTTAGCAGGGAGGCCAGAGAAAAGGATGTTGCAGTAGTTGAGGTGGGAGATGATGAGGGCATGCACAAGCATTTTAGTAGATTGAGGGTTGAGGAAGGGACGGATTCTGGAAATATTTTTGAGCTGGAGGCGACAGGAGGTAGAAAGAGCTTGGATGTGTGGTTTGAAGGACAGGGCAGAGTCAAGGGTTACTCCGAGGCAGCAGACCTCCGGTACGGTGGAAAGCGCGGTGTTGTCAATTGTTATAGATAGGTCAGGTAAGGAAGATCTGTGAGATGGGGAAAGATGATGAGTTCAGATTTGTCCACATTGAGTTTGAGGAAGCGGGAGGAGAAGAAGGAGGATATGGCTGATAGACACTCAGGGATTCTGGACAGCAGAGAGGTGATGTCTGGGCCAGAGAGGTAGATCTGAGTGTCATCAGCATAAAGGTGGTACTGGAATCCTTGGGACTTTATGAGTTGCCCCAGGCCAAGTGTATAGATAGAGAAGAGTAGGAGTCCTAGAACAGAGCCTTGGGGGACTCCAACAGAGAGAGGGTGGGATGAGGAGGTAGTGTGGGAGTGGGAGACACAGAATGTGCGGTTGGAAAGGTATGAGGAGATCCAGGATAGGGCAAGGTCCTTGATGCCAAAGGAGAAGAGAATCTGTAGTAGAAGGCAGTGGTCAACTGTGTCGAAAGCAGAGGACAGGTCAAAAAGGAGGATTATAGAGTATTGTCCGTTAGCTTTGGCTGTGAGTAGGTCGTTAGTAATTTTGGTCAGGGCTGTTTCAGTGGAATGATGGGGGCGGAAACCAGATTGTAGATTGTCAAAGAGCAAGTTAGATGACAGATGGGAGGAAAGTTCAGCATGGACGTGCTGTTCCAGGAGTTTGGAAGCGAGTGGGAGCAGCGATATTGGGCGATAGCTGGACTTAGTAGTTGGGTCGAGGGTTGGCTTTTTGAGGATAGGCGTGATTGTGGCATGTTTGAAAGCAGAAGGGAAGGTACCAGAAGTTAGTGATAGATTGAAGAGGTGGGTTAGTGATGGGATAAGAGTGGTGGCGAGGTTGGGGAGGAGGTGGGATGGGATGGGGTCGAGTGCACAAGAGGTGAGGTGTGATTTGGAGACAACATGAGCAAGCTCCCCTTCCGTGATGTTGGGTAAGGAGGTTATGGGGTTTGGGCATTGGTCAGATATACAAAGGGGTTGTGGTGGTTGAATAATAAAGACTTGCAGTGTTTGGTCTATCTTGTTTTTGAAGTGCATGGCGATGTCCTCAGCAGAGATAAGGGAGGTAGGAGGGGCAGTGGTGGGCGGAGGAGGGAGTTAAAAGTAATGAATAGAGTTGAGCGATACTTTCCGATATCCAAAAGTATCGGAATCGGAATGGTATCGCCGATATCACTAAAATATCGGCGATACCCGATACCGATACCGGAAGTCCCATGTAAGTCTATGGGAACAAAATATCGCAACTAAAAAACCTCTTTCTTTCCTTGTAAACACTAAATATACACACATAGAATACATATATATATATATATATATATATACATGTCATTGTGACATGTATATATACATATATGTATAGTTTATACACTTCTACATAGTAAAATATCCTCTGATTCAATTGCCGGGTAAAGCCGGCATCTGTGAAAAGACAGAATCACACGACATGAAATGACACTTGGTGTACATAGGGTTAACCATGTCTTTTCATGTCCTTTGCTATCTGATTTGCACAAACAATTACATCAGTCTATGTGTGCAAAATTTCACACCTGTAGGGGTTAATTAAAGGTGTAAATTCGTTGTAAAAAAAACGGACTTTTTTGCTACGAATTTACACCTTTAATTAACCCCTACAGGTGTGAAATTTTGCACACTTACACTCATGTAATTGTTTGTGCAAATCAGATATCAAACTACATGAAAAGACATGGTTAACCCTATGTACACCAAGTGTCATTTCATGTCGGGTTCTGCATTTTCACAAAAGCCGGCAATTGAATTAGCGGCTATTATACTATGTAGAAGTGTATGAACTATAAATATAAATATAAATATATATATATATATATATGTGTCACAAATTCAATGACATGTATATATATATATATGAGGTGTAAAATTGCTGAAAAAAAATGCGTGGGCTCCCGCCCTATTTTCGCAACCAGACAGACAAAGCCAGTGAGTGGGGGCAGATAATAATAGCCCAGAGAGGGACCATTTTTTTTGGCCCCCCCGGCTACTAACATCTGCCCCCAGACACCCCAGAAAGGGCAAATCTCTAATTAGATTTGCCCTTTCTGGCACTTTGCCCGTCTATTCCCATTGCCCTGTAGCGGTGGCGAATGGGTTAATAAGGGGTTAAAATGACCTTGCAATTGAAAGGTCACTTTAAGCCAGGTTAATAATTGAGAGCTGTCAATTAGACAACTATCAATTATTAATCCTATTGTATGAAAGAAAAATCAAACACACACACTTTAATAAAAAAGAAGTTTAATGAAATAATCACACAGTTTTTGACCATATTTTATTTACCTGCTAAAACCATTTCCTGTAATAAAAATAAAATAATAAAGCAAAATTATTCTTACCAATCCGATGCATAGTCAGGTCCCACGGTGTAATCCTTCAGAAAGGGTTAATGTTTACTGCAGGGACCGCAGCTAATGCTGCAGCCTCACAGTAAACCCCCAAATGAATGAGCTCCTCTCCTGGCTGACAGGAGAGTAAGTGGAAAGCTTAATTGATTGCTTTCCACTTTCACTTCAGGTCAGCCAGGGACACAATCAGTGACGTCAGAGGGAACTGATTAACAAAAATAGGGGTTCCCTTCGAAAAAAAAATGGCGTGGGGTCCCCCCTATTTTTGTTAACCAGCCAGATGAAGCAGACCGCTGAGGCCTGGATTTTCAGGCTGTTAAGGAGCCAAGATCCATGGACCTTGCCAGCCTGATAATACCAGGCCACAGCAGTCTGCATATCTTGGCTGATTAACAAAAATAGGGGATCCCCTCGAAAAAAATTGGCGTGGGGTCCCCCCTATTTTTGTTAACCAGCCAGATGAAGCAGACCGCTGAGGCCTGGATTTTCAGGCTGTTAAGGAGCCAAGATCCATGGACCTTGCCAGCCTGATAATACCAGGCCACAGCAGTCTGCATATCTTGGCTGATTAACAAAAATAGGGGATCCCCTCGAAAAAAATTGGCGTGGGGTCCCCCTATTTTTGTTAACCAGCCAGATGAAGCAGACCGCTGAGGCCTGGTTTTTCAGGCTGGTAAGGATCCAATATCCATGGACCTTGCAAGCCTGATAATACCAGGCCACAGCAGTCTGCTTAGCTTGGCTGGTTAACAAAAATAGGGGATCCCCTCGAAAAAAAAAACGGCGTAGGGGTCCCCCTATTTTTGTTAACCAGCCAAGTAAAATGCAGACTGCTGCGGCCTGGTATTAAAAGACTGTCAAGGCCCATGGATTTTGGCCCTCAACAGCCTGATAATACCAGGCTACAGCAGCCCCACATTTGGCGCATCAAAAGATGTGCCAATTGTGGCACTTTAACCGGCTCTTCCCACTTGCCCTGTAGCGGTGGCAAGCGGGGTAATAAGGGGTTAATGTCACCGTTGATTGCACGGTGACAATAAGCCCGGTTAATAATGGAGAGGTGTCAATAAGACACCGATCCATTATTAATCCCAAAGTTTTTAAATGTGTAAAAAAAAGACACAGCAAGAAAAAAGTCTTTTAATGAAATAAAAGAGACAACACAGTTTTCATTTTTTTTATTACTCTCTCATTCCTGCGACGCCATCGATCTCCTGTAAAAAAATAAAAAAAACAAACCAACAGTATACCACCTGTCCGACGCAGTCCATAACGACAGTCCCACGACGATCCAGCTCTGCTACATCGGAATGACAGGCAGAGCCTGACATCCCGGCGCAGCACAGCTGCTTACCAGCTTCCCCGGCGGTGACGTCATCGGACTGCTTTACGGCCGCGATTACCCAGCAGTCACTGCAGTTATCGCGAGAAACTGCATGTGACCGCCGGGGAGAAGAGGATGGCGGCCATTAAGCAGTCCGGGATGTGACCGCCGGAGATCTTCTGCCGGGTAAGTGCCGCTGACTCCTGACAGACCCGACCGACGGACAGTGACAGTGACAGTGACAATCCCGATTCCGGTATCCAATATGACGAAAATATCGGTACTCGGAATCGGAATTCCGATACAGCCAATATCGGCCGATACCCGATATTTGCAGTATCGGAATGCTCAACCCTAGTAATGAACAATTGTTTGGGGTTGTGGGATAAGGAAGATACAAGGGATGTAAAGTAGGCCTGTTTAGCAGAGGTGAGAGCGGATTTGAATGCAAGTGTTGCTTGTTTGAGTGCAGTGAAGTCATCTTGTGAATGCGTTTTCTTCCAGCGCCGTTCAGCAATTCTGGATGCTTGCCGAAGCTTTTTTGTGGTATTATAGTCTATTGACAACCCATGGACAAAAGCAAAAACCTTGTGAAGATGATGGTGGAAGCTGGTAAGATTGTGTCAATATCCACAGTGAAATGATTATTGTATCAACATGGGCTGAACTGAAAGGCCACTCTGCCAGGAAGAAGACATTACTCCAAAAGAAACATAAAATAGCCATATTCATGTTTGCAAACAAATGCACACAGGAACAAAGACCTAAATTTTTGGAGACAAGTCCTGTGGTCTGATGAAATTAAAATTGAACTTTTTGACCATAATGACTATCGTTACATTTGGAGGGAAAAGGGAGAAGCTTGGAAGCCTAAGAACATCATCCCAACTGTGAATATTACGACCAACTATTGTCAGAAGCTTGTGGAAGGATATCCCAAATGTTTGACCCAAGTAATTCAGTTTAAGAATAATGGTGCCAAATACTAATGAAATGTATGTAAACTTTTGACTTTGCAGTAAGTAATAAAAATGCCTTAACAAATTCTCTCTCTCTCTCTCTCTCTCTCTCTCTCTCATTATTCTGGCATTTGGCAAATATTATTAATTATGGTAATCTTAATTGACCTAAAAAGGGAAAGGTTTATTCTGCTTGCATCTCAGATATTGAGAAAAACATGCATGTGTCTTTTTATATAGTGTATGTATACTTCTAGTTTCAACTGTATATGGGGTAAATGATAGATATATAGTGTGAGACAGTGAGAGTATGTGTGTTGAATGGGGTGTACATTTCACCTAGATACTTTGCTGACTGGTATAAGGGAAATGTATGGCTTTGTAAACCTAGTGGTAGAGAAAGGTCACTACACCTTACATTCAGTACACACTTGCAGCTCAGGCCTGAAACCACTCAGCTGTTAATTAGGAGACCAGAAGTAGGTGTCTGCGAACACAGACAGAGAGCTCGCTTAGTCTGGACAAGGAGTCCAGGCACAAGAAGGAGTCTCCAGGAGTATGAGCTGTCTCAGTCTGGGTGCTCGATGTACCCCGGACACAGGAGTAGTCTCTGTGAGAATCCATGCGGATAGCTGCTGAATAGGAGGGGAGCTCTCTCAAGTCTGGACGTTGGATATGCCTTTAGACACAAAGAGGAGCCTCTGCGAACCTCCATGCTGGTAAATGCTGAACATATGTGTTGTTTTGGGGACAGGCTGTTAGAGTCTGGTCCCGGATAGAGAGGGAAATCTATCTAAGTGTAGTAAGTGGCTGGACAAGCCCAGGGCTTATGTTTATGATTTGGTTTTGCTTATGTTCTGTTTGCTGTGGACTGTAATACAACTGGTTGCGGCCAGTTTTTTACCAGAACTGCTGTCTGAGCCGGGTAAAGTGCCACAATTGGCACATCTTTTGATGCGCCAAATGTGGGGCTGCTGTAGCCTGGTATTATCAGGCTGTTGAGGGCCAAAATCCATGGGCCTTGACAGTCTTTTAATACCAGGCCGCAGCAGTCTGCATTTTACTTGGCTGGTTAACAAAAATAGGGGGATCCCCACGCCGTTTTTTTTTCGAGGGGATCCCCTATTTTTGTTAACCAGCCAAGCTAAGCAGACTGCTGTGGCCTGGTATTATCAGGCTTGCAAGGTCCATGGATATTGGATCCTTACCAGCCTGAAAAACCAGGCCTCAGCGGTCTGCTTCATCTGGCTGGTTAACAAAAATAGGGGGGACCCCACGCTAATTTTTTTCGAGGGGATCCCCTATTTTTGTTAATCAGCCAAGATATGCAGACTGCTGTGGCCTGGTATTATCAGGCTGGCAAGGTCCATGGATCTTGGCTCCTTAACAGCCTGAAAATCCAGGCCTCAGCGGTCTGCTTCATCTGGCTGGTTAACAAAAATAGGGGGGACCCCACACCATTTTTTTTTCGAAGGGAACCCCTATTTTTGTTAATCAGTTCCCTCTGACGTCACTGATGGTGTCCCTGGCTGACCTGAAGTGAAAGTGGAAAGCAATCAATTAAGCTTTCCACTTCCTCTCCTGTCAGCCAGGAGAGGAGCTCATTCATTTGGGGGTTTACTGTGAGGCTGCAGCATTAGCTGCGGTCCCTGCAGTAAACATTAACCCTTTCTGAAGGATTACACCGTGGGACCTGACTGTACATCGGATTGGTAAGAATAATTTTGCTTTATTATTTTATTTTTATTACAGGAAATGGTTTTAGCAGGTAAATAAAATATGGTCAAAAACTGTGTGATTATTTCATTAAACTTCTTTTTTATTAAAGTGTGTGTGTTTGATTTTTCTTTCATACAATAGGATTAATAATTGATAGTTGTCTAATTGACAGCTCTCAATTATTAACCTG
Source organism: Oophaga sylvatica (assembly GCA_033576555.1). Taxonomy (NCBI): domain Eukaryota; kingdom Metazoa; phylum Chordata; class Amphibia; order Anura; family Dendrobatidae; genus Oophaga; species Oophaga sylvatica. The sequence continues at coordinate 241,685,595 of JARQOD010000002.1, read as the reverse complement.
GCTTAAAGTGACCTTTCAATTGCAAGGTCATTTTAACCCCTTATTAACCCATTCGCCACCGCTACAGGGCAATGGGAATAGACGGGCAAAGTGCCAGAAAGGGCAAATCTAATTAGAGATTTGCCCTTTCTGGGGTGTCTGGGGGCAGATGTTAGTAGCCGGGGGGGGCCAAAAATAATGGTCCCTCTCTGGGCTATCATTATCTGCCCCCACTCACTGGCTTTGTCTGTCTGGTTGCGAAAATAGGGCGGGAGCCCACGCATTTTTTTTCAGCAATTTTACACCTCATATATATATATACATGTCATTGAGTTTGTGACACATATATATATATATATATATATATATATTTATAGTTCATACACTTCTACATAGTATAATAGCCGCTAATTCAATTGCCGGCTTTTGTGAAAATGCAGAACCCGACATGAAATGACACTTGGTTTACATAGAGTTAACCATGTCTTTTCATGTACTTTGATATCTGATTTGCACAAACAATTACAGGAGTGTAAGTGTGCAAAATTTCACACCTGTAGGGGTTAATTAAAGGTGTAAATTCGTAGCAAAAAAGTCCTTTTTTTTTACAACGAATTTACACCTTTAACCCCTTAACCCCCAAGGGTGGTTTGCACGTTAATGACCGGGCCAATTTTTACAATTCTGACCACTGTCTCTTTATGAGGTTATAACTCTGGAATGCGTCAACGGATCTTCGCGATTCTGAGATTGTTTTCTCGTGACATATTGTACTTCACGTTAGTGGTAAAATTTCTTCCATATAACTTGCGTTTATTTTTGAAAAAAACGCAAATATGGCGAAAATTTTTAAAATTTTGCAATTTTCAAACTTTGAATTTTTATTCCCTTAAAACAGAGAAATATGTCACATAAAATAGTTAAGAAATAACATTTCCCACATGTCTACTTTACATCAGCACAATTTTGGAACCAAAATTTTTTTTTGTTAGGAAGTTATAAGGGTTAAAAGTTGACCAGCGATTTCTCATTTTTACAACAAAATTTACAAAGCCATTTTTTTTAGGGACCACCTCTCATTTGAAGTCACTTTGAGGGGTCTATATGGCAGAAAATACCCAAAAGTGACACCATTCTAAAAACTGCACCCCTCAAGGTACTCAAAAACACATTAAAGAAGATTATTAACCCTTCAGGTGCTTCACAGGAACTAAAGCAACGTGGAAGGAAAAAATGAATATTTAACTTTTTAGCCACAAAAATGATCTTTTACAAACTTTTTTTTTATTTTCACAAGGGTAAAAGGAGAAAATGGACAGATAAGGTTGTTATGCAATTTCTCCTGAGTACGCCAATACCCAATATGTGGGGGAAAACCACTGTTTGGGCACACGGCAGAGCTCGTAAGGGAAGGAGCGCCGTTTGACTTTTTCAAACTAAAATTGGCTGGAATTGAGATTGGACGCCATGTCGTGTTTGGAGAGCCCCTGATGCGCCTAAACAGTGGAAACCCCCACAAGTGACACCATTTTGGAAACTAGACCCCCTAAGGTACTTATCTAGATCTGTTGTGAGCACTTTAAACCCCAAGTGTTTCACAAAAGCTTATAATGCCTGGGTGTGAAAAAAAAAAAAAACAATTTTCCACAAAAATGATTTTTTAGTCCCAAATTTTTGAATTTTCCCAAGGAAATTGGACCCCAAAAGTTGTTGTCCAATTTGTCCTGAGTACGCTGATACCCCATATGTGGGGGGGGGAAACTGTTTGGGTGCACGGCAGGGCTTGGAAAGGAAGTAGTAACATTTTGGAATGCAGACGTTGATGGGGGTCATGTTCCGTTTGCAGTGCCCAGATGAGCCTAAATAGTGGAAACCCCCCACAAGTGACCCCATTTTGGAAACTAGACCCCCTAAGGAACTTATCTAGATCTTTGGTGAGCACTTTGAACCCCAAGTGCTTCACACAAGTTTATAATGCCCGGGCATGAAAATAAAAAATCCTATTTTTTTCCCACAAAAATTATCTTTTAGTCACTAATTTTTTATTTTCCCAAGGGTAACAGGAGAAATTGGACCACATAAGTTGTTGTCCAATTTGTCCTGAGTACGCTGATACCCCATATGTGGGGGGGAAGCACTGTTTGGGCTCACGGCAGAGCTCGGAATGGAAGGAGCACCATTTGACTTTTTCCAACCAAAATTGGCTGGAATTGAGATTGGATGCCATGTTGCATTTGGAGAGCCCCTGATGTGCCTAAACAGTGGAAACCCCCCACAAATGACCCCATTTGGGAAACTAGACCCCCTAAGGAACTTTTCTAGATCTTTGGTGAGCAATTTGAACCCCCAAGTGCTTCACACAAGTTTATAATGTAGAGCCGTAAAATTTAAAAATCATATTTTTTCCACAAAATAGATCTTTTCACCCCAATTTTTATTTTTCCAAGGGTAACAAGACTCCAAAAGTTATTGTGCAATTTGTCCTGAGTGCGCTGATACCCCATATGTTGGGGTAAACCACTGTTTGGGTGCATGGCAGAGTTTGGAAGGGAAGGAGCGCCGTCTGACTTTTTCAACGCAGAATTGGCTGGACGCCATGTCGTGTTTGGAGAGCTCCTGATCTGCCTAAACAGTGGAAACCCCCATAAATGACACCATTTTGGAAACTAGACCCCTCAAGGAACTTATCTAGATGTGTGGTGAGAACTTTTAACCCCCAGGTGTTTCACTAAAGTTTATAACGTACAGCCGTAAAATAAAAAATCATTTTTTTTTTTGCAAAAATGATTTTTTCGCCCCCAATATTTTATTTTCACAAGGGTAACAGAAGAAATTGGAACCCAAAAGTTGTTGTCCAATTTGTCCTGAGTACGCTGATACCCAATATGTGGGAGAAAACTACTGTATGGGCGCACGTCAGGGCTCGGAAGGGAAGTAGTGACGTTTTGGATTGCAGACTTTGATGGAATGGTCTGGGGGCGTCATGTCACATTTGGAGAACCCCTGATGCACCTATACAGTGGAAACCCCCCACAAGTGACCCCATTTTGGCAAATAGACCCCACAAGGAACTTATCTAGATGTGTGGTGAGCACTTTGAACCCCGAAGTGCTTCACAGAAGTTTATAACGTACAGCCGTAAAATAAAAAAATCTTTTTTTTTTTACAAAAATGATTTTTTCGCCCCCAATATTTTATTTTCACAAGGGTAACAGGAGAAATTGGACCCCAAAAGTTGTTGTCCAATTTGTCCTGAGTACGCTGATACCCAATATGTGGGAGAAAACTACTGTATGGGCGCACGTCAGGGCTCGGAAGGGAAGTAGTGACGTTTTGGATTGCAGACTTTGATGGAATGGTCTGAGGGCGTCATGTCGCATTTGGAGAGCCCCTGATGCGCCTAAACAGTTGAAACCCCCCACAAGTGACCCCATTTTGGAAAATAGACCCCACAAGGAACTTGTCTAGATGTGTGGTGAGCACTTTGAACCCCGAAGTGCTTCACAGAAGTTTATAACGCACAGCCGTAAAAATAAAAAATCTTTTTTTTTTTTTTGCAAAAATGATTTTTTTGCCCCAATATTTTATTTTTACAAGGGTAACAGGAGAAATTGGACCCCAAAAGTTGTTGTCCAATTTGTCCTGAGTACGCTGATATCCAATATGTGGGAGAAAACTACTGTATGGGCACACGTTGGGGCTCGGAAGGGAAGTAGTGACGTTTTGGATTGCAGACACTGATGGAATGGTCTGGGGGCGTCATGTCGCATTTGGAGAGCCCCTGATGCGCCTAAACAGTGGAAATCCCCAACAAGTGACCCCATTTTGGAAAATAGACCCCACAAGGAACTTATCTAGATGTGTGGTGAGCGCTATGAAGCCCAAGTGCTTCACAGAAGTTTATAATGTACAGCCGTAAAAACAAAAAAATAATTTTTTTTGTACAAAAATGATATTTTCGCCCCCAGTTTTTTATTTTCCCAAGGGTAACAGAAGAAATAGGACAAATTGCACAATAACTCTTGGGGTCCAGAGTACGCTGATACCCCATATGTGGGGATAAACTACTGTTTGGACGCATGGCAGAGCTGAGAAGTGAAGGAGCACCGTTTGACTTTTTCAACGCAGAATTGGCTGGAATTGAGATCAGACGCCATGTCACATTTGGAGAGCCCCTGATGTGCCTAAACAGCGGAAACCCCCCAATTCTAACTCCAACCCTAACCCCAACACACCCCTAACCCTAGTCCCAACCCTAACCACAAACCTAACCCTAACACACCCCTAATCCCAACCCTAACGCTAATCCTATCTTTAGCGCCAACCCTAACCCTAACTTTAGCCGCAACCCTAACCCTAACCCTAATGGGAAAATGGAAATAAATACTTTTTTTTAATTTTATTATTTTTCCCTTACTAAGGGGTGATAAAGGGGGGTTTGATTTACTATTTATAGCGGGTTTTTATGATTGGCAGCTGTCACGCTAAAAGACGCTTTTTATTGCAAAAATAGTTTTTGCATCATCACATTTTGAGAGCTATAATTTTTGCATATTTTGGCCCACAGAGTCATGTGAGGTCTTATTTTTTGCGAGACGAGTTGACGTTTTTATTGGTACCATTTTTGAGCACGTGACGTTTTTTGATCGCTTTTTATTTCGATTTTTGGGAGGTTAGAATGAACAAAAATCAGCAATTCATGAATTTCTTTTGGGGGAGGCGTTTATACCGTTCCGCGTGTGGTAAAATTGATAAAGCAGTTTTATTCTTCGGGTCAGTACGATTACGGCGATACCTCATTTATATCATTTTTTCATGTTTTGGCGCTTTTATAGAATAAAAACAATTTTATATAAAAAATAATTATTTTTGCATCGCTTTATTCTGCGAGCTATAACTTTTTTATTTTTTCGCTGATGATGCTGTATGACGGCTCGTTTTTTGCGGGACAAGATGACGTTTTCAGCGGTACCATGTTTTTTTGTATCGGTCTTTTTGATCGCGAGTTATTCCACTTTTTGTTCGGGGGTTTATGATGATAAAGCATTGATTTTTTGCTTCGTTTTTTTTTTTTTTTTTTAAGGGGTTCACTAAAGGGGTTAACTAGTGGGACAATTTTATAGGGGGGGTCGTTACGGACGCGGCGATACCAAATATGTGTACTTTTATTGCTTTTTTTTTTTTATTTACAGGAAGAAGTGAATTTATTGGGGAATATTTTATTTTTTTTTTTATTTATTTTGGATTTTTTTTTAAAACATGTTTATTTTTATTTTTTTAACTTTTTTACTTTGTCCCAGGGTGGGACATCACTGTATTTTGTCAGATCGCTGGTGTGACAGTGTGCACAGCACTCTGTCACACCAGCGATCGCTCAGGCAGTGCAGCAGGCTTCTCAGTGCCTGCTCTCGGCAGGCACTGAGGTAGCCGCCTCCCTCCAGGACCCCGGCGCCATCTTGGATCCGGGTCCTGGGAGGGAGGAAGCCCTCAGAACAGCGCGATCACATCGCGCTGCTCTGAGGGTCTCAGGGGGGCGCGCAGGGAGCCCCCACCCTGCGCGATCCTCCCCTGTGCCCCCAGTACACCGCGATCATGTTTGATCGCGGTGTGCAAGGGGTTAATGTGCCGGGAGCGGTCCGTGACCGCTTCTGACACACAGTCATGGGTGTCAGCTGTGATAATCAGCTGACACCGGCCGCGATCGGCTGCGCTCCCCCCGGGAGCGCGTCCGATCGCACGAGACGTACTATCCCGTCCATGGTCATACGGGCCCAGGTACCATGGACGGGATAGTACGTCCGATGGCAGTAAGGGGTTAATTAACCCCTACAGGTGTGAAATTTTGCACACATAGACTGATGTAATTGTTTGTGCAAATCAGATAGCAAACGACATGAAAAGACATGGTTAACCCTATGTACACCAAGTGTCATTTCATGTCGGGTGCTTCTGTCTTTTCACTGAAGCCGGCTTTACCCGGCAATTGAATCAGAGGATATTTTACTATGTAGAAGTGTATAAACTATACATATATGTCTATATATATGTCACAATGACATGTATATATATATATATGTATTCTATGTGTGTATATTTAGTGTTTACAAGGAAAGAATGGGGTTTTTTTAGTTCCGATATTTTGTTCCCATAGACTTACATGGGACTTCCGGTATCGGTATCGGGTATCGCCGATATTTTAATGGTATCGGCGATACCATTCTGATTCCGATACTTAGGGATATCGGAAAGTATCGCTCAACTCTAGTGTCCACCTCAGCCGAAGAGACTGGACCACAGGGGTCCCCGGTGGTTGTAAATGACTGCCCAGCACAGGCCCTCTTGGACTCAGAGAGTCCAGTGACTTCCGTATGGGACAGCCTGATTGATAGGGACTTTATCCCTGATAAACACCTGAGTGTGGTGTGCGTCCATGGATACACCAAAGTCTACCCAGAGACTGTCGTGGACTTGATCCCCAAACGCGGGGAGGTTTCATGTGAAGTGGGGGTAGTGAAGAACCTGGTGCCCCCCGTCATATTGGGTAATGACTTTCCCCGGTCTAAGGATCTCTGGGGGAAAAATGTTTCTGATGGACAGTGTGATGAAGCTCCTATTGAGGGTGCGCAGTCCCGAGGGGCGGAACACAATGCTAGTGGGCCGTTAAACTTATGTGATAATGATGATGATGATGATGATAATGATAATGATAATGATGATGATGATCATGATAATGATGATGACCATGATAATGATGCTGATGCTGATAATGATAATGATGATGATCATGATAGTGATGATGATACTGATCATAATCATGATAATGATATTGATAATAATGATGACTGTGATAGTGATGAAATTCCTTTGCAGGTGATGTTGGGAGATGAGGATGATGGTTCTCGGGAACCGAGTGTCCCTGACTTACCTGTGTCCTGTGACAATTTTGAGAGTGAGCAGTGGCGAGACCCCTCTCTTAAAACGGCCCAGGAAAATATAAATGTTCTAAATGAGGTTTCCCAAGAGCCTGGCTCTGAGGAGAGGTTTCCTCATGTTGCCATAAACACTCACCTGTTGTATAGGGACACTGAAGTCCAGGGAGAGGTCGTGAGCCAGCTCCTAGTACCTGAGCTATATGGAAGTATAGTGCTGGGGTTGTCACATAGTCACATACTTGAGGGACCACCTGAGGGAAACCAGGGACCAGATGGTGAAGTTAATGTTGTGGATGACATGTTAACTAAGGTTCCAGATCAAGATGTGAATGAGAATGAATTGTATAACCCTGACAGTGAGCAGGATGTGAATGAAAATGAAGTGTATAACCCTGAAAGTGAGCAGGATGTGAATGAGAATGAATTGTATAACCCTGACAGTGAGCAGGATGTGAATGAAAATGAAGTGTATAACCCTGAAAGTGAGCCAGATGTGGCTGAGAAAAAGGGGTCAGACAGGGATAGTGGTAGTGATAGTGAATCATCTGATGACAATCAAGCAACCAGTGCAAATGAGGAAGGCATGGTAGCAGAGGAGGTTGAGAGTCCTGAGAGGAAGGCTGATGCTGACCTTGCAGTCGGACAGAAGATGGCATCTGAAGATGTTTTACAGTTGGCCGGTTCCCTGGCGAAGACTAAGGTGAAAGGAGGAGAGCTGAGCTTTAAAGGCAGGACTCTGAAAATGAACACAGCCCAAGTAGATGCTGTTGGTAATGTGAAGTTACCAAGGTATGGTGTGGATCTGTATCGTGCCAAGGACTCTGAGGGAGATGCTGCAGAGGTGGAAAAAGCCATAGAAGTGGTAGTCACCAAGCCAGATGCCTCATCAGAAGCTGAGGTCTCAAGTGAAGCTGTGAGGAACAAGACTGAAGATATGGGGACTGACTCTGTCCAGGAATCTGTTTCTGCCGAAGACAGAGGCGTGGACGGGTTGCGGTTCGGATCAGTAGCTGCAACTCGTGAAGCTCAGGCTGGAAGTTCGGCGCCCGGAGCCCCAGCGGTGTTCCCGAGTGACACCAAGGATCTGGATAAGTCACAAGATGAGATTTTGAGACATCAGGCTGGCGTTGGTGAGCTCAAGCGCACTTTCATGGAGTCTACATCGGAGCCACGTCCCAACAAATGGGAAAAGCGATGTGTCACTCCGTTGCCGCTGCAGACACACGGGAGCTCAGATGGGATGCAGAACGTGGTGGAAGAGAAGAATCTGGCGGGTTCTTAGTATACAGATGCAGCTATCAAGGAGAACTTGAAAGCCGGAATAAATGGAAATATTGGAGACCATAATGATGTGACTGAAGAGGTAGAATGTAAGACTGACGGTAGGGCTTCTGAGCATGTTCTACCAGAAGAGCCTGAAGAAGGGGCCGAAGACATAAAAGACGTCCAACAGGTACCAGATGAATTGATGACTTCTCAGAAAAAACTCCAAACTGTGATGAAGGAGTGTGATGAAAGCCATGAGCATCTTTGTGAGAAGGTCAATGAAGTAAAAGGAAGGATACAGGGAATCTCTTCGTTGCAAGAGCAAATGCTGCTCAATAAGTCTAAGGCTCTATATAAGAATGCTGTTGTTATGGTAGAACATTACAATTCAGCTGGAGACTTAGCGGATGAATTATGTGTACTGCAAAAGAAATACGATCAGCTCCTTCTACAGTCCCAATCATTTGAACAGTGTAGCTTAAAATGGTCAGAGACCATGGCAGAGGAGCTTAAGGTCTGTGAAATAGACTTTATGAGTCAACCGATATTCAAGAAAATAGATGTGCTAAAGAGGGTTCAAGGGGAACTAGAGAAAAGTGAAAAAACCCCTATACCTTCTGTGATAGTTGGTGACACATGGTCAGTGCACCAGGGACAGGAGGTACGTGAGTTTCTGAGGAAGAGTCAGCAGAAGTGTTCTGATGTGCCGGGTCGTACTTCTCTGGCCAGGCACTATATCGAAACTGAGCCCGGCCCTAAGGTCAAGATGAAACCGTACAGGATACCCGAGGCCCGCAGAGAGCATAGGCCTGGGAGGGTACAGGGTAGTGCGGATGCTTCAGATGAAGAGAAAGCTGATGTTGGCTATGGCTCAGGTGAAGATACAGATGACAGTAGTGAAGATGAAGCTGATGAGGGCCATGACTGGTCCAGAGTTCACTGTCTCTTTTGGATTGTTGACCAGCCCTCCGGTCTGGATGACCAGCCCTCCGGTCTGGAGAAGAGGGGGGGGATATGTGAGACAGTGAGAGTATGTGTGTTGAATGGGGTGTACATTTCACCTAGATACTTTGCTGACTGGTATAAGGGAAATGTATGGCTTTGTAAACCTAGTGGTAGAGAAAGGTCACTACACCTTACATTCAGTACACACTTGCAGCTCAGGCCTGAAACCACTCAGCTGTTAATTAGGAGACCAGAAGTAGGTGTCTGCGAACACAGACAGAGAGCTCGCTTAGTCTGGACAAGGAGTCCAGGCACAAGAAGGAGTCTCCAGGAGTATGAGCTGTCTCAGTCTGGGTGCTCGATGTACCCCGGACACAGGAGTAGTCTCTGTGAGAATCCATGCGGATAGCTGCTGAATAGGAGGGGAGCTCTCTCAAGTCTGGACGTTGGATATGCCTTTAGACACAAAGAGGAGCCTCTGCGAACCTCCATGCTGGTAAATGCTGAACATATGTGTTGTTTTGGGGACAGGCTGTTAGAGTCTGGTCCCGGATAGAGAGGGAAATCTATCTAAGTGTAGTAAGTGGCTGGACAAGCCCAGGGCTTATGTTTATGATTTGGTTTTGCTTATGCTCTGTTTGCTGTGGACTTTAATAAAACTGGTTGCGGCCAGTTTTTTACCAGAACTGCTGTCTGTGAATGAACTGTTTCCGTGCCACTCCGTCTACCCGGACGGCGATCCCAGAGCTATATCCCCTGAAAAGCTTACAATAGATAGATAGATAGATAGATAGATAGATAGATAGATAGACAGATAAAAAGATATCTGTGAGATATATAATTGGCATTGTGTGTGTTTGACTTACTGTACATGTATCAACAAAATAAATAAATACAGTTGTGCTCAAAAGTTTACATACCCTGGCAGAATTTTTGCTTTCTTGGCCTTTTTTCAGAGAATATGAATGATTACACCAAAACTTTTTCTCCACTCATGGTTACTGGTTGTGTGAAGCCACTTATTGTCAAACTACTGTTTTCTCTTTTTAAATCATAATGACAACCAAAAACATCCAAATGACCCTGATCAAAAGTTTACATACCCCATTTTTTAATACAGTGTATTGTCCCCTCTAACATCAATGACAGCTTGAAGTCTTTTGTGGTAGTTGTGGATGAGGTTCATTATTTTCTCAGATGATAAAGCTGCCCAATCTTTTTGGCAAAAAAACTCCAGTTCCTGTAAATTCCTGTGCTGTCTAGTATGAACTGCGAGCTTGAGATGTCCCCAAAATGGTTCAATGATATTGAGGTCAGGAGTCTGAGATGGCCACTCCAGAACCTTCACTTTGTTCTGCTGTAGCCAATGACAGGTCAACTTGGCCTTGTGTTTTGGATAATTGTCATGTTGGAACGTCCAAGTACGTCTCATGCGCAGCAGTATTTGCTGAAAACATGCTGCATTCATCTTTCCTTCAACCTTGACCAAGTTTCCTGTGCCTTTGTAGCTCACACATCCCCAAAACATCAGCGATCCACCTCCATACTTTACAAGGAATGCTGTTCCTTTCATCATAGGCCTTGTTGACCTCTCTCCAAATGTAACGTTTATGGCTGTGGCCAAAAAGTTCAATTTTGGTCTCATCTCTCCAAATTACGTTGTTCCAGGAGTTTTTAGGCTTTTTCTTTGCTGTTTTGCATAATGGCTTTCTTCTGGTGACTCAACCATGCAGCCCATTTTTCTTCAAGTGCCTCCTTATTGTGCATCTTGAAACAGCCACACGGCTAGTTTTCAGAGAGTCTAGTATTTCAGCTGATGTTATTTGTGAGTTTTTCTTTGCATTCTGAAGAATTTTCCTGGCAGTTGTGGATGAAATCTTTGTTGGTCTACCTGACCGTGGTTTTGTTTTTACAGAGCCTCTGATTTTCCATTTGCTAATCACAGCTTGAACGCTGCTGACTGGCATTATCAATTCCTTGGATATCTTTTTGTATCCCTTTCCTGTTTTATACAGTTCCAGTACCTTTTACAGTAGTTCCATTGACAATTATTTTGCTTTCCCCATGACTCGCAATCCTGAAATGTCAGTGACTGGATGAAAGATGCAAGAGTCTGTCTGGATCCCAGAAACTCACTCAGCTTTTATGCACACACTGATTACAAGCAAACAGGTCACAGGTTAGGATGTTACCTTTAGTAGCCAGTCAAACCCATTTGTGTCAACTTCTGTGCATGTTATCAGGCCAAAATCACCAGGGTATGTAAACTTTTGATCAGGGTCATTTGGATGTTTTGGTTGTCATTATGTTTCAAAAAGAGAAAACACAGTAAATGGCTTCACCCAACCACTAACCATGAGTGGAGAAAAAGTTTTGGTGTTATCATCCATATTCTCTGAAAAAAGGCCAAGAAAGCAAAAATTTTGCCGGGGTATGTAAACATTTGAGCACAACTGTAAATGAAAAAAATTATGTGGTGCCCCCTGATTTTTGGTAACCAAGGAAGCTGTGAGCTGCTTTTTTCAGGCTGGGATGGTCCATGATTATTGGGCCCTTTCCAGCCTAAATATACCAGCCTGCAGCCACCCCAGAAGTGGAGGATCACATGAGATGCTTCAATTTTAGCACTTTGTCTTCACTCTTCCTGATGATTGCCCTGTTAATTGTCCAAAAACACAGCTGACATCAAGCCCTGGTGTTAGTAATGGAGAGACGTCTATCAGAGACCCCCATTATTAACCCCGTAATTAAAAAAACACACACAAAAAATACTTTGTTTAAATTTTTAAAAAAATCACACACAGGTTCACCGTAGTTCTCCAAATCCGACATAGTCCTAGCGAATCCAATGAAATCCATTGAACCCACCATAGAAAGGCTATGCAGAGAGTTCAGAGGCTCAATAATCTTTGCAAAGAGTCACTGATGGGTCATGCTGCACTGAGCAAGATCCAGTGGTTCTGAAGAGCAGAGACATCAGTAATGTTATTGCTCATCAGAGTCGCTGGGTCATAAAGAGTGCAGCGTGACCCGATGACTCTGATGAGTGGTAAAGTTAATGATAGCTAACATTAACCTCAAGCCCTATTGCCTCAATTGCTGGTATTTTAAGCTAGGAAGGGCCCAATAACCATGGTTCTTCTCAGCCTGACAATATCAGCTTACAGCTGTCTGTCTGCTTTACTTTTCCTTGTTACCAAAAATGGGGGGACACCCATATAGTTTTTTTCATTTATTTATTAGGTCAATACATACAGTAAGCTGCACATGCAAAGCACTTATTATATATCTCAGGGATATTTGTTTATGTATTGTTTATTTTTCATCTATTCACCCTATATTTATCTATATCTTTGCACATGTTTAACAGCTCAACAGCTGAAATTTCTATTCTGCATTCTATTCAAGTGAGTATCACATGGGTGGCACACAGATGACACACGTATGTAATCCATGTGTATGTGTGCGGTACAAATGGACACACGGTCCATGTGAAACACAAACATGTGAGAAGCGTCATAGATTATAATGTATGTGCATGTGTACGTGTCTCCGGTGCATGTGACAACTGATAAGGTATATATAACACGAATCTGGATTATTTAGTTATGAATTTTAATTTTGCAGATTCTTACATAAATTACTGACCTTAGAAATGTACTCCAGACATAAACTACAAGTGCATGGTCACAAAGAAACAGAATGAGTAATATGAGCAGTGCTGCCATGTTGGGGTTAAGATGGCCGCCTTGGAAGGTGGTTTGGGTTGACAATTGATTATAGAGATAAATAATTCAATGCACTACATACAGTGGGTACATAAAGTATTCAGACCCCTTTAATTTTTTCACTCTTTGTTTCATTGCAGCCATTTGGTAAATTAAAAAAGTTCATTTTTTTCTCATTAATGTTCACTCTGCACCCATGAAAAAAACAGAAATGTAGAAATTTTTGCAAATTTTTTAAAAAGAAAAACTGAACTATCACATGGTCATAAGTATTCAGACCCTTTGATCAGTATTGAGTAGAAGCACCCTTTTGAGCTAGTACAGCCATGATTCTTCTTGGGAATGATGCAACAAGTTTTGGGGATCCTCTGCCATTCTTCCTTGCAGATCCTCTTCAGTTCCATCAGGCTGGATGGTGAACATTGGTGGACAGCCATTTTCAGGTCTTTCCAGAGATGCTCAATTAGGTTTAGGTCAAGCTCCTCCATTCAATAGTCCCGTGCACATATACCATCACACATATCCTCCATCCCATAGTCCCATGCCCATATATCCATCATACATATCCTCCATCCCATAGTCCAGTGCCCATATACCCATCATACATATCCTCCATCCCACAGTCCCGTGCCCATATACCCATCATATATATCCTCCATCCTATAGTCTCATGCCCATATACCCATCATACATATCGTCCATCCTATAGCCCTGTGCCCATATACCCATCATACACATCCTCCATCCCATAGTCCACTGCCCATATATATGTATGATAGGTATATGGGCACGGGACTATGGGATTTACCTCAGTGTTTTAGTATTTTACTTCAGCATTTGGTCAGCATTTTACCTCAGTATTTTTTAGTTAGTGGTTTACCTCAGTGTTTTGTCAGCATTTTACCTCAGTGTTTGGTCAGTATTTTACCTCAGTATTTTGGTATTTTACCTCACCTTCCATCTCTGCATCCATGTCCCGGCCGGCGCGTCTGCTTCTATCCTGTGCGGTGCGGTCACGTAGTACCACTCATTAAGGTCATAAATATGGACGCGACACCACTCCTATAGCGTGGCGTCCATATTCATGACCTTAATGAGCGGTACCACGTGACCGCTCCACAGAGGAAGAAGCTGACTGCTGGGATAGAGATGCAGGGACATGCAGCGACGGAGTGAGGAGGGTAAGTATGATGGAGAGGACGGGGGAGCCCAGCGGTGGGTGGGAGTGGAGCCATGTATACAGGGTGGGAGAGGAGCCATGTATATAGAATTGGACGGTGCGAGCAGAAACATGTATATAGGATGGGAGGGTGGGAGCGGAGCCATGTATATGGGATAGGAGGGTGGGAGTGGAGCCATGTATATAGGATGGGAGGGTGGGAGCAGAGCCATGTACATAGGATGGGAGGGTGGGAGCGGAGCCATGTATATAGGATTGGAGGGTGGGAGCGGAGCCGTGTATATAGGATGGGAGGGTGGGAGCGGAGCCGTGTGTATAGGATGGAAGGGTGGGAGCGGAGCCGTGTATATAGGATGGGAGGGTGGGAGCGGAGCCATGTATATAGGATGGGAGGGTGGAGGGGAGCCATGTATATAGGATGGGAGGGTGGGAGCGGAGCCATGTATATAGGATGGGAGGGTGGGAGCGGAGCCATGTATACAAGGATGGGAGGGTGGGAGCGGAGTCATGCATACAAGGGTGGGAGCAGAGCCATGCATATATAAACTACATACATATTTTAGAATACCCGATGCGTTAGAATCGGGCCACCATCTACTTTTTATATATATATAGATTGTGTAGATATTCTCCAGTATGCAACAAGATGCTAATTACCTTTCAACATTGCAAATTACAGTTGTAATAAAAAAGTGAGATTAATTTGAAAACATCAAATTGTAGTTGCATAACTAATCCAGATTAAATGTCTAATATTATTAATAACAGCTTTGCAGTCAATTGTTTTGACATGCGTTGAAGGACATAGGTTACATAAAATATATTAGCCATGTGCAAATCTTTTAAACTTTATCTTTGCTTTATAAACTGTTGAAAAATTAAAATGAGGAAATATAAGAAAAAATAACCATAATATAGCTGATTCTGCTGTGAGTGTGGGTGGGTAGCACTTCACGGACATTAAAGAATATAATAATATGTTGCTTGTTTTCCTAATCCGCTAAAACCGCCTGCATAAAATATCTTGGAAATTATAAGATGGAAATTAATGTTAGTCACATGGTGGTAAAAGTTAGAACCTTATTAAAAGCTTTTGTCCTGATTATTTGATTTTCCTAGGGGGAAAAGTATCCTTCAAATTATATTAAAATGTTTCCAAATCATTTTTGAATAAGTACATTTAAACTTGTAAAATGCATTAAAAATAATACGTATAAAAGTAAATAGCTTATTATATTGCAGAAATATATATGTGGTATAATTTAGATGTCATATTTTTGTGAGATTTTGGGATTTACAATGAGTATAACATTAGATAGAGTACCCCTTGTGATGACAGCTATTATAAAGAAAAATTGGAGAGTTAACCACTTTGATAAGAGTATCACCCTATTTTTACAAATTATAATCACGACAGGCCTTCATTTATTATATATGACATACAGAGCTCAAATTACCAACAACCCTGATATAAACTTTATGTAGTTTCTAAGTAAAACACTATTTAGTTGAAACTTGACAAAATAAAAATAATACTAAAACTAAAGTTATTAGTTATTGAACATGCATTATCATGTGATAAATTAAATTCCTTCACTAAAGCAAAAGATTATTGACCATATAGGTAATGCAACAAATGGTACTATAAGCTTTTTTCTATTATTACAAGAAGCAAAAGTTTGTGGCCTGTACATCACTATAAAAAAACAATAAAAGGAAAAAAATGAGTACGGGTTTAATAGTAGGTTTAAAGTAGAAGGACAAAAAAATTTACAAAAATAACCTTTATTAAAATAAGTATAAGGGCAAATGGTGGCACAAAGGTGCACACATACAATAGAGTTAAATAGCAGACAGCACAAATTGGAAAAAATACTTTGCATAGACTGGTAGCTTAAAAAACGTTCAATTATGCTATTGAAAACCATGGGGACGCATGAATTGTAGTCATGTGTGGGATATTTAATGTTAATATAGATATAATAGAGGGAGAATATATATACAGTGGGGGAAATAAATATTGAATCCATTGCTGATTTTGTAAGTTTGCCCACTGACAAAGACATGAACAGTCTATAATTTTAAGGGTAGGTTAATTTTAACATTGAGAAATAGAATATCAAAATAAAATCCAGAAAATCACATTGTATAAATTATATAAATTTATTTGCATTTTGCAGTAAGAAATAAGTATTTGATCCCCTACCAACCATTGAGAATTCTGGCTACTACAGACCAGTTAGACGCTCCTAATCAACTTGTTACCTGCATTAAAGACAGCTGTATTACATAATCACCTTTATAAAAGGGTCAAACATTTGGGATATCCATCTACAAGCTTCTTATAATAGTTGATCGGAATTTGTGCCCATTCCTCCTGACAAAACTGGTGTAACTGATCCAGTTATAAAACTGGTGTAACTGATCACCTTGCTCGCACTTATGTTTTCAGCTCTGCCCATAAATTTTCAATAGGATTGAGATCAGCGCTTTGTGATGTTCACGCCAAAATATTGACTTTGTTATCCTGAAGCCACTTTGATACCATTTTGGCAGTATGTCCAATTGGAAGAAGCATTTCCGCCCAAGCTTTAACTTCCTGGCTGAGGTGTTGAGATGTTGATACAGTACTCGTTTCACTTTGGATATTGACACAATCTTACCAGCTTCTGCCATCATCTTCACAAGGTTTTTTGCTTTTGCCCTTGGGTTGGTATGCATATGTCGGACTAAAGCACGTTCATCTCTGGAATACAGAAATCGTCTCCTTTCTGAGCGGTATGATGGCTGGACATTCCCATCTTGTTTGTACTTACATATAATTATTTGTAAAAATGAACGAGGCACTTTCAGGTATCATGAAATTGTACCCAAGGATGAGCCAGACTTGTGCAAGTCCACAATTCTTTTCCTGATATCTTGGCTGATTTCTTTAGACTTTCCCATAATGCTACATAACGAGGCAGTGTTTTTCAGGTGTGCATTAAAATACATCCACAGATGTGTCTCTAATTAACTCAGATGTCACAAAAGCTTACAAACACATGACATCATCATATGGGCAGTCTAGAATTGTTTAAAGGCATATTAATCTTAGTGTATGTAAACTTTTGACTTTGCAGTGATTAATAAAAATACCTTAAAACATTCTGTCTCTCATTATTCTGGCATTTGGCAAATATTAATAATTATGGTAATAATAAATGACTTAAAACAGGAAAGGTTTATTCTGATTTCATGTCAGATATTGAGGAAAATATGCATGTGTCTTTTTATATTGTGTATGTAAACTTTCAGCTTTAACTGTAGTTGTTTGCAGAAGCAATGGATTAGGTTAATAAGCGATTTCTTTAACTATGCTAGCCATGAATTATATACATCTTAAATTACAAATGCAAAGATGCAATTTGGAGCAAGAAGGGAGAAAAATAAATCACAGTACATTTGTCTATATGCAGCACTGGTGCAGAATTCTAATTATAATCTAATATCTAATTAATATCTCATTCTAATTTTTATCTTGGACCAATTTTCATCAGTGTGCTTGATTCAATTTCCATTATTGTTTTTGTCCTTAAGTTCATTTTTTCCATCTATGTGTTATTTGTTTTTCACATATGAAAGTTAAATTATAGTGGTTTGTGATGTTTTTTCTAGTAATCAGTCACAAAAAAATTGACTCTAAAGGGTAACCTTTCTCCTTGTGGTGAGTAACATGACTTGGTAAGGAGAAGATTTATATGCCTTGCAATGCTCCTCTAGGAAATTAAATATGCAAATTGTGTCTTCAGAGAAGAAAAGAACTAGAACTCTAGTACCACCTATTGGAAGCAGCAATCCTAAAAATCAATATTGATACTTTTATGAGCCTTGCCACATGACTTAAGATGAAAGCCAAACCAGAATCTCAATTTGCAGACATTTCTTTTGGGGTGTTGCCTAGTGAAAGCTTGAGATCTGATTTGGCTGTATCAGAAGCCTCTGACTGGGGTCTAAGGAGTAACGTTTCTCTCTATGGAGAGTGGCATGCCTGATATGACAGAGTAAGGAGACTTATAGGCCATGAAATGGTCCTCTGCAAAACTAAATATTGAACTGTAGTGCCACTTATTGGAAATATTAATCCTAAGGGTATGTTTCCACTGTCCGGAATGGCAGCGCTTTGGACGCAACGTACACCCACTACATCCAAAGCGCTGCCGGCTTCTGTATGCACAGTGATTCTGCATATGTTCATTGAATCACCGCATCCTATACATAGAATAGTGCTATTTACCTTGTGGAGGCTGTGAGTCTCCGCAAGATAAATAGACATGCTGCGGTCTAGAAAGACGCGCCAAATGTGCGTATACGCAGGTCTGACACCTGCGTGTTTGAACGTATAGTTGAGATGGGATTTCATAAAATCCCCTCCACTATGCTGTAACATCTGGCTGCTGCGGATTGGACGCTGCGGCTGTACGCAGCGTCCAATCCGCAGCGTTTCCTAACCATGGAAAATAACCTTAAAGTCAATAGTGGCCCTTTAATCAGTCTTGTCTCTCTGAAGAGACAATTTGCAAATTTAATTTCTCAGTGGAACACTGCATGGCCTAAAAGTCTCCTTACCCAGGCATGTCACTCTCCACAAAGAGAAACTTTACTTATTAGACTCCAGTCAGAGACCTCTCAAACAGCTATCATGCTTTGCACTGAGGAGGGACAACACCCTGAAATACGTGTCTGCAAATTGAGTCTCTGGTTTTGCTTTTATCCTACGACATGCGGCAAAGGCTTATTAAATGGTCAATATTGACTTTTAGGATTGCTATTTTCAATAGGTGGAACACATAAAATATGGACAGAACACAGAGGCACGCATGGTCTATTTTTTCACAAACTCATTCACTGGAATACATCCACTCACAAAACAAACATGTGAAAAGGGATAAGAACTTAGAGGCCATCTTATGTATCAATGGTCAGTCATTATGTCAAGTACTCCATTGGCACTAATGGCATAATTATTAATTGACAAGAAATCCCAAGTCACAAGCCCTTAAATATTGGTTAGTTGTCAAGCTTGCAGTTCACATACTATGGTTCATATTAAACACTAAAGATTATATAATAATCTAAGAAATGCACAGACAGGTTTTCCTCCAAGGTTCAACTCTGCTTACTGTATAGTAGGCAATGTCTCTAAATGCATTTGATTAATTAGAAAATTATAAGATTTTCCAAAGCAGGCCAAACAATAAAGCATTTTGCATTTTTTCAGTAACAGTAGTGAGGATTAGACCTTGAAAGCGATGAGCTGTGTGTCAGATTTTGTGCATAATGATGATAATTCATTGGGAACATTTAATGCAGACTAATAAGGATGAACACTTCATTAGGCATATTGAAGCACAAATGTATTTTGATACAGCAATTTTGATACAGCATTTGTCCTTAACAGAACATAAGGAACCTTCCATTCCCATTCTTGCAGAGAAGATTACAAAAATTAACATTATTTTTACATAGAAAAATAATGTTCTTGTTTTTTTCTGCATGAAAATTGAACTTTTCAATAAAATGTTGGTCAATCACTGAGGACCTAAAGCTATATATTAATAAGCTACTACATTATGCTTCACATTTACAGTAGAGGAGTCCAAACTGAATTGTATAAATGGAGGAGATTTAATAGGTTACACCTTATAATACAAACATAAAAAATGGACAAAAATAGAAACAAAGTTTTTCAATGTTATTCTTTGGTGAACAGATTTGACAATTTGTAGTTCTATGTCCAAGAACAATAATGTGTTCTAAAACACTTTCTATTCCTTCCAAAGTAAAGCTTCCAGGTTTTCACAATGCATAGTACTGTATATGATGCATTTCCATACAAAACACCTTCAAAAGTGTCCTCGAGTAGAAATTTGACAGTAAGGCCAGGATCACACATGCGACAAAGTCGTCCGACACTCACATGTGAAATGCCAGCTCTGGTGTCGGCACTCGGGAGTGGAGCGAGCGGCTGCATAGAACTACATGCAGCCGCTCACTCCACATTCGAGTACCGGCGCCAGAGCTGGGATTTCACATGCGAGTGTCGGACGACTTCGTCGCATGTGTGATCCCGGCCTAAGTTGGTGAGTAATACAAAAACCTGTTCTATTTGATCTATTGATCCTCAGAGGATGGGTTTCGAGTTGAGTTTCCTGAAATATGCTGTTTCATGCAAATTAGGACATTTTGAGATCTCCCTATCGTAGCAACCCGTGTAGCAAAGCCTTCTGATGGTTTGTGTAGAAAGTGTCTGACATCTTAGGCTTGATATGTGACATCCAATCTCAATTGCAGTACAGAATGAATCAATCGTGGATCCAGTAGTGTTTTTCAACACAACAATGTCAGATCACATATTTTTTATGCTACTGTGAGCAGCTTGTTGCATAGTCGCATAGATTGTCTACAGCACCTCTGGACTTCTATGCCATTGCTCACATCTGAAAAATAGTTTGGCGTCAATTGCAAAGGGAGTTGCGGGCGATGGATCTTGATGATTTGCATTCATAAGTGCATTCAACGTGGATGAAGATTCCTAAGACAACCATTAATTACCTCATTGATAGCATACCAATCCCGTATATCTCTGCACATTTCTCTCACACTCAAACTTGAATAAATTGAGATGTCTTCAAAAATTTTAGTTCCAGGTTTTATAATTTTGCATATTATTTACATGTCTATCGATTCTGTTATTTTCATAGTTCCATGATTTATCATTCTTGGTGTTGCAATTTGAATGTTGCAAAGAGTATTATCACATATTAAAATTATTTTTTATCTGGCAACAATATTTTAACATATTTTAGCTATTAATTTTACTACTTCTACTACCACTATTATTCTACAGGCAATGGTGGTTTTATGAATATGCTGAATATACAGGTAGTTGGAATTGGTATATAAAGGTTTGTAATCTATTGTTACCTAAAAGAAAAACATACACACATACTTGACAACAATCATTAGAAGAGATTTATGGTGCATTATACTGAGTGAATATCTTTGGTAGGAAGAAAAATGTAACTTTGTCAAGCAGTTGTTTTTGCACTTTCCCCTCAATGTGAGTAATTACATGGGAAGAGGAAAGCAGATCTGAGTTCCTTATGTTTACGCCCAGTGCTTTTAAGTAAAGTAAGAATAGCATTTCAATGACCAATGATTACTTATGGATTTTATGTGTATGAAGTAGTTTGGAGAAAAATGGCTAACAGTGGATCAGAGTAAACCAAGCTTTAACAAACACATTTTAAAATTTTTAGAACAACTTAGTTGCAAACATTTCCCTTTTTAATCCATTTACTCAAGTATCCAATTATTACTTGCTATGCCAAGCTAAAAAATGTATTACTAATGGAGCACATTTTCTCATATTGTTAGTGTACTTGAATTTCAGAATCTCCTGATATACAATTGTGTTTTTAGGATTCAAATATTTTAGTATTTGTACTATTCCTAACATATGTAGAATTTTGAATGCCAATATTTCTGGGACTGGTAGCATTTGCAGTATTTAGAGCATTCTAGTATAAAAGCATTACTATTACTCTGGTATTTTTTGCATTCCTCCTTCCCATACAAATATTGTGATTTTTCAAGTATGCATATGTCTCGTATTATGGTAATTTAGATATCCTTAGTATATCAAGCAATTTTATAATTTCATAGAATTTCTAGCATTCACTACACAGTATTTGTAGTATTCCAGTAGTTTAACAATTTTCAGTAAGGTGTTTCTAATCTTCCTTTTATCCTAGTATTCTAGCATTTTACATTTTCTGCTGTTTAGGGAGCTGATTTAGTTTTATAAAAAAAAGTGTTCCATAAAATATACATTAAACCATATCATTAACACAGTAATAAATATATGCTTTATCAAACACTCTCATCGTTCCACATGCTGTGAATTCCAGGATCTTAAAAAGAACTTCAAAATATTCTTGAACCATAAATATTGTGAACCTTTTTTGAACCTTTTAGCTCTCAATAGTATTTTTTTTCTTCTTTGAACCTTTCAGGTGAAGAGGTGGAAAAAATGTGTCCCCGTCTGAACCCTGGTGCCCAACCTTTGCTCCAGATTGCTCCTTCTGAATGCAGTTACCAATGACTAGTGTTTTGTCAAGTAAAATCTACATAATCTGCTGTCAGCCTGTCAAAGAAAATACTTGACTGAATACTCCCCTTAGCAATAATATAATCAAAACACTGATAAAGGCAAAAAAAATATCCTTACCTTAAAAAAATATTCTAGCAAAACATCTGAAATTATATGCTGTGTCAGAATAAAAACCAAAATATAACATTCCGAATATTAACCTAATGAGCACAGCATTTATTAGATGCAGAATATATGGGAAACTGCACACATAGTACATAGGGTTGTCTATTTCCTGACCTGCATTTTAAACATTGCATGCTTCATATTGGATTTGTGATATGATATAAAAGCTTTAACGCTTTCACTATACAGAATGAAGAGAAGATCTACTTCAAGCGCTCAATTTCATCTTTTGTTATCTGTGTTTAATATGCAATGTGGGTCTCTGTTGACAATTTAATTTTTTCCGTCTTCCTACCTAAAAATAAAGGCAATATTTGGAGCTGTGAAGAATTACTTACAGTGTTTTATATTTTAGGGATTAAGATTTTTTTCTTCTTTTTATTGGATACGATTTGCTGTGATAATAATTCAATTGATGGTTGTATTTTAATTGAACAGGCCTTGGATAATGTAGCTATTGTTTTCTAACTTATAGAAATAATTTAACTATTTTGTGTTTCTTACTCAGATTCTAAAATTATACAGTTTTCTCGATTTGTTCTTTAGCGCAGCTGAGCTTGTAGACATTCATCTTTATCCTACTGATATCATCTATGATTAGACATTAATACCAGACTTTAGACTTAATAAGCTCTGATTGACTCTACCTTTATGTATCACAAGTGGGACTTATATACTGTAATGTTAAATCCATCTATGAGGGCTGGAATGGTCGGGTCTTGGTCACTGTTCAGTCTTTTTGCAGGTGCTTCAGCAGGAAATGTTTTTTTTCCAGCCTCGTAAGACAATATGTTTGGATTCTACATTATCATAAAGCATCCATGTTTTTAAAACTCTAGCAGTTCTGCAACAGCATTAGCATATTTTGGCTGTGATATTGTTTTACTCTGACCCGTATAATAAGTGTCACATTAGCAACACAACAAATCAAACGTTTGTTAATTTCCCTCGCTTTCCCACACAGCTGCTAGTGTTATCGTGTCACCAGATTTTAATTAATATGATAAGTAACACTTGCAAGACAACAGGCAGATTTTTTTTTTTGCCTCTCTCAGTGCACGAGTGTGGACTGAAAAAAAAGGGGGAAAAGGGAACCGAAATGCCTACTGGCCCACGCTTTGTTAACACTAAATACATTTTGCACAGTGTTTTTATTATTGTAATTGCAATAATGAATTATATCCACAAAATTCTAAAAAAAACATACAGAAAAAGTACATAAAAATTCTAACTATAGATGTGCAGGTAAATATATATTTTCTTAAAATAAACACAAGTGTTGCTAGATAAACATTGAAATATGTATTTCCCATACCATATAAATATATATATATACACAGACACACAAACAGCTATATGCCTATGCGCATATTTAGAGGGAGTCCTTTTCAGCCTATTAGCCAATCTCCTGCTCATTTCATTTAAATTCCTCTTGCTC
Source organism: Oophaga sylvatica (assembly GCA_033576555.1). NCBI lineage: Eukaryota > Metazoa > Chordata > Amphibia > Anura > Dendrobatidae > Oophaga > Oophaga sylvatica. The sequence continues at coordinate 241,661,807 of JARQOD010000002.1, read as the reverse complement.
CCATGAGAAGGTGAAATCAAATATTTTGTGATCCTATAAATGTGCGTCCCAAAGACTTTCGTTTCTCTCCTTTCAGAGCCCTATGTTTCTGCCGGCTTGGCTCTACAATTCTATTGCAAGTCCAAAAGTGCCACCTATGTTCAATAAGCAGAAGTGCAGCCTTGAGCATATAAAGGATTATTGTACTCTGTAGCAATGTTAAGTGGCAGAAATGTCTGCAATGAAAAATGCCAGGCATTTCATATACTGTAAATATGATATTGCACATGTTTCCTTATTTCAGTACATACCAGATATTATTGTACTCAAACAATGTGGACTTATTTTGGAGTCATGTGAAGCAAATATATTACATATATCATTGTAAGAGTGCTAATAGTAAGAAGTTGACATTTTTATTTCCTCTACAACCACAGATTTAGGCTACGTTCTCACGTAGCGTCAATCCTGTTGTTTTTTTTTTTTCCACTGCTTTTTTATGTGCAGAAAATCTGTAGTGTTTAGCTGTCGAAACAAAATGAATTTGTGTGATTTCCTGCATCTAAAGATGCTGTTGAACCATATATATTTTAAGCACTTTTTTCTCTACAGGCTTCTTTGGGAAGCCTGAAAAATATGCATATAAAAATGCATAAAAAAAAACACAGATTTCGGAACTAAAAAAAATGCATTAAAAATGCTGCTTCTGATCGGCACCAATAATGCATCAAATAAAGTGGAAAATGCATAAAAAACTTGAACAAAAACTCAATAATAACAGAAAATTGTAATTGCGTATTATGAAATGGAGAACTTCAGAAAACAAGTACAGCATTTACGCTGTGTGAACATGGCTTTAGTCAGAGATTTATTGCCCCTATAGCAGAGCTTGTTTTTGAAAAAAAGGTGACTTTCTAATTTTGCACAACTGATTATGAAATCTCAATTCACATTAGATTACAATATGCTATATTAATTCAAATGAAGTGTATTGCTATAAAGTGAAAAATAGGTAGCTAAATGACAAATTGTATTATACATGTGCTATGTTAATGGAGTTTTCAGAAAGCTACTAAAATTAGCCTAAAGGCTCGTGCAAACGACCGTATTTTTGGTTCTCTTGCCATTTGTTAAAAAAAAAAATTGCACCAGGACCAATGTTATTCAATGGAGCAGTGCAGATGAAGAATTTTTTCACTGACTGAATCTGCATGTGAAAAAAAAATCGCAACATGCATGATTTCTCTCTAAAAAAAATGGATGAGACTCACCCATCCAAGTCTATGGGTATGGGAAAAAAATGGGATGCCATACGAAGCCACAGCATAGCAACCGATTTTTGCCAATACATTGCAATTCTGTAACATAGGAAACTGTAAATGGTCCTGTAAAAAATTCATAGCTGCTGAGTAAAAAAAAAACAGATTGCTGGCAGACAGCACACAGATGACACGTGATTAAAAAATTCTTCCCACTCTCCTGGAAGTGACTCTGAACGATTTTTTCATACTGTCATGTGAACCTACCCAAAATGTATCAAATGGTATAAGTGTTGCACCACTGCTGGTCTATAATGCCTTCCCAGCTGTGATCACGTGCAGTCTAATCATGGGACCACTGCAGGCAATCAATGGCTTTAGCAGCCTCTTGCCATCCACCGCCAAGGCCGGTGACTGAGATTGGTCAGGTGAGTAGACAACACATGGCAGCTGCAGGAAAGAAAATGCAGCTCAGCAGGGAGAATTAGAATGGACAACATTGTTATTTTATGAAAACGCACTTAAAGCTAAAAACATTGATAGATTTTTAAAGTATTATTCTATAATTTTGTATAAAACAGTATGCAAATAAATATTTAAAATGATTGTTTATTATATACATTGTTAGCTGTAATTACACTATACACTGTATATAGTATTATGTGTTTGTGATACAGTGCTGCAAAACACTGGTTGTAAATGTTTTTTTAATTTAGACGTGCTGGTAATAAGTGATAGCATCAGGTGCACAAGTGGTTCAAGAGATGGGACTGTAACTAAACAGTTTTCCAAAGAAAGTACTAAAATGCAGGTAATAAAAACTACGTAAGATGGAGGCATCATTGTTATTAGAATTGCAGAGACAATTGTCTTCATTGTTTCAGAAAACCCCATAGATTGGTATCTCTTGTGTACATAATGATCTGAGAGCATATACATATATATGAAAGTGTGTGTTTGTATGTGTTGTTTGTGTGCGTGTTTGTGAGTATATGTATTTGTGAGTGTGTGCATGTGTTGCTTGTGTGTGTGTTTGTATGTGCTGTGTGTTTGCATGTGTTGTGTGTATGTGTGTTTGTGTGTGTATTTGTGAGTGAGTGTGTGTTTGTGTATGTGTTGTTCATGTGTGTGTATGTGTTGTGTGTTTGTGTATGTGTTGTTCGTGTGTGTGTATTTGTATGTGTTGTGTGTATGTGTTGTTTGTGTGTGTGTGTATTTGTGAGTGAGTGTGTGTTTGTATGTGTTGTGTGTATGTGTTGTTTGTGTGTGTGTGTGTGTTTGTGAGTGAGTGTGTGTTTGTGTATGTGTTGTTTGTGTGTGTGTATGTGTTGTGTGTATGTGTTGTTTGTGTGTGTGTGTATTTGTGAGTGAGTGTGTTTGTATGTGTTGTGTGTATGTTTTGTTTGAGTATGTGTGTATTTCTATGTGTTGTGTGTATGTGTTGTTTGTGTGTGTGTATTTGTGAGTGAGTGTGTGTTTGTATGTGTTGTGTGTATGTGTTGTTTGTGTGTGTGTGTATTTGTGAGTGTGTGTTTGTGTTGTTTATGTGTTGTGTGTATGTGTTGTTTGTGTGTGTGTATTTGTGAGTGAGTGTGTGTTTGTATGTGTTGTGTGTATGTGTTGTTTGTGTGTGTGTGTGTGTGGGTCCGTATGTTCTCCATTCAGCTCTACACTGTTTTTAAATCAAATGCTCAAAATTAATGTACATATAAAAATGTCAAATTCTGTTTTCTTCATTAAAAAAAGACCTGATGGAAAAAATTAATAGCAGAATTATCTGCTTTCTTTTAATGACAATTAATCACACTCAGATTTTTTTGAGAAACCTGAAACATTTCATCTACAAGAACACAAATAGCAAAACTAACAGAAGATGAGTATCAATAGCCTTTTTAATAAATAGACTCAGTATTTAGGACTAGTAGTTTATGAATAATGGTCACTCAAGTTTTTATTCTATAGTTCATAGCACGGAATCTAAAAATCACAATTAGAAGTGAATAGCAAAAAAAACATTTTCTATTTAATTTTAATGGGAATATTGATAGTGTCTTGTAGACATATTGTTTCTTTTTCTGGCCTCATAGAGAATGGTTTAGTTGTGGGTTGGGGGTGGGGGGGGGGGGGTGGGGGGGGGTGTTGGGGTGGGGTGTGGGGGGTTGGGGGGGTGGTTTTGGGTTGTGGGGTGGGTGGGTGTGTGGGGGGTTGTGGTGTGTGGGGTGGGTGGGTGGGGGGGGTGGGGTTTTTTGGGGTGGGTTGGGGTTTTGGTGGTGGGTGTGGTTGTTGGGGGTGGGTTGGTTGTTGGGGGTTGGGTTGGTTGTGGTTTGGTGGGTGTGTGTGGTGGTGGTGTGGGTTGTTGGTGTGGGGGTTTTGTGGGTGTTGTTGGGGGTGTTTGGTGTTTTTGGTTGTTGTGGTTGTGTTGTTTGTTGTGTGGTGTTTGTGGTTTTGTTGTGTTTTTGGGTTGTTGGGTTATTTGTGAGTTGTGTGTGTTTTGGTTTGTTGGTGTGTTGTGGGTTGTGTGGTGTTGGTGTTG